>JAUPFT010000017.1:12304032-13019032 GCA_036936625.1 Parnassius smintheus behrii
ACTATTTGACATAATATCAAGGTTAGTATCACCTGTGAAAACAATATGCTTAGTTTTTATGTCACGCAATATGCAGTCGATGGAGTCTAGGTAGGGACTAACATTTTTAAAACTTGGTGGTCTATATGTACCAATGACTGTGAATTGACGATCTATTTTTACAATTAGACAATTACCTTCCTCTATACTAGGTTCAAAGACTTCAATATTCTGAAAAATATTCCTAACGTATATAATTACACCATCATTTTGATTGCTTGCTGCTTTGATTTGATTTGATGCTTAGTGCTGAAAGCTTCATAATTATTGATTATTGGTATGTGTGAGTTTTCATGGATCCAGCATTCAGTGAATACCAGAATATCAATTATTATATCTAACCGAGATAAAAACAATAAGAACCAAGAATCCAAGTTACAATTTATACTGCGTATATTTACACATAGGATTGAAAATGGATTGCCTTTTTCAGTTAGGTCCAAATAACTTTTACAATTGGTTGGATCATCAACGTAGGTACATTTGATATCACCCGAAATGTCAATATCCTCAAATAATAATATATCATCCATGTAGAATAAAAAGAAGTTTCACGGCCAAAATGATATGATGTGTCTTATAAAATATAAATCAAATCTTAGAATGCAGTACTGATATACATCCTAGTTTTTGTTCAAAGTTCATTTTTGAATACAAGATATATAAAAATATAAAATTAATTATAATTTGTGCACATTAAAATTATGCTATAATAAATAAAAATGATCATTGTGTAATTTGTTTTGTAGTTGTGAAGATATATAAGTGTTGTGTGTTTTATTGTAATAGTGTAGGTTATCATTGCAAATATAATATGTAGTGTTTGGTAATAGTGTAAATGTGTATTATTGTGTAAACAATTAAATGTTATTTGTGTAGTGTTGCGTGGGCAATTTTTGTATTGTGTATGTATAAAGCGCAATTTGGACTTACAATTAAAATAATATATAGAGTAACAAAAAATTAAATTTAAAGTAAAAATAGTACAATAAAATTGAGATAATTTTGTTCAAGCCTAGTCACTGTCGAGATTCCAATATTTTCAGCTTTTGAAGGTCTGTTTCGTCATTAATACGCTGAGCAGGAGATCCTTCTGCTTTTCTCAAATAAATAACTCCATGATTAACCCAAACATACTTATAATTTTTATTTTTTTCATAGTCTCGAGCCAGATAGAATATGCGCTTGGCCTTAGGTGTAAGGTTCTCGGAGATGTAAATGGGCTGGGACATCCCTTTAACTTTAATGGTTGAAGTAGTTAATTCCCTGTATTTTTTTGAATGATTTAACGGAATTAAGAAGCTTTTCTTTCGTCAAAACTGATGTGAATTCAGCTATGATGGGTTTGTTCTTTGAGGAACCCGACTTGACACGGAAAATGTCCTTAATATCTGCTGTCTGGATGGGTGAATTTGTAACCAAACCAACTTCTTTTACTATTTTAATAAGGTTCTCTTTTGTTTCTGGTTGCCCATGTGGAATATTGCGTAACTCAATGCTCGAAGATCGAGACCCACGTTCTAGGTTTTAAATTTTTTGTTCCAGAACTTTAATATATTTAATATTACTTTTACGTTCTGTTTCCATTTCTTCCAATCTTACTCTTATTTCCTCATATTTAGTTGACATAAAGTCGACCGAATTCCGAATATCATTATTCTGCTCTTTAATTTGGAATCGTAGACATCAATGAATTGAGTTTAGCATCTTGTTTAATTTGTTTTAATGATTCCTGAATCTCTTCCATGAAATCATTCAGACCAATATCTTGACGCCGCCTTTTTAAACGGTGTGTAATGTTTGACGCTGATTCCTCGTCGGTCTCGCGTACAGACAGCGTAATGTCTGGCGCTGAGTCATAAGCGGAATGCTGAGGCGATCTATTAAGCGGCATTGTACTAGGAGATATGGGGTGGCGACGATTCAAGTGGTACTCACCGGTGACGCAGAGGACAAGCGGTGCACGTGCAGCGTATTGGTCGGGCTATGCTACGCCTCTCGGGGCGGGCAGTAAGTGGCGATGGGCGGTGACGGTGCAGCAGATATCTCAACGCGCCGAGTACCAGTAGCTAACGGTTGGTTTAAGCTCTTCCCTGTTAATGCACTCCTAATTTTTGGATTTAATTAATTTTGTCAAAATTCACTTTAAATAATTTAATTGAAAACAACGATAGATTCGGTTTAAAACGCGTCTGTACTCCTCAGAGGTCCGGGGGGAACTCCAGGTGGTCACACATTGTCATCATCATTGAAAAGTTGAGATTTAATTTTAAGTTTTTCGGTTTCTGGTGTATGTGTATACACAAAACAAATCGTCAGCGCTGTATTATTTAATTTTTTACAAATTTTTTACTCTTTTAATTCTTCTACTAGGAGTATCCGTGGTTTGGTTTATTTATTTATTTAATCTTGATTGTTATAAACCTTAATTGAAGGGTAACAATAAGCGAACTTAGTGCTTCAAAATCCGATCTAATTAATATAAAATATAACAAACATTTCAGAAGAAAGCATTAATCTCTACACTTTATTAACAAACTAACTTCCTCCAATATGAAATCTGTCAAATATTTCACTTCATTTCTATGTGGCGCCGCCCTGGTGGCAGAAAACTGTCGTGAATTTGTCGTTTGTCATCGACGTTGATGACGCGCTTGTCTCTATCCTTGTCTTTGTTCTATGGACAATTCTACACTTGTCCTCCGTCTGTCACACTGGCTTCCTGTGCAGCTCTTTCACAAATAAAACTTTGGGATGATTTATCAAAAAACGTTAGTTGGAACATGAAATTTACCACTACCAGTAAGGCATTATTAAAACAGCTGTTTTATAATTACTTTTTAACAATGCAGGAGAGTTGATCTCTCTACTTATGCAACTTATTTAAGTATAATATGTATATTTCTGTGATTTTATATAAAGTGTGTATGTTGTGTATGTATTATGTTATTTTTTCTATATTTAAAACTCTGTTACTATGGCTATGATATATTTGCTATGGCAAAATCTTTTTTATCAGGATTATGAGGCAGTCTATGGGAGAGGCTATGTTTAGGAATTGAATTTTATACCCGGCAATTTATGGATGGACGAAAATAAATAAATAAGTATGTTGTTATATTTCTAGAAATATAAACTTTTTTATTCAATAAAGATTATAAATATTATTTACTACACTAACCTTATGCGACATTTCAAAGTCTTTTTACAAAAATAATTCTAAGAGTCTAAATCAACTTAAACTACACAATACTATCTTATTGTCGTTGTACACATAAATGCCTGAATTAAAACTAATTTACAAAATGCACAAAAATATTGCTAATAAATGCACGAACGCAACGTCAAAATTAATCATTTTGTAGATTATATCTAAGAGTACGGCACGCGCCACCATGGTCAAGTGCGTAATAGTTGCGTTTTGAAAAAAAATCGAAACTATCCAAAACATAAACAAAATATAATATAGTCATACAAATCTAAACCTTGTGCCTAATGACCTAAAGATCATTTAGAATTTGATGACACTAACAACTACACAAACTTAAAATTTAGGCAAATTTAACCGTTTGAAATTCGACCTTATTGCTTTAGTAATAATAATAACTACCAAAACATTGCTACAATATCCATATTCCTTTCATCTCTTTCTATACTAATTTATACTATCATTGCAAGAACGAGAACCGACGAATATTAACGATCTCCGATTTATCACTCGGAGCGTTGGCCGCTCCCCGGGCAGAACACCTTGCTTTTTCATCCACGGCCACAGTGGTGACCACCCGACGTGATCTAAACAGGCAACCAACAACCTTCGGAAACTACAACTTCAAGCCTTCGATATTATCCTCAAGAACTCCTACCATTCACTATTGAGAATCGTTTTCTGCAGTCTTCAGTTCCTGCAAGCCAGTCCAACTTGTCTTCGTCTCGACTCACCGCAGATTTATAAGGCAGACTTCTGGCACTTGCTCCGGCACATCGTTCTCACCGGCATCACTTGCCAGTGCGTAGTACGGCATGCATTACTCATCGGCATATCATTCGCACCGGTGTCACTTGCCCTTATGCACACAGCATGCATTCCCCACCGGCATTAAGGACGCACCGGCAATCGGACTGCACTGTCGTCCTCCGGTCTGAGCAGGGGGGTGATATGGCGACGCTGTCGTCGCGCCACGAGCGAAACACACCGAAGCCTAAATCACGCTATCAACATCTCCGAACTATGACACGGAGTGTTGGCCGCTCCCCGGGCATAACACCTTGCCCGGTGGGAGATCTCCCCTTTTCCTTCCACGGCCACATACGTTAGTTAGTTTTGGTTGGATATGTGATAACGGTTATATACTTAGGTTTATCGATATAATATGGTATTTTGCTGACATAACGTTTTTCGTTATGTTTTGATATATCGGACTCATGCCTATAAATAATACTTATTAAAATTTACTTTTTTTAACCCTTCAATGTCTTAGCGGCCGTATTCGACTGCGCACACCCACAGCACTTTAATCCATTAAAACTTATATTTAGAGACTACTTTTCTACGAAGAAATGTGGCATCACAGAATCAATATAAAATTTTCTATTCTCTAGTGCAATAAATAAAACAGTTATCATATGGATATTTATTTATAATATACGTTCATTACGTACGTCATTTTCGCTTGAATGTTATTGTGTTGTGTTGAAAAAAACCTCTACCCTGCCTGCTCTTACAGAATACCAGCGTAAAGTAGCAGCTTAACGCTGCTACATTTCATATGGTGAGTGTAGAGAACCGCAGACCCTTTTTACTGGAAAAGAGGCATTCCATCTAGTTTTTACGGGTGACAACGAATCTGAATTTTGATTCGTGATCGAGGATTGATGTAGATGTCTATGGGCCCAGCAACCAGTAACCATCAGGTGGACTATGTGCTCGTTTGTCACCCTTATCCTATAAAAAAGTTATTATAATTATTATTTATTTTAATTATTATAACTGTTGGTCTTCCACATAAATTAAAATATTCCTTCTTAATTTTGCTCCAATATTCATCAGCCCATAAAAGTTCACCGCTATACGCACACATATGGTATTTAAAGGTATGTTGTAGGTTGGAAATTATTTTAGATGCAATGCGTGTTCTTGCAATAAGTTAAGTTTGTTATTGGCTTACTTTTTGCGTCTTTGGTATTTAAATAAACAATCCATCGCATATACTGTGCTTATAATATTTATATCCCAGTGGCAAGTCAAAGCGACGCTACTAATGAGAAGATGAATGAGCACAACAAGATAATGAGCGATGTCAAGGAGACACAAAATTACCGCTTGTATCAAAGACTAACTCTACGCCTGCATTCGCACTCGGACTGAAAATATTACTTGCGACAGTTAATTTCTACTAAGGTGGGTCTTCAAATTACGTTGTTTTGTTTCTGCATTTGGGTTTTGTTTAAGTTGCATTATTTATATTAACTTAAAACTTTTTTCTATCTGTCCGGACTTATCTTCGGATTGGCTCAACCTAATGTAATGTAACTTTACAAATATGTAGATAGCAATTCCAGGAGGGATTTAAGCTACATTTCTATCGGAAAACTAGAAGATTTTTTTTGTAAAAATGAAAAGTCGATAAAACGAATGGTATTGGATAATCCGAAATCTAAATTATTCCGCATATGTAAAAATAATAATGTCCTACAGACCGAATTTCGGCCATGGCGGTCTGCCTCAACGGAGGCTAGCCATCGGCGCAGGACAGGATTATAGTGCCAAGTGTATGCGCAAGCACAGGTGCACCATCTATTCCCTCACTCTCATAATCCGATGGGACGGTAAACCGATACGACCGGAGAGAGATCAGGTGCAGGACCAACGGCTTTACGTGCTTTCCGTGGCACGGGGGTGAGATACCGCCAACTTCCAGACTCCGGGCAACTACTGAGAATTTCTTGACGGAAAAACTCAATAATTAATTTTTTGGCCCGACCCGGGATTCAAACCCAGGACCTCATGATCAGCAGTCGCACTACTACAACCACTAGACCAACGAGGCAGTCGACGTAATAATATAAGCCTATTAAATAATCTACAAACTCAAAACCGTGTAGTGGCGGGGTAAGAATATCCACCAGCCCGTATCGTCGCGAGGGTGTCGTGAGAGCGAGAGAGGGAAATAGAAACAGGAGATGAGCAGCAGTGTCCTCCTGATAGCAACTAAATAATAAGAAAACTGCGATTGACAACCAGCAAACCAAGCGTGCCAACTATGGCAAAATCCCCACTATGAGGAAATCTATGGGGGAGGCCTATGTTCAGCAGTTGACTTTATATCCAGTATGGTGAAAGATAGATGATTAAACAATCTTTGAGTCTTTGGGTAAAGGATAACTTAAATAACTAAAAATATCTAACATAACTCAGACTACTTAGTATCGTTAGCCAAACATTGTACCACCTACTAAATTCTATCACCAAAGCCTACAAATAATATTCCGTCATTATCATGATTGCTTCCCCTCTTAAGTTACACTATTGCTACAGTTTTAAATTATACGTAATGTAACACAACTAAAAACGACATACAAACATACGTACATACATATATATATATATATACATACATGCAGTTCAAAAATTAAAAGATTCAATATATAGATTATAAAATTTAAGCAACTTGTGTTAAAATAAAGGTGATGTTTAAAAGACAGGATAATCTAAAGTTCATAATAAATTGCGTTAATCAACGAAGATATTTTCCCGGTCTATTTAACATTTGCAGGATCAATGGTAGGGATAAAATAAAACTTTTATTAAATTTTCCTTAACTACGTCAGAGGCGCGGGAATCCGTAAGACTTCATTGAATTATATATTACAAAAGTTTTATCTTATCTTTGTGCGTATTTAAATATTTCTAGATAATATTAAATAAGTTTTAGGATACATTGCAAATACAAATAATATTACTCACAATTACATTTCTCTACACTATAAAGTTGGTAGATTTCTGCAGAAGAACAAGTGTAAGTTACATAGCTTAGTGGATCAGTAAGCTACAGTGGTAAAAGACCAGCCATATAGCTTGAAGAGCGACAAGGGATGTCACGATTTGCCATTGGCGGTATAACGATCTTGTTTTAAAAAAAATGTACTGATAAGCGAACTTACAGTCCTCCTGATGGTAAGTGACTACTGTACTCTATAGACACGTGCAGAGACTTTAAGTTAAGAAGGCTACAGATGTGTTATCAGCCCTGAAGACTTAGATGGGATGCCTCACAATGCCTCAGCTTTAATTGTGCTAGCTCTCTGTGACTCTTAGATTGTCACACAACAGCGCAGTGCAGTGGTACTATTTGTCAGCAGAAACAGGTAAGACGGTGGTACTTACCCAGTGGACTGTTGGTAGAAAAAGATTTCTTAAAGAGAGAGCAATATCTGGAAAGGGGTTTAAATGGTTGTTTACCCTCTACACAGTGCTTCCACATCAAACGAATGACATCGGCAAGAAGAACCGCTTACGGGACTTCCCGTGCCGCCCCCGTAGCCGCTTACCGGAAACATTGATTCCTCCTCCGAAATGCGGCGAGCCATTATGCATTAGATACAGTCAAAGCGTCCGGTTCTTTAATCACTACTTCTCTAAGACAATGCTCGTCCACACCTTGTACAGATGACGCAAAGTTTTAGAAGTTCCGACTGGAAATTCTCCATCATTTGCCTTACTTACTGTATAAATATTTATTTTGTGGTATTTGAATAACTTTAAAATAGGATAAATTTCAAATCCGATAACACGTAATACTGGCATGGTACTTAGTAGTTCGGCTGGTGAATTGGGAACCTCAGCGTGATAAGTGTGGCAAATATACCCCCAATGTTACAATCTGTGGGAGGGGCCTACGTTCAGCTCTGGACTTCAGGCTATAATGAATTCATTAAATTTTCTGCATCGATTGACTCGTATTCCATTTTAATCTAAGCATTTATTAGCTGTTAAACCAGTCAAAATTTTGGAGGAGTTCAGAATAAAAGACGATCTATGCGCCTTAGTCAAGTTTCAGTGATTTACTGAATGACGAACTTTTGATTGAATTTCGCTTAAAGTACCAGTCCTTCATGAAACAGTTCATGGTTTTCCAAGTTTATTACTCGAAGTTGTTTGAAGAGTTTTTTCTCTTCGACGACCCGTCGTAGTATCGCGTCACATTGTGAATATACACAATGAGACGTGATACTACGGCGGGTAGGACTGTAATTTAAGTTTTAGTGTTTGAATATTGTATATATTTCAATATTATGTAAATAAATGATTACAGTGACCCTTAAACGTTTTACTTCACACAAAAGCACAAGAGAGTTAACCTGTATCTAAAGCAAATAAAGCAGGCGGCAAGATTTATTTAAGCCTGTATGTTTGCAAATGACGCCTACTAAAAGACCTTCGAGTAACTCACGGGGCTTCAAAAATTTTATGAGCTACATGAATATTATATGAAAAGAAATCTTATAGGCAAGATCAGCAAGAAGCAGACAATGTATCTAGTAATGAAGTCACCGTTCGATTCTTTTGAAAAGCTGCAATACCAAATGAACTTACAGTCCACCTGGTGAGTGGCTAGTGGCAAGTGGCTGCCGCTGTTCGTTGATACCTGCAACCAACTTCATATAAAAAAGCTACAGGTGCAGTGTCGCACCGGATACTAAAATCGAATGCTTCACCGCCTGTTATATACTGGCCCCTATACCCTTCAAACCGGAACACAGCAATAAAAGTTAAAGTTACAGCCTGTATACGTCTCGCTGCTGGCCACAGGCCTCCTCTCATTTCTGAGAGGGTTTTAGGGCAAGGAATAGTCCGCCGCGCTGCATGCATGTTGGCGAACTTCACATGTCTTCGAAATATTTTTTTTCCTATTTCTCTGACATGCAGGTAAATCAGCGCTTAAAATAGCAATTAACAACTTTATTGGTTCCGGCGGTGATCGAACCCAGGTTGTTCGCTTAGTTTTGCCAAATTATTATTATTATTATAAAATGAATGATGGTGGCAAAAAAGTTTAATGCTATTGATAGACATGAAGTATAATAAAGTGTGTACAAAAGAAGTGTAAGCTAAAGTTAACAAAGCCTAAGAATTTATAGAACGGAAGATGTTATTAGGAATAATATCGCATAATGCTCTTATTATGTATTACTTGGCGTTTCTGTCACTTGTCTCACTTAGAGACAGTTATCGTTTAGGAGAAACAGACCAATACGACTTACGCTGAAAAAGTAACTTTGAACGACATTATTTTATCGTTAAGTATATATTATAAAAAGTACTAAATCAACATTTAGATGACTTCGTAATCGTAGACATTTTCACAGTTATAGTACATTATATTGGTCTCTAGGAAAGGTATGTAACAAATAACTATGTAACAATATAATACATACCGTTAGCATTACAGCCTAAAGTCCCCTGCTGAACTTAGGCTTCTTCCATAGATAGCCTCATAGCGGGGATATGTGCCATAGTTGCCACGCGTGGCAAGCGCATTAGCAACCGCAGATTTTTTTATTTTTAGTAGGAAAACGCTGCTACCAATTTCCCGATTTGTTTTCCTCTGTCACCTCTTACTACACTTATGCGATGATATGGGGTAGTGAATATTCTAACACCGTCAGTACCTGTACTGTAAATATATTTCCAAGACAGTATGTGTATTGGCTGACTCCTTGATATAGTGGTTATAATAGCGATTGATTATGTGGTTAATCATCTTTAATCATGTGGTTATTGAGCTTTTTGTCAAGAAATGCTCGGTAGCAGTCCGGAGTCAGGAAGGAGTGTTTCACCCTCGTGATTCGAAGAGCACGTAAAGACTTTGGTCTTACGCCTGGTCTCTCCGGTCATGTCGAATGTCGTCCTATCGAACTATGAGAGTGAGGAATAAAAAGTGCACCTGTGCTTGCGCATATACTTGGGCACGATAATCCTTTCGTGCACAGATAGTTATTCTGCGATTTAGTTTGCACTGGCCGCCGTGACCGAAATATATAACTGGGTTCTTAAAAACGGTTCTAACGATTTGGTTTAAATACCCTAGCTAAACAATTGTATATTTAGGATACTAATTATAAGTAAACCATAGAAAAATATGAGGTTAAAATCACTGAAAGTCACAGATTGTTCCCCTTTTCAACTACGATCTTTTGTCCTGAGAAATCCCTAAGAATTTTTTTGTAACACACCAAGCAAACCTCGATAACTCAGGTACTTGTGTTTGTTTATTACTTGTACATATATATATATATATATATATATATATATATATATATATATATATATATATATGTCATTCTATATTTATAGAATGAGGGTAACAAACCAGTACACAGTCCACCTGATGATAAGTGGATGCTGAGGTCCATAGACATCTACATTTATCCTCGATCAAGAATCCAAACGCAGTTGCGTTGTCGCCCCTGAAGACTAAGATGGAATGCCTCGTTTCCAGTAAAAAAGGGTCTCCCGATCTCTACACTCACCACACAAAACAGCAGTTTAAACTGCTATTGGTATTCTGTAAGAGCGTGGTCCTTCCCCGGTCGAGCTGACCCATTCGTGCTACAGCCATAATATATCTGCAGCGTGGCTCTACAACGTATGGAGCGTACTCTCTACCACGTACATATTACAGAGAATCAGAGGGCACCAAATTTCCAATTAGACGAAGCTCCCCGCAATAACTAGTAATAAATAAATACCTTAAGGTAACAAACGTCAGGACAAAATAACCTTTATCATCCAAAAACGCAATAAAACGCAATATCTACCTGGACAGAAAATGTAATTTCCCTTAGGTGCGGGATCAATGAATCTACCCTTAGTAAAATAAAATTCCTCAGCTGTATAAACTGGCACGTTTTCACGTTTTGTCTGTTCGTTATCTAAGTATAATTTATAATGTCATTAAAAAAATGTTTAAATAAAGGATTGGGTAGATTTAATACCTTGTGGTAAGTAAATTTATGTTTTGTTTGTAGGGCAGGTGGAAAAATGGACAGTGACCTTTGAGCGTAATGTAGGGATATGTAGGGATTTCTGCCGTGTTTCCACTGGAATTTTAATCTCTATTTCGCCTGCTGGTTTTTTTTAATAATGTGCGGGCGACAGAGGAGCACACATTCCACCTGATAGTAAATGAATACTGTTGTCCATATCTATCATCGTTTTAAATCAATATGTGATGCATTGTCACCCCTGAGGACTAAGATGAAATGCATCGTTCCTAGTTAAAACCCCGGTTCTCTACACTTACCATCCAAAAAACAGCAGCATTTACTATACGCTAGTATTTTTTGAGAGCGTGGTGCTTCACCGGTCTATCCGACCCATTCGTGCTACTACCAGAACATGGCTCCTACCATAACGTGGCTTCACTATTCTGCGCTGTCTAATCTACATCAACTGTTAATATTATGAAGGGTTAATTTTGTTTTTCAGAATATAACAATTAAGTGTAAGACTGCTTATATCCGGGTATTTCATAAAATAAAAAATAAGACAAAGAAATACCAAACTTCATAGTTCTAAACATAGTACTCAATTATTTTAAACATTGATCAATGATGCGTGGCCCAAATAATGTGTCTCGGGACAGGTTTTTCCATCTATGAATTACCGCATCTCGCAGCCCAGTCTGAACTACTAAATATATGAAGAGCAATCAAAAAATGTTTTTAAAAATAAAAAAAAATTTGAAAAAATAAAGATGTAATAGAGCATGTCAGCAAGTTGTCTTTGACGAAAAAGTATTAATTCTACGGTGAAAAAGTTTGCTATACCGTATAAAACACTACAAATAAAAAATTAGAAAAAAATCCTGAATTATCGGAAACCGAATCAACTTTGGACAGCGTTGGCTACAAAAGAAATAGACAATATTTAGTGACGAGGAAGAGCTTGCTTTGGAGAGTTACTTGAAGAAAGCAGCAGACATTTATTACGGACTACGGTGATGAGGATGAAACATTTTGTTTGGAGTGCACTGAATCCTATAGCTCTAGTATTTTAGGAGAAAAATGGGTTCAATGCACTACGTGCAAATTGTGGGCACACACAACATGTGTAAATGGGAATTACACGTCCGATTTAGAAGACTGATTAAGAGTACGATCTCAAAATAAATAATTTTATTAATACCAAATAATAAATTTTACAAATATATTAGTTAGACAGGATTGTTTGTTACAAAATGGTTGAAGTTTATGAGAAGTTATTTCGTTTTGTTTTAAATATTGAATAAGAAAGAAGTTAGTTTATTTTTGGGTACTTGAATTACCTAATATTGAAACGTCTGATTGTTTATTCTTGTAATTTAATGTGTTTGATTGAATTGGTGGAAGCTCGCTTATTGGTTCCAATAAAAGAAATGAGTA
This sequence comes from Parnassius smintheus behrii, assembly GCA_036936625.1. Taxonomy (NCBI): domain Eukaryota; kingdom Metazoa; phylum Arthropoda; class Insecta; order Lepidoptera; family Papilionidae; genus Parnassius; species Parnassius smintheus. Next base: position 12,316,498 of record JAUPFT010000017.1, read on the forward strand.
AAACCTACATTTTTGTGTCTTTTATCCTATTTCCTCGTAGGTTTTGTCTTTATAACTTCATAGGTCAACTTACCCCAGGTGACTAGCCAACCTGCCCCAAGCATGGGGTAGGTTGACCAGTTTTTCCTGTTATACAAGAACTGGACTGTACTCTATATCATAATGATTAAAGTGATTGTTGCCACAATTTTCCAAAGCTTAACAGTATATCTATAAACTGAACACGTTTTAAAATTAATATACTCTAAGGAAGTAAGAATAGGTAGCTTTAAGCTGAAATTTGGTCAACCAGCCCCGGTCTCCCCTATATATTGCGTATCTATAACGGCGTGATAGTGTTTATTCTACCGTAACCACACAACCGAGGTAACACATTAGTAATTTTCAACTGAGTACGATATAACGCCGTAAGTTTAAGCTTCATTAAAAGAAATGCATAATCCTCATCTTCCGTTAATTGGTGGATTACGTTATCTACTGGGCCACGCGTACATATAACATTACTTTTATTTTTATATTTCGTAAAAATTAAAATACCACAAAAATATTAGCAATTATTAATACAAGAGGCATAATTATAAAAAAAATTTAATATACAATTAACTCTTACTAAATACTCGTAACACTTTAAACAACTTCTCGTTCTATATTATTGGTTTACTTTACCAACATATTATCTTATTACAAATTTATAAAAATACGAGTATACCAGGCAGTCCCATAATGAACTGGCCTGATGTAGTTCAACGCGACATGTCGCTACACGTTGTGTTGCATTAAATAGTACGTTTATCGTGCACTTAATATAAGAAACATGCATCGACATGAAATGCTTAGTCTTAGTTTAACAGGCATTTGAATAACGAGAGTCGCGTATTTTTTCAAAATGTCGAAAACTGAGTATCGAAGTGTCATAAAGTTTCTGTTTAAAGAAGGTTTATCCCCTGCCCAAATAAAAGAACGATTGGATGGCTTGTATAAGGAGTCTGCCCCCTCCTATAGCACAGACTTTGGCCACGACGGTCGACCTGTGGAAGTGCTCACTCCCGAAACGATTGCTCTTATCGAAGAGGAGGTTCCGAGTGACCGCCGTTTGAAGATTAGAGAAATTGCAGCAAGGCTTGGGCTCTCTAAGAGTACCGTTCATCGCGCGATCCATGAACATCTTCACATGAAAAAAGTGAGTGCAAGATGGGTACCGAAATTTCTTTCAGCGGTACAGAGACAGGAAAGAGTGCGCTGCGCTTCGGAGTTTTTGGATCTTTGTGGCGAAAATCCAAAGACTGTGATCGAGCGGTTAGTGACTGGTGATGAAACTATGATCTTGTATTATGATCCACAAAGCAAGCGCGAGTCAATGGAATGGCGTTATAAGGGTGAAAAGCCCCCTAGAAAGGCAAAGATGCAACAATCGACTAAAAAACTGATGTGCACAATATTTTGGGATTTTCAAGGCATTTTGACAGTGGATTTTAAAGAACGTAATACAGTCGTGAACGGCGAATATTATGCTTCATTAATATATAAATTACGAGACAAGATAAAGGAAAAACGAAGAGGCAAGCTGTCTAATGGTGTCCTGTTGCTCCATGACAACGCCCCTGTTCATACCGCTGGTGTTTCGAAGGATGCAGTTCGTCAATGCGGGTTCACAGAAGTTCAACATCCACCTTACATTCCAGACATGGCCCCGTCCGACTATTATTTATTTCCAAATTCAAAGCGGGACTTAAGAGGAAGAAAATTTTCAAGCGATGAAGATTTGCAGGCGGCCGTCTTCAGTCATTTTGAGGATAAAAAATGTGTTTATTTTTATAAAGGTTTAAAGATGTTGATTCACAGATGTCAGAAGTGTGTTAGTATTCATGGTGATTATATTGAAAAATAAAATTGGTTTCGTTTCATTTCCTTCATTAGTTCATAGTTAGGCCAATCCATTGTGGGACCAACTACGTATGTTATAATCATCCTGTGTCACGATTATTCACGGAATGTAATAAGTTCACCATGTGATTTTACGCTCATCGCCTAAGACTATTTTATATTTTTGTACCCATAAATAGTTTGTCAATTAGAAACATAACATTTAATGCACCTAATTTAAGTTGGTAATAATATTAATGTAACTTTGGTAATGTAATGTATTATAAAGTGTTAATTAGAATAACACCGACGACTGACAGCAACGGTGTACGGAAAAACTCTAATGAGTTTATGTTTACACTAAAACTATTCATCTTTGTAATCATAAATTTCTTAAATAAATAAATAAATCAGTATTGTTTTCCGTAGACTTTTACATATTGTCTTTGTCCATTTTCGGGAATTAGACATCTATAAAAAACATATCAGTTAACTTTATAAAATACAAAATTGAGACAGCAATACCAAAGTTCAGAGTTCTAAGTATACACAATTCTTTAAATTTTTAACATCAATGTGAGACCCAAGTAAATGAATGTCAAAACAGGTTTCGTATCTCTGAATCACCGCGTCTTGTAGCCTCGTACGACGAAGAGCTATACGTATCGTTTTCCGTAGACGGTGACATACTGTCTTTATCCGTTCGCATGGCTTCCGAACGAGCCTTTACGCCACTGTTCCGTAGCCCGTCGATATCGTTACTGGCGGCTTAAGGCTAGTTTAGTTTTTTTTTATGGAAGAAGGGGCAAACGAGCATGCGGCTCACCTAATGTTAAGTGACTACCGCCGCCCATAATCAACCGTAACACCAGGAGAATTGCGGGTGCGTTGCTCGCCCTTTAGAAAGGAGTAAGCTCTTTTCTTGAAGGTCCCCAGGTCGTATCGGTCCAGAAAAATCGCCGGTGGTAAACTATTCCACAGAGAGGTTGTACGTGGAAGAAAACTCCTTGTGAAACGTACAGTGGTGGACCGCCAAGCATCCAGATGGTGTGGATGGTATCGGGACGTTTGCCGTGTAGTGCGTTCACGAAATTTGGCGGCTGGGATTAATCCGAACAATTCCTCAGAGCACTCCCCGTGATAGATGCGATAAAATACGCAAAGAGATGCAACATTTCTTCGCAGCGCCAGTGAATCGAGCCGATCAGAAAGCACTCGGTCGTCGACGATTCGAGCCGCTCTGCGCTGGATGCGATCAAGTGGAAGGAGCTGGTACTGGGGAGCCCCAGCCCAGAGATGGGAACAGTATTCCATGTGCGGCCGAACCTGCGCCTTGTAAAGTTGCAGGTGGTGTGCCGGCATGAAATACTGTCACGCTCTGCTGAGCACGACAAGCTTTTTAGAGGCCAATTTGGCCTTCCCTTCCAAGTGACCACGAAACTGCACGTCGCTCGATATGTCGACGCCGAGGATTCCGATACTGGCTGAGGCAACAAGGAGAGTGCCTTGAAACTGAGGGGACACAACAAGACGACAAAGGGGTTCTTTTTAGCGGTTAACGCGCAAACTTGTGTCTTCTGGGGGTTAAACTGGACTAGATTTAGTCGCCCCCAATTCGAGACTCTGTCCAACAGAGACTCGACTTCAGACACAAGTTTGTCCCGGCACTCGGAGACGTTTTCCCGAGAAATATTGGCTCGGCCGGTGTAAAGAGCATCACCAGTGCTGTCATCTGCATAGCAATGAATGTTACGGGTATGCAACATATCATTGATATGCAGAAGAAATAGCGTTGGCGACAGCACGCAGCCCTGTGGAACACCAGCATTAATAGGCTTGCAATCGGAGCTTGCACCGTCTACAACGACCTTGATGCTCCGATCTGCAAGAAAGCTGGTGATCCAATTGCACAATTTCTCGGGAAGCCCATAAGAAGGGATCTTCGAAAGAAGCGCTTTGTGCCAAACCCGATCGAAGGCCTTCGCAATGTCCAAACTAACGGCCAATGCCTCCCCCTTGAACTCTACTGCCTCCGCTCATCTGTGAGTTAGGTAGACCAGAAAATCACCAGCTGACCGACCACGGCGAAAACCGTATTGGCGGTCACTAATCAGCTGGTGATCTTCAAGGTACCTCATGAGCTGGCAGTTTACAACGGACTCCATTGTTTTGGAGAACAAGGAGGTGATGGCGATTGGTCGGTAGTTGGACGGGTCAGAGCGGTCGCCTTTTTTAGGGATCGGGTGGACGTAAGCCGTCTTCCATGATTTTGGGACTACGCCTAGGGAGTAGGAGTACCGGAAAAGACGCGTTAAAACCGGTGCCAACTCTGGAGCACACGTCCTCAGCACAATTGGGGGGATTCCGTCAGGCCCACTCGACTTGTGGATGTCCAGGTAGAGGAGTGCTTTGTGAACCGAGCGCTGTGTGAAGTGCACTTCCGGCATGGAGCACTCACACCGCGGGATGGTCGGCGGCGTACTCCCCCCGTCATTGAGAGTCGAGTTAGACGCAAAGAAAGAGCCTAGAAGATCGGCTTTCTCCTTTGCGGTATGGGCCAGTGAGTCGTCCTCCCTGTGCAGAGATGGAAGAGATGGCTGACAGAAATTCCCCTGGACAGCCTTGGCGAGAGACCAGAATGCACGGGTTCCAGAAGGAAGTTCGAATTAGTTTCTCGCCAATTCTGCCTATGTGCTCTGACTTTGCCTTGGCAATGACTCTTTTGAAGGACCTGGAGGCGGAATTATACCTCTTTTTTAGAGCACTGGTGTTTACATCTCGGGACGCTGATGCATCAGCCCAGGCTTGGTAGCACTCCTGCTTATAGCATGATGCTATTTTACAGGAGCGGCCAAACCATGGCTGAAATTTGCCTCCAATGGGCACCACAGAGGAAGGAATAAAAAGTTCCATACCCTGAAGCACCACATCAGCAACAGAATCCGCAACAACGTTGGGATCATCCGGCGAGAAGCAAACCCGCCCCCAAGGGTAGGATGCAAAGAAAGACCGCATCCCATCCCAATCGGCTGACCTATAGTACCAAACACGGCGGTAACCTGCAGAATGCAACCGCGATTTCAGCGTCAGTGGCACCACACTCCGGACGAGACAATGGTCCGAGGAGCCTAAAGGGGCGTCGACGGAAATCTGATATCCGTCCGGGTGAGAGGTGAGCAGAAGGTCCAACAGGGAAGGTGCATGATCCACCACATCTGGAATCCGCGTAGGCGAAGTAACCAGTTGTGTCAGACCATATGCCAAGGCAAAATCATGAACAGATCTCCTCGCATGATTGGTTAAACGTGAACCAAGCCATTCGGCGTGATGGGCGTTAAAGTCGCCGAGGATCACGATCTCTGCGGAGGGGATCTGCTGTAGCAATGAATCTGCAGCCATTTGGACGTGGTCGAAGAGTCGGTCTGTTTCGGCATTACCGCTACCGGACCTATAGGGGCACCCGTAGACGCGCGGATGGTCATCGCTGTCTACGCGTAGCCAAAGGATGGACAGGTCCGAACCTTCAAGTCTGCCGAGGCGTCGAGAACAGATGTCCTCTTTGACGTAAACGCAAACTCCAGCCCGAGGTACAAAGGAGTGTTCCAGTTTGTACCCCGGGTAGGAGAGATACGAGACATCAGCCGGAGAGGACACCTGCGTCTCGGTCAGAAAGAGCAGAGCCGGCCTCGCCGTCTCGAGATGGTAGTGGACGGCGTTTAGGTTAGAGTGAAGTCCCCTGATATTGCAGAAATTCACGGACAGCGCGGCAGGGGTTTCCTTGGTCTTGTTGCTCCGTTTGCCCCGAGCAGTTGTAGTCTTGAGCGGAATTTTGCCCCCCCCCCCCAGAATATGCGGGGCAGCCTGAGCACCCACGCTCAGAAGTGGAGAAACATGGTCGTGGATGCTCAGCGAGGGATTCTCCAGGGGTGCGTATTCTGTGAGGTCGTGGTACCACCCCGGTTTGAGCCGGCCCATACGTGCAACAGCAAAGCCGCCGCGTGGCTCTACCACTGTTGATAAAAGTAACGTGTTTTATAAAAGCTTTTGACGTTAATTTATATCTATAGAAATATTATCTATTTACTTGAAATAATGTACGCTTACATGGAACTCTGAATTAAGTTCTTAATTGAATAGATTTTAAAAATACCTTATTTTAATCTAAACAGAAAAGCTGTAATTTAAACGTCGGGGAAAAACTATGATGTTCGAAGTCTCGTTTTTTAAGCGATAACCGTTGAATATTTTTCGTTATTATGAAAGGCATGTTATTGAATTAGATTCTTAATCGGCTATATTTTGCTAAGATCCTTTATTCCAGATAATAAGTAAAAACGTTTAAAAAATGAAGTAACTTTTTGTCGTACGTTTACTTTGTGTCGGACAAATATGCTTGCAGCCGAATTGGGTGCGCTAAAAGCCTTTTAACGTAGGAAATCCTCGCCTACATTGTTAACGGAAGTGGTAAATAGGTAGGTACGTGACGACAAACAGCGTCGAAGTTGCGAGATGTCTGACTCTGGCACTCTGATCGTCATTCCGAATGTCGAACGTAACAATAAATAAAACTAGCCTTTATACTACACCACACACACACATACACACACACACACACACACACACACACGCACGCACGCACGCACGCACGCACGCGCACGCGCACACACAAAATCACGCGCGCACGCTCGAAAAATGTCACATTTTTCGAGTTACACTGCAACCTATATAAGCCTACTGCTGGATATAGGAAGTCCGTCTTCAAACTTTTTATTTCTTTGACATATAGGTTCACCGTAATTTGTTTTCCTTCACCGGTGAACATGTGGAAAATCAGCAATAAATTTACAATTAACAATTTAATTGATGCCGGCGGGGATTAAATTATAAAATTTACGCCGAGCTATTAGCCTCAGAGGTAGGGGTTCCCAAAGTCCTCGCCGCGGCACCTTGATGCGCCGTAGAAAGTAAATAAGAGACGCTGTGAGTCACTCCTTTTATTCTCCAGAATCCAAATTAGGGTTTTTGCTCGTACAAAATAAACCAGATTTTCAGCTGTAGCTGTGATAAAGAGTAAATACCGCTCAAAAATCAATGCGGAGCAAGAATGAGCAAGAGTAGCGGTGTGAATTTTAACGTGGTAGAGCCATGCTGCAGTTATATTATAGTTGTAGCACGAATGGGTCGGCTCGACCGGGGAGTGACCACGCTCTCACAGAATCCCAGCGTCAAATAGCACCTCAATGCTGTCGTGTTTCGTATGGTGAGTGTAGAGAACCGGAGACCCTTTTCACTGGAAACATTTCATATTAGTCCTCAGGATTAGCAATGCATCTGCATTTTGATCCTTAAATGAGGTGAGATGTAGATTTTTATGTGTCACGGCATCCACTTACAATCAAATGAACTGTGTGCTCTTTTACCAGCCTTTTTCTATAAAAAAAACCTTATCACATGCTTTGAAAAAACATTTTAAAAAAGCCGCCAAGCTCACGCTTCACATTAACAAAGTTGCCATTGTTGCCAATATCATTGAACCCTATTTCGACTAGCTAGGGCACCGACTCAAAATACAAAACATGTTAGAGCGCTGCGAACTGAAAAAATCTTGTAGAATCAACATGAGTTTTAACCCCAGAGATGAGTAGTGAAAATTTTAATTTAAATTTTATGTTTTTGTCACGTCTTTATACAAGCAAGTATTTAGCAAATCCAGGTTCGATTCCTGTCAGCAACACTGTTACCGCTGCCGTAACAGCCTATCAAATTCTACTGCTGAACATAAGCCTCCTGCATAGATGGCATAATAGGGAGGATTTTTGCCATAGTTGCCATGCTTGGCGACTTCTTTTTTTTTAAATTCGGAAGTCGCTGCAGTCCAACTCCTGGTTTGTTTCCTTCTGTCGCCCCTTACGACACCTACGTGATGATATGGGGTAATCATGATATGGGGTGGATATTCTTATACCGCCACTACACCGTGAACTGCTGGCCGCTCGCCGGCACCAATGAAATTATTACTTGCAGTTTTAACTACAGATTTATCACGTGCTCCACTACCAAGACAAACTTCGTAAGGAAAACTGAATGGTTGAAAAATTAAAAAAATATATTTCGATGACATGTGATGTCCAACACGCATTGGAGCGGTGAAGACTTCCTTGCTCTAAAACCCTGTCAGAAATTACTAGAGACCTGCGCCCAGGAGTAGGATGCAAATAGATTGTAATATTATAATTTGTAATTTTTTATCACATCCTTGGCAGTTAAGGATTCATAAAACATCATAGGGCAACACTACTAAGCTGAGAAATAAACAAAATAACGCCTCGAGACGACGAGGTCGGCTCTGCTCTTTCTGACCGAGACGCAGGTGTCCTCTCCGGCTGATGTCTCGTATCTCTCCTACCCGGGGTACAAACTGGAACACTCCTTTGTGCCTCGGGCTGGAGTTTGCGTTTACGTCAGAGAGGACATCTGTTCTCGACGCCTCGGCAAACTTGAAGGTTCGGACCTGTCCATCCTTTGGCTACGCGTAGACAGCGACGACCATCCGCGCGTCTACGGGTGCCTCTATAGGTCCCACAGCGGTAATGCCGAAACAGACCGACTCTTCGACCACGTCCAAATGGCTGCAGATTCGTTGCTACAGCAGATCCCCTCCGCAGAGATCGTGATCCTCGGCGACTTTAACGCCCATCACGCCGAATGGCTCGGTTCACGTTTAACCGATCATGCGGGGAGATCTGTTCATGATTTTGCCTTGGCATATGGTCTGACACAACTGGTTACTTCGCCTACGCGGATTCCAGATGTGGAGGATCATGCACCTTCCCTGTTGGACCTTCTGCTGACCTCTCACCCGGACGGATATCAGATTTCCGTCGACGCCCCTTTAGGCTCCTCGGACCATTGTCTGGTCCGGAGTGTTGTGCCACTCACGCTGAAATCGCGGTTGCATTCTGCAGGCTGCCGCCGTGTTTGGCACTATAGGTCAGCCGATTGGGATGGGATGCGGTCTTTCTTTGCATCCTACCCTTGGGGGCGGGTTTGCTTCTCGCCGGATGATCCCAACGTTGTTGCGGATTCTGTTACTGATGTGGTACTTCAGGGTATGGAACTTTTTATTCCTTCCTCTGTGGTGCCCATTGGAGGCAAATCTCAGCCATGGTTTGGTCGCTCCTGTAAAATAGCATCATGCTATAAGCAGGAGTGCTACCAAGCCTGGGTTGATGCATCAGCGTCCCGGGATGTAAACACCAGCGCTCTAAAAAAGAAGTATAATTCCGCCTCTAGGTCCTTCAAAAGAGTCATTGCCAGGGCAAAGTCAGAGCACATAGGCAGAATTGGCGAGAAACTAGTTCGCCTTCCTTTTGGAACCCGTGCATTCTGGTCTCTCGCCAAGGCTGTCCAGGGGAATTTCTGTCAGCCATCTCTTCCATCTCTGCACAGGGAGGACGACTCACTGGCCCATACTGCAAAGGAGAAAGCCGATCTTCTAGGCTCCTACTTTGCGTCTAACTCGACTCTCGATGACGGGGGGAGTACGCCGCCGACCATCCCGCGGTGTGAGTGCTCCATGCCGGAAGTGCAGTTCACACAGCGCTCGGTTCGCAAAGCACTCCTCTCCCTGGACATCCACAAGTCGAGTGGGCCTGACGGAATCCCCCCAATTGTGCTGAGGACGTGTGCTCCAGAGTTGGCACCGGTTTTAACGCGTCTTTTCCGGTACTCCTACTCCCTAGGCGTAGTCCCAAAATCATGGAAGACGGCTTTCGTCCACCCGATCCCTAAAAAAGGCGACCGCTCAGACCCGTCCAACTACCGGCCAATCGCCATCACCTCCTTGTTCTCCAAAACAATGGAGTCCATTGTAAACTGCCGGCTCATGAGGTACCTTGAGGATCACCAGCTGATTAGTGACCGCCAATACGGTTTTCGCCGTGGTCGGTCAGCTGGTGATCTTCTGGTCTACCTCACTCACAGATGGGCGGAGGCAGTAGAGTTCAAGGGGGAGGCATTGGCCGTTAGTTTGGACATTGCGAAGGCCTTCGATCGGGTTTGGCACAAAGCGCTTCTTTCGAAGCTCCCTTCCTATGGGCTTCCCGAGAAATTGTGCGATTGGATCACCAGCTTTCTTGCAGATCGGAGCATCAAGGTCGTTGTAGACGGTGCAAGCTCCGATTGCAAGCCTATTAATGCTGGTGTTCCACAGGGCTGCGTGCTATCGCCAACGCTGTTTCTTCTGCATATCATTGATATGTTGCATACCCGTAACATTCATTGCTATGCAGATGACAGCACTGGTGATGCTCTTTACACCGGCCGAGCCAATATTTCTCGGGAAAACGTCTCCGAGTGCCGGGACAAACTTGTGTCTGAAGTCGAGTCTTTGCTGAACAGAGTCTCGGATTGGGGACGACTAAATCTAGTCCAGTTTAACTCCCAGAAGATACAAGTTTGCGCGTTAACCCCTTTGTCGTAACCCCTCAGTTTCAAGGCACTCCCCTTGTTGCCTCAGCCAGTATCGGAATCCTCGGCGTCGACATATCGAGTGACGTGCAGTTTCGTGGTCACTTGGAAGGGAAGGCCAAATTGGCCTCTAAAAAGCTTGGCGTGCTCAGCAGAGCGGGACAGTATTTCATGCTGGCACACCGCCTGCAACTTTACAAGGCGCAGGTTCGGCCGCACATGGAATACTGTTCCCATCTCTGGGCTGGGGCTCCTCAGTACCAGCTCCTTCCACTTGACCGCATCCAGCGCAGAGCGGCTCGAATCGTCGACGACCGAGTGCTTTCCGATCGGCTCGATTCACTGGCGTTGCGAAGAGATGTTGCATCTCTTTGCGTATTTTATCGCATCTATCACGGGGAGTGCTCTGAGGAATTGTTCGGATTAATCCCAGCCGCCAAATTTCGTGAACGCACGACACGGCAAACGTCCCGATACCATCCACACCATCTGGATGCTTGGCGGTCCACCACTGTACGTTTCACAAGGAGTTTTCTTCCACGTACAACCTCTCTGTGGAATAGTTTATCACCGGCGATTTTTCCGGACCGATACGACCTGGGGACCTTCAAGAAAAGATCTTACTCCTTTCTAAAGGGCCGGCAACGCACCCGCAATTCTCCTGGTGTTGCGGTTGATCATGGGCGGCGGTAGTCACTTAACATCAGGTGAGCCGCATGCTCGTTTGCCCCCTCTTCTATAAAAAAAAAAATGGAGAAAAAGTAAATTCCGCCACCAGGCACTGTAGTAAAGTGACGGAATTTAGCACAAATATGAATGTTTGATATCTACTACGTAACTCTAAAAAGACTCTATGAAAGAATTATAATAAAACTTTAAAAAAATTAATAACTGAATACTAAAGTGAATAAAATTATGATTTCTTATATTTACGCGAACACTACATTATAGTTTTAATCAATGAATAAAATTAATTTTGAAGGAGGGGCTTTAATACTCATAATATATTTAAACATCAAGTTCAAAAGCTAGTCCACTTCTTATGTAGTGATATTATCTCTAGCCGTGGATTTTTATAGGCTATTAATTTTTATGTACTTTTATTTGAAAACCAGACTAATTTCGTTTGAACGAAATTACAGTGAAGTAAAATAATAATAATATAATAAACTTAAATAATTTTGTGATCCACATATATAACTGAGTTATTTTGATTAGTTATCTATTTAAATTACTAATATTTTATTTTAATAAAAGTTTTACTCTAGCACTTTCATGAAACTATAACTACACAATCAATATACGGGATTTGCATTCTTTGATATGACAGTGTGTCGCAGTTGCAAGTATTTGTAAACTAAAAGTAGAAACAAAGGTGTATTTTAATGTAAATCATTTATACAAACACATTAACATTATTCACAGATATCTTTGTAAATATTATTTTTTGGTTTAAATATTTCATCCTCAGTTTAAATTTAATATTAAAAGTTAATAATTATTTACAAATATGTGCCATCCTTACAATATTTAGCTTTAAAATACATTTAAAAAAGTTAAAAAGTGCCTGGTTTAACATTAAAGAGGTCTAAATCTGAATAAAAGTCAGATTAATTCCCAGAAGCTATGCCAAGCGCATAATGATGGGGGAGGATGAGTTAAATGGGCTTTGTACCCCTCAACATTTAAATACACCCTAAAGTCTTTTTGAATGTTCACCTAACATTAAACTTTTTTAATATCCCCGTAGACTGAACAACTAGAAGACTTTCCCTAAAAGAATTTAAGAAAATGAATTTTGAGCACGCTTTGAATTATTTATTTCACTTACCATAAATGAATTCTGCCTGCTCAGATACAGCGACGACGAGAATTCAAAAACACTAATTTAATATCTTGAACTGAAAGGTTTCACTTCGAAATTATTTTCCGCGTTAGGGCGGACACATTCGCCCCGGTCCGCGTCCACGGTGAGACTGAAATTCAGAGGGTTGCCGACAACCACCCCTGGATGCAGCCCCTATACAAATTGCATTTACACGTAGTTCTCGCGCTCCATTCACATATCTTTAATTTCCTTGGCATGTGCCAATTGACCTTTTTCACCTTAATTCGTGTTATTTCGTCCAATTACTCCAGATCAGTCCTTACTCCAGATCTACAGCTGTACGTTGCAAATAAGCTCTAATAATCTCCTATTTAAGATTTAAATTTCCCCGCTTTGTTGGCTACACTAAAGTTTATAAGCTATAGGTACAAACGGTTATTGTCTTTTCTTTTATCTACACACATAAATAAAATTGAGGTGTATGTCTGAAATAAAATTGCACGCTGCAGCTATGTAATGGTTGCAGCACGAACGGGCCGGCTCTACAGGGGAACGACCACGCTCTCACAATATACCAGCGTAAAATAGCAGTTTAATGTTGCTGTGTTTCGTAAGGCGAAATAAGGCGAAATGGAGACCCTTATTACTGGAAGCGAAGTAATCTATCTTAGTCCTCGGCATCGACAACGTATCTGCATTTGGATTCTTAATTGAGGATAAATGTAGATGTCTATATGCCACAGCCTCCACTTACCATCAAGTGCTCGTTTATCAGCCATATTTTATAGAAAAACAAAAAATAAATAGAGACTTTACCATCAGGGGTCAGTTCGGATGTCACTTCAATTTAACAAAACTTGACTAAATGTAAAATTATATAACGTGTAATTAATATTTATTACTATATTTTTACCCGCGGCTTCGCTGGCGTGGATTCCCTTTTAGAAACATCATTAATAATCCTCCGTTCAAAAAATGGGAAAATTAAATCACTAATGGAGTCACCTTGGTGCCTGTGTCTCAATATCTGTTTGTCAGGAATTTATGTGAGTTTATCAGAATTGTATTAATATTATCTTACGTCTAGCAACACGTATCTCCTTCTGTATCAGTGAAGTCTTCCGATGTATCCTTATGAATAGTAAATAGTCTTGGAATCAGAGCTAAGTTCCTATTACATTTTACTCTTTACGTACCCCATCCTACTTTTTTTTATAGGATAGGGTGACAAACGAGCACACAGTCCACCTGATGGTAACTGGTTTCTGTGGCCCATAGTCATCTACATCAATTCCCAATTACGAATTAAAATGCAGATGCGTTGTCACTCGTGAGGACTAAGATGGAATGCCTCGCTACCAGCAAAAAGGGTCTCCGGTTCTCTACACCCACCACACGAAACACAGTAGCATTAAGCTACTATTTCACGCTGGTATTCTGTGAGAGCGTGGTCCCTCCCCGGTCGAGCCGACCCATTCGAGCTACAACTATACTTCTAATATAACTGCAGCATGGCTCTACCACGTATACTTTCTTGAAGTTTCATAATCAAATCGAGCGAAGCCTTTAAATGGCCTCGGCTCTCTAAATACTCACATAATAAATTTCATGGAACTCCTTTCTGTAGCTTTTGCATGAATCATGAATAAACAAACATACAGACAAACGGACAAAAATTCTAAAAACCACTGACTTCTGTATGCTATATCTACTTAGTCTCCTGGACTTGATTTTCCAGGAAATATTATAATGACTATACACACATGATTTTTCTACAGATTTTTTGATGATTATAGATATATATGTCCACCATAGATTTCTAGATATGAATCAAATATTAATATTTAAAAATACATTTTAATAGAATAACTGTATCAAATAAGCGCACAGTACACCTGATGGTAAATGGATACTGCGGCCCATAGACATATGTGTGCATCTGTCCACAATTAAGAATCAAAACGTGGATGTGTGTTATCCCTGAGAACTAAGATAACATTTTTCGATATTAGTAAATAAGGTATCTGGTTCTCTACACTGTGAAACTATATAGAGAGCCCGATACCCTCCAAACTAGTGTCCTCCACGTAAAACACAGCAGCATTAAGATATTTTACGCTTATATTCTGTAAGAACGTAGCCTTTACCGGGTAAGTCGACCCATTTGTGCTGCAATTACATATAATATAGCTGCAGCATGGCTCTACCACGATTCATTTATATTTAAAGTGTACAATATTAAGTGTTGAATATTTTAATTAATAATTCAAATTAATAAAAATAGATCAAATAGATTAAAATAGGAACCGGTCGCCCTATTTGCTGAAACGAGGTATTCCACGTACTCTTCAGGCGTAACAACGCATCTCCATTTTAATTCTTAATCGAGGATAAATATTGACGTCTATGTATATCTATACAGAGCATCCACTTATAATCGGGTGGGCCGTGCTCGTTTGTCACCCTTATTCTATAAAAATAATTAACAAAGCTCAAGAACGAACACTTATAGTAACGGATGTACATTTAGAAAAAAAGAGAAAGTTTATAATAAAGCATATAATTTTCTATGGCCAACTATATGTAGCGTGCTTGCAAGTTTACGGGCTGTCTTAACAAAAGCTAGCAAAACTAAAAATTTTGTTTACGAAAATGTCTTAACATAAGATAATTCGGTGATATTTATTTCTTTCGTTCAACTTTTCACATTTCAATACGTATTGATATTAAGATTACACTGCTTATATTAAGGTTATATATGTAGTAAAAATTCAACGCGAGTTAAGCCGTAAGTAACTGTTAGTCTTTATGTATTCTTCTGTTCGTGTGTATGTTGCTGAAACGGCTGAACCGATTCTGTTGATTAAGTTGATTTGAGAATCGTTTAGATTGACAACTGAACCCGGTAGATGGTTGAACCCTGTTGTTGAGATCCAAAAATCACCCGTGCGAAGCCAGGGCGGATCACTAGTACGTTACAAAAATAAAAGACTGTTTGCTTGAACGTAAGTCCTTCAGTAACGCTTGAACGACTTGACAGACTCTAAAGAAATTTGGGCAAAGAAGTAGATTATGACGTGGAGTAGAACAAAGGATATTTTTTGTGACAAATATTACCAAAGTTTATTATAAGTCCAACGAAGTCTAATATATAAAAGATTTGGTCCGTTTTTCCTGCGCATTTTTAGTACTTTTAATATCTACCACATTCAAAAGCCTCGGTTTAACGTTCGCAAATTTAAAGAAAGTTTGTGTAATAAAATAGCTTCGAAACGGTTATAAATTGAGAAAAAGTTAAAGTTGGAATAAATTATGCATTTTCGGAATAAATTATACTTATTAATGTTTTATGAGCATAAAAATGTATACTCGCTTTTATTGAACGTAGTAAACATTTACTTTTTATTAAAAAAAATGTCATACGAACTGTTACTCGTACTGTAATATAAACTAGTCTCTTAGATTTTGACTTTTTTGTATGGACAATTAATTAATTTAATTTCTATTAAAATACAATCTGGTAGTTATAAAGTACATTGTCCGGTTGGTGGAGGTTATTTTAGAGCCTGGGGGTCATTTTCAGTAAATGATGAGTAAATGCCGCAATATGAGTCTGAGAGACGTATTATAATAATATTATATATCCATACTGCGTGCTATTTGTGGTTGAGACTATCGATACGTGGGGTCCACGGGCACTACGTACTGTGTGTCGCGGGAATCTGTAATTAAATTCAATCCCGCACGAGACTTGTGTTTGTATGGCCTACAAATATCTGTCTACATATTTTTCATGATCAAAGTAAAACACCTCTACGATACAAGAGGAAAACCTAGTGTGGTCGATACTTTTTTATTTGGTAAGGGTTACAAGCTAGCACACAACCTGCTGGTAAGTGGTTGCTGTGGCCCATGGAAATCTATGCCCGTTTGCGAATCAAAATGCTGATGCGTTGTCAGCCGTGAGGACAAAGGTGGAATGTCTCGTTTCCAATAAAAGGGTCTTCGGTTCTCTACTCTCACCATACAAAACACAGCAGCATTACGGCTGGTCACGGGGATCAGCTGCGCGAACAGCGAAGCGACAGGCGGGGCGAAAATTCGCGCGTGGCGATTTGAGGACCACGGGAAGTCACGTTTGCCGCCGCGACCAGATAGGTCGAGAGTGAAATGTCTTTATCAAAGTTAAAAAAGTAAAGTAAGAAACACAAACATACATACACAAACACTAACGCCTGTCACCCAGAGAGGTAGGCAGAGACTACAGACTTCCATTTAGCACGATCCTGACATAGCTTTCTCGCCTCTTCCACATCCATATACCTACGCATACATGCTTCTCGGTTAAGGGTACTCTTAATTTGGCCCACTTTTAGTATATCGCCAATTTGGTCGACAAACTTCCGCATAGGACGTCCCTTTCCGACTCTTACATTCACTTCTGCAACATATATTTGCTTTGTCAGTCTTTCCGCATTCATTCTTTCTACATGACCAAACCACCGTACACCGTCACCGCATCATCTTGCAAACCACACTCTTCTTTTATCACACAGTTTCTCACCCTGTCACTCGGATTCAGCCCCAACATACTCCTTAGCGACCGCATTTCTACTGCATTTATTCTACTCTCGTGCTTCTTCTGCCACACCCAACTTTCGCTACCCTATGTTAAAGTAGGGACTAATACAGCACTGTGAATTGCCATACGTGCCTTTTTTGACACATTCTGACTTTTCACAATAGAGTGTAGAGCCCCATTTACTTTATTTCCTGCATTCACTTGTCATTCAATATCCTTATCATATCTCCCATCCCTGCTGAATACACATCCCAAATATACGAACTCATCCACTTGCACAATTAACTCTCCCTCTATTCTTATTTCACATACCGTTTTGCTTTCTTCTCTTTCAAAAACCATCACTTTCATCTTACTTGCGTTCACTTTCATTCCCCTTTCTTTTAATGACCTGTTCATTAATGTAACCATCATTTGCAACTCGGCCGCTGACGACGCATGTATGACTTTATCATCGGCGTACAAAAGGCATTTGATGGTTAACTCACCCATTCTTAACCCGCATTCTTCAACTTTCAAATTTTTCAAACAGCTGTCCATAAATAGGTTGAACAGCCACGGGGAAGCTACACAGCCCTGACTGACACCTTTATGGATGCCAAACCAGTCCGAGTAGACCCCGTTGATTCTAACACAAACACTCGAGTCCCTATACAGAGACTTTAATGCCTGTATCAAACCAGCGCTCAACCTAAATGCGTTCAGCGTTTGCCATAACACATCCCTGTCCACTCTAAAGTAAGAAAGTAATTGTTTTTTGATTTAAGACATAATATTTGGATGAGATTGCGGAGTACTTGATTTGAATAGGAATCGGGTTATAGATTGAGAATTCCCCAACAAATAGAATGCATCCAGAAAAAAAATTCGAGTAAATACCAGAATGAGCGATGAAACCTGCGATTATATTCTTGTTAATATTCAACCAGAATTGGAGACAAAAGTCAGTGCGGATAGAATTTTAAGTTGTTTTTGTTGGCCAGGCATTTTTCGCGATGAAAACTACTAAAATATTTTGTTCTCTATACTATTCGCCGCGTCTGCCGCCGTGATTGCCGCCCGACTCCGTGGCTTACACCGTACTGATTCATTACATTTGTTTCAATCGCCCGTCGCGCCGCCAGTCGCCCGCGCAATTCGCCCGGTAAATTTCCTGGTAGCCACTCGCCGCTACGCGTGGCATGCTTCATACATTTCTTTACATTTGTTTTAGTCGCTAGACGCCTCACCGTTCGCGCCGCGCGAATTTTCGCTACGGCGAATGTCCCGTGGCCAGACTGTTAAGCTGCTATTTTACGCTGGTATTCTGCGAGAACGTGGTCCTTCCCCGGTCGAACCGACCTATTGTGCTACAACTACACAATTAATATAGCTGCCGAATGGCTCTACCACGTTATAAAATTACAGACATCACTTTCTTTTAACTATACTTACTCTCTCTAATACTAATTTAAAGTTATGTTTAATATCAATAATTCTTTTACAGAACTGAATTCAGGATGCTCTTTTACCGCGATGTAATGACGAGTAGGAGAGTCCACTACTCCATGTCATTCAGTAAGTGTCGTAAGAGACAATACAGGGAAGCTGAAACAGAAAATAGTCCACAGCGTCTTCCTAATAATACTCAGGATTTTAAAAAATTGCGTTTCTCAACCCAAGCGTGACAACTGTAGCAAAATACCCCAATGAAGTAATTAATCTTTAGGGTGGCCTATGCTCAGCCGTGGACTGTTACTGACTGTAAGGAAATAATAATAGATTCGTTTTCATCCCAAAACTATTGAAGTGAGTAATACGTTAATTAATATTTTCTACTTTCTTGTTATTTCGATGTTGGAAACCTCCGCATGAAGTTGTTGACGAGTACGTTTACCTGGGACAAATAGTCCGACTAGGTAAGTCCAACTTCGACCGAGAGGTCAATCGACGGATTCAACTCGGCTGGACAGCGTTCGGGAAATTACGACACATCTTTCAAGTCAAGTATACCTCAATCTCTGTAAACTAAAGTGTACAACCAGTGCGTGTTGCCAGTGATGACTTACGTATCAGAGACGTGGTCCTTCACTGCTGGCCGTATGAGGACGCTCAAGGTCGCTCAGCGAGCTATGGAGAGGGCTATGCTTCGGAGTTTCTCTGCGTGATAGACTCAGAAATGAGGATATCTGCAGTAAAACCAGAGTGACCGACATAGCCCAACGGATTAGTAAGCTGAAGTGGCAATGGGCCGGCCATATAGCTCGGAGAACCGATAACCGATTGGGAAGAAAGGTTCTCGAGTGGCAGCCTCGTACCGGTAGGCGTAGTGTAGGTCGACCCCCCGCTAGTTGGAGTGACGACCTGGTAAGACATGCAGGAAGTCGATGGATGCAGGTGGCTCAGGACCGTGCTTTGTGGTATTACTTGGGGGAGGCCTATGTTCAGCAGTGGACTTGCGAAGGGCTGTAATGATGATCATGATGATGATTGTTATTTCAATAGATGTCGCTAATAGACAAAAATGTGAGCTATAGTTTGACTCTTCGTTGTATCTTAAATAAATTCAACATTAATCACGTGCCTTCTAATTTACATCCCATTGTACGAGTAATGTGGATTCGATCTTGTCAAATCATCAATAAATATTAGGGAGGAGGGGAGGAACTAATCGGCGGTTTAATTATTATTTTAAATGTTTTTTATACGTAATCTATATGAAATAACGTACGTATAAACAAAACTTTTATAACCAATCTGTATAGTTTTAATTTATTTTATATCCATGTTTTCATGCAAATAAAACTGTCAACACGACACGGTATCGCCGGGTGATAAATGGGGCACGGGGCAAAATATACGCGCAAAATGTATGTTCAACCCTCAAAACTACGGGGAAAGTCAAATTAAGTTTTCGTGTTTTGATATAACAACTGGTAAAATTGAGTATTTTGTACAATCGACTTCAATACGACCGAATCAATGTATTCGAAGTCAATCAAATACGCTTTATTAAAGATCACTCAAAAACTACTGGTCAGGTCTTGATTAAATTTGTATAGCACCATACGAGATACATCAGCTTTTAGATAAAAAAGAATCATCAAAATCGGTTCACCCAGAGAAAAGTTATGAGGTAACGCACATAAAAAAAAAACATATTATACTCGAATTAAATACCTCCACCTTTTTGAAGTCGGTAAAAATAGGTGCTGTTATTCTATATAAGTATAGTGACAAACGAACGTATCGTGGGGGTAGTTAATAAACATAAATTTTACAAGGACAAACATCCAGACTCGGAACAATTACTTCTAGGCCATACAAATACCACCCCCCCGATCGGGTTCCCGCCTTGTCGTGGCGGGGGGGCTTAGTAGCCGTGGCTTGGTCTCCCGCGGTGAACAAAGAGGAACCCAAATGGCTGGTCCGAGGTGGAGGGCCGGCCCGAGGTGGCCACTCCGAGTGGGCTTGGGAAGCCCGCTTCGGATGTGTGTTGGTGGACTGCGGTGAGAGGTGTGTCCTCCCCACCTACCGCTGCAGCCGAGGTGGAGTCGCGGAGGAAGAGGAGTGTTGGTATGGCGATGCGCCACTCGCCCTATCCTCCGTGACTCAAACGGGGCCGCACCGTTGATGCGGTGGTGGTGGGGCTGCGGGGGGAGAGGATTGTCGGTATTGCGAGGCGCCGCTCTCCCTACCCTCCGCAGCCGAATGTTGGTTGGCGGCGGAGCCATAGACCAGATCCGCCGCTGGGGTCGGGAAGGCTAGTACTTCTAAGTGCTCGTTTTTCCTGGCCCCATGGCCTTCTTGCATTGGACGCGGGGGCGTCTGTTGCGCAGATGAAATTGGAGGCCGTGGAGGAAGGCGCGCCATGTGTTCTGGTGCGCCTTACCTGTGAAGGAGAACGGGGAGGAATATTCCTCTCCCGAGGAGGTGCTGCAATGGGGCGGCAGGCGCTGGTGGGGCTGCGGATGTGTGCGAAAGCGTTCCCGTGGCCCTGCCAATAAGCGACAAAGGTGGAACACCATGGGGTTTTAGTCGGTGCGAGTCCGACATAACCCGTCCTTGCCCCCGCGAGGCGGGTATGCGTAGGCATTTCCCCATGTTAAAAAAAAAAAAAAAAAAAAAGGCCATACAAATACTTGTTCCGTGCGGGATTCAAACCCGCGGCCCTTAGCGCTGTAACTCATAGCTAAGCCACTGCGCCACGGAGCCATCGTCATTTATTTTTGAACATTGTACCAATACAAAAACAAATGGTGGGGGCATATCAGCAACCCAGCCAGGCTAAACTGTTATGACACAAGCTTCTGCCATTCAGTAACCACCTTGGCTAGCTTGTATTTGATGTCCATACTGTCTTCATAAAATTGGACTAGGGGAGGGGAGTGCAATATTTATTTGACGCGGTTTCAGCTAGCCGCAGCTAGCAGCTACACGTAGGTAAAATTTATCTAACGGTCGCAACTGGGAGCTATTTTGCAAATATACAAGCGGGGCTTAGTGACGTAAACGGTTTTTAGATATTGTTCTTTGTGTATCGAAACATGTGTGTAAACCACGAGTGTTAAAATTTATGTATAAACTAAAATTCGACTTTATTAATTTACTGCAATATTTACTTTTTATTATTAATAACCTATACGTAATAAAATGCAAATAAAGTCGATTTAATTTTGACACATATACCTATTATTTATTCTGTGCCTATACTGCAATACTGACTCTTGTTTGTAGCCTTTCTGTGATAAAGTCACGCTGCAGCTATATTATAGTTTCGACTCTATATATAGGCTCGACCGGGGCTGGACCGCGCTCTCACAGAATACCACCGTAAAATAGCAGCGTAATGCTGCTGTGTTTCGTATGGGGAATGTAGAGATCCGGAGAACCTTTTTTACTGGAAACAAGGCATTCCATTCTTAGTCCATCCTCAAGGGTGACAACGCCTCTGCGTTTTTATTCTTAATCGAGGATAAGGTATATGTCCATGGGCCACAGCACTCACTTACAATCAGGTAGACTGTGTGCTCTTTTGGCACCCTTATTATATAAAAAAACGCACTCGTCGGTGAAAGAAAACATCTTAAGAAAACTTGCATATATGAGGAGTACAAGGTTACGAGGACAAGTGAAGTCCTCCAAAACACATTAGAGTAGCGTAGTGGACTATTGACTTCTTAAGCCTCTCGGAATTGAAAAGAAGCATATGCCCATATTATCATAGCATAGGCTCTCTCAAGGAATGCCGTAAAGCACGGTCTTACCAGATTGTCACTGGGTGGCTGGTGGTGGTGGCCTAAACTTCGCTACCGATACTAGAATGCCACTCAAGAACCTTTCTTTCCCTCCGGTTGTCAGTACTTCGAACTATGGCCTGCCCATTGTCACTTTAGCTTACTTAGCTTTACTTTAGCTTAGCTAACTGAACAAAAATATCTTCGAAAAAACAACCTGTTCAGATAAAATGATAGGTTTTTTATACGTGATTAAGCCACGCTGCAACTATATATTTTGTAGTTGTAGCATGAATGGGTTGGCTTAACCGGGAGAACACCACGCTTTCATAGAATACCAGCGTGAAATAGCTGCTTAATGCTGATGTGTTTTATATGGAGAGTATAGAGAACCGGAGACTCTTTTTACTGAAAACCTAGTCCTCAGGGATTACAACGAATCCGCACTTTCATTCTTAATTGAGGACAAATGTAGATGTCTATGGGTCACAGCATCCACTTACCCTCAGGTTGATTGTGTGCTCGTTTGCCCCCTAATACAATTAAAAAATAAGTATGTTTCGCTAATAATATTCCATAATATTTGATCGCCTGAGATTAGTTTTATTTAAAGAAAAACTTGATTTATTGCCAATTGCCTACGATAATGAGGAAATAACGTAACCTGTCAGCCATCAACGATTTACGGCCAGCTTACAGATTATCCATTCCTACGGTAACGAGGCTTTTTATCTTAATTTTCAAGGCATTCCATTTTGATTCTCAGTAAAAGAAATATGTAGATCGATTAAATAAAGTGGTAGGACATAGGATCCACTACATAGAACAGCATTTGTTTATATATTTTTTATCTGTGCAATGGTTATCGAGAAAAATTTTACTGATATTCCTATCTTATCCGCTAAGTCACTGAATTCTTCTCCTGTCGTCGCCGAATCATTACTTAAACAAAATGTAAATGCGTGTAGAAAGAATTTTACAATCCATAAAGTATCATCAAAAGATATTCTAAAATATTTTAAGACTATTGATATTAAGAAAACCGCCGATCTGTGGGGGATTTCCGTTAAAGTTATTGCGTCTATAATAGATGCAATCGCACCTCAACTATCTATTATTTTTAATACTAGTATCAAATCTGGTGCGTTTCCTGATTTAATGAAGCATAGTAAAGTAATACCTTTATTTAAATCTGGCAGTACATTGGATCCCGCTAATTTTAGACCTACTTCTATACTGCCAACACTTAGTAAATTTTTTGAAAAAATTATTCTTGATCAAATGTTAATTTTTTTTAATGTAAATAATTTACTTCATAAAAATCAATTAGTTTCACAAGGGGTCGCTCGACAACTAATGCAGGTGTTGAGCTTATTAAATATATGTATTTTTAATGCATAGGAGAATTCACAGGATGCTTTGGGTATATTCTGTGACCTATCCAAGGTCTTCGATTGTGTTCACCATGAAACATTAATCAGGAAACTTCAACACTACTGTGTAAGAAGTGATGCTTTTAAATTAATTATTTCATATTTAAGTCACAAAACGCAAAAAGTTGTCATTAATAGTATGAGTTCTTCCGGGTCGACCGTACAAATGGGCGTGCTTCAGGGCTCAATTCTCGGCCTCTTTCTGTTTCTTGTATATATTAATGACTTACCTTACATAGTAGGGGATAACCATGATATAGTATTATTTGCTGATGATACTTCATTAATTTTCAAATTAAAACGACAGTTATTAAATTAAGACGAAGTAAATAATGCTATAGCTAAGTTAGTCAATTGGTTTAATGTTAATAATTTGCATTTAAATGGTATTGAAACGAAATGTATGAAATTCGTAACTCCTAATGTCAAACATGTTAATACGAATGTAATTTTAATTGGGGAAAAACTGAGTTTTGTTGATACCACCATTTTTCTTGGAATCACACTAGACGCAAAGCTTCAATGGCTCCCCCATATATCAAAACTAGCTAGCAGACTTAGTTCTGCAGCATATGCTGTAAAAAAGATTAGAACTCTTACCAGTGTTGAAACAGCTAGAATAGTATACTTTAGTTATTTCCATAGCATCATGTCATATGGTATTTTGCTATGGGGACACGCGACTGACACTGATTGAATTACATTTATTTTACGGAAGAGAGCAATATACAATTTAAAACCAAAAGAGTCACTGAGACAAAAATTTAAGGAAATTAATATATTAACTCTGGCCTCTCAATATATTTATGAAAATGTAATGTACGTACACAAGAATAAACGTAGTTTTTCAAAAATAAATGATATTCATTCTGTAAATGCTAGGAACAGACACAAGTTAGCAGTACCAGTTACTCGACTCCACCGAGTCAGTAATTCATTCTTGTGGCGATGTATATATACGCTTTTCTAACGAAAATCCCAGAAAATATACAAAATTTGTCGTACGCAAAGTTCAAAATTTTTATTAAAGTACTTACACAACAGAACAGATCGCCAAGTGTCACGATCCTTGCAAACTTCTTTCGCTTCTTTCAGGTTCTTTATCTTCTTCATACATGCACGTCTAGGTATCCGAGTACTCTTGACCTTCCCCTCTTCGAGTAATTTGCTCACATGGTCTTCGAAAGTTGGTCTCGGTCTACCTCGACACCTTTTAATATTTACTTTCGCGCTATATATTTTCTTTACCATTCGGTCTTCACTCATTCGCTCAACGTGCCCAAGCCATCGGAGTACGCCCCTATCAACTTTTGTGATGAGGTCATCTTTCAATCCTGCCATATTGCGAATCTCTTTGTTTCGCTTTCAGTCGGCTATGGTAATACCGCACATTTTACGAAGAGATCGCATCTCCACTGCATTCAACTTGCTTTTATGCTTCTTCTGGCATACGCGGGTTTCGCTGCCATATAACAAAGTCGGTACCAACACTGCGTTATGTATTGCAAGGCGTGCACTCTTCACTACGCCTTGCCTTTTGACTAACGCATTCAGGGTACCATTGACTTTGTTCCCGGCAGCGACGCGCCTGTCCACATCTAAATCACATCTTCCATCCCGGCTGAAAGCACTCCCCAAGTATACAATTTCATTTACCTGTTCTAGACATTCCTGATTTACCCATATTTCACATTTCGTTCTCTCTTCGTCCTTTTCAAATACCAGAACCTTAGTTTTAATAGCATTCAAACGGAGACCTTTAATTTCACATTCCTCTTTCATGCACGTGACTAATGCCTGCAGTTCTACTTCTGATGGTGCAATAAGCACTGCATCATCAGCATACAGCAGACAATTTACTTTAAAGTCATCCAATTTCACACTCAAACAGCTATTTTTCAGCTTCTGTAAACAGCTGTCGAGATACAGTATGAACAGCCAGGAAGACATGACACAACCCTGTTTTACGCCCGCTTGGATGCTAAACATGGGTGACAGGTCATGCCCTATCCGCACACAGGTTTTACAGTCATAGTAAAGTGGCTGCACAGCCCTTAACAATCGACCATCCACACCATATACCGGCAACAGTTCCCACATTTTCTTCCTTATAACCTTATCAAATGCTTTCTCCAGATCCACAAAAGCACAGAAAATCATCTGGTATCATATGGTAACAGCCAGAAGCTTTTCCGTGAGTTGAGTGAGTAAGTGAGTTGTTCCGTATTAAACTAAGTTTGTATAAAAAGGGTTATTATAATATTAAGGAATTTATGGATGATAAAAACCCTGGGAAGGTTGATCGCTACCAAGCTATTTCTAATTTGTCTCGTGTTGTTAATTGTAAACATGATTGTAAGTTGTTATTTGAAAAAAAAATTGTCCTGCTGGGTTTCTTGCTGGTTCTTCCCAGGACAGAGGTTTTTTACGAACCAGTGGTAAATGAAAAAATTGACTTTCAATGAGTATTGTTTATAATCTATATTGAATAAAAACGTTTCTGTTTCTGTTTCTGTGATATAATGCATTCCCTATTACAAAAAAACACTATAGTTCATAAAAGAAAGCTTGATCTCCGTGACAACTGTCAGTAAAATCACGCCTATGAAGTCCTGAATTTCTTAGTAGTACAGACAGTACCTGTACTGTCATACTTTATGGGCATGTCGACCCAATTAGTGCATGCCCATAAAGTATGACATTGACAGGTACTGTCTGTATTTGACTAGAGAAAAAAGAAGGGACATGACATACCTATGAAAAAAACGTGTATACCTAAATTGAGTCTGGCACAAAGATGGCGGCTTGACGTAATGTTACGTATGTGATTGCGTAGTGTGACGTATTACACTGCACCTGCCCATGATAAATGTAGTCCTCTACTAGTTGTACGATATATTACTTTCCTCTATGCTACTAGTTTTGAAATGCACAATTTTCGCATAAAATGCATAAAAACATAAAATTTTCTTAAAAATTTGAAAACAAACAAGTCGCTATGACAACTGATATACTTGTCATTGACTGTGACAAAACGTGGCGACCGGCCGCAGCGAAAAAATTGTTGTCATATTCAGTAATGATAAAAGCAATGTTGTCGTTTTTACATACGAATATACTTATGAGCTTAAAAGAAACGCCGATATTTCGTTATATTCCTACAACCAACGATCTTTATGTCATGTCCTTTCTTTTTTCTCCAGTCAAAGCTGTCCGTACTACTAAGAAATTCAGGACTTCATAGGCGCGATTTTACTGACAGCTGTCGCAGAGATCAAGCTATCATTTATGAACCATAAGTGCGGACTTAATTGCGTAAGCATTTTCCACCGGTCTACTCAATAGATGGGCTACACACTCACCCTTATTTCGAAACAAAAATAAATAGATTGTTGAAACCCGCCAATTTTCGATAAGTTGTTGACACCTGCATTTACTTATTTATTGCAATCATTTATTCTTAACTACTCATTAGTTAAGAATCGATTACGAATTTCAATCCATTTAATTGGGTATAATAAAGCTAGCGTCTATAGGTAACAGAAACAGAAATTAAAGAATCAATTCACTGTTTTATAAATTACCGACAATTTATATGCTCAAAGAAAGCAATAAGAAAGTTCAAAGGCAGCTCGAATATCCATTTTCTAAAGATAATGTACAAGTTGCAAGAAGTTAACCACACAAGACTCTATTGCATCTATCTACTTGTAAAATACTGCCGCAAATGAGAGAAGTATTTTATTATGCCGACACACAGTCGTGGAGTTTGGATATCATTCTAATTACAAGTACAAATTCGTTTTTACGCTTACATCTATTGACTAAACCTAATAGACACTGTCATAATACACGTTTGTAAAACAACCACAGATCAATTGATAGATAAACGATTTTTACGATATTATACATGTACAACGAAGAAAATGGACACTTAAAATACAATATTTACATACAAAGTTACTAGGTTATTAAAATTGTCGCTCTAGTACTACTTTGAAGTCCTTTAAATAAGCAATACAGCTGTATCGTTCAATACATATTCTGCTAAAAGATTCATTGCATCTTTATGATTATTTACAAAAAAATATATAACGTGAAGTATATTTTGTAAGTAATCTATATATTAAACCAACTAATCCATTTTAATTTACTCATTATTTAACATGCCTGTGTGTGACACGAATTAAACTTGCATTAACCGAAAACCGTAGGGAGTCGGTGTCAGACTGGAGGCAGTTTGCGAGTCCTCCGCTAATTTATTTGGCTCTTCGTTCCGGATTGCGCGCCCCGGTACAGCACTTACATTTTAACCAAATAATACTTAAATTTTGCCACCCCTACTACAAAAATAAGTAATCTTCCAAAAGAAAGGGTTTAAATATAACAGGAAGGCTATATCCATAGACTAACATAAGAAAAGAAATTATAACATTTACTTCTAGAACGATTTCTCAAGTTTTTTTTGTTTTGATTTCTGCAAAGTTTTTTTTTTATTTAAGTACTTGCAATTTATAATAATAGCTACGTACGTACCCCATGCAGTTAAAGAATGGGTTTAAAAATGGCGTCGCCTTTATTCACCTCTCACTCGCACACTTTCGTTAATACGTAACGTATAAAAATAACTCACACCCGCCGGTAAAGACTGCAAACAAAATACGTTGCGATATGCGTTTTTCGTACGTTATACTCGTATTTCAGTTCAAATTGCAATGGAATCAATGATAACAAATTACCATAAACTTAAAAAACCAGTACGGTTTTCATAAATTGTGAGCTACGACGCCTTCTAAGAGTTTTCTTCCTAATAATGTAGATTTTGATTGTTAATATTTTTGTATAAAATATTTACATGCCATTAAGACATTTCGTTTGTCTGTCCGAGCTAATCTTCTAAATGGCTGAGCTAATTGTAATATAATTTTACGAACAAATACCGAGTAATATTACCAGAGGTAAGCTAAACTAAATTTATCCGAAAAAGTTAGAGATTTTATTAGAAAAGAAATATTGATATAATGAAATAAATGTTGTTTATTCATTATCTTAAGTCTAGATAAATACACATTCATAAATCCCAACCAGGCGAAGCCAGAGCGGGCCTCCAGTTATAGATGTTATTTTAACCTTAATGTACCTACTTTTGTATACAATTCACTTCAAATATTTTCCCATTAATAGGAAATTTCAAATTAACCGACAATATACCGTTATTAGCCGAGTATTAATTATTAATTATTGTTGTTATTGTTTACCTATAACTTATTACCTATTACTTTTAAGTAATCTACTTAAACTGTTACACTTAGTTTGTCAATTACTTTACTAAAGATATATGAACAAAATTTTACACTATCATCATTTACACACAAACCTTTACGCACTTTCATACAAAACCATTTATAATCATGCGGGTGAGTTTCTGCGATACACACTGCCTACTGCTTGTCTTGTGTTGAATGAGTACAAAGTATTCAATTGCATAATATCTTACTTATAAGTTGTTAATAGTTACTTTGCAACCATCTGCTCAATAAAATAAAATGATGTGTCTTGCCTAATTTGAAGAGCACCCCCCGCTCTCCCTCAATTGCGTGCACTAATACCGTCACCACTAATCCCAGAACCACTACTCCCAACACCACTACTCTAGGAAATACAAACCATCGACGGTAAAACGACACGAGTTTCGTCTCTACACAAGGCATCCTCGGGTAATGTAGACTGCGGTGGCTGACCGCTTTTAGCTCTTAGCAGTGAACCATTTTATTTTATTGAGCAGATGGTTGCAAGGTAACTATTAACGTCTTTAGTATAATGGATTTACCGCAAAGTAACGCCTGATTCTATTAATTATATCTTATTCTCTTTTCTTTGTCTTATACATGAAAAGAGAATCCTCCTTATGAGAAAATCCAAAGCATGCGCAGTTTCTTAATATTTTGAGCTATTATCAGAAAGATGCTGCTGCTCATCTCCCGTTTTAATTTCCATCTGTCGCCTCTCACGACACCCACGGGACGATTTGGGGTGGAGGATATTCTTACACTGACACTACACGGTCAAACTATAAGTATAACTCCAGGTTTACTGCCTGTTTCTTGATGAGATGGTTTTGATTTTTGAACCAGTGGTAGATTTTGAAGATTATAAGACTGCAAAATATCTAAATAGAATTAAAAAAATGACCTAGACATACTTTAAACACATTTTTTTAGATATTATCATGTTATTAAAATTGTGGGGAAAATAGTAAGAACATGAAAGCTCGCGCCGTTTGACAAGCTACTTTACTTTAGTTTCTGAACTGTTGCCCGGGGGCTGAAATGAAAACCTAATAGCAATCTCCAGGCGCGACACTGTTCATAAGACGGTCAAAGTAACAAACTACGTTAGCAGCAACACACAAATGATAATATATGAGTTACTCATCTATTATCATTTGTGTACCTTGAGCAATAGGATAATCTCTGATTGTGTAGGTGATGGGCTAGCCTCATATTACTTATTTCACAATTTTCGATCTTTGTACATGTTTAGTTTTTGCTAAACGTGGTCCGAGTGGCTTGCCGTCTTTGGAATGTGTAAAAAAGTTGGTACCTTAATGGCCAAAGTTCTTAGTTACTACTGTGCAGTTTTGAGTCCCCAGTTCGCACCACTTAACCATCAGATATCCCATTTGACGGTTAAGTGATTGGGACTAGTAGTCAAGCACTGTCACTTATTATAATTAGTAAGAAATAAAATAACATTGCAAAAGTACATGTTGTTAGTATGCGGATCCGTGCGGTTAAATTTTGTTATAAAATGAACCCCCATATTAACAGTGGTAAAGCCACGAAAACTGATCAGGGCTGCGGAGCAGTAAGACCAAGGTGACCCTTGTCACGCTATCCGTGAATTTTTGCAACATCAGAGGACTTCATTCCAACCTTAACGCTGTTCACTACCATTTGGAGACGGCGAAGTCGGCCTTGCTCTTTTTAACCGAGACTCAGGTGTCTTCTCCGGCTGATACTTCATATCTCTCCTACCCGGGGTATAAATTAGAACACTTCTTTGTACTCCGGGCTGGAGTTTGCGTATATGTAAGAGAGGACATCTGTTTGGCGGCTGCGCGTAGACAGCGACAACCATCGCCGCGTCTGTGGGTGCCTCTATAAGTTCCATAGCGGTAATATCGAAACAACCGACTCATCGACCACGTCTAAATAGTTAAAGATTCCTTGCTACAGCAGATCTCATCCGCACCACGCTGAATGGCTCAGTTCACGTTTAACCAATCATGCGGGAAGATATGTTTATGACTTATCTTTGGCATAAGGTCTTATACAGCTGGTTACATGCCTACGCGGATTCCAGATGGGGACGATCATGCACTTTCCTCATTGGAGCTTCAGCTGACCTGACATTCGGATGGATATCAGGTTTCCGTCAACACCCCTCTAGGCTCGTCAGATAATTATCTTGTCCGGAGTGTGGTGCCACTCACATTAGTGTTAGCTTAGCGTTAGCATTGCAGATGCATTCTGCTGCCGCCATGTTTGGCACTATAGGTCCGCCAATTGGGATAGGATGCGGTCTTTTTTTGCACCCTTCCCTTAGGGTAGGTTTTCTTCTCGCCAGTCGATCCTATCATTGTTGCTGATTGTTTTTATTCAATCCTGTGAGGTGCCCATTGGAGGCAGATTCCAGCCATGGTTTGGTTGCTCCTGTAAAATAACATCACGCTTTAAACAGGAGTGCTACCGGGCCTGGGCTGACGCATTAACGTCTCCGGATGTAAACACCAGCACCTTTAAAAAGAAGTATAATTCTATCTCCAGGTGCTCAAAAGAGTCATTGCCAAGACAAAATCGGCGAAAAGATAGCTGGCCTTCCTTCGGGAACCCGTGCATTCTAGTCTCTTGCCAAGGCTGTCCAAGGAAACTTATTTCAGTCATCTTTTCCACCTCTGCACAGAGAATACGACTCACTGGCCCATGCTCACAACTCCCCTCTTTCTTTGCGTCGAACTCGACTCTCGATAACGGGGGAACACACCGCCAATCATACCGCGGTGTGAGTGCTCCACGCCGGATGTGCGGTTTACACAGCGCTCGGTTCGCAAAGCACTCCTGTCCCTGGACATCAGCAAGCCGAGTGGGCCTGATAGAGTGCCCGCTATTGTGCTGAAGACGTGAGCTTCGGAGTTGTTACTGGTTTTAGGGTGTTTTATTGCCGTTAGATTGGACATTGCGAAGGCCTTCGATTGGGTTTGACTCAAAGCGCTTCTTTCGAAGCTTTGTATCTCCTCTGTTTCAAGGTTCATGTACTGGACCTCAATAGCCAGGTGCTTACTGTCACAGACCCTTCGTGCTATCTGAAACAAAGATTTTCCTGCGGTGGGTAATTGTGACGGATGGTGGTCAGATTCGTCGTTTAAACATCAGTTAGTTTTTTTTTGTGGGTCAAGTGGTATCAGGATTCACAATTAATTAAACGTCTAGAAAAGCTAAATAATTATTACCTATAACTCCATTGTGAACTCAGTTTTACTTTCACAATTCTATCATTAGTATACGTAGTCTTATATGACTATGCGTCTTATATGGCTCCTACAACGTCAAATGTAAATCTGTCATTGATGTAAATCTATGTAAAAATTGACACTTAATCTGATTTAAGTTAAAAACTCAGAAGTCCCAACTATGAACCATATGATTATCTGTACATATAATAAAAAAATTATTTATTTATTTATATTTTGTGTGCATTGTATATTTTTGTGACAAATATGATAGAGAGAGACTAAAAACAAGTACCTAATGAAATACACTTTTATCATTTTTAGAATTGTCGGTCTGCTTGTTTATGAACATTTAACATCGAAATAACTAATATTGTTTAAAATAATCGTTAAAACAATTATGGAGAGTATCTTCTTGTGATATTTAGTCTTAGTTAGTTAGTAGTTCTTTCTATTAGAAGTTATGATTATTATATTAAAAGTGTAGGTACAAATTTGGCGTTAATTCAATAATTGCATTTGAACCTAATCTAAAAAATAGTAATTAAATGATGCAAGATATGTGGTGTTCAATAATTATATTTTGATATTATATTATATTCAATACAGTAAAAAAAATTCTCACGAAGACGAACGTAATAACATCTTAGTAAGAAAATGTACTATAATTAACCACTGTCAACGATAGATGGTGTTGTGTCAAACGTAAAGCAAAAACGCAGTCTATATTTCTCTTTCGTATAAATGTGTCTTTGGTTGCTGTTTATCGTTAAAAGACAGTCTTTTTATATATAAATATAATACTAACTGTCGGAGTAACTCATATAAAAATATAAAGCTTGTGAAGTGCTAACTGTGCCCGCGACTCCGTTCGCATAGAATCTTTGTTGGTAATGTATTTGTTTAGAATATTTTATAAAAATTTAATGATATAACGGATTACTTAAACACCGAGGGTGGTGTACACTTTGAATATTATATCTTAAATAAAAGCACTTAGAAAATATGAAACAGAAACTAAGTAAAATGGTAAAAATTAGTATAATTTGTAATTATATAAGGTTTCTTGCGTTGCAACCATCAACGTTAATGACGGAACGATAATTCGTTTGCCGTGTAGCGGCGGCGTAGATTAATCCATCACGCCATTAAATACTTCCTGTGGATGTAATAATACTTGACTATAGATAAACACTAGAAAATGTAATGGTTTTCGACATTAAGCGGTGTAAACATATCGGTTAGTTAGAGCAAACATAAAATACCTGGACGAGCTATGGGCAGTAACGTCAAACGTGCGAAAAGTCTATTGCAATCTGAATCTGCCTACTAACGGTGACAGTTATCGATTAAAACTACTTTCATTATATTAGAATAATAATTAAACTTAAATTATTAGAATGATAATTAAAAAGCTGAAGGTACTCCGGGTTTACACTGACATCAGGACATCAGTTACCTCAGTCCGCCGTGACCATAGGTGCTGGAAAGCACCCGAAACGTCGGATAATTAAAAATAATTTTAAAACTTAGTGCGATAAAATCCGTACAAGTAGTTTTAATCAATGTGTAGTATTCGGGTAAATATAAGAAATCATTAGGTGACAATTATGTCAAATCACTGCTACATTAGAAGAGGTCGATGTCTTGCAGTAGACTTATACAAGCTGATCTTCAAGAAGAAGAATAGATAAATTATTTTATTATTAATTACTATATTATTGCCGTGTAGTGCCGGTTGTGAATATCCACTACCCCATATCTTCCCGTGGGTGTCGTAAGAAGCGACAGAGGGAGACAGCCGGGAGATGGGCAGCAGCATCTTCCTGATAACAACTGTGATATAATAAAAACTGCGGTTGCCAACCCGCTCGCCAAGCGTGGCAACTATGGCAAATATCCCCCCATGAATAAAGACACAAACAAACGGCCCCCAGTCCCCGGCGGCCCCGCTATTCCTCGCTACGGTGGCGACCATGATAACGGCGGGGCAGTGGGTGCTAAGAATATCCGGTGGAGATTCGGTTGCCACCTACGATGACTTGACCTGGCAACATATAACGCACGCACCCTGAGGACTGATGAGAAGATACTGGAGCTGAAGGAAGAGGTAGACAAGTTGCGCTGGCATGTTATAGGATTATCCGAGGTCCGAAGAGAGGGGGAGGACACGGTAATCCTCGAGTCCGGCAACTTGTTCTATCACCGGGAGGCCGACCATCTGTCCCAAGGAGGTATCGGATTTATCATCCACAAGTCTCTAGTCAACAACGTTGTAAAAATTGGGAGTGTGTCATTGAGTTACAATACCTATAGAGTCACAAACAGACAAATAAAATGTCCGCGCCAAAACTCGGCGCACGCTGCGAAGTGCGCAGAGTTTTTATTTAGTTGTAAGGCGACCACAATCCTCGTACAACGTCCGCGATGCCAAAGTGTTCGGTGATTTCCTGCCCAAATAACAGCAGACACGTGCGAAAAAAGGATGGTGTTTCATATTTTAGGTAAGTATCATACCAAATTTACGTATTTATGTATCCACAGTGCATGTTTTCATTTAAATTTCAATAATTTTCATTTTATTAGCAAACTAAATCACTCACCGCCGACCGCGCGGCGCCGCGATAACGTGCCCTTGAGTGAATGATGATGACATTGCATACGAGCGACTTTGAACATTGTACAAGCAGGTTAACGTCTAAATTCGAGCAAATGTCATTTTGAACTATATAATATCAAAATATATAGGTATATGGAACGGCGCTCGGACATTTTTTGAGTATTGTCAGTTAGAGATTGTGACTCTATAGGTATTGTAACTCAATGGAGTGTGTCGACGAGGGTCACGTACCTGATAATCAGAATCGCCAAACGGTATTCGCTGAAGGTCATACAGGTTTACGCACCAACCTCGGCACATCCCGATGAGGAGGTAGAGGAAATGTATGAGGATATTTCCAGAGCCATGCATTCCTCCAAAACCCACTACACGATGTTGATGGGAAACTTCAACGCAAAACTAGGCACAAGAGAAAGCGGTGAGCTGAAGGTAGGGAAATTTGGAGTAGGGCAACGGAACTGAAGGGGCCAGCAGCTGGCCGACTTTATGGAGAAAGAGGGACTCTTTTTGATGAACTCTTTCTTCCAGAAGTGGCCCCACAGGAAGTGGACCTGGTCGAGCCCCGACGGTTCGACAAAAAATGAGATTGAATTCATTATGACGACCAGACGCCAACTGTTCAGTGATGTCTCAGTTATCGTAAGGGTGAAAACTGGCAGCGATCACCGAATGGTTAGAGGCACACTGAACCTAGTTGAAGTTGGATAGGTCTCCTCTAATGAAGTCAACGCTCCGTCCCCCTCGTGCTCTAATCCAGAATCCCGAAACCTTTCAGCTCAAGTTACGTAACCGCTTTCAGTGCCTAGAAGATTGCAATGCAGTGGACGATATGAATAACAAGCTCGTGGAAACTGTCCATGCGGTCGGAGCTAAGTTCTGCAAGACCCGCCGCAGAAGAACGCAAAAACTCTCCGATCACACTCTTAATCTCATGGCTGTTAGACGGGAGATGAGGCTGCAATCGTCAACAGATTTGACAGCATACAGGCAACTGAACAGACAGATCTCCAAATGCATGCGGCGAGACTTACGCAACTTTAATAATGCTTGTATTAAAGAAGCGATTGAGCGGAACCAGGGCTCCAAAGTCTTTGCCAGAGATCTGTCTGCCAGAAAGAGCCAACTGTCAAAGCTGAAGACTGAGTGTGGCAACATCGTTTCCGGGACACCTGAGATTCTAAGTGAGATTGAAAGGTTCTATGGGCAGCTGTACACATCATAGTTGGAGCCACACGCAAGTGTGAGTAACGATCCAAGAGCAAGTCTTATCCGACACTATTCCGATGATATCCCGGACGTCAGTCTGAGCGAGATTAGAATGGCTCTCCAGCACCTTAAAAACGGCAAGGCCCTGGACGAGGATGGAATTACAGCGGAGCTTCTGAAAGTCGGTGGAACACCGGTACTTGAAGTCCTTCAGAAGCTCTTCAATTCCGTCCTCCATGGTGGCACTACTCCGGAGGCGTGGAGCAGAAGCGCGATGGTCGTGTTCTTTAAGAAAGGCTACAACGCTCTCTTGAAGAAGTACAGACCGATTTCCCTTCTGAGCCGTGTCTACGTGCTGTTTTCGAGAGTCATTACGAATCGTCTCGCACGCAGACTCGACGACTTCCAGCCTCCCGAACAAGCCGGTTTCCGAAAAGGCTTCGGTACCATAGACCACATACATACCCTGCGGCAGATTTTACAGAAGACCGAAGAGTACAATCTGCCATTTTGCCTGGCATATGTGGACTATGAGAAAGCCTTTGATTCCGTCGAAATTTGGGCGGTGCTACAGTCCCTTCAGCGGTGCCAAGTTGACTGTCGGTATATCGAAGTGCTGAAGTGTTTGTGCAGTAGGGCTACGATGGCTGTCTGAGTACAGAACCAGAGTTCGAAACCTATCCAACTGCAGAGACGTGTAAGACAGGGTGATTTTATATCACCGAAACTCTTCACCGCTGCTACTGGACTGGAAAGGATACGGTATTAGCATCAATGGCGAGTACATCACTCACCTTCGATTTGCCGACGATATAGTCCTTATGGCAAAATCGCTGGACGACCTTATCACTATGCTCAATGACCTCAATCGTGTCTCCCAACGGATAGGTCTTAAGATGAACATGGACAAAACATCATGTAGCCAAACATGAGATCATGTTTAATGTCCATGTCACACCTATGCCGGTAGTTGTTGGGTGCACTATGCTCGAAGTTGTTGACGAGTACGTTTACCTGGGACAAATAGTCCGATTAGGTAAGTCCAACTACGACCAAGAGGTCAATCGACGGATTCAACTCGGCTGGGCAGCGTTCGGGATATTACGACACATCTTCTCGTCAGGTATACCTCAATCTTTGAAAATTAAAGTGTACAACCAGTGCGTGTTGCCAGTGATGACTTACGGATCTGAGACGTGGTTCTTCACTGCTGGCCGTATGAGGACGCTCAAGGTCGCTCAGCGAGCTATGGAGAGGGCTATGCTCGGAGTTTCTCTGCGTGATAAACTCAGAAATGAGGATATCCACAGTAAAACTAGAGTGACCGACATAGCCCAACGGATTAGTAAGCTGAAGTCGCAATTGGCCGGCCATATAGCTCGAAGAACCGATTACCGATGGGGAAGAAAGGTTCTCGAGTGGCAGTTTCGTACCGATCGGCGTAGTGTAGGGCGACCCCCACTAGATGGAGTGACGACCTGGTAAGACATGCAGGAAGTCGATGGATGCAGGTGGCTCAGGACCGTGCTTTGTGGCATTACTTGGGGGAGGCCTATGTTCAGCAG
This sequence comes from Parnassius smintheus behrii, assembly GCA_036936625.1. Taxonomy (NCBI): domain Eukaryota; kingdom Metazoa; phylum Arthropoda; class Insecta; order Lepidoptera; family Papilionidae; genus Parnassius; species Parnassius smintheus. Next base: position 12,353,792 of record JAUPFT010000017.1, read on the forward strand.
TGGACTTGTAAAATAATATTATTATTTTATTATTATTACGGTTGGAAGGGCTGTAATAATAATAAAATTATAATATTATTTTATTAGATATTTTAAAAAGATTCTTTTGACATGTTTGAGTGAAAAGTAATGCGACAAAAGTCCTCAGTCTCCGACTCCTTCAAACTATAAATCCCCTATAAATATTAATTGTCCTTACATAGTTAAAGTAATTTTTCTGGTGTTTCCCATTGTCAGCTCTACCTGCACCTCATGTAAATTCCTTTACGCCGCGCTGCCACTACACGGCAAACAAATTATAGCTCCCTCCTTATCATTGAAATTTGCAATGCAAGTTTGCAAATGCTATGTTTTTTATAAAATAGAGTAATTGCTAACCTATTCTTTAGTTTCTTTTTCATATTTTCCTAGCATAAGTCTATGTTACTTAGTTCTATTTTAATTTTTATATTGGATGGCTACGGGAACCTCGGTATTTAAGTCATGCACGCACTTGATCGGTTTTATGATGAAATTATTCCTTGTACTAAGTACGTAGGACACTCAATAAGTTTTGAGATATGAATGAATGAATGCATTTATTCTCTCTTCGCAATAGGTATTCTTAGTGCTAAGTGTTTACAAAAGTGCCAGACAGGTACCTAACTTATGAGAGACTGGTGCCTGATGTAGGTGATTGTGGACGTACCTGCTGTTGCGTGAGTTAGGACTAACATATAATTGCATTTAAACCCAAAATAAGGAGAAGAAAGTATGAAGACTTCGACGACATTAGTATAAATTATATGGGCGACTTTAGTAGGTTTTCGGTCGCTTCATAGTTTAAAGTTTTCAGATATTTGGTAAGAACGGATTTGCAGCTCGATTTAGGTAAGGGATAGAAGTTTAGGATATTGTTCAGTTTATTATACATGTATGGTCCTAGGAAACAGAAGAAATTGTGTGAGGTGGCAGAATGGAAGGATTGGGTTCGACAAACAGAACCTTTCCTGCGTTTGTCTTTTAGGAGCTCCGGATCGTATTTACATTGAGAGTGTTTCATTAGGACAGTTTGTACGATGAAAGACTGTCTCACCGTTAGAACGTCCCACTTTCTGTAGAGATCCACTATAGGAAAGCAGAACGGGAGACCTGCACTGACTTTTAGGATGGCCATTTGGGCTCTTTCAACCTCGATTAGGTGGGATTTAGCCGCACCACCCCATGAGCTGATGCAGTAATCTACAAGTGATTGGCGTAGAGCGTGGTAGACAATCTTGATGATTCGGCAGTCTGCTACGTGTTTAAGAGATTTAAAGATGTAAATGAGCTTGCGTAACCTAGTGACTAGTATCCCGATATGTGGCTTGAAAGTCAGGGTTGGTCTATTATAATTCCGAGGTATTTGTTGTTGGTATGTGTTTTTAATATTTTTTTATTTATTTTGTCTGTTCTTTGAATAGCGGGACAATTGAAAATAGTTGGCTGAGAGTTGTAAGCATGGGCTGTGATGGAGAGGGAGTGAGGGGGACTTTGGTTCGACCTAAGTGTGAAGGTATGTATTTTGTTTTATCAGTGTTTAGTGTCAACACATTCTTTTGTAACCAGAGGCAGCACTTAGTGAAACTTCTTTGTGCAGAATCAAAGACCTACCTCCAGCTATTAGCACTGACAAATAGTGCAGTATCGTCGGCAAATGAGAATATTTTTCCTCTGTGTAGCTGAAGCTGGCATAAGTCGTTTACATATATCAAGAACAGCGTTGGGCTGAGTATGCTACCTTGAGGTAGACCAAATTTGACAGTTAACTCTTTACTTATCGTATTCTCTATTCCAACTCTCTGCTTTCTTCCACTCAGAAAGTTTGCTATTAACTGCAGAGGTAAGCCTCTCACACAAAAAGTATTCTAGATACTATTAATATTTATTTTACATCTTTTAAAAATATTCTCCATCATGCTCTATACAAAGTTCCATTCGCCTTAACCAACTCTGAAAACACTTTTGGCAGTCTTGACCTGACAGTTCGCAAATCGCTACTTTGTAGGCAGCAATGGCTCCTTCGGCGCTTGAAAAATACTTGCCTTTTATTTTTTCTTTGACTCTTGGGAACAACAAGAAATCACAAGGAGCTAAATCAGTGCTGTATTGTGGATGACTTGAGTTTAAACAGCAGATTCCTCAATAAATGTATTTGTTCTAAGGGAGGTACCTATGTAAAGAGCCGTTATCGTGGTGCAGCATCATTCCCCGAAGCCCTTTCTTTGGTCTTCTCTCCAGCTTGAAAAGCTTTGGGTAATGCAACTGTAGTATGCCATTTAGAGTTGACTGACCTACAATTTTCCAGCATTGACGTCGACAAATGTCCTAAATGAAAAAAAACTAGCCACCAATTTTTGCCGACTATGCGAGGTCTTTGCACTTTTGTCGGTAACTGTCCTTCTGAGTAGACCCATAGCGAAAATAAGAGGCATTCAGCCTTTTATTTTCCAGATCACATTGATAGATCCAGGTCTCGTCACCAGTAACGATTTCTGAAACACGCGTAGATGCCCCGTTTTCAAAATTTACTCGCATTTCATGGCACCAATCCACACGAGTCTGTTTTTCGCTTTCAAAGAGCAGACGAGGGATCCATGGACAACAAAGCTTCCTCACTCCAAGATGTTGATGTAGGATGGTATGAATGCTCCTCGAACTAATGCCTACAATCTTTTCGATGTCTGTATATGTGATTCGTGTCTTCGGGTCTTCTCGCACCGACATTTCAGTAGTACATACATTTTCTGCCGTTACTGCTGTTTGCGGGGCCCCGGTTCTTTAGTCATCTTTAAGGTTAATTTTCCCTTTTTTAATTGAGCAAACGACCTAAAAATTGTTGCGCGTGGTGGATCTGAGTCCCCTAATGCTGATTGTAACCGCTGTAAACTTAATTGTTCAGTTAAACCAAATTTAAAATCATAATAGATTATAGTGCGCAAATGTTCATGGTTAAGATCCATCGTACATACATAATACATAAACACCCCCGCCCCCCTGGGTGACAGAGGGGTACGCAGAGACTACGGACTTCCGCTGGTCACGTTCTTGACACACCTCTCTCGCTTCCTCGACATCCAATGCTTACGCGTACATGCTTGTTGGTTATGGTTACTTTTAATCTGGCTCATCTTTAATATATCGCCAATTTAATTGATAAGTTTTCGTCTGGGGTGTCCCAAATAAATTATTAACAAAGATTCTATGTGAACGAAGTCGCAGGCAAATCATCATCATCATTACAACCCTACTCAAGTCCACTGCTGAACATAGGCCTACGTTCACGGGCACAGCTGTTTATTATTATTATTCTTTTAAATAAAAACGTTATCCAACGCTAGGATTTTCTCCTGTATCAGTTTACATATTTTTTAATAGAATATGAGTGGCAAGGTGTTCTGCCCGGGGTGCGGCCAACACTCCATGTGATAGTTTTTTTTTGCGCCCGAAGCAATTAAAGGGCTACCCTATGCGTAGGGAGGCGGAAAATGCATTACGCATACCACGATAGCCGGTCTATCGTGGTTATGAGGGACTCACTGTCCTACCGGGGAACCTAAGTGATACCCTCTATAAACCGCCTTTGGGGACAGGCAGCTGGCTGATTAAGCTTTATTGTGCCTTATCGTGAGCGACCCTCTTTTGGGAAAAGAGGGCGCAAGGCATGTGGGACCATGTGATAGTTCGGAGATGTTCTATATATACTGTTTATGATTCGGAATTTTGATAGCGTGATTTAGGCTTCGGTGTGTTTCGCTTGCGGCGCGACGACAGCGCCGCCACACGGTAAGTGGATGCTGTGGCCCATAAACATCTACATCAATCCTTGATCAAGAATCAAAATACACAAGCGTTGTCACCCGTGAGGACTAAGATGAAACACAGCAGCGTTAAGCTGCTATTTGACGTTGATATTCTGTGAGAGCGTGGTCCTTCCTAGGTGGAGCCGACTCATTTGTGCTCCAACTATACAAATATAGGTGCAGCATGACTTTACCACGTATAAAATTGCAGGAGGACAAAGCCGCGGAACAATTATTCATTTGCAATACAATTTCTTGTTCACTTACACTTTATATTTTTGTAACCACACAGGCTTATTGCAATACTTATATCAACTGGTTTATTGTAAACAAACAAGTATTACAATAAATCCGCGTGCTTACAAAAAATAAAGCGATATATTAAAATCAAACTCATCGATTAATTAATCAAAGCACGGACTAGTTTCTCGGGAGATCCGAGGAGATCAATCGTAACGAACCTGAAAGTTTTCCGTAATCAACTCAGCATAACAACAAATCAACATTCCGGGAAGCTTTTAACTAGCATCGTAATATAAATGAAACACTGTAGGAACTTTTCCTCTTGCTGTATAGAAAACTCTACGTAGCTCCTGTATTGATCGACTAATTTATACACGCTTTTTTTACCTGACTTATATGTATGCGTATGTATGTATCTATGAATGAATAAGAAATTTTACCTACTTCATAACATTCAGATGTCTGGACATTGGAATGTTTTGAAATTTTGTTAAGGTTTTAATAATAATAATAATAATAAGTGTTTATTTCAGACGTAAGGAACATCCATAGATTGTTAGTATGTTAGTAACAATTTTCCTTAACTTCTAAGTTAGTATTGTTAGTTAATGTGAATTATGAACAAATTATTTCTTTTTTCGCCCAATAGCTACCGTCATACAGTGGTGCATTATGGGGCAGTCGGGCCTGGCAGCAATTACCCTTAGGATGCCATTGTTGCTGGTACGTAAGCGCTGCAGGAGAGACGCTGCTTTTCTACGCATTATGGCGAAAAAGTCATTAGTGTGTGCGTCTGCGAACATTTTAGAGGCACTACAGCGCCACGGCAGCCTCAACAGCATCCTAAAGGCGTTGTTATATTGAACACGCAGGGCGCTGTAGGTCCGGCGCGTATAAGTCACCCACAGACCACCGGTATAGAAAGACTGACAGAACGCTTTAAATAAAGTTACTTTCACGTCTGCAGTGCACCGAGCGAATCTGCGGGCAAGCATATTGCTCCTTACCGACAACGCTCTGCGCTCTCGTTCAATATCCTCATCATCTCCTAGGTCGCTCGTAACTATATGACCGAGATATTTGAACTTCTGTACGACTTTGAGGGGTACACCATCGAGACATACGGGTGGCACATGTCGTGGCTTCCGTTTCGGTGCCTTAAATACTAATATTTCACTCTTTTTTGAGTTGTATTTAAGGCCATGCTCCTCCGCATATGTCTCGCAGATAGAAAGCAGTTTCCTCAGTCCTGCTATAGAAGGACTGAGCAGCACCATGTCGTCAGCATAGCTTATGTTGTTGACACATATGTCATCGATGTGGCAGCCGACATGTGTGCTGCTAAGTCGTTCAATCAGTTGGTTTACATACAGGTTGAACAAGAGTGGAGAGCTTAAGCCACCCTGCCTTACACCGCATTCCAGCCTGTATTCTTCCGACAGAGCTCCAACCCACCTCACCTGGTTACGCTGGTTAGCATACCAGTATCTTAGTAGAGCCGTGTACTCCGCCGGCACACCCGCGTCCCTCAACTTGCCCCACAGCATGTCGTATGAGACCAGGTCAAAAGCTTTCGATAAGTCGAGGAAACACGCGTACACCGGCGTCCGCCTTACGGTGTAGTATTTGACAGTGTGTTTCAAACAGTAAATGGCGCTCTCCGTCGATAAATTCGGCTTAAACCCAAATTGTGCATCGTTTATTAGTACGTATTTATTGAGACACTCATTTAACACACTATCAAACACCTTGGCTGCAGTGGTTGCAAGCGAGATAGGTCGGTAATTACCAATGTCGGATGTGTCCCCAGTTTTATTTTTAACAACGGGTACTACAATAGTCCTCATCAGTGGCTCGGGTAAGTAAGAGTGACCCAAACACAGGCTGTAAAACAGTGAAAGGACTCGCGGAAGATGCACCCCAGCATATCTGAAGTGTTCGATGCTGAGACCATCATAACCAGGCGATTTTCCTCTTACCATCTCTTTAATTATTTTTTCTATTTTTTTTGCAGGTATCTTTTCATTTCGTTCTGTCATGATAGTCTCAGCTTCGCTCAAATTCAAACCTGAAACGACATTTAAGGGTGAACTTACAGTAAAATTGCATCTGAATGCATTCGCAATATCCTTGTGATCATAAGCACCCCCAACACTCACTGGAAGACTCGGCTTAAAATTCATTTTGTTTGTGTTCTTCCAGAAGCTTTTAAAGTCTTTAGAAGAGTGATTTGTCGCAATAATATCCATCTTTAGCTGTTCTTGTCTGTTTTGACACCATTTTAATTTGGCTTTAAAATGCTTTCTAGATTCTGACATCTCTTCAAATACGCGACCCCTGGACGGCTGCCCAGCCATCATCCACTCCTGAAATTTAAGCCGCGCCTCCCGATGTGGGCCCGCGACGTGCTTATTCCACCCCGTTACGTAACCTCCCTTTTTTCTACATGTATTCCTATATGTACGAATTGCTGCCAGTGATAGTATATTTATAATATTACCGTACATATTGTAAAGTACAGCGTGATGTTCCTTGTTACTACAAAATGTATCACAACAGTCTCTGAGTTCCTCTGGAAGATCTATAATTCTCAAGTTTGTGTGACAAAAATCGTGATACCGTTTTATCTGTTGTGGAGTCCTGTTGCCCCAAGTAACACGGTTCACAGATTTCCCCATTACCTGCTCCACAACCTTAGGCTTAAGTTTATTTAAATTACATTCCACCACAAGTGGGTAGTGGTCTGACCAAAATACATCATAATTAACAGACACGCTTACTACTGTTTCACGCGCAGAATGAGTGACTATGCAGTGGTCCAGCCACCTGGTACAACCATGAGCCTCACTATGAATAAAAACTGATGTTAATAAAATGAATTTATGTTTATGAGGACCATCACAGCTAGAGTTGCAATCTTTTTTTTTGAACTAATGTAGTATTTTTTCCAAAAAAAAATGCAGAAATATAGTACTTTTGAGACCTTCTGGAAAAAAAAGGACACATTTATTTTTAAACTAAGTATTTTCCATATATATTTGTTATAGTTCTTTGCTTTGATCATCGACGACCTAGCCACCTTACTTTTAACCCTAATCACAGTTCAAGGGTGCAAGTGCAAGGGTACAATTTTCATCCATTTGCGTTTTTAAAGTTTTTTTTAACTATAATATTACTAGCTGCTACATAACTAGCGAACCGCCCGGGTGGGGTAGGATCTATTAATGTCGCGTTATTTATATTTAGGATAATTATAGACCATTTATTAAATCAATTTTTAATTTTTTTTTTTATAAAATCTCTAACTTTTTGTGATAAAATGTAACCTATATTCCTTCTAGCATTGAGCTCTATCTGTTCGTTAAACTTTCATCATTATCGGTTCAGCTATAACCATTTATTTTTTAATTTTGTATCTGTCTGATCCTATTAATCCCCGGAATGACATTACCGACCTATTGTGATGGAACTTCACAAACAGATAAAGAGCATTGCCAGAAATGTTCTGAAAAAATTTATACGAAAAATATATGGTGCAAATATGTTTTGTGACAACTGATAAAATAAATGGGTTTTAATGATTATTTTATAAACTTTCACCATCAACATTACAGCCCTACACAAGTCCACTGCTGAACATAGGCCTCCCCCAAGGAATACCACAAAGCACGGTCCTGAGCCACCTGCATCCATCAACTTCCTGCATGTTTTGCCAGGTCGTCACTCCATTTAGTGGGGTGACGACCTACACTTCGCCTGCCGATACGAGGCTGCTACTCGAGAACCTTTCTTTCCCATCGGTTGTCGGTTCTTCGAGCTATATGCCCGGCCCATTGCCACTTTAGCTTACTACACAGTTGAGCTATATCGGTCACTCTGGTTCTACTGCGGATATCCTCATTTCTAAGTTTATCACGCAGAGAAACCCCGAGCAGAGCCCTCTCCATAGCTCGCTAAGCGACTTTGAGCTTCCTTATATGGCCAGCAGTGAAGGACTTCATCTCAGATCCACAGGTCCTCACTGGCAACATGCACTGGTTGTACAATCTAGTTTTGAGGTATGCCTGACGAGAAGATGTGTCGCAATCCCCCGAACGCTGCCCAGCCGAGTTGAATCCGACGATTGACCTCTCGATCAAAGTTGGACTTAGTCGGACTTTTTGTCCCAGACCTCCCAACACGTTAATCAAGTGTAAGAGATATAAATAAGTTGAGACTAATATACTTGAGACTAGTAAATTTGAGTCTATGATGTACATAAAGATTTAATGTATGACATAAAGTTTCAAGGTTTGAAAATATATAATTATGACGATGTATGATTATGGCGTACAGGAAGGAGCTTCATTATCGTTTGAAGGTTATGAATGCTTCATTCAAAACGGCTTATTTCCAATCTCAATAAAGTATTTTTTTACTCTTTAGTTCCTTCTTATGAAGTTGTTAATAAAATATTGTTTTTAAAAAATATCTCCAAATCTGCGAAGCTAATATACCACAAGACTGCATTGCTTACCCTGCTTCTTCTGCATATTCTGACAGTCTATTATTATTAATAATAAATATAATTAATTTCTGTATGGATTCGTCTGAATATATATGTTATATCGGCGTGTCTATAAAATACCGAATGGATTGTGAGTGAGCTAGGGGTTGCATTACTCTAACGGAGTGTCATATCAATGGTGGCATAGTAGAATTAAGGGTATATCGGGATAACTACACTCATTTGTGTAGTTTAAAGTTCACTGTAAGCACAGTGCGCAGTGAATTTTCCCTAGTAATTCGACGAATGCTAAGATTCGTAAAGTGACAGTATCGTGTTTTGTTTCGTTGTTATAATTCTTCTAGAGCCTACTTTGTGTTACAGTACTTGACCATTTACTTGCTTATTTACTTTCTTATTTACTTAATTGTTTACTTGTTTATTTTTTTGCTTATTTACCTTCTTATTTGCTTATCATATCACATGCTTATTTACTCGACTATTTACTTGCTTATTTACTTCACTATTTACTTGCTAAACAATTTCAGTAGATTATTCAGTAGATATTTCAGTAGAACGCTTCGAGATTATTAATAAGTTTATAGTGGTTTTCTTTGTTGAAGGCGTTACCGAAATATGTGTAAGTGGCATCGATTTGTATTGTTTAATCGATTTCTTGAGATAAATAAAAGGCAAGGCAAAAAACAACTTTTTGGGTTTAGCGCCCCATATTAAACGGTGTTGACAATCGGAATGGTTCATAATATCAATAAACTTTTAAATCAGGGAAATTAATGCAGTCTCAGTTTGTAAAAGCAAAATATTATTGATAAGTGACGGTAGTATGGATTAATTTGGAAATTTTCCTTTCTCTATTTATTCTCAATTAAGATGGGTGTTAAATAATGTCCAAGGAAGTTATAGAATTTGGACCAGTGCATTTCTTTGTATATAATTTCTTCTTTTTTCTCAACATTCCAAATTCACTGAATTTCGGTTTAGGTATTATACCCTGAAAGGTTTTTAGAGAAAAAAACTTGTAGATATGTTGAGGTGAAACTTATTGTTTAGTTCAAATAGAAGAGAAATCCGGCAATTTCTGCTATCACTGGCATGGGGAGCATTTGTTCCAAGGAAGTGTCGGATTTATCGTCCCCAAGTCTATTTTTAACAACGATCTACTTATATAGAATGAGAGTCGTCGATTGCCGATAAGGGCTGCGTACCGAATTACCAAATCTTATTCGTTATACAGGTTTACGCACCTCCGGCTCACCTCAGGCCAACACATCTCGATTAGGAGATGGAGCAAATGTGTGAGTATATATCTGGGGCCACGCATTCCTCCAAAGAACACTGTACGGGTTAATGGGAAACATCAATGCAAAGCTAGGTACAAAAAAGAACGGTGGCATGAGGATCGGGAAATTCGGAATAAGGTAGAGGAACAAAAGGGTCAACTGCTGGCCGACTTAAAGTGTAAAGCGGCCTCTCGATAGATGGGGTGACGACCTGATAAGAGATGCAAGAAGTCGACGGATGCAACTGGCTCAGGACCGTGATTTGTAGCTTTCCTTAGGGGAGATTAACTAATGGGATATTGGATTTGTGGTTCTGTAGGCGATGGGCTAGCCACCTATAATTTTTTCACAATTTTCTGTGCATATCGTTTGTCACTCTTATTCTATAAAAAATCATATGATAAAAAAATTGTTGTTCATACGATAATCGTGTTAATCAAAAATTCTTATTCAAGCAATAACTTTTAAAAATTAAAAAGTTCAATTCCTTCAATATTATATTTTTTATCATTACAATATAAGTACCTTACGTATAAATCATACGAAAATCGTATAAATAAGAAAAACTTAATCACCTGATTATCGTATGATTAGACACTTCTTAAAAAGATACTGCGGTCATTTAATCACGCGGTAAACAAGTACACTGTGGCGGCGCATATTGTAAATTGCCAGAATCATACAATCAACTGGTTTCTGAAGTATTTACAATTGCTGGTGCATAATGACAATAAAAACGGAACGCAGTTCAAGCCTCCAGTCATTTAACTTCAAATCAGTGTAAAGAACAGTGTACTCATTTGATAATAAACACTAAATTTAGTTCTTCGTTAATTTTTACGGTATTATTAATTCGAAACGAAAGTTGTTTTATATAAGAACAGAGCAAAAAACTATTTCACCATCAAAAAGGTAAAGTTATTGGTTGATATTTCACTAGGCTTTAAATACTTTTATTTCCTTTCCATTTTGGAAACCATTATATTACAGATCTTAAGCATTTAGCAGTCAGCCACCGCAGTCTACTTCACCCGAGGATTCCTCGTGTAGAGTTATTGTGAAACACGTGTCACATTATCGATGGTAGTATGTATTTCTTACTGTATTGATGTTGGAAGTAGTGGTGCAGGGATTAGTGGTAATGGGGATAGTACACGCTAATTGAGGGAAGGCGAGAGCTGCTCCTCAAACTAAGTAAAATACATGATTTTGCTTTAATGCAACACAATCGAGCACCTAGTGGTAAATTATTTTTACAGCGTACCAATACCAACAACCAACTTCAAAAAAGAAAACTAACGATGCTTGCGTCTTTAAGGAATATGGTGGAATTATTCAAAGTTATACTGACTCTCCGACCCTTCAAACTGGAACACTACAGTTTGAAGACATTATAGGACTCACATATTTTAATTTATTAAAATTAATTTGTTAAATTAATTTTATTTGTTATATTAAAATTAATTGATTAAACGTGTGGCGTTGTATGAGGAGATGTCGTGAGATGCCAGGAAACATGGCTTCTAATAAATAGCGGCCCAACCATCTTGTTTACACCAGATCCACCACCATATGCAGCAGTAGACTTTAACGAGATGACAATGAAGAAGAATAGACAAATTATATTTTAAATTAAAAATATTTTTTATATTTGGCGAGATAGACCGACGTTGCATCAATATTACTCTACATTTCAGATTATCAATTTGGTTAACATTTCTTTAATTACGATACTGTCATGTGATTATTATTTTTTGGCGTAAGATATCATATTTACGTACACATATAATATTTGGTATAATTAATAGCTTGTAAAAGTTAAAATATTAATTTCGTTAAACAGTTCCCTTAACGTACCACGAGAGCGAAAACCGTATTTGCAAAATAAAAACAGTCTTCGTGTCACAATAAAACACCGTAAGACATTATGCTGAGAAAGTAACCAAAGTAAACTAAATTAGCCAAACCTGTTAGTTGACGAATCTTTACAACAGTATAAACAGCTGAACTGAGTTTATAAGCTAAAATTTCCGTGAATGGATCTCGTATTAATCCACAATCTAGAGTGATTGATACTGAACTACCGTTTTATCAACTAAGTCTAATTTATCACTCTACAAGGTAGTGGCATTCACCCGTTTTTTTACATTAGTTAACGCAAATTTAATGCATTTATTTTTCTAGACTTACACGCTCAATTATTCGCCTAGAACCTATTAAAAATATTATTTAAAGTACTATTTACTTCACTGACGGTCTCAGTTTTTTGGTTAACTTTCAGTGAAGTATCGTTTGTATACAATGTTAGTGAGCTTCTGAACTAAGTATGCGCAATCATTTATGTAGGTAAGAAACAAGAACGGGCCAAAAATGAATCCCTGTGGCATAACATTTTCATTATGGAAGCTACAGAATTTACATTCTAAATCTATACATTCTAAATCCTATTGTTTCCGGTTACCTGCTCACGCAATAAAAAGTAGGGCATCGGAAAATGTGTATGTGTTAAGTAAAGAATGTGTATTGTTAAGAAGTTGACGCTGTATTTATATTATTTAAAAAAGCCATCTAGGTACGTCTTTACTTGACTCTAACACTTAAGAATATTCCTTAAGTTAGTAATGAAGCAATATCGTATTATGGCTGCAGTACAAAGGGAGAGGACGATGTTCACTCAGAATACCCATAATTATTCTTTTTATGATATGGTAAGTGACACGAACCGACAATTTAAATTGGTAACAAAGCATTCCTTAGCCTTAGTCCTTAGGGTGACAACACATTTTATTAGCGTAAACATCTCTCTAAATTATGAACATTGACATGATTCCAGATGGACCGTTGGGCGAATAAAACAGCAGTGGTGACAGGTGCCAGTGCTGGTATTGGAGCGGCCATCTGTGTGAGTCTGGCCAACGCTGGACTACGTGTGGTTGGTTTAGCCCGAAGAGCAGACCTAGTGGATGTAAGTAGACCAATACAAGTTTAATTAAATACCACGATAAATTGTAAAGGCTGACTAAAACGTACTCGTTTTGATGTAACAGGGATTTTCTTGAATAATATTGAGGTGACCAACGAACTTACATTCCACTTGATGGTAAGTTGGTAAGTAGCCTTTTTTTATAGATTAGGGTAACAAACGAGCATACAGTCCACCTGGTGATAAATGGTTGCTGTGGCCCATAGACATCAACATCTATCCTCAATTACGAATCAAAATGCAGATGCGTTGTCACCGGTGAGGACCTTAATCCTCACCTATCTTAATAGAATGCCTCGTTTCCAGTAAAATGTGTCTCCGGTTCTCTAGACTCACTATACGAAACACAGCAGCACTAAGCTGCTATTTGACGTTGGTACTCTGTGAGAGCGTGATCCTTCCCCGGTCGAGCCGACCCATTCGTGCTACAACTGCACTACTAATATAACTGCAGCGTGGCTCTACCACGTAAATTTAAGGTCTCAGACGCCTGCAACCAACTTCAAACAAAGAATGCTACAGATGCATCGTCACCGATGAGAACTAGGACAGAATGCCTAACAGCCCGTAGTACTGGTTCTCTACACCCTGAAGTCCTGAACACAGCAGTGTAGTCACTGCTATTTGATGGCAGAAACAGGTAAGAGGGTTGGTAACTACCTAGACGGTCTTCTACTCAGAAAATGAGTCTTACTACTCAGTATTATGAAACAACTTCACCATAATGTCAATATTCAAATATCATATAAATATGTGTGTCCTCACCAGAATGGTTAGAATTTTCAATAGTAAATTTTCTCTTGACCCATTTATCCATTCAAAAATTTTTTTAAGCGAAAGGTAGTACAGGTTTTAACAGGAGTAGACAATTAATCCTTATTGTTTATGTTGGTAGCCCCTGTAGTTTTGTAAATCCGTAGTAACAACCCAAGTTATGTATCTTCAATTCGCTAATGGACACAAGAAGAATTCATTATAATGTATGTATGTGAATGTGTACATGAGTATATTGTATGTACGTATATTTATTTAAATGTTAGTATATGTATATACTTGCCTCGTACGTGTAAGTGTTTAATTATAATGTGGTTATATGTATATGTGTATATGTGTGTGCTTACATATGTTAATATTATGCCATTGAAGCATAAATAATTTCCTAGGTCAGCTATGACAAACATTTTAAATTAAGTATTGTTTTTGATCAAAGGGTTGGTAATTTTTTTACAACTTTTCATACTTTTGATTTGTGCTAAATTGTGAAAAGTGGATGACTATTATTGGCCCTATGTAAAACATATTATTTAAGATTTTTTTTCATGGAAGTTGAAGCAAAGAAGAGAGCATGGCTAGATTTACTAGCAACAAAGGCTGGTAATTCTAGCGGTACGAATGATGATATTGAAAGAAAAAAGGCAGTCTTTAGACATCTTAATAAAAGAGTAAAAGAAGTAGTTGAAAGAAAAAAGCAAGAAAGAACGGATAAGAATGATAGAAGAATATCGGATAACTTCCAGGCAAATATTAAAATGTTCTGGAAATTGGTAAGAACTGCCAGGGGACATTCAAAACAGCCTATGATGAATGCTATAAGAGACGAGAATGGCTATATTCTGAATGATGAAGTTTTGAGTTTAAAGAGATGGAAGGAATATTTTGAAAGCTTGTTTATGAGTGAGGAGACAACATGTGTACTAAGTGAAGTAGAAACTCCGAAAGAAGAGGAAAGAGGTAGCGAGATAAGTATAGATGAAATAATGAAAGCAATGAAAAGCATGAAAGCGGGTAAGGCGCCCGGATATGATAGAGTTTCACTCGAAATGCTAATTGCTGGAGAGGAAGTGGTGGCAGGCCTGCTGCACACCTTGTTTAATTTATGCTGGGAACTGAAGCGGGTACCGGTACACTGGTGCAAAGCCATGATAGTCCCAGTATATAAAGGAAAAGGGTCGCAGCAGGACTGTAAAAACTACCGTGGCATCAGCCTTCTTAGCATTGTGGGAAAACTGTACGCTAAGGTACTGATTGAAAGGGTCATGAAAGAAACTGATGGAAAAATTTGGGATGTGCAAGCGGGATTTAGAAAGGGAATGGGATGTACAGATCAAGTCTTTTCCATGCGCATGATCGCGGAGAAGTTTCTGGCCAAAAACCAAAAGGTTTTTGTGCGTTCATGGACTTGGAAAAGGCCTATGACAGAGTGGATAGGGATTTGCTATGGCAAACACTGAACTCATTTGGGTTGAGCGCTGGCTTGATACGGGCATTGGAGTCTCTTTATAGGGACTCTAGTGCTTGTGTTAGGATCAACGGGGTCTACTCTGACTGGTTTGACATCCATAAAGGTGTCAGACAGGGCTGTGTGGCTTCCCCGTGGCTGTTCAACCTATTTATGGACAGTTGTTTGCAAAATTTGAAAGTTGAAGAATGCGGATTAAGAATGGGTGAGTTAACCGTCAAATGCCTTTTGTACGCCGATGATCAAGTCATTCTTGCGTCGTCGGCGGCCGAGTTGCAAATGATGGTTACATTAATGAACGGATCATTAAAAGAAAGGGGTATAAAAGTGAACGCAAGTAAGACGAAAGTTATGGTTTTTGAAAGAGATGAAAGTAAAACGATATGTGAAGTAAGAATAGAAGGGGAGTTGATCGAGCAAGTAGATGAGTTTGTATATTTGGGTTGCGTATTTAGCAGGGATGGGAGATATGATAAGGATATAGAACGACGAGTGAATGCAGGAAACAGAGTAAATGGGGCCCTACACTCTATTGTGAAGAGTCAAAATGTGTCAAAAAAGGCACGTATGGCAATTCACAATGCTGTGTTGGTCCCTACTTTAACGAATGGTAGTGAAAATTGGGTGTGGCAGAAGAAGCACGAGAGTAGAATAAATGCAGTAGAAATGCGGTCGTTAAGGAGTATGTTAGGGCTGAATCTGAATGACAGGGTGAAAAATTGTGTGGTAAGAGAAGAGTGTGGTTTGCACGATGATGTTGTGACCAGGATTAAGAAAGGAATGCTTCGGTGGTTTGGTCATGTGGAAAGAATTAATGAGGAAAGAGTGACAAAGAAATGTATGTTGCAGAAGTGAATGGCAGAGTCGGAAAGGGACGTCCTAGGCGAAAATTTATCTAGCAAATTGGCGATTTATTGGCAACGGGCCAAATTAGGAGTACCATTAACCGACGAGCATGTATGCGTAGGTGTATGGATGTGAAGGAGGCGAGAGAGGTGTGTCAGGATCGTGCCAAATGGAAGTCTGTAGTCTCTGCCTACCCCTCTGGGTGACAGGCGTGAGTGTATATTTTTTCGGGTATAAATTTAACTTTTTTTATTTACTTTCCAGCCTATAATACTACTGCAGCACCTCTCTGTAGCAAAAATTGTTTTTTTTTAAATATGACGAAGAAATAATAATTTATCTTTCTTAAGTCATTAAAATCTTAATAACTTTATTATTTTATGCAAGGAACTATATGAATAGTTCGCAGAAAGTTCGCTCAAGGTCCACCGTTCTCATTCCGTAATAACATTATCAACGTTATGACTAATAAATGCATAATAATAAAATACTGTTTGATCAAATTGTTGAGAATATTAGTGGTTTAACAAAACGTAATTTGTAGGAATGTTGAAACGAGGTAAGAAAGTGGAAGAAATAACAAACTATAGCAAAGGAGTTAATAATTAAGATATGTAACAAACATGTAGTTACAACGCGGTCACATTAACTTGACGCATGGCTTTGATGACGTCATCTACTACAGTGTAACAGAGATGCTAACCACGTCATAACATTAAGAAACAGTAGTTCACCGCATTGCTCCAGTCTCCAATGCAATTTTGCCTTATTGACTAGGGTTGCCAACTATAACTGAGAGAAATAATACTATATATTATCACAAACAGATGTGTAATAATGTATAGGTAATTTTTTTGAAAATATGGTAGTCTGCGAAAAAAGATGAGTGCGGTTATTCACACTTTTTGCAGATCCACGTGTGCAAATAGTATAAGTAATTGATTTTAAAAAAATTTCATTAGGCTTAAAATATAATTTCTATCGCACTTTCGTATCAGTGACACCCACGTAACCTCGAATCGTAATCTATTTCTCAGGCAAGCAAGTTTATTAACGTTTAAATAATACTGGTTTTTACGGATTTTATCGCGTATATTAACATTTTTATATACCTATTTTGAGCACTTTACAGCACCCATGGTCACGGGGGGGGGGGGGGGATGTCACAGTTAATCGCAGTTACCACAGATTAAAATTATTAATTTTTGTTCCGATCTACACAGTATGAACTTATAGTATCTTGAAGTCTTGCAGTTGTATGCTTGGGTTGAGATCTAGTTTTATTAATTATAGGATCCCAAACAGATAGTAGCGCCTACTCATCTTCTTTATTGAAATTAGGGTGTTTTTGTTTTCAACAGCATCGTGAATCATGCTTGGAAGGAATCGGTGTTCTTTAGCGAGGATTTGTGGTCTATGAATACTGATATAGTCACGGGGATGACCCTGTACGTGTTCACAGACTGCCGGCTTCCCGGAGCGTCGATTCTTCACATCAGCTATATGTTTTTTAACGCGGGTTTTAATTAATCTTTTAGTTTGTCCTATCTAAGAGACCACATTCACAATCGAGCTTGTACACTCCTGCATCTTGCAGAGGACATTTGACTGATGGTAAAAACTGATCAATCTTCTACGGCGGTTTGCACATGATCATTTTTACTCACGGTTATTTTCGCACACATCGAAAGCGTGCCTTGGCAACCTTGACCTTTCACGCTGCTCACTCTCATTATTATTGGAAACTACGCAAAAACAGTTTTTGACATATTTAAATTATAACGCCATATTTTAATTATTTTAGAATTTAAAGGCAGATGTAACGGGAAGTGGCAGTATACATTCAAGGAAGTGTGACGTCAGCAATGTAGACGAAATCAGAACAACGTTCAAGTGGGTGGAGGACAACTTTGATGGGACGGATGTGCTTATTAACAATGCTGGAGTTGCGTACACGGGCCATATAACTGGTAAATAAACAAAAATCGTTTAGAAACTCCAAATGTATGATTCATGTTTCATGACGCTCTATCCTGTTGTGCTGTGAGCAAACGTATTCAAAACTTTCTGTTATAATTTTATTAACCTTACTGAAAAATAATATTCATCGTAATTACTTACATATTATACTTAGGCCGGACTGAAAGTTTTGAGTAACCTATTAATTAAACAATTATTAGTATATAAATACATTCATTGTTTTTCGAAGTATTCTCCTTTACATTTTAAACATTTTTCATACGTTTGAAACATTTTTCACAACAATATGACCATTGGTCTGGTGGCATGTTTTCAACGTGCTGATTGAACGCCGTCACTGCCTCTTCGGAGCTTGTAAAAGTGAAGCCTCTCATCAAATCTTTAATTTTAGGAAAAACAAAGAAACCACAGGGTGCAAGTTTTAAACTGTGTGCTGGATGGGTTCCGAGCTCTACTTTCTCAGAGGCCAAAAATGTTTTGTTTTATTGGCTGTGTTGTGTTGAAGCATTGTCGTAGTGCAAGAAGATGCGGCTTCTTGATCTTCTTTTTCGTACTTTTTAAGAACTGTGGGTAAACAAATGGTGGTGTACCACGCGGCATTAACACTTCTTTGATCTTCAAGTGGGACTGTGTCAACGGGACCCGTGCGCGAAAAAAAAATGCAATTTTTTTTCGACGTTCTACACCTGCTTCAATTTTGTCAGTCTCATCTCGCTTTCTAAAACACATTCACAAGATTGTTTTTTCTCAGGTTCAAAACAATAAATCCAAGTTTCGTCTCCTGTGATGATATCATAAACAGCATTAGAATGTCCATAGTCGTACCTAAGTAACATCTTTATGCACCAATCCACACGAGCCTGTTTTTGTTCTGAAGTCAGTTCATGGGAAATCCAACGACAACAAAGTTTTCTAACTTTTAATTCTACATGTAGAATTTTTTTAAATTTGACTCATACCAATCCTTAAATGTCCACGAATCGTCTTATAGGTGATGCGTTTGTTTTCTTCAATCAGCTTCTTCACAGTAGCCACATTTTCCTCAGTGTTCGCAGTTGCGGACTGTTCTTCACGAATTTCATCATGTAGAGAAATCCGTCCTCGCTTAAATTCAGCATACCGTCGCCCCACGGTGCTCAGATGAAGTGCTTCCCTCCCAAAACTATTTTGAAGACGAACCGCACAATCAGATTCTCTTCACTTTTATAATCATAAAAAATCATCACACTAAAATCTTTTCGCGTTAATTTCGTTTTCACTGCGGAACACGAAATTCTAAGTGCGATAAAAAAACAAATGACGGATGATTTCCCGCCTATTTTTTTTATTTATCAAGGACTCGTGTGTAAAAAAATAAATACTTCGAAATTCAAACAGCTCTGAGAAACCCGAAGTCCAGAACTTTCAGTGTGCCCCATGTATACAGTGAAATTATTTGTTTTATCATGTAGTCATTTTTTTAAGGAGAAATAAAGACATTATTATTATGGGGTATTTGTATGGTTTTCTCATCTGGTTGGACTATATAAATATATAAATAAAAATGATTATTACAAATAAATAAAAACCCTACTGAAGAAAGCCCTCGGCAGGGGAAACCAACCGGCCAAGGGTTAGGGTGAAAGGGAAAGAAAACCACGGACGATGCGGGCGGTATCGAGGAGCACCACCTTCTGCATTTGAGCCCGGAGCGTTCCGTCAAGGAACTAGTCGCCTGAGATTATTATGTGATATGAGAGGCTAGCTGGTACCTATTATTTGCAGACACGACCACACGAATAATTTCTGTTGGAAAACCACCCCACATGTCGATCACCTTGTGAGCCAAGTCCAGATGTTTTGTCTGCTTATCTGTTTCGGCTTTCAAGAGGTATTCGTCATGTAATATTGGTCAAAAATATCTTTGAATGTGCTCAGTCCATCAGCACAATTTTAGGTTTCTTTTTTACAAAAATAGTCCTTTCTGTGAAGATGGCCCGGTAGAGACTGGAGCGATCATTTTCGAGCACTCATACTAAGCACTTATAATTAGGCTCCGGCAAGTACTAATAATAAGGCAGTTTCCGATCCACGAAACCGTATTTCAGAGCGAGCTCCCGATGTAGAATCCTGGCTACTAGGTTGTGTCTGTGTAAATACCGTTACCGAGTTAGAAAGCGCTGAACATCCGGAGGTGACATGTCTAACTGACTCACCGTCACCCATCATTTAGAATGTATCTCCGATAGTTGTTGGTCTTAATAACCTGATCCTGTATTGCACAGACAAAACCCTCGGTTTCCCCAAAGAGGTCACCGAAACGTAGCCTGTGGAGGGAGGCGACTGTACGAAGTGTCCATGTAGAGCCTTGTAGAACCTCCCGTGCAGCACTTCCTCCTTTCATGCGGTCTTCCAGTCGGAAATGCGCTATACTGCTGGGTCTTGCCATTGCTTGTTAGCTAAGGATAGATATGTAAGCCCTTTATCAAACGAAATGAAGTTCCTGTAGAATGAATCATCCAGTCTCGCCAAGAAGTAATTACGGAGGCTGCACACTTCACGATTATGCATGGTGAGAGCGCTCAAAACGTCGCGCCCACCATGTTTGCCACGCGGCAAGTATAGCCTCATTACTGACGATCCCGGTTAATGCATTCCATGGGACTTCCTAACGGTGCGGACCTTTCTATCTAGATCGTTCAGTTCGATCTGAGTCCACTTGAGTATACCTAAAGTCAGGACAGGCATGACCTAACCGTTATCTGCGTGTGTCTTATTCACGCCCGACAAAAAACTGTCGATCACTTTTGCTGACAGTTTATACAGTTTATATCCGCCTCATCGATACCTATGATGTGTGACATACCCAGGTATCGGTATGTTTCTGCCTCGGATAGGGTCTTAATGTTGATGTGTATGATGTAGACTTACCTATGCCCTCAGAGTTATTTATTTTTTATATTATTATTATATAAATAATTAGAGACAATACCAGAATTTTGATAACTTGATGTCCACGACGAACTATGAATAGAACTATGCTAGGAGATTCTCAACGTAATGGAATAAATACATCATGAAGATATCTTTAGTAGAAATGGAATTACCGACATATTCCTACGAATCAGTAAGATAAAATAAAAATGAGCCGGCCATATAGCTCGGAGAACAGACAAGCGATGCCGAAAAGAGATTCTCGTATGGCAGCTTAGTACCGGTTAGCTTATTGCCACAAACTAATAAGAGTTGGCTTATGGCCCCCTACTAGATGGTGGATACTTTTAAGCGAGGCTTATGTTCAGCAGTGAGCTTGTGAGAGGTTCTAATGATGACGATAAAGGGATCGGAACGATAATAACGTTCGTCGCTCGTCTGTGGACGTCATCAGTCTACAGTAAAATCCAATGATTTTTTTTAGATTGATAATCTTACTTAATAAATTATGCTTGTTTATTTCAATGACATGTTAGTAATATCTATAGTTTTGTATGTAGAAGACACTTTGGCAATACGAAAAACATCATCTAAAACACTCGTAAGACGGATTATTGTATAACCCGTTCATGGTGTAACTCATCTCTCTCATGAATATTATAGAGATTAGTGGTATTTACATTATTCAGAAATGTGAAATTTTATCACACAGCGGAAAGCTAGAATAAAGTGTGAAAAGTTAAGAGTACTTAGCATTGGATTGGACAGTAGTGATAGCTAAAATGATTAACTTTAATGATTAAACGATTCCTGAACTGTGTCAATAGGAAAGTTTTACTCAAATGATCATTCATCAGTATCGGATAGTGGATAAAATATTTATGACCGAGGTATAGTTAGAACATACCTTTAGAATGTATTTTTGCTGTGTGTTATGTTGCAGCATATTTAGCGTATAGTCTAAAAAAATAGTCGTCTGATTACAACATCCATGAGTATGAAAACTACTTCAAATAACATTTTCAAAAACGAGTTATGTTGTCTTTTATGACAAAAACATTTATATAATTGCTTTAAGGAAATGATTAATCTTTCAATGATTTCCGGAATATCATTAAAAAAGCGATCTCACAAAAGCTCTTATTAACACTATTCATATTATGTATAGATGCGAGTCCTGGAAAATTCGGGACTGTCGGCAAGCCTAATTTTGTTTTTATTAACCTTTTAATTAATTTATTTAATTAATTAGCCGTGTAGAGGCAGTGTAAGAATATCCACCACCACATATCGTCCCGTGGGTGTCGTGAGAGGCAACAGGGGGAAGTTGAAACGTGATGTGCAGCAGCATCTTCCTTATAACAACTCCAAATAATAACAAACTGCGCTTGACAATCCACTTGCCAAGCATGTCGACTACGACAAAATCCCCCCTGTAAAGCCATCTATGGGGATGGCCTATGTTCAGCAGTGGATTTGGGCTGTGATGGATGGAGGGATAGCAAGCCTAATTACATTTCAAGCAGTTTAGATGGTCACTAAAATATGATCTGTCATCATTCACTTTAATTTACAGATCTGGGCGAAGGAAGTCTAAGTGACGAGCAAATACTGGCAACAATAGATATTAATCTAAAAGGCGTTGTGATGTGCACTCGCTATGCTATTGCTTCAATGAAGAAACGCAACTTCGACGGCCATGTTATGAATATAAACAGGTGATTTTCTTAAGGCCGTCTTGTAGTATGGTTTGTAGGAATGAAAACTTTACTACACTCCCGCGATTGTCGACACAAAACTCACCAAAGTGGGTAGAATTTTAGAACAAAAAACATACGTCC
The DNA here is from genome assembly GCA_036936625.1 of Parnassius smintheus behrii. Taxonomy (NCBI): domain Eukaryota; kingdom Metazoa; phylum Arthropoda; class Insecta; order Lepidoptera; family Papilionidae; genus Parnassius; species Parnassius smintheus. The sequence continues at coordinate 12,376,445 of JAUPFT010000017.1, forward strand.
AACCTGAAATTTTCTCGTCGGGCACTGACCGGCAGGGCTACCACTAGATTCAACTTAATGTATACCGAAACCCAAGTATCTAAATTGTACAAAACGAAATATTTTTGTTGAAACAAAAAACATCAACAAAATTTTTGATCTGTAAGACTAACAATTAACATTATTTTTCATTTAAATACTAACGCATACGACTAGGCATGGGCGTTTTTGGATTTGAACGCAAACCGATATTTATCCGATCTCAGATTTCAAAATCGATTTCAAAATCCGTTTTTAAAAATCCGATTTCAGTATCGCTTAGCCACGCCAATTCGTTTGCGTACTTAGATTTCGTTTTATAAGTTAACAAAATGACAAACGCAAATCTAACTACGCTAAATAAATTGAAGCGTGAGATCGTTTTAAATGAGCTCCTAAATTACCCGTTGTTGATATATACGATATGTTTTGACTGCAATATTTACACACTGCAACTCCAAGAGCGTTTTCTTTTTTGTCAAAATGAGTCCGTACCTCACTGGGTTTACGCGAAATTTTGAAAATCAATACAGTTCTCGTCTAATCAATTAAAAAGTCTAAACAAAAAAAAACAATAGTCAAAATTAAAAATATTTAAATATTATAAAACTTACTCACTTAAAACATACACAATTCACTCCTAATTTTTAAATATTTTTATAAACTTTTTCATATATTTACTAAACAAGAAGGTATTAAAATCTGAATCGCAAACTTCACGTCATCGAGAGAGCCACTGAAAAAACGGATTTGGATTTCTACGCAACAGTTTGCGTTTAAGTTTGGATATTGTCGATTTTGTTTTCGATTTGGATTGGTTTGGTTGTAAAGATCGTCGAGTTTAGCGAGTTTGGTCGATTTTTGAAATCGGATTTTCTAGTTTGAGCAATCTATACGAATCGATTTGTGTTTGAAATCGGATTTTAGATTCGTTTTGATATATCCGACTCATGCCTACATACGACCCAGCATAAAATATTTGCAGAGTAAATTTAAAAAAGTCGCTGCATGTCAACAAAAATACGGAAAGACTACATCCTGTTGACCCTGTTAAATTAGTTAGTTAGCATTGTTGATTTAATATATGGAAAGTTTATACAATAATACAACAAAAGTAGTAAGTAAATGATATTCGTTTAAAGTTATGTTTAAGTTAAATTTACCTAAAAGCTATATTTTAATTCTTGCAATGCTTTGTTTACATTTTATTCTTATTATGTATTTTTTTATACAAGACAATCAGCCTTTTGACGGCTCCGTACGACTCTGACGCGCAGTGAGAAAGAGGAGAATAAGTATTTGTATGACCTGCAAATAATAATTGTTCCGGGTCTGGATGTTTGATATCATGTAATTGACATTGGCATTGGCTGTTTATTATATACATATTTATTATATACTCCATTATTCTAAAAAAAATCATAGTATGGGGGTAACGTTATGTAAATTAAAGAAAATTGTACAATTTTAAAATATGGCTGTCCTATTGGTCGGGTCACGAGTGAATGAACTCTTAGTTTTTGTAATAATTTTAATAATAAAAACATGAAAACGACTTTACAAAAATTTCAACAAGAGTTGAAAATTACATGCACATCTTTTCATTTAATTTTTTTACATGGTTTCAACATGGAATCTTTGCAAGGATGTCAAGGGCTGCAAGGTTTAAATAGAGGCTAGGTTAGAATTAGCCAAAAACCTACCATAGTAGGTCAATGCAGTTAGGTATCTGTTTGAGATTTGCAGTCTTTTGTTCTCTATTATAATCGCCTATTAAAATACCCGCGGCACGAAATAATAATATGCTGCAAACTTCTGATAATAACCTCTTAACCTAATATTTTTGTTCATAATCAGCTCGTAAGTCCAGTGGTCCACAGGTCTCACAAATTCTAATAAAAATTGTAAAAAAAATATACGCACTTGCAAAACAAATAATACAGTCGTTCGACGATTATACCCTTTTTATATAGATTAAAGGTGACAAAGGAGCACACAGTCCACCTGAAGGTAAGTGGATGCTGTGGCTCGGCAAATGCGTTGTCACCCCTGAGGACTAAGATGGAATGCCTTGATTTCAGTAAAAAAGGTCTTCGGATCTCTACACTCACCATACGATACACAGCAGTATTAAACTGCTATTTTACGTTGTTATTCCATGAGAGCGTGGTCCTTCCCCGGTCGAGCTGACCCATTCGAGCTACAAACATACCACGTACAAAACTTTTCATGGTTTTGTACAACTGACCCAGGCCGCGATTGCTTGTAATAAAAATAAATATAAATTATATACGTACTACAAAGTAGTTCAGATACAAACGAATATTATATTTTGTATGTAATTAAAATCTAACAACTCCGCACATTTCCAATGTTCACAGTATTGCTGGACACTACATACCATTTGCTTCCTATTTAAACGTTTACCCAAGTACCAAACATGCAGTGACCGCATTAACATCCTCGCTACTCCAAGAGCTCGCTGAGTTCAAGAACAAAATAAAAGTCACGGTAACTATTCATTTACTTATTTCAAATCATTCCAATCTTTATAACCAGTATGATAAGACGCAATAAAGATTGCTGGTTTGGAAAGAAAAACTGTTGTTGATAACGTTCTACGGACGAGTGCATAAAGGTTTGCGGCGCCAATTTTATACGCACAGCCAGATTGAGTCACCCTGCGTGACAAAACGAGTGTCTCTCTCTTACTTTTTCCAACTACCTATATTGCGTAAAATTGCTTTTTTCTAATACCGAGAGGTACTTAAGGCAATTTGCCCACTTTGCCTTTAAGTTGATCCGATCCTGTGCAGAGCAAAGTAAAAATCCACAGTTTTATATGTATTTATTTTGAATTTTGTGATTGGAACATTAATCTCTTCTTATCTTCCTTTTGGATAATGTACTCAATATCATCTACACTTATTTACAATCAAAAAAAATTATGTACGGACCGATAACATCTTGTATTGTATTAGAAAATATTATAAAAATCGATAAAATTTATGCCCGCCTTATGTTGTAAATTATCCTTGGAGATAATACTCACGTCTACGGCAATACATAACCCTTTTTAGTGGAACAGTATATGATATTTTAAATATTGATATAATAAAATATGTCGCGTCATGGGTGGCTGAGATGCGAAGTATCGGGTTTTCTTCACGCTCCGACATGGTTTTATGTAAATGTGGGCACACGAACAAAAGATGATTTAAATCAAAAATAACTTTATTTAGACTAGTGGTTGTACACGAGAAACAAACACGTGCGTCGGTAGCGAGCGTCCGCTCCGGCTGTCCGAACCCAACTGCCGCAACTAGGGTTGCCGTTCTATAAATTTTAAAGTCCCTAGACTAACAGAAGAAATCCGCCAGAAACAGGATTTTTCTTTTTCTTAAAATCCGCTAGATGTCCCTAGGTACATTTTCGTGGTACCGTTAACTAAACTAACTGTCTAACTGAAAAATCTTGCCAAATGGTATACAATATAAATATATATATATATATATATATATATATATATATATATATATATATATATATATATATATATACATACAATGAATACCGAAAATCTAAATCTATAAATTCAGAAAACCTTAAAAAGAGCGGACTCTATTTCATATAAATTACTTATATATAGTGTAGGTTAATGACATAACAACCAAAACAAAAACTATTCATGTACAAAATAAAAAATATTGTAAAAAAATAAATCTCTTTAAACCACGTTTAAACATTAGTCATCTTATTAAAAATAAAACAATTAGCTCAGTATGTTCTTGTACCTAAATTTCAAAATTAATAGCGAAGTATGGATCCAGATCTTCAAAAAGAACTTCAGCGGAAGCTGAAGCTTCGCCAATGTCTCCAGTTCCCATCTTTGGTTTATCTTTACCGACTTGGTTGACAAGATCTTCGGGAATATCATACGTTGCGCAATTCTTTTTTAATCCTTAACTGATTTTTAATTAGACGAATGGAATTTAAAGGTTTTTCTGATTGCTTGTTTTACAGTTTGCTTTTAACTACATTCATGGCACCAAATACGCGTTCAAATTCTGCATTTGAGTGCGGTAGTGATAATATTACTATTGCAAAATTACATAAATCTTCGAATATGTTTACTCCTGCTGCATTTTTGTATGTCGAAACCTTAGAACATGGTCTCAGGTCGAAACAGAGAAAGTGAATTAACGACATTGAATTGTTAGTTTATGTTCGGGAATTCCCGTGAAATTATATATAGAATGCTACCAACGGTAGATTACAAAATTGGACATATGATAAATTACTTATTTGAAATGAATTACTTCATAAAAGAAAGTCGCCATCTCAAAAGTCCAAATGTCGCTAGAAGTCGCTAAATAATTATTTCTCGCTAAAACGATTTTTTTATCCGCTAAACATTGTTAAAATCCGCTAGATCTAGCGAGAAAGTCGCTAAAACGGCAACACTGGCCGCAACACTCCGTCCCTTCTCTAGCCCTCGCTGCATCCCCTCTACCGACGATCGTGTCCAAGCGGTAGGGCGCGCTTGCGTTTCCGGTAACGATATTATTGATTCGCAAAGCTAATTGTTAGATGGCGCTGCTTGTAGCACTATGGCGCCATCAATCCACGACAAATATATATAGTTTCGTAATAGTTATTAGGTACAAATTTATAGATTTGCATTCTTAATTTTACTCTTTCTCTAATTTTAAAATTACACCGGACGCCGTGCCGGTTTGACTGGTTTGATTTTGATAAGTCTATTGGGTTATTTTCAGAGCATTTCTCCTGGCCTAGTGAACACAAGTATTGTGAATCTAGATCTAATCGGCGCGGGAGTACCCATGCTGCAACCAGCCGACATTGCTGATGCTGTAATTTACGTATTGTCGACTCCCCCGAATGTTAACGTAAGTAAACATTCGTTGTTATGTTTTTTTTTATTTACCAGAAAACACTTAGCCAAAATACAATAAGTTCTGTGACTCCCACACTAAGCATGGCCTGTCTCGTGGAGGTCAAACAAAGGATTTTACAGTAGATCAAAGTGGCTATTTGTCGAAATTAGGTAAAATAACTATGCGCAGCAAAGCAAGCAAACAGATTCTAATTAAAGGGAGCGCGTGTATACTTGTGGGTGAGTGTGTATGAATGTGTGTGTGTGTGTGTGAGCGTATGCTAGCATGCCTGTTACATAGTTCTCTAAAAATTATAAGTAAAACGGTGAGAGATTGCGATTGGAGATAAGTTTGAGTGGTTAGGTAGCCCTACGATTAAATTCTTGGGATCGGACGACAGGGCATTCGTCAGTGCTGTCCACTACCGTTTTAACACCTATTTAAGGGTCACCAATATTTCTACTCATTTCTCATAGTCCCAAGTCAATAAATGTCTTCTCATTTTTATTTTAGGCTCATAAGGTTCGGATCGTTTTAAGCCGTAAAGTTGACTAATTTGTTTTAGATGCGAGGAAATAGGAACAGTCTGAAATAATGAGCGAAAGATGTTTTAACTAAGGTTGTGGAGATCTGAAACACTCTTTTATTTATTAAAGTTTTAAACGTCGACAGTTTCGAAGCTTCCCTGTGTATAAATGTGAAGGCCCTCAGAAGATACAATCTAGGGACACTTAAAACTTGAGCTTTTCTAAAGAGATCTGACGTGTGATAGCGCCTTGGTTTACCCATAGCTACCTTCAAAACTGCCCTCTGGGTCCTTTCCAGTACTATCCACGTAGACGAGGATATGCCACCCCGCGCCAGTATACAATAGCTAAGTATAGACTGACATAGTGCAAAGTAGACGGACTTTAAAACGCTGCCATTAGTAGAATCTCTTAATAGTCTCGTCGTGTGTATCAGCTTACGGACCCCGGCTGATGTTGCCGATATATGACTTTTGAAGTTAAGATTTTCATCTATTATGATGCACAAATATTTAAGGGAGCCGACTCTATATATCTGATCACAGTCACAATTTGGAGAGCTCACGGAGCGAAAACTACAGTTGTTATTGTGTACTTTAAGGCTATTGAAAAGTGAGCGTGGCGGTTCGGACGCTGCATTTTTATGAAAACAAATTAACTGCGTTTTTGGAGTGTTCTGTGTAAGATGTTGTTATTTAACCATTTCTGTAATTTGTGCAACCCGGAGATGGCCGAAAAGTAGGTGTCGTACCAAGATTTACCATAGAATATTATGGCTGTATCGTCAGCATAACATACAACCTCACTATTTTCAAGTTGAATTGACATAATGTCTTTAATATACGAAATAAAAAGAGTCCACCCCAAGATGCTACCTTGAGGAACACCAAAATCTACCTATCGCTTGCCTCGCTTGCCTGATCGCCTAAACGCATTGCTTTCTACCTGACAAATAGCTGGAAAATCAGTTTAGAGCTAGACCACGAACCCCAAGAGAACTTAGTTTCTTAAGGAGGATGGGGATAGATACCGTGTCGAATGCTTTAGCCAGATCGAGAAAAACACCGACACAGGATCGACCCTGATCGAGATGAGCTACAACCATATCTGTGAAAAGAGTTACTGCATCTTCAGTCGATTTTCACTGGCGAAAACCAAACTGACGCTCCGAGAGTATGCTATTCTTTTCAAGATAGTTATGCCGTCGATAGTTAGCCGCTTTTGGACAACACGTTCCAGGAGCTTAGAGTAACCACCCAGGAGTGATATGGGTCGGTAATTACAAGGATCGTCCGTAGCTCTATTCTTGTATATGGGGATAACTGCCGCAACTTTCCACTGGCTAATGAAATTTCACTGTAAGAACATCAGCACCACAGTGGGCGTGTGGTGGCGGCGTGCGTCTACTATCATATGGGTAACCTTAAAGGTGATACCATGATGTGATCACCATACCATGGTATCACCTTTTAAGATCATGCAATATTAGCCAGAAGCAAAATACTCAGACAAGCGACAAGAAGTAACAAATAAAGGTGCGACCGGTACAGCAGTCTGGTCTATGTTCGTCCTAAGACCTACCAACTGGTTCTTTCCACCGGGCATTTAGGTCGCATTTACAAGATGTAAAAATCATTTCAACTGTTTAATCACTAAGATTTTTATAGAATTAAGTGTGGAAAAACGAGCACACAGTTCACCTGTTGAGGTGGATGCTGTGGCCCATAAACACCTACATCTATCTTCGATAAAGGATCACAATGCAGGTGCGTTTTTACACTTATTAACTAAGATGGAATGCCTCGTTACTAGTAAAAAGGGTTTCCGTTTCTCGTCACTCTCCTCCATACGAAGCACAGTCACATTTTTTATAGAATAAGGGTGACACACCAGCATACAGTGTTTCTGATGGTAAGTGCATGCTGTGACCCATAGACATCTACATTTATCCTCGGTTAAGAATCAAAATGCAGATGTGTTATCACTCCTGATGATGATGATGGAGTGCCTGGTTTCCACTAAAAAGTTTCCTAAGAAACAACTGTGGTAAGCTGCTATTTAATGCTGGTATTCTGTCAGAGCGTGGTCCTTCCCCGATCGAGTCGACCCATTCGTGTTACAACCATAATATAGCTGCAGCGTAGCTCTAGCACGTATATATATATATATATATATATATATATATATATATATATATATATATATATATATATATATATATATATATATATGTATATTATTCTGCTATAGTAAGAGTATTCTGCAGCGATTGTGCTTGTGGTATCCGAGTAGGGTTTTACCCTAATCGTACCAACCTGCCATGTGTATATAGATTCTCTGATACCATCACCATACGACAACTTAATGCTAATAAATACTCATCTTCATAATACAACTATAAAGGCATCTCGAATTCGAATCGAACCGCACTCTACAGCGTTCAATTTAAATCTACACTAGATTTTCCATGTTTCACTAATTTTGAGTTTATTGTGTTTGAGTTTAAGCTCAAGTCTCTGGATACTAGCCTAAGCAATTGTTTCTTTACAGATTAGCGAATTGACGATAGGCTCGGTAGCCGAAAAGAAGCTGTGAGTGAGTGTGAGCTGCCAATAACGTGTTCGACTCGTTGCGTACGTTCTCAAGCAGGCGCTTTCCATCATTTATAAAATCAAACGTGGGTATATCAAATTTAGAAGGGTTATACATAATAAAATATTTATTTTATAGAGTTTCTATCATTTATTGTAATATTTTTAAATATCCTATCAATTTTAAAAATGTTACGAGCCAGTCCATCAGACGTAGCTTTCGTCACTGAAAAATAAAATATAATATATACTTAAAATGGTATACTTATGTATACTTAAAATGCAAATTTTTGTATATACTATGGTATATGCTAGGAAAATCTCTTCTATATATAAAGATGGGATACGCCAGAAATATCTCTTTGGTTTCCGATACGTGTCGGTATAACTATGCCTTTTACACCAAACGTAAAATATAAAACCTAGAGTGCGAGATCTGCTCTTTATACCCTTGACCGATTCGGTCGAAACACTGTCGTGCAAGCACTCCTACTTGGTAGCAGAAATAGGTAAGAATGTGGTGTCTACCCAGAGGAACTCCCAGGCAGGAATGCAATCCTAACATCTAGCTTCTATTCCTTTTGTGTTGAAACAGCTAGATTAGTTATTTCCTAAGCATGATGTCGTATAGAATCTCGCTATAGGGTAATGCTACTGACATTCACAATCTGTATTTGTTTTGCAGGAGAAAGTATATAAGATTAATTTATTACCTAAAGACCTTGTAGAGAATAATAAAAAAAATATAAAAAAATAATATAAGAAATAATTAATACATTTTATTTCCTTTGGCCTCTCAGTATAATTATGAAAATTTTATGTAATTTTCGAAAAAAATATTATTAAAAATAGTGATGAACATTCTGTACACACTAGGAACAAGCACACGCTAATAATACCAGTTATTCGTCTCCAAAGAGTCAAGAAATTCTTCATGGGACAATATACCGATCAAAGTCTAACAATTTTATGAAACAAAAGTTGTTTGATTAGGGTTATTATAGTTAAAGAAGACGTGATAAATAACAACCCTTTATAATAGGCCGATTGCTACCATGGTGTTTCTTGATGTTTTCAATACGTTGTTAATACATATTTTAGAAAACGACAACTTTTAATAAAGTATTCTTGTAATCTATCATCATCATCACCATCATTACCGTCCTTCAGAAGTTCACTGCTAAACATAGGCCTCCCCCAAGGAATGCCACAAAGCCCATACTGAACCAACTGCATCCATCAACTTCCTGCAATCTTACCAGGTCATTACTCCATCTACTGGGGAGCCGCCACACACTTCGGCTACCAATACGAGGCTGCCACTGAAAAACCTTGCTTCCTAAAAGTATGTCGGCTCTTTGAGCTATATCCGACTCATTGCCACTTCAGCATACTAATTACTAATCCGTTGGGCTATGTCGGTTACTCTGGTTCTACTGTAGACATCCTCATTCTAAGTTTATAACGCAGAGAAACCCCAAGCATGGCCCTCTCCGTAGCTTGCTGAGCGACCTTGAACTTACCCATACGACCAGCAGTGAACGACCAAATCTCAGATCCGTATGTCACCATTGAGAACACGCAGGTGTACCTGACGATAAGATGTGTCGTAATCTCACGAACGCTGGCCGAGTTGAATCCGTCGAATGACCTCTCGCTCGAAGTAGGACTTACCTAGTCTATACTATTTGCCCCAGGTAAACATACTAATCAACAACTCTGAGCATGGTACACAACATAGGTGTGACAGGGACGTTACCATTCTTGTAATGTATATTGAATAAAAACTATTGTATTGTATTCTATTCTATCGGGATGCTCTTATACTAGCAGTGAAGGGATGGTGTCGACGCATTGTTCGATCACAATAAGTGTTCTTATACATAGCAGGCAGAGGTTAAATAGAAAAGGGCTTGTACCTACCTGTGGTACCTAACAGACTAAACAACCAGTAACTTTATTATAACCTAACTAACGCCCCGGCTACCCACGGGTGATTTCTGAATCTCGAAAACAGCCTACGGGGTCCAAATATGAATCTAAATCCTCCAGGGTTCGAGTACATTTCAAACACAAAAATAATTTCATCAGAATCGGTCGAGCCAGTTTCGAGTTTAAACGAGAATAACGGAGGAAGCAATAGATTTTTACATACATAGTTTATTATAATTTTAATTATTATTTTAGTTAAGTTCTTTATTATAATGTTAAATTTAGGACAACAAATATTTAATTGAAAAAAAAAGATTCTCGGTTTTATAATAGTAAATTAGATGTGTATACATTTATGTGTTTGAATATTTTATTGACTAACATAACATTTATATAAACAAGTTATTTCACTTGTTATGTTAAAACAACAAACAAATTAAAAAATATTTTAGTTTTTCCTTGATTTCCACTAAACACTAATTGCATTCTAAAGAAGCTTCTATGTCTGCTAGAAGTGCCTTAGAGTTTTGAAAATCGGTCAGTCAGTGAGTGACAAAATTAAGAAACTTTGACTAGTTATAATTCTCAAACTACTGGTTCAAAATGAATAAAAATAGAAATATACCATGTTTATACAATGCCTACTCGGTTACTGAATTCAGGCTTCTAGTTGTATCCACAACGAAGTTATAGGAGGTCGAAATGGCCTGAATTGCTTCGAGAAAAGTATGGTATGACCGTGCCGCTTTTTTAGCTCGACTTGGCGGGGGCACTACCGTGCCCCTAGATTTCTCCTATAGAATGTGTATATTTAATGTGCAAAATTTTTAAAAACACTTTTTATTGTCTTTTTATTCTATCGTTGATATCACGTCTATTTCTATCACTATCTGCATATTTCAAATTATACAAACAAATTCAGTAGCGTCTACGGATGTAGCAAGACTATATATAAATAAAGAAAAGATAAGATCGTTAACAGTTTGCACGTGCCTGCATACGAACGCCGCAATATTTATAAATATTGCTCAGTGTGTCTCATAGTATTTCAGTACGCCAATTGTGGTGATTTTATTTGTTTATCCAATTAAATATTCAAAATTAACACAAGGAATAACAAAGATGTATTTTGTACGTGATATAAAAAATTGTAACAAACGTTAAAATTGTAAAGATAAATGGAATAAGTATGCGTAGTGAATATATACTCTTTGATCCAACTACAGGATTGTTGTTGATGCAATTAAAACCTTTGTCTTTATTAATAATTTTATTCAATATTCAGGATAATTACATCTTGAAAGGAAAACAATTACTGAATAATATTTTCTTCTTCATGTCTTATTTAAAACATCGTGGAACAAGTCAGAATAAAAAAGTAATACTTAAATGTAACTATAGACAATAACTGTCAGTATTTTTCTCAGACTAAGAATCCATGAGAATTTATAACAAGGATGACGTCATATCTCCGAAACTTTGCCGCTGCATTGTTTATACAACTGAAGTGACAAGTGAACCTACGGTCTTCATCATAATCATTGCCTCCCCCAAGTAATGCCACAAAGCACGGTCCTGAGCCACCTGCATCCATCGACTTCCTGCATGTCTTACTAGGTTGTCACTCTATCTAGTAGGGGTCACCCTACACTACGCCTACCGGTACAAGGCTGCCACTCGAGAACCTTTCTTCCCCATCGGTTATCGGTTCTTCAAGCTATATGGCCAGCCCATTTCCACTTCAGCTTACTAATCCGTTGGGCTATGTCGGTTACTCTGGTTCTACTGCGAATATGCTCATTTCTGAGTTTATCACGCAGAGAAACTCCGAGCATAACCCTCTCCATAGCTCACTGAGCGACCTTGAGCATCCTCATACGGCCAGCAGTGAAGGACCATGTCTCAGACGATTGTCCTTTCGGTTTACCTGATGGTAAGTGGCTGCTGTAGTCCACGAATACCAGCAGCAACTTCCAACAAAGAAAACTATAGATGCGTTGACACCTCTGAGGAATAAGCTCGTAGCCTGTAATTATACTAGCTACCTCTACCCTTCATACCGGAACACAGTAATGCAAGCACTGCTATTTGGCAGCAGAATTAGTTGAGAAGAAGTTACCTACACACTTTTACTCTTTTAGACATAAATGTTTTCCTACCAGCAAGTTTGCATTGAATTGGAATTTTTCAAACTAGTGAACGGAAAAAATGCACCATTACACCATACACCATACAATGGCAAATCACCTTGACCTCACATTGACACCGATAAGTCGACGTTATATTCAACATGACGGAGTCGTTGGCGGATCAAAGTAATATCTTCAATGGAATCTATCTCTGGAAGATCAGGGGATAAATCTTAACATAAACATGAACAAGATGAAGATCATATTTAACACTCATCATATCTACACCATTAGTTCTTGGGAACACTACGCCCGATATTATTGTATAATACATATTACCTTTGGCAAAAAGTCCAATAAATTAAGTGAAACTTTGACCAAGTTTAACTCCAATAATAAAAAATATGATGAGGGTATCCCAAAGACAACTATGAGTCTAGATGTGGATCGGAATTTACCATCAGGTGATCCGCATGCTCGTCTGCTGGCTCTTCTATAAAAAGGCGTTCTATAAATATACTACAACTCGAAATATGATGTCAAATTAACGATATTCGTACTTTATACTAAAATCGCATTCACAAGAGCACTAAAGAATAAATAAATTAAACAATCTAAAGTAAAGCGGGTCGGTTGGTGCGAGTTAAAGAACTTTTTTACATAGAATAAGGGTGACAAACGAGCACAGCATCCACTTACCATCAGGTGGACTGTGCACCTGATGGTAAGTGGATGCTGTGGCCCACAGACATCTAAATTTATCTCAATTAAGAATCAAAACGCAGATGCGTTGTCACGCCCTTTTTTATTTATACCCGACAAGGACACAGCTGCAGGGGTGTACTTAGGTTTGCCAAATGGTCGGGATTCGTCTGGATTATCCCGACATTTCAAATGATCTCCAGACTCCCGACAAAACTCGACATTTCCAGACAAATAGTTTCTCGGAAAGTTAACGTATGGACTTGGATTTAATAAGAGCTGAGTTAGTAGACTGTAGTAGTTAGTAGACTGAATTTTGAAGTAAATTGTTTGAATTTTAAATATTTTCTGAAACTGAGTGATCGAAATTGGTGGACTATGGTAGTTTAATGACAAATACTTATGGCAACCTAAAAATTAAGTGTAATTAAATTAGTTTTACCTTAAGTATTTTTTGTGGCCTCTTAATATAATAAATAAACTTTTGATTTTTAATATTAATTTAATTAATAATACTATAAAAAGTTTCGAACAACTCAATTGGACACTTAACTTAATATTCAACAAATCGTAAAAATTTGTTAATAGTAATTTTTCTCTAACTAAACGATTATTCAGGACGCATCTATTGACAGGTCGCATAGGCATACTACTATCAGAGTGGGTGAAATGACTCACGGAAGAAGCACGTTTCCTTTGTATAGAAAATAATGGCGTAATCATCTTAGTTAGGACTCTTATTTGCGTTGTGTTTGTTTAGTTACTTAGTGCTTTTAGTTGTCTCTTGATTTGAAGAATGAATATTCACCAAAGCAATGGAAAGCTGTTGCTGGTATCTTAAAATTTTTTTAAGCTAAGGAATACCGTTCACGAAGAAAGGCTCAAAAAGGTTAAGAACATTAAATCGTCCCTATTTCACTTGCATCAGGTTCACATCAGCCATCATCATCATCATCATTGAAGGAATTGCTACAAAGTACGTTCCTGAGTAACCTGCATCCATCAACATCCTGTATGTATTACTAGGTCGTCACTCCATCTAGTGGGGGACGCCCTACATTTTACCAGCTGGTACGAGGCTGCCACTCGAGAACCTTTCTTCGCCATCAGTTCTCGGTTCTTCAAACTATATGGCCGGCTCATTGCCATTTCAGTTTACTAATCCGTTGGGCTATATTGGTTACTCTGATTCTACTGCGAATATCATCGTTTTTAATTCTATCACGAAAAGCATATATGCATAGCCCTCCCAATAGCTTGCTGAGCGACCTTGAGCTTCCTCATATGGCCAGCAGTTAAAGACCACGTCTTAGATTCATATGTTGTAATCTCACGAACGCTGCCCAGCTGAGTTGAATCCATCGATTGACCTCTCGGTCGAAGTTGGACTTACTTAGGCGGACTATTTATACCAGGTAAATACACTCGTAAACAACTTCGAACTTAGTGCTCCCAACAACTACTTATGAATGTAATAGGTATTAAAGCCTTTTCGGAAACCTCTTGAGGCTTGAATTCGTCGAGTCTACCGTGATGGAGAGACACTCTAATCTCGTTCAGACTGGCGCGATATCATCGCAATAGGGTTGGATAAGACTTACTCTTTGATCGTTACTCACACTTGATTGTTGCTCCAACGATGACGTGTATAGCTGCCCGTAGAACCTCTCAATCTCACTCAATATCTCAGGTGACCTGGAAACTATGCTACTAGATGCTTTCTTTAGATTCTTTAGTTGACCCTTACTGGTAGACAGATCTCTGGCAAAGAATTTGGAGCCTTGATTCCACTCGATCTCTTCTTCAATACGAGCTGTATTTAAGTTGCGTAAGTCCGCCGCATGCATTTGAAGATCTGTCTGTTCAGTTGCCTGTATGCCGTCATATCAGCTGGAGACTGTAGCGTCATTTCCCGCCTAATAGGCATGATTTAGACTGTGATCGGAGAACTTTTGGGCTCTTCTACGACGGGTCTTAGAGAACTAAGCTCCGACCGCATGGACAGTTTCCACAAGCTCGTTATTACTATCTTCCACTGTATTGAAGTCTTCGAGGCACTGAAAACTAATTTGTAACTCGAGCTGAAAGTTTTAGGAGCTTTTGATTAGAACACGAGGGGGATGGAGCGTTGACTTCATTAGACGTGACCTCTCCAACTTTACGTTTAGATTCAGTGTGCCTCTTACTATTCGGTGATCGCTGCCAGTATTCACCCTCGCAATCACTGAGACATCACAGAAAGTTTGCCGTCTAGTCATCATAATGAAGACTAGATCCACTTTCTGTGGGGCCGCTTTTGGAAGAAACAGTTCACCATAAAGAGTCTCCTTTTCACCATGAAGTTGGTCAGCTGCGGGCCGCTTGTATTCTGTTTCACTATTCCGAATTTCCCTACCTTCAGCTCACCGTTTTCTCTTGTGCCTAGTTTTGCGTTGAAGTCTTTCATTAACACAATATAGTGGATTTTGGAGGAATGCGTAGCTCAAGAAATATCCTCAAACATTACCTCCACTTTCTCATCGGGATGTGCTGAGGTTGATGCGTATATCTGAATGACCTTCAACGAATACCGTTTGGTGATTATGAGTAATAATATAAAATAAGGTACGCAACCCTCGTCGACATACTTGCAATCTTTAGTTGTTAACTAGTGACAATAAATTCGACACGTCTTTGGGACAGATGGCCACCCTCCCGGTGATAGGACAAGTTACCAGATTCGAGGATTGCCGTGTTCTCCCCTTCTCTTCGGATCACAGATAATCCTATAATATCCCAGCGCAACTGGTTTATTTCTTCTTCCAGCCGCAGGAGCTACTCATCAGTCCTCACCGTGCGTGTGTTATATGTCGCCTTAGGTGGCAACAATGAGAGACCTTAAATTGCGAACTGGACCGTAGTCTACAGGAAAATAACTGAAGAACCAGTAAAAGACGGCTTGGCCCCTTGGTAGTACGTAAGCACAAACATCGACATAAGTCACGCATGTCAATACAACGCCGTACAGAATACGGTCAAATTCAGTCACAGTGAATGTACATCACATGTAGGGTTGCCACCTTTTTTTTTTGCAATTAAAGTACATTGGTTATTAAAGGTAAGAAAAAAAAAGTACATAGATTCAAAATAAAGTACAATTTATTTTTCTTTATTATTATATTTAAAAACATATTTTTTATTGCTTTTTGCAGTTTGTATCAAATTACTATCTTCACTAAAAAATTGCACAGCATTTTTACAATCTAAATTTAAATTAAAGTAAATAAGTAATTCATTTTTTATCAAATTTAGAGACGCTTTGTTTCTTTCGTCTCGCCATTTGCTGTTCATCACAGAAAAAACTCTTTCTGTGAATGCTGACGTGGCGTGAATAGACAATAAAAATGAAATTACTTTATACAAGTTTAAAAAATTATCATCACTCTTAAATACTTGCTGCCATTTTTGTGCAGTAGATAGTTCTGCAAAACTCTTAGAAGTACTTATCTGATTATAAACTTGGTTTAGTAAAGCAATTTCTCCATATAGATCATCCATATCTACATTAAGTTTTTAAAGATTTAAATTTTCAATTATGTTAACAATATTATTAAATTCAATTTTGCTCTTTAAATTTATATATCCAAGTGTAAATAACCAGTTTGTGTTATTGAAATCAAACCATTTATTCAGATACTCTAAGGCTTTGTCACAAATAATAAAAAATTCGTGTGAATTTTTCTAGTCAGTTCCGGTGAAGTCAGTTTAATTTTTTTGCCCGTTTCATAGCCAAAGAAAAGATTTTGTTTTCTTTGTGTTAATCCGTTTCTAAGATTATCCATAATCCCATAAATGTCTAAAATTGTTATGCTGTTGCCTTCTAGACATTTAATAGCTTTATTAAATAAATTTAATAAGTGACTACAAAAATGCAAATAAATTTCAATCACATCATTCTCAGTTTCATTGAGCATCAATAAATTTTGTAAAACCATTGGACAGTAGTCTAAACTTAAAAAGTAGCTTCTTATAGGTGACCAATTTAATAATAAAGTATCAATACATGGCAAAAGAGAGAGCCATCTTGTTCCCACATGGCGTTTGATTTCGTGAAAGTCTCCATCTACTGATGCTACAAATTCTTTTAGCTCCTCTCTTCTTACAGCAGAATGTGAAAAATGAGCATAAATTTTTAAAATAATATTTTCTATGTCATGTGATAAAAAGCTCACGGCATGTCTGACGCAATTATGCACTATATGTGCGTGACAATTTCCTTTAATCAAACCTGGTACCAAATTATTCATATTGGTGAATAAAGAATGATTAACACCAAAATTTGCATTTGTATTATCTGCACTTAACCCAGATACATTATGAAAAGATAATTTGTATTGCTCTAATGACTTTTGAATTGCTTCAAACATACCATCAGCAGATTCATTACTATTTTCATAAAAATCTATTAATTTGTTTTCAATGCCATTTTTGGCTGTAAAATATTGTATCACTAATGGATAGAGTTTTATATTTTTCTTGTTAGAAGCATCTGTTTGTAAACAGTAAAACAAATTATCTGTATTAACAGCATCTATTACATTTTGTAAAGAATATGGGCCCAACACTTCTGTAACTAGTGCTTCCATTTTTGTTCTAGCTAGATGAATTGCATTAGCTGTAGGTGAATTGGCATAAATAATTTTATTCAATTTTATAGTACAATCCATGCTATTGTAAGACAAATTATGTTTTACTGTGTGATATGTCAGGGCTAACTCAGATGCAACAACATTTTCTTTATCACTGCATCTAGACGATGTGGAAGCAGAAGAAGAGTCAAGGAATTTCTCAAGTAGTCCAGATGTTCTCCTAGTTTCATATTTTGATTTGTGTTGTTTTGTTTGCAGGTGTTGTTTAACCTGAAAATAATAAGATTAATCCCGTCACCTTACCCATCACCTCCAGTCACCATAAAATAATTATACTTTCAAAGTTATTGGGAAAAAGTGCACATTTATCTTAAATAAAATCTAATCATTTTATAGCATAGTACCTATAGTTTGCATATTTAATGCAACCATACCAACACACACACACACACACACACACACACACACACACACACACACACACACTGAAAAATAAGTTTTTTTTCTTACTTGTCGTATACCTGCTGAAGCAATTGTAAATGTAATTCCACATAATTTGCATTTTCCATTATATTCGTTTTGTGGATCATTAATTAACCAATCACCATGTTCGATTTCCCACTGACTTTTATACTTCTGCATTCGTTTATTTTTCTGTTTTGTCGTATCTTTTGTTTTTAAACATTTTTTTGGTGTAACATATTCACTATCTATTTGATCCGTTTCACTATTAAAATTACGTTTTATAGGTGTATGTGGAGTATTTATGATGTACTACTATAACATGAATCTGTAAAACTTTAAATCGTATTCTTAATGCACTAAACCGCTTCGCACAAAACGATGCACAAAAAAAACATTATGACAATGTCACTGACATTGTTGACATTTGAGGTTAGGTTGCGTTCAGAAATTGTTAAAAACGAGTGGTTAAGTGATGTGGCGCTGTCGAGTGGCGAAATCCATTCAACACCAATCGAAAAATTTCGTTTAACGAAAAAGCACTTTCTCTTCATACGAAATAAAGTATTTTCGTGTACTTTATTGTTCTCATAAAGTATAGAGTACAATTACCTGAAATAACGTACAATACTTTATTATAAAGTACGGGTGGCAACCCTAATCACATGGTTTAGGCAACACGTCTAAAAGAAGCCCCACTGGCTACAAAAAAACCCTCCGTGAGCGCCACCACCTGCCAGACCGCCGCTCCTGCAGACGTGATGTAAGTGTAAGTCATCACTACCGATTGCATGATCAGCGCCGCTTTTAGCTGCAGCGCGTGTCTATGAGTCTACTGCTCACCTCAAGGGAATGGGGTCCCACGTTGAATGGCTTTCGGTCGTAGCCTTGTGAGTCTTCTCCCTCCAGCTTCCACCCGCACCGGCTTTTAACCACCAATACAACGGAAACTACCGTTGTATTGTTGTTTAAAAGCCAAAGGCAGTTTTAAGATAATAATAATAATTCACCTTTAGAAAGGGTTTGTGTCACTGACGCCGATTATATGCATTTTCCGATCATATTTGTCTAACCCATCAACAAGTTGCCTACAATAATTGAAAGGTGGGAAATTTACGAAGATACTTTAATGTTATTATATTATAAAACATCATAGGGGTCAGATTCAGACAGTCTGCAGCCCCGCCATGAAGGGTCACCCAAGTTGTGAGTCAAACCAAGATGCAGAGAAGAGAGAAGCGCTATTGAGAAAAGGGACCCGTCAAACAACCATCGCAGAGACGCAATGATGCAGAACGCAACAAGTAAATACGACTGTCTTCGGGCTTACACCATCCAAAGGTCCCTCATACTATTCCAGTGGACATTACCACCTACATACCTCCATCGATCAGAACCATAAGATGTATTGAATCAGACGCAACACACCTGCAGATCCATTACAAGACGCTATACTGCAAGTAGCAGTAATCACCAATGCAACTTGTCACAATCACAATCATATGGATGGTGCCCCATCACAACACACCCACATGATCCCTATCGACTTTGTTGGTAATGTTGTTATAAGTAAAGTACCAATGTATCATAGTAGCACGCAATTAAATCGCCAGTAACCGAAAAATCCACGTATCATAGAGCTATTGCATTAAGAAACACATTCTCCTAATCCAACGTTACGCTATGCGCTAAGGCGCCGCACACAATCGGTAGGAATGTGCAATGCCCACGGGCACGTGGTATTGCTACAACAAACCCGCTAAGATGATATGCTTAGGACATATCGGTTAGCGAGTCCACGTCCACCACGGTCTCGGAGACTGTGAAGCAGCCTATACGTCACACAGTAACTGTCACCCCTGTGATATACAAACATATGATAACCGGAATTAAACTAATGAACACTTAGTAACACATAAAATAATAGAGCTACATATAATAAAAGTAAATGTATCAACAAAAAATAGATATTATGCAAAATCATGTTATATAATTACCCTTATAAGTAGAAAAAGATTACATCTCTCTAAAGTCTAAACTCACACTACATGTAAGTAAATAAAGTTTGATTAGTATTTTGGCCTCATGATAAAGTGGAGAGGATAGAATAGCAAGGTCCCATTTCTATCAATATAATGCTTTTAAATATTTAAGATCTTCCGAATATTTGCTTTATTTCATAGACCTTACTTTCATATGTTTTATGCATATGGGACTTCAAGCCACAACTTTGCTATTATAATGTTGATGCATCTTAAAGACCTTCTATACTATTACTTTTGTATCATATACCTTACTATCATAAGTATTTAATATAGGACTATTACATTTTGCAACATATATTCACATATATAGCACATAAATATGTACCATATATGTGAATTTAACCATGGGTATGCGTTTCCGGCAGCTCCCATATAAAATCAATCATTACGTGAACGCGACAATTAAAATATAAAACTTATCAAAGTTATTTATCTTTACTAATATATAAGTAGAGTTTTAACAAATTTAATGAATTATTAGAGACAATATTAAGTCTGCTTTCCTATAATACTAATACTCGAAATTTACGTATTTTACTAATATTCGAAATGAATTTATTTTAACTTTATAATTATTAATGCATTTCAATTGTTTAAAATATTACTTTTATCATATACTTGATATAGAAATTAATTATTGTTTATTTATATAAATAATACGCCATCACACTATCCATAAAGATTTCACAACATACAAAAAAGGTTGGATAATTCAAATATGAGGATTTAACGAGCCCAATCTGGATCATTAACAGCCCTATTACAATTATGGATAATAGGGATGCGTAATGGGTGTTTTAACAACTCTCAACTACCCCCATTACCGATTCATTACGCAATTAATTCAATCGCATATCATTTTCCTTTCGTGATATAAATGCTTTAAAGGTCAGTTTTTAAAACATGTTTTAACAACATTTTTACCAAACAATCCAATCTTTTTACCAATCAAATTCCATTAATTTGGGTGTGTGCATACACCCGTATTAATGGAATCCAGATATATATATATATATATATATATATATATATATATATATATATATATATATATATATATATATATATATATATATATATATATTATGTATGTTTTTCTCTTCTTTGGTGACCTGCTGCAGCTGTGTTTGGTTTTGCAAAGCTTGATAAAACCTGAAGCCAAGCAAGCGTGCACCCACTAAATTGTTCTAACAGTAATCAGTCTAGATCTTACATGTCTAATAGTCAATTAATATAGCTGAATAGCTCTAATAATATCTGTCAAATGCCACTGAAATTTTCAACCAGTCGTTTAAGTCGATTCTTATAACTCTACAGAACGAAATGTCTTCCCCATAAAATATTCAAAAACAAGATTCTAGCAGTTTTTATATCTAAAACACAGCCCTCGATACCGAATATTTAGATGACAATCCATTCAATACGTGGACAGTAAAGTATCAAAAATATCAAAGAAAATTCTAGTTTTCTTTTTGGCTGTTAAACTTATTTAAATACAGTTTAATGAATCCACAATAACGTTCACCAAAAATTTTTTGCGAAATGTATAAAACCTCTACTATAATTAAACCTGCCTTAAATAGTGAAATTTTACATATCTTTGAATCTGTTTAGTTATACATACCTACATACATTGGCTATTATTAGTAAACAATGTAATAAAACAAACTTAAAACGATTAAATTTCTAAAAATGTTACTCAACTCTGTCAATCTTGAATAAAAACAGTGACCATCAAAGTCATCACTTGTACTAGAGCTTGGACAAAATGTCAAAGGCAGTCCTCGTTTTTGTATTAGTGTTGGTAACATTTTCCTTTATAAAATGCAATAAACCAAAAACAAACGATGCTAGAGCTCAAGATATTTCATCTACTACTACAGTGACTCCGACGTCTAAAGAGCAGGATGAAAGAAATATTATAGATATGATGAACATTATGAAGGATTGTAACGAGACCTTTCGAATAGAAATGTGTAAGTACCAAAAGTAGATTAAAGGCTTAACCCATTAAATTTTTCTACAATATATTACGATACCATCAGAAACATTTAATAGGTACTAATCGTATAAAATACCGTATCTGTAAACATAAGGATCTGTAATTAGCAATAAGTACTTTCGAAAGCGTTTCACCAAACTTAAATTTGCAATACTGTTTCAATCGATTTGGACCAGTAGTTTGTAAGAAACCTCAAATATAAAATTTAAAAAAAAGTTTTTTGGAATACCTTTAAACAGATGTAACGATCAATTTCAACATAACACAAGACATCGATTGCTGCAAACCGCTTTAAAATTGGTTAATAAGAAATCGATGACGAAAAATTTCAAAAAAGTATTTTTACACATAACTTTTGAATTTATAGTGTAATCGTTTTTATAATAAATTTTACGGTAAAGAAAAGTTACGGTAAAGTCGTTATGGCCAACCGTTATCCAGATTTTTTACGTATTTTCTTTAGCGGGCAGTTTCTTCTCGGCCAGTACTGATAAACAGCAAAAAGTTAGAAAATAAATGTCTAATTGTTAGCTGTGAACTAGATTATTACAACAAAGTTCTCCCTCTCTCTCTCTCTCTCTCTCTCTCCCTCTCTCTCTTTCTCTCTCTCTCTCTATTGAATATCTCGGACACAGATAATTACACATTTATCTATTTTAAAATAAAATTTTAAAATAGATAAATGTCTAATTATTTAAGAGGTAAGGGGTTTTATTCAAGTGAATTCGAATAAGGATCATTTTTTGAGAACAAAAAGAATACATTTAAATGTTTAAAATTCTGTTTTAGCGTATCTAGAGCAGCTGAATAACAGTGGAAGTTTTTCCGATGAGACTGACCGAACACCTAAGGTAAGAATTGATTCATTCCAAATCGGCTGGCGAATAGCACATTTGCAATTGCAAGTTGACAGTTATAAAGTCAATATTAAATTGAAATCACGTCAATCATCTATCTACAATGTAATAAAAGAATGAATTCATTTTAACCAACTACAAAAAAGGAGGAGGTACTTTATTTTTTATGTGTGTTATCTCAGAAAATTTTTCTACCTATTTTGATGATTCTTTTTTATTGGAAAGCTGGTGCTTCTCGGGTAGTGTCATATAAATTTGATCAAAATCTAACCAGTAGTTTTTTAGTTATCTTTAATAATGCATATTTATTGACTTCGACTGCATTGATGATGTTCTCATTTTATTTATATTTAAGTCCGTTATACAAAAATTTTAATTTTAGCGCTAATATATTTATTATAGACCATAAGAACACTTATTGAAAGTCATGTGAGCGTTTTCATTATTTCTTTAAAACTGAAATCACATTTAGCATCTAGCTCTAGTATCGGCAACTAGAAACATGTGCAACAACAAACTATACTTACATTGCGAAGGTTTTCGATCAGGTTTGGCACAAAGCGATTCTTTCGAAGCTCCCTTCCTATGGGCTTCCCGAGAAATTGTGCAATTTGATCACCAACTTTCTTGCAGATCGGAGTATCAAGATCGATGTAGACGGTACTAATTCCGATTACAAGACTATTAATGCTGGTTTTCCACAAGGCTGCGTGCTATCACCAACGCTGTTTCTTCTGCATATCAATGATATGACAGCACTGTTGATGCTCTGTACACCGGCCGTGTCAATATTTCACGGAAAAATATCTCAGGGTACCGGGACAAACTTCTGTCTGAAGTCAAGTCATTGTTGAACAAAGTCTCGGATTGGGGGTGACTAAATTTAGTCCAGTTTAACCCTCAGAAGACACAAGTTTGCGCGTTAACCGCTAAAAAGAACCCCTTTGTCGTATCTCCTCAGTTTCAAGGCATGGTTGCCTCAGCTAGTATAGTTGTGGTTGGTCATGGGCGGCGGTAGTCACTTAACATCAGATGAACCGTATACTCGTTAGTCCCCTCTTCTATAAAAAATACTTACCTTATTAACCTAAAAAGAA
Organism: Parnassius smintheus behrii; assembly: GCA_036936625.1. NCBI lineage: Eukaryota > Metazoa > Arthropoda > Insecta > Lepidoptera > Papilionidae > Parnassius > Parnassius smintheus. Next base: position 12,400,333 of record JAUPFT010000017.1, read on the forward strand.
AATATAATTGCAAACACCTAGCTGTCTCATAAAATTTCTTAACTCCTCCACGATTAAATCTAGTATAATCTTCCATTTGTAGCTCTACTACGTAAAAATCATTACAATGTCTAATGTATATCAATATTTTTAATATTTAGTATGGTATTTATGTACTGTCAAAAGGGGACTTCGCAGTCCAAATCACCTAGTAGAACAATGTCATCATAAATATTATTATTTTACACCATTTTGATATTATAGTGCTACATTCGATGTGTGCTGGAGACGAGCGGCGTCGCTACACAAGACGGCCAGTTCGACCCAGCTCTGGCGGCTCTTGTGGTCGCAGATGTTAGAGGCGGCGGTGACTCGAACGAACTTGAAGAGTTTGCAACTAGTTGTTTGGAGAGAAGTAAGTTTTGAATTTAACCATCTTTATTTAAAACCTTTTGATTGAAAATGATCTTTTCCCATAGATGAATTATTTATACTTATACATATTTACTACAGTTTCACAATGAGTCGTTTATTTATTAATTTATTTAATCTTTATATAACTTATAATAAGCGATCACCAAAGTGACTAGTCAAAGTAGTATACAATAAAAATATTTTGTTTTATCTGGCTTAATGATGATGTAACCGAGGCTCTTGAATTCGATTCCAGCTGAAGATAACAGTAAATATTATAATCAAATATGTTTTTTTTTTTCATTTTAGAAGAAACTTGTAAATGCGAAAGATCTTATCAATTCATCAAATGTTTAATGGAGAAGGAAGTAGAAAAGTTAGAGAAACCAAAGTAGTACCACATCACTAAACGCGCGGGAAATGTAATCAGCACTACTTAAATTGTACGAATTTGTATACTCTGCAAAATGTGTCAATGGAAATTCAAACTTAATAAAACGCATCACAAAATGTATTTTTATTTCTTGTTTATACTCTTATTTCTTTTTACCGACATCAAAAAGGAGGAAGTATTTAATTCTGCTGTATGTTTTTTTTACGTGTGTTACCTCATAACTTTTCTCTGAATGAACCTACTTTAATGTTTCTTTTTTTAGCTGAAAGCTGGTGCTATAAATTTAATCAAGAGCTAACCAGTTATTTTTGAGTCATCTATAATAATGCGTATTTAATTGACTTCGAATACGTTGATGATGTTCTCATTTAATAATTATATTAAAGTAGGTTGTACAACATTTTTAATGTTACCACTTGTGCAATAAATATTCTAAATATTATACGTAAGAGAGTCATGCTGCAGTTATATTAGTAGTATAGTTGTAGAAATAATGGGTCGGCTCGATCGGGGAAGGACCACGCTCTCACAGAATATCAGCGTAAAATAGCAGCTTAATGCTGCTGTGTTTCGTATGGTGTGTGTAGAAAACCGGAGACCTTTTTTAATGGAAACGAGGCATTCCATTTTGATCCTCACGGGTGACAACGCATCTGCATTTTGATTCGTAATCGAGGACAGATGTAGATGTCTATGGGCCACAGCAACCACTTACCATCAGGTGGACTGTGTGCTCGTTTGTCACCCTACCCTATAAAAAAATATTGTAACTGTTTCGAAATAAATAACATTACTATACATAATGAATCGCAAGAAAAAGCTTAATAGCTTCCGACAGCTGGCGGTATAACATTGACACTAGACATAAAACCCATACCGGCGGATATTGTGATTGTGAACCTGACTGTCAAGCGAGACAATACAGGCAAATCCTTCCTATAACGGAAGCGGCAATGTCCAGGAGTTGAATTTTACGTGCCGTGCCGATACGTTTGATTGGCATTTTCACCACCTGTACAGAAACAACTCCGAGACGTCATGAATTGCTATCAAAGGATAACAATAAAACAAAAAATAAAGTAAAAACAAAATATTTTATTCACATTTTCAAAGTAAATACATAGAAGACTAGTACAAATTCAATAAAAATACAAAACAAATAAGAGCTATAGATGAAACACACCGATAATAAAAGCTTAACCTTTGTTAAACAATTATTTTACGAAGACTTTTTGTCTCCATCTCCGAAGAAATTCTGCCATACTCCAGACAGCCAACCAGATTCGGGTTCCCTATGAATTTAACATACATATTTATAAACAGTACCAAATTCATCAATAAGAATAGCTTTAATACATCTATACATATAAATAAAATTTAAGTTTTTATCTGCAATGTCGAAATAACTGACTTACTTGACTAACTTGACTTTAGCTGAGGGCGCATACTATTAAGACAGGAATAACCATTTTTATTCTATTATTATACAATACTGTGATTTAGAGAAGGTCTTTAGTTGAAAAATATGTTGTGCGTCTATTAGCATAGCAATATTTCACCAATTTCTTTTAGTATTAAGTCCGTTATGTGAGTAATTGAAAATTAAGTGCACTGTGAACTGTGAGATTTTTACTTATAATTGATGAAATAGTTCGTGGTACCGTAGACGCATTTAATACTTTTTATTTAACTTTCATATTTTCAGACATACCTATTAAAATATTTATGACAGTCCGTGTACATAGTTTACACGATTAAAAAGTTTAGTCGTGTGAGCTAGTATAATTTTTCAGAAAGCTTTTCTTAAAAAAAGTGATTTTATTATTTTCAATCTAAATAACACCCCATTAATAAATCTTATCCAGAAGAAGCCATCGTATGTCACCCTATATTCGTGGTACGGCTTAAGAATTCTCTTAGCTCCACTACCCCGTATCATCCCGTGGGTGGTGTACGTGGCGACAAAGGAAAGTGAAACAGGAAAAGGGTAGGATTATTTTCCTGATTGTTATCTGCTTTTTAACCTTAGCTTTTATTTTTGAAGCTGTTGCTTCAAAAATAAAAGTTTTTGAAGCTGTTGCTTCAAAAATAAAAGTTTTTGAAGCTGTTGCTTCAAAAATAAAAGTTTTTGAAGCTGTTGCTTCAAAAATAAAAGTTTTTGAAGCAACAGCTTCAAAAATAAAAGTTTTTGAAGCTGTTGCTTCAAAAATAAAAGTTTTTGAAGCAACAGCTTCAAAAATAAAAGTTTTTGAAGCTGTTGCTTCAAAAATAAAAGTTTTTGAAGCTGTTGCTTCAAAAATAAAAGTTTTTGAAGCTGTTGCTTCAAAAATAAAAGTTTTTGAAGCTGTTGCTTCAAAAATAAAAGTTTTTGAAGCTGTTGCTTCAAAAATAAAAGTTTTTGAAGCTGTTGCTTCAAAAATAAAAGTTTTTGAAGCTGTTGCTTCAAAAATAAAAGTTTTTGAAGCTGTTGCTTCAAAAATAAAAGTTTTTGAAGCAACAGCTTCAAAAATAAAAGTTTTTGAAGCTGTTGCTTCAAAAATAAAAGTTTTTGAAGCTGTTGCTTCAAAAATAAAAGTTTTTGAAGCTGTTGCTTCAAAAATAAAAGTTTTTGAAGCTGTTGCTTCAAAAATAAAAGTTTTTGAAGCTGTTGCTTCAAAAATAAAAGTTTTTGAAGCTGTTGCTTCAAAAATAAAAGTTTTTGAAGCTGTTGCTTCGAAACTAAAAGCTACGGTTGCCATCCCGCCAGCTAAACGTGGCAACTATGACAAATTGCTATGAGGCAAATAACGAGAGAGGACCGTGTTCAGCAATGATATTTTGATAAGTTGTTATGGAATAAATACGTTGCAAATGTGATTCGGATGACGAGTCGCGGGATCAAGTCATGCACGGAACTAGTGTTCGTACTCGTGTCACCAACTTTATAAACTTACTAACTACTCGTCTACTGTAAAGTAATTCCTGGTCTAAATGTTTGTCATGTGCAATTTATGTAGTGTGAGGGTAACCTTTTCTTGTAATAAAAAAGAAGACTATCTTTCAAAAATATGTGCAATTATCTTTAATACTGTTTAATAGTTTTAGTTCAAAAGACTAAGAGGCTGGTTCTTTTTTTTGTCTGAATGTTAAGTACAGCCATTCTGTGAGAAAACACAGGCAACGTTCTTGGCATTATACAGTGAAGAGTATTTTTACTTTTTAACTTTAGTAACATAATACAAGGTCATTTTGCAATAACTGGCCAAATTTGCAAAGAAGTTTCAGAACAAGTAATATAGGAAAATGGTGAGAAAAAATTAATATAAAAAAAATCTTAAACATTCTGTCCTTTTTATGTTTTAAGTTCATAATACGTTGTAATGCATTATTTTAACTGATTTTCCTGCACGCGCATACATTCGTAAAGGTCGATCGGTAGGCATAGACGTTGTTAATTGTGAATCATGTTCAATTTGGAATAATTAAAAGAAAAATTTTGGAATAATCAAAAAAAATTTAAATTAGAAGCCTTATTTACTCTTATTTCTAAAAACGACAATAACAGTATATCATTATTTATATGTTTGAACTTAAGTTTGAAATTTGGCTACTCTTTGAAAAATAACTCTGTATAACAGAACGCTATACAGTACTTACTTACTGTTTTTTACAATTGTACATATTGTTGACCTTTCTCACATCTCCTCGACTAAGTCCTTCTCTTTGGCCTAGTTTCACACCGCCAACCTATAAAAATTAAATATTAACATTCAGGTAAAGATAAAAATATTATTATATAATTTCATAGGTTTATATTTTAGGACCATGGAAGCTTAGGTACCAAATGCTCGCTGTACATTTATCAGTACGCGGCCCGGGTTAGGTTCGATTTCCGTCGGTACCGATAAAATTAGTAGTAGTTTTAAGTGCGGTTTTACCACAGAAATCTAAATAATAAGGTACTATTATTTAGATTTTTGCGAGTTTTACCACAACCTCAGCGGTCGGTAAAATAATACATCATCAAAAATAATATTTCAAAGGCTTGCTTATGAAGAGCAACATCGCCTGATATTCGTTATAGTTGCCACGTTTGGCAAGCAGATTGGCAACCACAGTTTTAATTTTTTTTTAATTGTAATCAAGGAAATGGTGCATCCCAGTTAAACATTTCCTGCTTCATTTCGCCTGTTATAATAATAATACCGAGCTTCGTCACGCACGACTCTAAATGATGTCCACAGAGCCTAGCCAGAATACTTAGCAATTCTCTTGTTTTTTACGGCTGGGTGTTCACTTCCGAGGACTAAAACATAAATATCTCACACCCATAATTATACTGTGTCTCTTGGTGTTCAAGCAGAAATACAGCAGTGCACAGTACTAATCTAAATGGACTCCGTAGTAAAGAGGTAGCCCTTCCACCTTGTTGACTGAGGAATATACACGCTCTCCATAATAGTGCCGAGAAATAGTACCATTGTGCTGCTGTATGGTGTGTGATGGCGAGAGCAGGAGACTCTTTGTACCAGCGATTCCATTGTAGTCATCAGGTGCGACAAAAATCTGCATTTTTATTCTTAATAAAAGATAGATGTAGTTGTCTACGGGCTATAACATCCACTTACAGTCGGGTGGGCTGTGTGCTTGTTTGTCACCCTAAATTATTCTTTAAATAAATTGGCTTCAAGCCATTCACTCAAGTATTGTAAATGACATTAATAATTACCTTGGGTTCAATAGTTTTCTTTGAGTTTTTGGAAAAGGCATACTCTGAATAATGCATCACACTGTTGTAGTCGTACACCACTCCAAAGCCGCTAGTGTATTCGCTGTCTGCCTTCTTGAAGTTGGTCTCTGTACCTGTAATGAAACGACTTCTCTATATACTTGATTGTTTCTGCTTGCCTGGTGTTTATTGTAAAGTAAAAGTAAAAAAATACAAGCTCTATACGTCCCGCTGCTGGGGGCACTAGCTGTTCTGAGAAGGGCAAGGAAATGTCCGCCGCATTGCTCTAATGCGTGCTGGTGGACTTCACTAATCTTCGATTTTTTTTAATTTGTCAGACATACAAGTTCCCCGCAATATTTTCCCTCACAGTAGACCACGTGGTAGTTCAGCACTTAAAATTCCAATTAAAAATTTCATTCTCGCCGGCGGGATTGTACCTGAGTTGCTCGTGAGCTGTGAAAATTACAACGAGCGCTCAGCATACGAGGGACTACGGTTTTAACCTGAGATAAGACTGCTCTACCTGGTAATTAAAATTCATAATTACAAAAAAAATGCTGACGTCATGTTCGCTGTTGGAATAGACGTATTCTGAAGTAGAGACCTGACCTGACGGAGACCGTATTTTGGGAAATATTTTAAAAGCATATTTCTTACCAAGAGGCAAACATCAATTGGATGCGTTAAGCCCAGATAACATCAACTGTATAACGAAGTCTTTAAAAAGTAATAAACAATGAACGACTAACCTACCTAACCTAGTAGCATTAGGAGCCGACCGATACCCGAGAGTATAAGACGTGTTTATTTTCGCTCCGTGAATTTTAATACTAAGGTGCAGTAAATTTTAGTTGCTATAGCATGTGTTTATAATCATTATTTTCGTTAAAAAGTGCTCTTTCCAATGGAGAAATCGGAATTGTGAAATACATAGAGAATTGTAAGATATAAGCGAAAACATTTCAAATTTATTTGTAACGAACTTTGACGCTGACCTACGATAACACGCATCAAGCCCGCTTCGCGTGCCTCCGTGCTGTGTTTAGTCACTACTTGAACGTCACCGTGCTACATTCAGGCGGTCGAGTTGTAGGCCCTCGCAAATCTAACTCCACGTCCGCGCATGACCATCAATGCCACGTGAGGGCCGGACATTGAACTTTTAATTAACTTAACCAATGACCAACGGGTCGCTCACGGCCGTTCGGTTGGGCCGCACGCGTTGTATCAGAAATATTCGCAATGAAATATAACTAATCAATACATCACGACAGTATTCTACTAGACTAGGTTGTTAGTTTCATATGTGTAAAAATTGACTATTACCGTGTGTGTGAACTTTGAGACTCTTAAACATTATTACATGATATTACTATCAGTGCAGTGATATTCCGTAGTGGAAACCCCCCCCCCCCCTCCGATGACGATATAAACATTTTTTTTTAATTTTTTTTTAAAACTTGGACTAATTAATTAGCAAGATGGCCACTACTACTTCTAAGAATCATACTAGTGAAACCACTCCCTCCCTCCTACCGGCCTATGTCGAGGAAATAACCAACATCGATACGTTTGTCACGACGATACAAAAACTTTCTGACTGCATTACTAAAGCGGTCTCTGACGGCAAGACAGTCACCGCCGCAAAGAAGAGACTCATCAACCTAGCTGCCGAGGAGATCAGAAGGTGTGGGCATAAACTGACAAGCATGTCTACAGTGCTTGCCCCTGCCAATAACCCCCCCCCCCCCAGAGTAACATAAACAGCGACTTGAAGGCTGACATCGTCGCCTGTGTCAGGAGCGAGATGGCCAAACTAAAGGGCCAAATAACCACGCAGCTTCAACAGCAGGCACGGCCTGCCTCATACGCCCAGGCCGCTGCGACCAGCAGTGGGCCGGGCTCTCTTCCCAGCGTGACCACTATGCCATCAGCCCGCGGTACATCTAACAACAAGCCGGCCATCGTGGTGACCCCAAAGGTAACCCCCAAATCACGACAGGAAGCAATCGAGGCGTTTAAGAAGAGCATATCGTACCGCACAGCGAATTATGCACCAGCTAGGGTTCAGGCAGTGTCAAATCACAAACTTAGAGTGGAATTTGACACAACCGAACAACGTAACGACACCCTACAAAAGCTAAAATCGTCTGAGCACGTAAGCGTTGAGCCGGCTAAGGGACTGCGGCCAATGATTATACTAAAGGGTATATCCAAAGATATACCAGCTGAAGAGATAGCTGGTATTGTCAGGGGGCAGAACCCAGAGTTGAAAGAGGCTTTTATTGAGGACGATGACATGCGCCTCCGATTTAGGCGTAGCAACAAAAACCCGGGGCTATACAACGCAGTGTTTCTTGTGGCACCCAAACTCTTTCGTAAATTCATTGAAAAGGGCAAAATCAGTGTTGACTACCAGCGACTACACATCAGCGAATTCTCACCCTTTCTGCAGTGCCACAGGTGTCTGCAGTTTGGGCACATTAAAAAGTACTGCACAGCCGCAACTAGTCAATGCTCGCACTGTTCCAGTAAGGAGCACACAGGCGAAAAATGTCCTGATAAGGGCAAACAAGGTACTGCCATATGCGCTAATTGTGCATCTCATAATGATAAATTTAGTACCAAAGCGGATGTCCGCCACTCTGCCATGTCACTGGAATGTCCAAAACTGAGAGCCATGAGAGAAAGAATAATTAACAGAATTGATTATGGATTTAATTAATAAAAATATAAAAATTATACAGTGTAACATTGATCGTTCAAAAAAGAGTTTACATGAATTTATTCTTTCATGGCAGGTGGCTGTCAAATTGCATTGCTGTCGGAGCCATATATTGGCTCAGGAAATGAGGTGCGACCAACTCAGGGACTCAACATACATCAATTTGGTGGAAAAGGTAGAGTTAAGGCGTGTATACTCACTAAACCAGGCTGCGGTCAGGTGATTGGTATGTCACAATACTCTAACTCAAATCTTTGCGTTATTCAATTCACAAGTGGCGGTCATAAAATACTCATAGCCTCCGCATATATCGAACCGAATTCAGACGAAAATAACACATTAGAGCATATAGATAATTTTCTCAAGATCTCCCGATGCCCAAATACCATCATTGGCGGTGACTTTAATGGATGGCACCATCTATGGGGCAGTAAGACCAATAACCCTAGAGGATGTGCGGTAGTGGAGCTGGCACATGCAAATGATCTCTTCGTTTGCAATGTCGGCACCTCACCCACCTTTGAAACCGTCACACACGGCAGGGATCGGACTTCTATAATAGACCTCACATTGGCCCATGGACACATATTTGACCGTGTAGTCGGGTGGAAGGTCAACCTCAACGCCTGCCCTTCATCGCAGCATAATGCGGTGGAATACGAGATTGCGACTGAGAATTCTTCCTTAAACTCCTCATCGATAACCAACTCCACGTTTAAGTACAACAGCAACAAGGCCAATTGGGGAATATTCAAGGATGCACTCCACACGCTTATGATCAATACAGATATATTGGAGAGAGACATCGGATCGCTGAACACAGCTGGCTTGGAGAAATTGATTAATGACATCTGCGGGATCATTCATAAAGCGTGTGAAGAATCTATGCCGACAAAGAAAGGCCGATCCCTGACGAAGCATCGCCCGTTATGGTGGACGGAAAAACTGACAGACCTCAAAAAAGAAGTCATCCAGTTACACCACAGACTAAACCGAATGAGACGTCGGAATCTGCCTCTAGACCAACTAGCAGAGGAATTAAATAATAAAAAGGCAATATATGCGGAGGAACTGAGGGCGGAGTCTTCCAGGAGTTTTAGAGAGTTCTGCGAACTACAAACAAAAGAAAACGTTTGGACTCTTACGAATAGACTTCTGAAGGACACTGCACCCAAGCGGCCACCAGCCACCATAAAAATTGGTGGCAATTACACCAGCAGCGAAACGGAGACGGCCCAAGCACTCCTGGATCACTTTTACGGTGATGATACACCAGATAATGACACGCACCAACACCAGTTTCTTAGATCCAGAATCGGGAATGAGCCAGATGGAGTAGATGAACCCCCATTCGCTGTCGAGGAGGTTTTGGAACATCTCAAATGGATGAATCCTAAGAAGGCACCCGGCATTGATGGTCTGACATCTGACATCTGCCTACAATTTACTATTAATTACCCAGAACTTATAACGGGAATCATGAACAGGTGTCTAGAGCTCCATCACTTTCCTCAGCAGTGGAAGAGAGCCGAAGTTAAAATCATACCAAAGCCAAGCAAGACTGATTATAGCGAATTAAGCTCCTTCCGCCCTATAGGACTCTTGCCAGTCTTTGGAAAATTGCTCGAAAAATTATACATTAAGCGTCTCATATATTGCGCAACCAAAGCGGGACTACTCAACGGGCGACAGTTTGGCTTCAAGGAACAAACCAGCACGATTACAGCTATAGATACGGCACTCAGTATCGTAAAAGCGGCTAAGAAGAATGGCAAACAGGTGCTGGGCGTTTCTTTAGACATCCGCTCCGCATTTGACAACGCGTGGTGGCCCGCACTATTCGAGAGACTACGTGCTATAAGATGCCCCAAGAACATCTTCCACTTAATAGAGAGCTATACGACGAACCGCACAGTTACATTAGAATACGCAGGAGCGCGGGTTACTAAGAACAACACCAAGGGCTGCATACAAGGTTCAGCGTGTGGACCCATTTTATGGAACGTGATACTGGACGAGTTGCTTGAGGCTGAACTTCCGAGTGGATGTCATTTGCAAGCCTTTGCGGATGATTTTTTACTTATCGTCTCCGCAAAGGATGTAAATACCCTACAAACAAATACCAATCGCGCTCTGGAAATCATATTGGAATGGGGGCAAAGTGTCAAATTGACATTTGGACCCACTAAGACGCAAGCCATTGCATTCACGCGTAAGGCTGAAGAAGCACACCTTATAATGGGGAGACACACTTTAGCGTTTCAAAGGAGTATTAAGTTCTTAGGCATGATCATTGACCGAAAGCTTCTGTTCGCTGATCATGTTAAGTACGTTGTTGGGAAGGCTATGCGATTTTTCAACAAACTATGCATTTACACCCGACCAACCTGGGAAGCCCATCCCGATAACGTGCAAACCATCTATCGACAGGTCATTGAGCCTACAATTACATACGCAGCAGGTATCTGGGGTCAAGCGGCGAAAAAACGATATGTAAGGAAGCTCTTGGAGTCGGCCCAAAGGGGATTTGCAATAAAGGCAATTAGGGCCTTTAGGACAGTCTCAACGGTGGCAGCGGTCGCTCTGGCTCAATTTGTGCCCTTGGACCTCAGGGTCCTGGAGGTACATGAAGTTGAGACAGTTCGACTGAAAGGGGCAACCAACTTAAACCAAGGGATATACAATATGAGAGGCCCACACCTGTGCATGAGTTATTACATCCGTCAAAAAGAATAAGTATTGAGTGTGCAGACCTGAATTCGGAAAATCTAGAACAGGAAACAGCGCCTATTCGAATCTATACAGATGGAAGCAAGCTCGAGGATGGCGGTGTGGGAGCGGCTTTCGTCTGTTTCGAAGGTTCAAAAGTTATATACAAAAAGAGGCTGAAACTACATACTAGCTGCTCTGTGTTCCAAGCGGAACTCTGGGCGATTAAAGAGGCTTACGAGTGGACTTTGGACCGGAGATTGAAGCAAGGAGACGAAAGACACCAAAGGGGCACAAGGATGCACATGGGCTGCAAGGAGGTTATACAGATCTTGAGTGACTCTCAGGCGGCACTGAGAGCACTCCAAAAGAGATCTAACACCCACCCCGTTGTGGCAAAGACTCATGACACAATATATACAGCTGCTCAAGTGGATTTTAATTTCATATTCTCATGGGTTAAGGGCCATGCGGGCGACGCAGGTAACGAAATTGCTGATGAGACAGCCAAAGGCGCTGCCACACAACACAAAACCCCTGACTACGCGAAGTTCCCTATGAGCTTTGTAAAAAGGACTATGAGGGAAAAAACTTGGAGAACTTGGCAGACAAGATATGAAAGCGCGGAACAAGGAGCGCGCACAAAAGAATTACTCCCAAAACTGACGGACATTTGTGCACTATGGAAAGCAACCAAAGTATCATTTCAATTAACGCAGGCTTTAACAGGTCATGGCTACCACAAGGAATATCTGCATAGATTCAAAATCGCTGCCGATCCATTCTGCCCCTGTGACAATACCACTACTCAAACGTTAACTCATTTGTTGAGGGAGTGTCCTAGATTTGAGTACAATAGACTAAGACACGAGATGCTTTGTAGCAATCTACGTATATCACCGTACTGTGTAACGGAACTTTCAAATAAACAAAGTGCTATTGAATCCTTCGTTACATTTATTAATTACATCATAGATAAGCTTAAAGGATTCAATAAATTGTAAATTATTTAAACTAATATACATAGGATATAAATTGTGTATTTAGACACAAGCTTTAATCATTGTTAATAAATCATAAGCTATAGTCTAACTCCTAAGCAATAGATATAGGAATACCCTGTATTTTACTTAAATTAAATCTTATTTTCTCACCTTTCTTGTATATATAACATAAGTAAATCTCTTTCATTTACCTATGCTCGTTTGCTAATCATATCTGTACAACTTAATGACTCATATTATATTATTGATAATAAGGCACAAATTTAATGAATGTTAATAAATTATAAGCTAAGGACTAAATTATAAGCAGTAGACATAAGAATAGCCTGTATTATATTTATATTAATTCTGTAATTTTTTTCTATTCGTTTTTTTTGTTAATTCGGTACTCTTTCTAATTTTCTAAAATATGTAATGCTACTGGGAATAATCATACAAATTTATATTGTTATTAATAATTTCATTCGTGAAAAATAATTTTATAACAGTGATAATATTAAATGGACCGATACCTAATCAATGTATCAAATCGCATTGATGTTAGTTATCTTGTCTTAGAGAATAAATAAATAATAAAGAAGAAAAAACAGCTTGCAAAATATAGTGTAAGCCATTATCAAAAAAAAAACCTAGTAGCATTCGTCAACTAACTGACATACCTGGTTTAATGTTATTATAGTTAATTGTAACATAGTTGTCGCGCTCATATCGGCTCTGCTCGTGCGTGAAACCAACCGCGTGAAGGAGTTCGTGCAGCACTGTGCCTTTCTTGGAAATGCAGCCAGGAATCTGTAGGTTTACCTCTTGACGGCCACCTAAATCGATACATGGCAGAAATACTTAGTATAAAAATCATTGTTGGACATCGTTCTACCCTCACGAAACTTCCCATTTGGTGTCTCAATTTAAGTTTGATTGAAAAAATATATAGAATTAATTTAAATGAAAAGCTTACATCCAGATGCATGTTGCACATACGCACGCGCGCACGAACATACCAGGAACAGAAACAGAAACAGAAACTTTTTTATTCAATGTAGATTATAACAATACTTACTCGTATTGAAAGTCACTTTTTTTCATTTACCACTGGTTCGCAAAAAAAACCTCTGTCCTGGGAAGAACCAGCAAGAAACCCAGCAGGACTATTTTTTTCCAATAATACCAACCAACCAATTAACTAACTTAGCTATAGCATTATTTACTTCGTCGTCATTTAATAACTGTCATTTTAATTTGAAAATTAATGAAGTATCATCAGCAAATAATACTATATCATGGTTATCCCCTACTATGTAAGGTAAGTCATTAATATATACAAGAAACAGAAAGGGGCCGAGAATTGAGCCCTGAGGCACGCCCATGTGTACAATCGATTCGGAAGAACTCATACTATTAATGACAACTTTTTGCGTTCTGTCACTTAAATATGAAATAATTAATTTAAGAGCATCGCTTTTTGCACCTTAGTGTTGAAGTTTCCGGATTAATGTTTAATGGTGAACACAATCGAAGGCTTTGGATAGGTTACAGAACACACCCAAAGCATCCTGTGAATTCTCCCATGCATTAAATATATATTTAATCAGCTCAACACCAGCATCAGTTGTCGAGCGACCCCTTGTGAAATTAAATTGATTTTTATGAAGTAAATTATTAACATTAAAAAAATTAACATTTGATCAAGAATATTTTTTTTTTAATTTTACTAAGTGTTAGCAGTACAAAAATAGGTCTAAAATTAGCGGGGTCTAATGTACTACCAGATTTAAATAAAGGTATTACTTTACTATGCTTCATTAAATCAGGAAACACACCAGATTCAATACTAGTATTAAAAATAATAGATAGTTGAGGTGCGATTGTATCTGTTATATCTATTATAGACAAATAGATATGCATACCTATACCATAACATATAAATACCTTATAGGGAAATTTCGCTACAGTGTCCACGCTTGGCAGGTTTGCAATTGCACTTTTTTATTATTTATTATTTTGATTTGTTATCAGGAAGATGCTGATGTGTATCTTCTGTTTCTGTTTCCCTCTGTCGCCTCTTACGAAACCTACAAGCGACATGGGGTAATGGCCTTTCTTACATTGTTATATTATAAACACACACATATACGGCGCACACAGAGGCACACATCTCAAAATTTTGACGTATGTTTCTCGCCCAGATCAAGACCAGGAAAACATCAATGATTATTAACTCTCTGCTAAAATATTTTTCAGATAATATACAATTACAAAGAAATACCTCTCCGTCCAACACTAGACCAGCAACCGGTGTTCGTGCTAGTTATGGTAATGTAGTCCGATTGTCCATTGTAGGGCACGAAGCGAAGGCATGTCAGGCGATGGTAGTCAGCGATGGCTTTCATAATCATATCCCTTTGCTCCTGGTCTATGAAATATTTAGAAAGTAGTCATTGAGGTATAACGTACCATGGAAAGCTATAAAACTTTTTCTCAATTGCCACTGAAGCATTATTTTTTTTAAATATTGTTTTGATCTCTGGAAAGAATATGTAAAAATAAAAGGGAAGGATTTATGGTACCATACCAATCCAATAAGTATCCAATGCTCTCAGCCTGGATATTAGATAACGGAATATTGTGTAGAAGCGACACTCAGATCTGAGCACATTCCATGCAATAAATTTTTATACTACTTGATGCGAAAAACTACCTCACCAAATTGTTCAACTAGCAATGTTATCGATGATGTTTATCACATTTTGACAGATTGTGCCCAGAACTCCATAGAAAGAAAAACATGTAATACATTTGTCATTGTTTGGCAGCACTTATAGTAAGTAATCAGTCCCGTTATCAGATGATGTCAAAAACCTTTAGAAGAGATTAAGTAAAATTATATATTATAATTATTATTAAAATTATATATATTAAAAGTTTATTTTTGTATTTAAGATTTTTGTTGTAACTACCAGGGCGTCATAATCGCATCAGCGACAAAGCCTTTTTTTTATGAATAAAAAAAGCAGTTTTATATTTCGGGTGTATGTATATATTTAATATCTATGTACGTATCTATAATTTACTTGTTTACTAACTTATTGCTTTAAATGTATATCTGAAATTTTTAATTAGTGTTACCACTTCAGCCTATAAGAGTCCACTGCTAAACGTAGGCGCCGACCATAGATTGCTCAACAGGGAGAATATTTGCCATAGTTGCCACGCTTGGCATTCAGGCAGGTAACCGCAGTTTTTAACTTTTAGTCGCTACTAGGAAGATGCTGCTGCCCATCTCCATATTTGATTTCCTTTTGTTGCTACTTACGACATCCACGGGAAGATGTGAGATAGTGGAAAATCTTACACCGCCGCTTCACGTTAACAAAAATCTTAATTAATTTCTGGTACCTAACATAATATGACATATTTTTCAAATTTCACAAATTATGAGGTAATGGACAAGTTACGTGCCCTAGAAATTAAAATCATTTCCAGAATGTCAAAATGCAATTAAAGCAGCGTTGTGATATTTTAATAATCTTTCTGGTGTTTGCCTAGCAGCGTTTATACAATGTTACTTCACTTTTAAAATATTGGGAGTAACTAAGAGTAGTATTTTTTTATTTATAAAAGAGAAACACAAAATTTCACAAGCACCCGAAACATTTCTAAGGGAAAAATTAAAAAAAAACAACAACAATATTTTCGTTAAGATATTTTTTTTTATAGAAGAGGGGGCAAACGAGCATGCGGCTCACCTGATGTTAAGTGACTACCGCCGCCCATGATCAACCGCAACACCAGGAGAATTGCGGGTGCGTTGCCAGCCCTTTAGAAAGGAGTAAGCTCTTTTCTTGAAGGTCCCCAGGTCGTATCGGTCCGGAAAAATCACCGGTGGTAAACTATTCCACAGAGAGGTTGTACGTGGAAGAAAACTCCTTGTGAAACGTACAGTGGTGGACCGCCAAGCATCCAGATGGTGTGGATGGTATCGGGACGTTTGCCGTGTAGTGCGTCCACGAAATTTGGCGGCTGGAATTAATCCGAACAATTCCTCAGAGCACTCCCCGTGATAGATGCGATAAAATACGCAAGGAGATGCAATATCTCTTCGCAGCGCCAGTGAATCGAGCCGATCGGAAAGCACTCGGTCGTCGACGATTCGAGCCGCTCTGCGCTGGATGCGGTCAAGTGGAAGGAGCTGGTACTGGGGAGCCCCAGCCCAGAGATGGGAACAGTATTCCATGTGCGGCCAAACCTGCGCTTTGTAAGTTGCAGGCGGTGTGCCGGCATGAAATACTGTCCCGCTCTGCTGAGCACGCCAAGCTTTTTAGATGCCAATTTGGCCTTCCCTTCCAAGTGACCACGAAACTGCACGTCACTCGATATGTCGACGCCGAGGATTCCGATACTGGCTGAGGCAACAAGGGGAGTACCTTGAAACTGAGGGGATACGACAAAGGGGTTCTTTTTAGCGGTTAACGCGCAAACTTGTGTCTTCTGGGGGTTAAACTGGACTAGATTTAGTCGTCCCCAATCCGAGACTCTATTCAGCAAAGACTCGACTTCAGACACAAGTTTGTCCCGGCACTCGGAGACGTTTTCCCGAGAAATATTGGCTCGGCCGGTGTAAAGAGCATCACCAGTGCTGTCATCTGCATAGCAATGAATGTTACGGGTATGCAACATATCATTGATATGCAGAAGAAACAGCGTTGGCGATAGCACGCAGCCCTGTGGAACACCAGCATTAATAGGCTTGCAATCGGAGCTTGCACCGTCTACAACGACCTTGATGCTCCGATCTGCAAGAAAGCTGGTGATCCAATCGCACAATTTCTCGGGAAGCCCATAGGAAGGGAGCTTCGAAAGAAGCGCTTTGTGCCAAACCCGATCGAAGGCCTTCGCAACGTCCAAACTAACGGCCAACGCCTCCCCCTTGAACTCTACTGCCTCCGCTCATCTGTGCGTGAGGTAGACCAGAAGATCACCAGCTGACCGACCACGGCGAAAACCGTATTGGCGGTCACTAATCAGCTGGTGATCCTCAAGGTACCTCATGAGCTGGCAGTTTACAATGGACTCCATTGTTTTGGAGAACAAGGAGGTGATGGCGATTGGCCGGTAGTTGGACGGGTATGAGCGGTCGCCTTTTTTAGGGATCGGGTGGACAAAAGCCATCTTCCATGATTTTGGGACTACGCCTAGGGAGTAGGACTACCGGAAAAGACGCGTTAAAGCCGGTGCCAACTCTGGAGCACACGTCCTCAGCACAATTGGGGGGATTCCGTCAGGCCCACTCGACTTGTGGATGTCCAGGGAGAGGAGTGCTTTGCGAACCGAGCGCTGTGTGAACTGCACTTCCGGCATGGAGCACTCACAAAAATATAAGGTAAGAGTTGAACTGTGATTTTCTTTAGGTAATCCTGGTGCAAATAATTTACCTACGTTGAAATTTGGGAAAGCTCTCACTAAAATGATATTATGTGACGCCATATTATATTTATCTTTATTAATTCAGACTTATATTTCTCAATTAATCCAACAATAACAACATTACAAAAAGCATAACCGTGGAAAACGCTATTATACACAATCCAAATTATTTTAGTAAAAATATAGTTGAAAATTAATCCCATAAACACTCACTGAAACGTCCCTCAATTGTGTAAGGTATAATGCCCTTCGGCCAACGAGAGGATTGGTCTTTCATTCCATTCCTGGTCCGGAATGAAGGCATTAAAATGTCTCCCTGTCCATAGTTTCCCATTTCTTCAGGATTCATCAATGATGACTCACTCCATGTTGCTAGAGCATCACCTTTAACATTTCATTAACAAAAATTAAACATGATAATCCTAATTAAAAATAGCAATTACCTACATCGTATTAACAACAACAAGCTACTACGGCATGCTCTAATTAAAAAAAAAAGTTGTCCATAAGCAGCATTGGACCGGCGAGTTGGTAAACCTACGAGTATGTACAATCGACACCCACGAACTCCGTGCTTGAACTAACTTCGCATTACGTTATGCATTTTTGGATGGATATTTCACTATCATCCATCAGCAGCTCACATCGCATTTTCACATGTTAACGTTTGAAGAAAAAGAGTTGGTTTTGTGCTTTGTTAGTCCCTGCTACATTAATATTTTTAACCGAAAAGGTTCTATATTTGAATCACACATTCTTGTGTATGTTTATCACTAAACGGATTTAAAAGATTCTTATTTTATAGTGGTCCCCAATAAATAAATAAAAGACACTCCAACGGGTAATAAAATATAGGATGAAATTTTTTATGTAACTATTTAGACAACATTCTAGTAGTTACCCTGAATTTGTGATTTTTCCTTATTCCACTCAAGAGGTTAAAACAAATTTAAAATAAAAATAAAACAATAAAAACAACCATACCAGAGCACACACAAAGGATTCGTACCATTTTGTGAGTGAGATAAAAGACCTACATCTCGCTAACAATGAAACTATGGTCAGTTTTGATGTTCAGTCACTATTTACATGCCTACCTATTGTGGACTGCATCTCAATTGTAACTAGGAAGCTAGAAGAAAATAACATGCCTCAAGAATATGCAATACTACTTGAACACTGCCTCACATCTGGCTATCTATTGTGGAAGGAGGAGTTCTACAAGCAAGTAGATGATGTGGCGATGGGCTCACCTGTGTCTCCCATAGTCGCCGACATATTCATGGAGGACTTTGAGGAGAAAGCCCTTCTTACTGCTCCTGTAAATCCAAGGTTCTACAAGCGGTACGTAGACGACACTTTCACAATTTTACCATCTGACAAAGTAACTGCATTTTTAGACCACCTTAACTCCATAAACTCTAAAATACAATTCACAATGGAGTTAGAGGCAAATAATTCTTTAGCCTTCCTAGATGTTTTAGTCATCCGAAATCCTGATAACACTATTGGTCACACTGTGTATAGGAAAAAGACCCATACCAACCGATATCTAAATGGTGAATCTCACCATCATCCTTCACAGTTAGCTACCGTGGGTAAATCTTTGTTTCAGAGAGCACGAGGGATCTGTGACAGAAAACATCTGGCCGCGGAGCTTCAGCACGTCAAGCAAGTATTGCAAGACAACAAGCTTCGGGTCCCGCGCCTACGTCACAGTGAACGAGTGAAGCCGGCCACAATCGAACGCGCGCCTGCTCTACTACCATAATATGTCAGAGGAGTCACGGACAAGATTGGCTACATCTTGAAGCGAGCGTCCATTAAGACATACTACAAGCCGCTGAAGAAGATTAGTCAATTTTTACCATCCATCAAATGTAATATTTCTCTACAAGATGCAGGTGTGTACAAGCTAGATTGTGAATGTGGTCTCTCTTACATAGGTCAAACAAAGAGATCTATAAAAACCCGCGTGAAGGAACATATAGCTGATGTGAAGCACCGACGCTCCGGGAAGTCTGCAGTCTGCGAACATGTTCAAGATCGTCCCCACCATTACATTAGACTTGATAAACCACAAATTCTCGCAAAAGAACACCGATTCCTACCAAGGATGATACGCGAGGCTATTGAAATTAAAAAACATCCAAATTTCAATAGAGAAGATGGGTGGGTGCTACCATCTGCTTGGGATCCTATAATTAACAAAATTAAACCCAAACCCAAGCATACCACTGCAAGACTTCATGATAAGCTTGTTTTGCGTAAATCGGACCAAAAATTAATATTAAAAAAACTGAAGGTAGCCGGACTAACTATGACATTGGGACGTCAAACATCTCAGTCCCCCCCCCCCCGTGACCATGGGTACTGTAAAGCACCCGAAACGTCGGGATAATAATAAAAATAAATAAATTAAAGTAATTAAACGCGATAAAATCCGTAAAGAGTAGTTTCATTCAATAAAAACAACTTCAAAAACAAAACAAATATCATTTTTTCCACATAATATCATCTGAAATGTTTCAATTTGACCTCTGGGTCTGAGGCTTAATTCTTTGGTATTAATTTTTTTTCTATACTATGGCCTTAACAAATACTTATAATTTTAAAGTTTATTTTAAGTTTGTTTTTAAACAGTTTAAACTTATAAATTTTGAGCGAGAATGATTTTTTACGAAAACTGATTAACCACAAAATTAAAATACGTTTGTACAAAATTCTAATTTAATTTTCTTTTTTTTTTATTGAGTTATTAAGGCCCATCAAAGGCTATTGCTGAACATAGGCCTCCCCGATAGATTGCCTCATAGGGGAGATATTTTAGAGCACCTGTTTAAAGAACCCGTGAAAGAGACCATAAAGATAAGGAAATAAATCGATCGTCATTCACAGGAAATTTAAGTCGTTGTCAGAATACGAATATATTTAATTACCTCTACTACTTTGTTATAATTAAAAGTTAAAAATATAATTTTGAGTAAAAAACTTCCTTGGGATTTATTTCTTTCATTTTTTCCGTTTAAAGTCTTTCGTTTTATAAATTATCTATGTGAGCAATAAACAGTATTGTTGCTGCTCACATAGATAATCTATAAAAAGAAACCTTTTATTGTATCCTGCTAAGCATCAGCAATTACTGGTATCATATCAATTTGATCAACAAATAGTAAATATTTACTTACCGCTAATATTATTAGGTGATCCATAAGCATCTGGACCCAAGCTAGATAAATCTATACCGTCGTCTCCTCCGTCTATGCTATTGAGATCTAAATCATCTGGAATCAAAATATCGATATCCTTATCATCTACCGGCAAAAAGTCGGAACCGGATATTAAAATAAAGAATATAGAGCAACACAGATATCGCATTGTCAAATAGTTAAAATACTGTTAAATTTAAATCAATAAAATAAAAACACAAAAAATTTTAGCAAATAAGTACTAGGCAATCAGAAAGCACTTGAATGTCTGTGACAAGGAACATCGAACGTGAACCTTATATACGAAGCGCGAGGACCTGTCATAGGGTAAACACACATAACAAAGATTATTGTCGACAAGGTTCGTTTACTCCTACTTCCTGATACAGGATGTACTAACTGAAATTTAAGTGAATCGATAACGCAAACCTTGGCGCTTCAGTACTTTCGTTTCTTTTATCTTGTTTCTGACAAACGCAAAAATCATGTAGATTCGTTTATTTAACTGATGACTGTTTCATTGTTTGATTTGACAACCATACTTTTATTTTAATTTTACCAAGTACAATTATTTACACTTTTTACTTTCGAGTAACAATCATATTACAATAAGCAATTTAAAATATTCATATCTTTGTATAAATTATGAGACAAACATCTTGTAGTAGATAGGTACCTTTCATTCAGACATACTGCATTGGCACCTAGCGCCCTTTTTTTTTACTTTTTTATAAAAATAAAGTGACAAACGACTTTACTCATGTTAAGTGCCAGGTGCAGCCTATGTACACCGGCAACGAACTTCAAACATTTAAAGCTACAGATTCGTTGTCACCTTTGAAAACTATGTTATAATGCCTAACAGCCTGTAATCATACTGTTTTGATATACCTTTTTGAAATAAAACTTCTTTACTCACGCTTGACTTGTGAAGTAAACTGGCGAACGCGTGACGAAAGCGTTACGAAAAGTATGATCTGGTCAGGCGTATGGAAGTTGAGTGGATCCCCACTCATAAGCAAGACAGAGCAGTGCTTGCGAACATTTTCTTTCTCTTTTTCTCTCATAGCTAGTTACTTTTCGTAAGTTTATTTCGTTTTGAACAGTTTTATGAATTAATATTTTGTTCAATATACAAACATTACTAATATTCCCCTTAACCACTAGTAGTAAGCTTAAATTACTTGTGTTACGAGTGGTTCACGCCAGTAATCGAATGGCGGATTCGAACCCACGACCTTTTTGAGTTCGCGGTCAGCGCCCTGCCATTAGGCTACTGTCGCTTCGAATATATATATATATATATATATATATATATATATATATATATATATATATATATATATATATATATATACAGATGGAGCTAAAAAGTTTTAGTTCAGTCGTGTGGTCATAAGCACACTCGTTTTTATTTTAACATTTTAGAAACATCTTTTTTTTTTGTTCCAGGTTTTTTCTGGGCTCAGTTCATATATTTGCTTACACAGCTGACCCTGATGTACATATTCTTATACTATATTAAAACTACTTAACGTATTTTCTTATAGTTAATTAAATTTTTCTCTATATACTAGATAATTTAAAAAAAATCTTTGTTTTTTCTTTTTTCTTACTTTTTTACTTTTAATATTTTTGCATTTTTCTTTCTTTTGCTATGCGTATTCTTTTTTGCAAGTGGTATATATACAACATATACAATCTTACAAAAGTTTCTTATTCTATGTTCCTATATCTACCTCATTTCTACACGTTAACTATACAGTCTTAATTCTTGCTATAGTTTCTATTGCTATTTTACATGAATATATATATTTTTATTACACTTCGTTATTTCCCACAAATTATCTTTCAACTCTTTCTTTTATTGCAGTTTCATTTCTGGCTAAACCGTATTTTGGTCAATCTATTATACTACTTAAATGGATTATCCCCTCTTCGACACCAAGGTCACATATGCATGCGGGATTATCTTTACATTTAAACCTATGCAGGTACTGACCGAGACTATGTTTATGGTCACATTTTCGACGAGTGTGTTTACATAGAACAAAGTTTTCTTCGTTTTCAGTTACCTAAATTTATGTTATCAGATACCTGGAATGTTTTGAAAACACTAAGGCACGGAGGGCGGTCAAATTAGGATGTATAAGTCCATTATCCCATTGCGACATTTGAGCGTATATTCTTAGTAGATTTCATGGTCTCCGAAAACGATAAACTTTTTTAGGTTAAATTGGGAAATATTTACTGAAAATATTATACTAATGACTTAAAGCGTGTATTGTTACATTAGTTTATTTATTTATTTACAATTTATTGTTTACTAATCATGAGAAAAACCATTACAAATAGCGAACTTAATGGCTTTTACCAGTTTCTTCGAAATGTCACGAAAATTCTGTCACGAATGAACAAACCAACTGCCAAATATATTACCAGAAGCTAAATCTGTCATGTCTGGATTGGAATGCTGGAGCCTTTTTGGCAACGATAATGTGCTGTAAAAAATAAAAACTGTAAATATGAACCTAGTAAAGTGAGATTATAAGAGGTAGTGCCAAATTTCTTGATTTTTACGTGTTTATTTTTGATGGTCACAATAATTATACCCATTTTACGTAGTACAGCCGTGCTTTAGCTATATTATGGTTGTAGCACATATCGGTCGGATCGACCGGGGAGGGGTTACGCTCTCACAGAATACCAGCGTAAAGTAGCAGCTTAATAATGTCGTGTTTTGTACGGTGAGTGTAGAGAACCGGAGACCCTTTTTGTGGTGACAACGCTTCTGCATTTTGATTCTTAATCGAGGATAGATATTTAAAATGTCTATGAGCCTCAGCATTCACTTACCACCAGGTGGACTGTGTTCTCTTTTGTCACCCTTATTCTATAAAACAACGAAATTGGTGTAATATTAAAGAATACTTATTTTAGTCGTACAATAAGGCAAGAAATGAAGAGTTCTGCAGTATAATGGGTGCGTTTGGCAGAAAAAAGCGCTAGCAAGCGCTTATAAGCGCTAAAATAGTTTTCGGCCAGGACACGATTGCTCCTCAGTAGCGCTGACACAATCCGCCATTTTGCTTATTTAATTTGTTTGTTTTGAAGTAGAGTTTATAAGTTGTTTTGTGCAATATTTGTTTTAAGTAATATAATGACATGAATAAACATATACATGCTAATAAAATTCATGATTGGTAAGTTTTTAATATGAATACTTTACAAACATATATTTAAATTAGGTTACATTCCCCGGTTAAAACTAACATCGTGTCCTGGAGGAAAATAGCTACTTACGGTTTGACAGCGCTTACGGCTTACGATCGCCATTTTGCTTACAAGCGCTTGCTAGTGCTTTTTTCTGCCAAACGCACCCATTGAGTTGCGTTGTAAGAATACCCACTAGCCCATGTCGTCCCGTAGGTGTCGCAGGAGACAGAGGGAAACTGGGCCAGGAGATGGTCAGCCACATTTTCCTGATAACAACTCGGAATAATAAAAACCACGATTACCAACCAGTGTGCTGAGCGTGGCAACTGTGGCAAAACCCCACTATGAGGCAATCTATAGGACATTTCTAGGTTGTTATGGCAGTTGTTAAAAAGGCAACTTTTAGCTCGTAAGGAAATTTAAGTTAATTTTAGTATAAATTGAAACAATAGTTAACAATGTTTATTACGAAATTAGCGAATTTCGTAATAGTTCTTTATTTAAAATTACTTAAATTTACTGCTGAATAAAAATAAATTCATTAAATGTAATTAATTGTAACTGTAAAATATAATTTCATTAATTGTTTGGTAAAATTACCACGTGCTCGGCGCTGAAGGAAAACATCGTGAGGAAACCTGCATGTCTGAGGAATAAGAAAAAAAATATTTCGAAGACATGTGAAGTTCGTCAACACGCATTTGGGCAGCGCGGCGGACACTTCCTTGCCCTAAACCCTCCTAGAAATGAGGGGAGGCCTGAGCCCAGCAGTGGGACGTATATAGGCTGTAACTTTACTTTACTTTAATTGTTTAAATATGTTTTGGTATAAATTTAAATGTTTTAAGTTACTGACTCGGTCTTATAACGTAATTACTGAACTTAACGGTTTATGAAACAAAGATAAGATAATGTTTACGTCTTTATTACATTATTTTTGCAACAATTGTAATCTTATCTAACCGTATTCCGCTATCATCCGGAAGATTCCACTCCCATCAACATGCAGCCTCGGCCATTGAAAAACATTGTTAGATACGAGTATGCAAAAATTGGTATTCAACTGTCTCGTTACTTTTTTAATAAAATTAGGTACATTGCTAATTTTAATAAAATATCATAGTATTTAGGTATTTATTAGTGCAACCAAAATTGTATCTTAAATAAATTAAATTAGATTAAATTAGGTAGGTATTGGATATGAGATCCTTACTAATATTGTCAGCTTGAACACGAAATTCTGTCTTATCGACATTCTAGTTGTTTATTTATGTATTTAATCCTTATTATACATCTTATATACGTAACAAGTGATTTAAAGTCCCTATGGCATTATCTACCATTCAACCTTCAATGATCTGAGAAAATGTAGCAGATGCAAACTATTTACTTAATAAGATGAGTAATAAATTGTTTCCAATTACATTATAGTTTCATTCAACACATCTGTCTGTCCGTTATGTTTTTACAATAATAGAACTGCTGCTGTTTTATTATTATTTATGGTTTAGCTATGTGGAAAAGGACATAATGTGTTGTTTTGGGTAAATAAAGTAACAAATTTTTACTTTCAAGATATTAATTGATATTCTGGCTATTCTATCAACATTATATCAAAAACATTGTTTCTGTAGTGTGTTAATAGTTTAAATAGTAATACTGTACAAATGGAAATTGAATTTTTTATTACAGCATGTTTGTTCCTTAGCAGCAAAGACTATATAACTATGTGGTTATATTATCTATGCTTAGCAGCGATGCTACTGAAAGTTTGTGTAGTAACCCAGAAAAGTTCAAGTTATAAAGTTATTAAATATTGAACTATAAGTATATAACAGTAAAAGTTCATTTGTTCACAATCTTAAATCCCCAAAAGTACTTTGATTGTTTTGAAATTTTGACAAAACGTTGTAATCGAATATAGTGGCTTAGATGCAGTCGCGTTTGTGTCACGCCGCCTCGGCACATGCTGCATCTTATGAAAGGCGCCGCCACGGCATCAAAGATCGCCGCGTGTGGCATACACCCACAGGACAATTTGTGACAATAGTACTATTTAAGAGGCCGCATAATGCTGTTTTGGTGATATTGATCAATCTGGATCTCGGTATCTGTAAGACCTAACAGTTTGCTATTTGGACACATTAAACCTGGACTTATAATCTTCAAATCTGTTGAAGCAAAAACACGATTCGATAAAAAATTCTCTATAAAAAAAAATATGAAAAACCCTCGTTTTGCACTTATTTTTAGTTAGATCTCTGAAACCTTATGGAATTTAATGATGACTTTTAGCTAATAGATAGATAATAATGTTATCTCAAATCGTGACGATTTATTTTTTTATTTTTCTACGTGGTCTTCTCGTAATTAGCAATTATGTGATTTGGCGCTTGCGTTATTTAATTCTAAACGAGCACACTCTCTTTCTGTCTCTTGTTTTGTACGTGGTAGCAATAGCGCTATCCTTTTCAATTTGTTCAATCATTCTGCTGCGGCATCTATTACGGGACGAACCTATGTTTGGCGACATTACGGAGAGACGACTATTTATTTCCGACATTTTTATTTTGTACTGTGGTAGGTGTTACTGTAAAAAGGAGTTTAAAACGTTTTGTGTAAATATATTACCTATATTTAAAGTGTAAATAAAGATGGGCAAAAAGAAAACTCTCGGAAAAAGAAAACAATTGAGACGTCTAAGAGAACAACTCCGTATTTTGAACGAAGGAAAAAAAAAGTAAGTACCTATCTAACTACCGATATAAATAACGGTATCATTTTTAATTTTTTTTTCTTAAAAAAACGTTACCCCCACTCTAGGATTTTCTCCTGTATCGTGGAGGCAGTTTACAAACATAAATTGCACGAGGACAAGCACCCTGACCCGGAACAATTATTTGTAGGCCATACAAATACTTGTTCCCTGCGGGATTCGAACCCGCGGCCCCCAGCGCAACAACTCATTGCTAAGCCACTGCGCTACGGAGGCCGTCAAATTATTCTTTTCTTTACGTAGCTTCTTAGGTATTTCGAATATGTATAGAGCCGAACACGAAGGATCGGTTTGCGAATCATTTTTCGAGTTTCAACCTTATTGCAACGAGATAAAGCTCATGTCTAGTGTTACGTCACGTTGCTGCTGGCTGTTGATAAAGTTTAAATTCGTTTGATGTGTTGCAAAAACGTTTTGTAATTTTATTGTTACATAAGTTTGTTTATGTTTATATAAGATCAATCGGGGTGTTATGATAGGTACCACTCGTAGTTTCTGATACCCACGATACAGGGAATAGGTATCACTGTGGGGTTAGGGATAGGTTTTGAATGTTGTGGGTTATGTTATGTTACTTTGACTGCCTCATTGGTCTAGTGGTTGTAGTAGTGCGACTGCTGATCATGAGGTCCTGGGTTCGAATCCCGGGTCGGGCCAAAATTTTTTTTGTAAATAAGTTGAAATTTATAAAAGATCAACCGGTGTATTATGAGAGGTACTACCCGTAGTTTCTGATACCGTCAAGAAATTTTCAGTAGCTGCCCGGAGTCAGGAAGTTGGCGGTGGCCCACCTCCTTGTCTCGGAATGCACGTAAAGCCGTTGGTCCTGCACCTGATCTCTCTCCGGTTGTGTCGGTTTACCGTCTCATCGGATTATGAGGGTGAGGGAATAGAGAGTGCACCTATGCTTGCGCATACATTTGCGCACTATAATGCTATCCTGCGTCGATGGCTAGTCTCCGTTGAGGCAGGCCGCCGTGACCGAAATTTGGTCTGGAGAATAGTATGTTACTTTATTTTATTATGACTATACATTTGCAGAAAACCAAACATTTCATTCATTGAGCTTGAGAATGTGACGAATAAAACGGCGCCCACGGTATTAGAGAATGGACTGCACGAAGACGGATCGGCACGCGGCGCGAGCGACTCGAGCGGCGCGCCGGCGGTGCCCACGTCGCTGTCGGCGGCGGCGGCTGGCCATTTGGAACAGGGAAAAGGGGACTCGTCGCTATCTATTGACAGTACGGACAAGTAAGTATTTACATAAATAAATACATATAAAATAAATAAGTAAGTAAATTTTGAATCCCTGTTAGTATTTCTTTCTCTAACTGCCTCGTTGGTCTAGCTACTGCTGAGCGAGAAGTCCTGGGTCGGGCAAAATGGTATTGGGTTTTTCCATTAGTAATTTCTCAGTACCAGTCTGGAGTCTGGATTTGTGCTCGATTAGTGGCAATAGGCTCGCACTTTATTACATGAGACTTATAACATAAATGGCGAAATGTGGGTGCACTATGCACCTCCACCTACCCTTTCGGGGAATAATGGCGTAATGCTATGTATGTATATATGTATGTAAATTTTAATGAAACATGGTTCAATCTTTTCAACCATGTTTCATTATTGGAATGAAAATTTTACAATGCTATAAGTACTCGTATCCTACCTAAATGCGAAGACTTGGTTTATGAGAATCAAAGGTAGACCTAATACAAATGAATGCATCGATAATATTGTACTCGTATTTTTACTGACTTCAAAAATGAGTAGGATATTCTCGATCCGACGTTTTTAGGGTTCTGTACCAAAATGGTAAAAAAGAAACCCCTATGGTGTGACTTTGTCTGTCTGTCACAGCCGTATATTTCAGAAACTACGAATGTTATCGACTTGAAATTTGGAGCAGTTATATACAAAATGCTTGGCTACTGTTATTGCTTTACTAGCTGTTACTAGGTATAGTATATAGCGTATATATGTGTAGTGTGAGTGACATTAGACGAACTGTACCTTTTCACTAATATATCCATAAATATCGGTTGTGCTTTGAATATGTTTTTTTAAATGTTTTATATGAAATACATATTTTAAAATAAATTTAATAAAATTATGATAATAATATCACACATATATTTTAATTATATATTTTAATTTTTAATTATAATAAAGAAAACAAGATTTTTGATGTAGATTTGTATTTGTATAGATGATGTAAATTTAATTGTGTAATGTCTCTGTCCTAGTCTGTCCTGATACTATAATCTGACATCTGTCCCCGCACCATGCTACAGCGCTAGCAATGTAGGTAAAGTGACATATTATATGAAAGGTTTTTGGACATGGGAACGTATCGAAGCTATTCAAAGATATACTATTGTTTCAAAACATTCATGCATTATTATTATTGTCTGCTTTATAGTTTATGTAATAATATGTATTACTGTTGTAGGTTTCCAGACGAAGAGCACACGTCAGATAGAAATCATGCAGAAATCAATGAAGAATCAGACGAAAGAAGAATCATAGATCTTAAATATTTTCTAAAAGAATTAAAAACAATTTCGAACCACTCAACAGCCTTCGGTTGCGGTATAAATAATTTGGAGTTGATAGGGGAGAAAAGGTTAGGTTTGATTTCAAAATTAAAATTCAAATGCAATATGTGTAATGTTGAATTTACTACACATACGTCCAAACCTAGTCCAAGCGACAATTTGAATGTAAATACTGCCGTAGTAACGAGTGCTGCTATTACAGGTGTAGGATATACACAATTGCAAGAAATATTTACATCAATAAATGTTTCGTTTATGACAGAAGTTTTTTATAAGAAAATTGGTAATCGAGTTAGTGAAGAATGGGAAAAGTTAGCCACAATTGAAATGGAAGCTGCGGCTGCTCGTGAGAAGCAAAGTGCATTGGACGAAGGCAGAGTCAATTCAGATGGAATCCCCGTCATAGACGTGATCGTTGATGGTTGCTGGGCTAAGAGGACCTACAAGAAAAACTATTCCTCGTTATCAGGCGCTGCTGCAATCATAGGTAAAAAGTTTGGGGAAGTGCTATATCTCGCCGTAAAAAATAAATATTGTTGCATATGTGTACGCGCCAAGAATAAACAAACTACACCATCAGAGCACATGTGTTTTAAAAATTACACTGGTTCATCTACAAACATGGAATCGGAAATATTAGTGGAAGGATTCAAACAATCTTTGCACATGTATGGTCTTATATACGGCAAAATGGTTGCTGATGGAGACGCTTCCACTTATTCTAAAATTTTAGCAGCCCGGCCATATCCTAACTACACTGTTGAAAAGATAGAGTGTAGAAACCATTTATTACGAAACCTGTGTAATAAATTACAAGCGCTTACCAAAGATACCAAATATAAACTGCAGCATAGAAGGTATCTGAATACACAAAGAATCCTGGCTATCAGAAAAGTTATTTGTTCTTCAATAAAACACCTGAAGAAAACAAGTGATACCCGCTCAAAACAAATAAACGATCTTTATGTAGCAATTTCCAATTCATATAATCATGCTTTCGGTTGTCATACCAATTGTCAGAATTTTTATTGCGAAAGCAAAAAAACAAGTGAAGATGTCAGTGTCTAACTGAAAGATACGGCGTTAGAAAATCAAATAAAGTTTATAGTCTGCTCTATTGCAGCTAATGCACGAAGTCTTATTGAAGACGTAGACAGCAATCGTTGTGAACAGTTTAACGCCATAATTGCAAAGTGTATCGGTGGTAAACGCATAAACTTTTGTCTTCGGCGTTCATATCAGACCAGATGCGCTACGGCAGTCGTATCATTTAATACAAAAAGACCTTTGTATAAGCTCCAAAGATCTATTCTTGGTGTGAGCCCAATGTCAAAATCAAAATACCTGGAATTGCGAAAACTAAAAAGAAACGGTTCCAAGTCTAAAATGCAACCCAGAAAGCTTGTTTATCAACAGAAAGAGAAAAGGGCTGAAGATGAAAATTACGGTCAAAATTTTATGAAGCCTGATTTGCATACAGAAGATTTAGAAAGAATGAAAAAAACATTTTTAACAAATTTGGAGAAATCTGACGAAGAAAGAATTAATATTGAAAGGGAAACAGTCCTCCAGAGTGATTGTAGTAAATGGATGGAAATACGAAGGAATTTGTTAACGGCTTCCAATTTCGGCAAAATTATAAACAAGAGGAGCACGACGTCAGGTAGTATAGTTAAAAGTTTACTGTATCAAAAAGATCTCTCTGGTGTTACCTCCATCAAACATGGTAAAATTTATGAAAAAATTGCTTTGAATCAACTAGAGCAGCAAGAAAACATTAAAATTATGCCCTGTGGGCTATTCATCGATAAAAACCATCCATTTTTAGGAGCAACTCCTGACGGTGTGATAGATGATAATAGGATTGTAGAAATAAAATGTCCAGTATCAGGCTACAGAACTAGCTTGGAAGATGCTGTGAAAAACAAGAAAATTACTTTCTGGAAGTATGATAATGGCTAAATGTTGATCAATAAGAAACATCACTGGTATTTCCAAGTGCAAGGACAGTTAAATATTACAGGAAGGAGAGAGTGTCTTTTTGCCGTGTGGGTTAGTTCAAATCAACAGATAAAAACAGAAATAATACAATGCGACCAAAGACTGTGGAATGATCATATGGTTCCCAAACTAAAAACATTTTACTTGGAATCTTTACTGCCGGAATTGTTGGATCCGCGAAAAACACGTAATATGCCCTTGAGAAAAATAAGTCCTCCGACCACAATCAAAGAAAAACCCAAGAAAAGAAAACATAATTCAATAAATTCTCATTTTGCCAAGGTCCCAAAAACGCAGGAAAGAACCGACAATTACGACATGACAGATATACAACAATGTAAGCAATCCATTGTACATTTCAATAATATTTAAAATAAATTGGTAAATCCAGTTGGGCATGCCTTAAGCGCATTAAAAAATTTACGTATAACATGATTATATATGATTAACATATATATGATTATACGGAATTTTTTAAAGTAGTTTAAATACATTTCGACAGCACTATCGGCTTCAACACCCTCGAAAACCAATGAAAATGACACCCATGATGAAAAAATTTATACCTAATTCAGCCGCCATCTTGGATTTACATTTCGACAGCACTATCGGCTTCAACACCCTCGAAACCCATGAAAATGACACCCATGATGAAAAAATTTATACCTATTGCAGCCGCCACCTTGGATTTACATTTCGACAGCACTATCGGCTTCAGCACCCTCGAAAACCATGAAAATGACACCCATGATGAACAAATCAATACCCATTGCAGCCGCCGTCTTGGATTTAAATTTCGACAGCACTATCGGCTTCAACACCCTCGAAAACCATGAAAATGTCACCCATGACAAAAAATATTGATACTACTTACTTTTAGTCTGTACTACTATTATTTATTCTGTGCTTTTAAAATATTGTAATAAAAAAAAATCTCTTATTATTACCATAGTAATGACGCGCTCTCGTGTAGTGTTTTACATATCTACCTAGTTATTTATGATGAGAGTTTATTTTTGTTTAGGAAGCATTACTTTTTGTTATAACGGTAATATGATATTTGTAGTGGGTACTTACGTATGAATATTGCGTGTCGCGTAATTTGTTGAAGCCTCTTTTTTGTCTTTTTTTTTACCGATTTTTTTTTTATTATTGTAATTGTATTGTATATTCTGAATATAAGTACATATTAAACTGTTTAATAAATGCATATTTACATATAACATTTTATTTCATGCTAATCTTTTAGGATTATAAATTGAGTAGGTATCTACGCGAGGACTGAATGATGGATCAGTCTAGATAGTCTCGAGTCCACGAAAAAAAAACACGAGCCTCTAAATTTTGAAACTCGAGTCTCGGAATGGACCCTAGTACCTATTTACGTACTATATTGGTGGTATGTTCATACGTGGTAGAGCCATGCTGCAATTATATTAGTAGTATAGTTGTAGCACGAATGGGTCGGCTCGACCGGGGAAGGACCACGCTCTCACAGAATACCAGCGTGAAATAGTAGCTTAATGCTGCTGTATTTCGTATGGTGAGTGTAGAGAACCGGAGACCCTTTTTACTGGAAATGAGGCATTCCATCTCAGTCCTCACGGTGACAACGCATCTGCATTTTGATTTGTAATGGAAGATAGATGTAGATGTCTATGGGCCGCAGCAACCACTTACCATCAGGTGGACTGTGTGCTCGTTTGTTACCCTATTCTATAAAAAAAAAAAAATGTCAGCTTGTAGGCCTATGAAAGAAGCTTCTAAATGTTACTCTTTACACATCGATCCGTCGTACCGTAGAAATACTTCCGTGAATTTGAAATTTATTTGAATAACATATTTTTACTTATACATTTTTATTGCCACACGAATCAAGTTCAAATTCACGAAACGGGGTGTTATTATTCAAAGCTAAACGGTATGTTTACGGTCCGTCTGCGGCACAGATCGCTGTTCATCAGCTGGGCGGCCGGGATCGGCGCCGTTCAAAGTCGAACTCGACTCACGCACTAGATCAGTAAAGTGCTTATCTGAACACATTTCTAAAGACGCAAACTTCGACACGAAATAAATAGCCTATTCACAGATATCATGAATTCTTACAATCATGCATTCGGAAACGTAGATACTTGCATAGACCTACTACCTACATAACTACATACCCAACGGCTGTCACATTACATACATACACGGCGAAAACTACAAAACGCAAACTTACTACCTGCTAAACCAATGGGCGTATCCTTCCAGTATTTGGAATTTCCAGTATAAGCTGATCTTGCATTGTATAGGCTTTCAGTACAATGAAGAGTCAGCTTATACTAGAATATTAGTTTGAGTAGCCCTTAGTATGTACAATGAAATTAAATTTGCGATATATAATTTTATGTTCATATAATGACAAGTTAATAGTAAATTATGATTGATAATTTTATTACTTACTACGCGTCCGATTATAGTTTATTTTCCTCTAACAAAATCGCTTTGACCTCGTGTTCCCGCGTGACCGCGAGCAGTGTGAGAACGAATGGCGCGGGGAAGTGGGGGCGAAATTAGAATTTGAGCTGAGGTAGTATAGGCTCTTAAGTATGGATTTAGAACGTGGTGACGTTGAATGCCTTATTATAAATACACATTGCATTGACTCCGACACTTCGAGTGATGAAGAATATCTATTTAACTTTTCTTTTATGTTCAACTACCTACTCATATTTTTCATTCAAATCAACCTGTGTTTATTATTTATATTCGTATTTTATTATAATAACCATAAGAAGAAAATAGTATTCTATTTTATTATTAGAATAGAAAAACATTTGTTTAACAAACACAGTAAAAAATAATAAGATAAAAACAAAATTATAACAGCGCCTCCGGGTGTACCGACACTATCTTAGTGAACAGACTCAACAACATGTGGTCAGGCACCATTCGTGCGAAGACAACATTCAACTATGAACTTAAAAAATGTAAACATAAAAGAATTTTCACATAAATCATAATGAAAAGCCGCTAAAAACTCAAACTCAAATTATACACGGTGCAACGGAATAAATTACCGCTTAATGTTTAAATTCCGGACTGTAAATTTAGTACGACTGAAACGCTGTGTGTCAGATATCTGAAAGTAACTCATTTCCGCTCGTTACATTCAAACAGTAAGTATTTATTTTCATTTATTTTTTATTCTTTATTCGTCACCATTGTCTATTTTGTACTATGTGATAGATATAAAATTTGTATTATCATAATTTATGTTGAAACATCCAGTAAAATCCAATCATCGAAAATCAGCCGTTTCCGAAAAATCAGCTAACAGTTACATAGGTAAAAATCACATGTTTCGAGTATAGAACCTTATTGTAACCCGGTTTATAAGTTACATCAACCGCAAGAAAGTTCATGAAATTAGATTTATCAAAAAGACGTTGACCTTTACTTTTTACAATGTTTCAAATAAAATGTTAACCTAAAAAGTTTATAATGAATATTCTGTGTACATATATATATATATATATATATATATATATATATATATATATATATATATACATATATATGTGAATACATATCAATATATATACTGGTGACCTTTATTACCATCTGGAAAAAAATAGGCTGTAACATGATATATAACAGAGTAGAAGTCCAAAAAAAATAAAAAGCAAACATATTGAATTATACGTTTGAAAAAAAATTTGAACAATTACTTTGCCCTTTGCCCTTGAGCCTGTTACCCTGCGTAGTGACAAGGTCAAAAATACCTACTAAATTTATTATTTTACTTTTACTAATATTGTAAAGTAGGGTGGATATGATTTGAATTTCGATAGAGTTTAATTGATTTATTTAATTTATTCAAAATTTTAGTTTTTATTTTTGTAAAATGTCCATGCCATAGACTTTCTACTCCCTTCACGTGTTACACCCTATTTTTTTCAGACGGTAAAAATTGGTCACCAGTATATATAATTATACCTATTCAATTTCAATTCATTTATGCCCTATCTGTATAAACTATGTATATCAAACGTCATTAAGCTGTTGTAATAAAATTTAACGTAAAAAAAGATTATCTACTAATTAACTTACATACAGGCGGGTCAAACAACTTTTAATTGCTAGCACCTTAGTATTTTAGACGTAAATTTAAGACGTAGGTCGTAAAATAGAAGTAGATAAGGTGAAGAAATGGCGGACCCGTATTACTTAGTATCTTTATCGTCAAATACAGACATTTTATTAAAAATATTAACTAGCTATCTAGGTACTATTTCATGCGTTTCTTTCGTATCTATCGTTTCTATCGTATCTACCATAGGGAGTGCTCTAAGGAATTGTTCGGATTAGTTCCGCCAAACACGAACGCACATAGCGTCAAAATTCACGATACCATCCTCACTATCTGGATGCTTGGCGGTCCACCACTGTGCGATTTACTAGAAGTGTTCTTCCTCGTACAACCTCTCTGTGGAATTGTTTACCACCGTCAACTTTTCCGGACCGATACGACTTAGGGACCTTCAAGAAAAGAGCTTACTCCTTTCTAAAAGGCCGACAACGCATCTGCAACTCCCCTGGTGTTGCCGTTGTAGTCACTTACCATCAGGTGAGCCGCATGCTTGTTTGGCCCCTCTTCTATAAAAAAATGTCATCCCATGGATTACATAAGAAGCGACGGTGGGGAAAGAAACAGCAGATGTGTAGCAGTGTCTTCCTAATAACAATAATCAAAATAACATAAAACTGTGTTCGCCAATTCGTCTGTCATCATCCATCCAATACAGACTATAGAATCCAAGTATATAAGGAGGATTTTGCCTTAGTTACGCTTGGCAGACAGATTGGCAACCGCAGTTTGTTATTATTTTGAGGAACATTTTGCTGCTCATCTTATGTTTTATTTTCCTTGTCTTTTCCTTTTTTTTCTTTTTTTTTTTCACCCACTGGACGATATGAAGGGATGTCTGTCTGCCAGGTGTGGAAAATCTTGAAAGTATCGCCCCTATGAGGCAATCTATCAGTATATTTATGAAAATATAATGTATGTTCGCAAAAAAACAAAAGTAGTTTTATTAAAATATAATGTATGTTCGCAAAAAACAAAAGTAGTTTTATTAAAATATAATGTATGTTCGCAAAAAACAAAAGTAGTTTTATTAAAAAACAGTGATGTACACTTTTTAAACACTAGAAACAAACACAAACTAGTGATATCAGTTTCTCGACTCCACAGTCAGTCAGTGATTCACTCTTAGGGATATGTATACGCTATTACAACAAAGTCAAAGAATATATACAAAGGTCTCTCTATTACCAAGTTTAAGTATTTAATTAAACAAAAACTGTATTAAGAGGGTTGTTATAACTTGGTTGATATAACCCCTGGATATCGGTGGTCGCTTCCAATCAGTTTCTAAAATAAATTTTGTAACCATTTACATTGTAAAATTTATTTTTAAAAAATAGTCCCGCTGGGTTTCTAGCTGGTTCTTCCTAGGACAGCGGCTTTGTGACTTTCATTAAGAATTACATGGAATCTATATTGAATAAAAAATTATTCTATTGTATTTTAATGGGTAGTTCTGTAGTGGATTTTTGATTGCCTGTAATGACGATGATCAGGAAAATGCAGATAATCCTGCAACGAATTTTGCTTCTCACTAAGTTCTCATCAGGGAGTTATTAATATGGATCCGATATTTGGAAGTCAAAATTTTAAAGTATTTCCACATTTGGAGGTCCTTGGGGACCGATTACACTGTTTAAAAATGAAAGTCTGCCATATTTATTTACCCTTTATTATCTTTTTTTAAGTGTTTAGAGAATGCGGACTATTTGAAGCATTCTCTACCAGTCAACATGTCTTGAGAAAAAATTATGATGTGCTGAAACCCGCACACACGTTACACTTGACATTTTAAAATATTTTTTATTAAAAATACTGATCAATTACTAATTTATACTATTTGCGTAATAACATTTTTTTTTTATAGTTGCCACACTTGAGGGGCAGGTTGGAAACCGCAGTGTTTTGTTATTTTGAGTTGTTATCAGGAAGACAAGTAATACGTGGTAGCGAGACGCCGCAGCTGTATTATAGTTGTAGCACGAATGGGTCGGCTAGACCGGAGCAGGACCACGCTCTCACAGAAAACCAACGTAAAATAGCAGCTTAAATGATCAACCGTAACACCAGGGGAATTGCTGGTGCGTTGCCGGCCCTTTAGAAATGAGTAAGCTCTTTTCTTGAAGGTCCCCAGGTCGTATCGGTCCGGAAAAATCGCCGGTGGTAAACTATTCCACAGAGAGGTCGTACGCGGAAGAAAACTCCTTTTGAAACGTACAGTGGAGGACCGCCAAGCATCCAAATGGTGTGGATGGTATTTGGACGTTTGCCGCGTAGTGCGTTCACGAAATTTGGCGGCTGGGATTATTCCGAACAATTCCTCAGAGCACTCCCCATGGTACATGCGGAAGAAAATGCAAAGAGATGCAACATCTCTTCGCGCCAGTGAATCGAGCCGATCGGAAAGGACTCGGTCGTCGACGATTCGAGCCGCTCTGCGCTGGATGCGGTTAAGCGGAAGGAGCTGGTACTGGGGAGCCCCAGCCCAGAGATGGGAACAGTATTTCATGTGCGGCCGAACCTGCGCCTTGTAAAGTTGCAGGCGGTGTGCCGGCATGAAATACTGTCCCGCTCTGCTGAGCACGCCAAGCTTCTTAGAGGCCAATTTGACCTTCTCTTCCAAGTGACCACGAAAGTGCACGTCACTCGATATGTCGACGGCCAAGGATTCCGATACTGGCTGAGGCAACAAGAGTAGTGCCTTGAAACTGAGGAGATACGACAAAGGGGTTCTTTTTAGCGCTTAACGCGCAAACTTGTGTTTTCTGGGGGTTAAACTGGACTAGATTTAGTCGCCCCCAATCCGAGACTCTGTTCAGCAAAGACTCGACTTACCTAGAGTACCTTACCTGAGTTGCCTTACCTAGAGTAATAAACGAGGTTACAATCCACGTGATAGCAAGCGGCTACAGCAGCCCATGCATGCAGCAGATCATCATCATCATCATCATCATTACAGCACTTCACAAGTCCACTGCTGAACATAGGCCTCCCCCAAGGTATGCCACAAAACACGGTTCTGAGCCACCTGCATACATTGATTTCCTGCATGTCTCACCAGGTCGTCACTCCATCTAGTGGGGGGTCGCCCTACACTTCGCCTACCGGTACGAGGCTGCCACTCGAGAACCCTTCTTCCCCAACGATTGTCGGTTCTTCGAGCTATTAGGCCAGCCCATTGTCACTTCAGCTTACTAATCCGTTGGGCTATGTCGGTCACTCTGGTTTTACTGCGTATATCCTTATTTCTGAGTCTATCACGCAGAGAAACTCCGAGCATAGCCCTCTCCATAGCTCGCTGAGCGACCTTGAGCGTCCTCATACGGCCAGCAGTGAAGGACCATGTCTCTGATCCGTAAGTCATACCTGACGAGAAGATGTGTCGTAATTTCCCGACGCTGCCCAGCCGAGTTGAATCCGTCGATTGACCTCTCGGTAGAAGTTGGACTTACCTAGTCGGACTATTTGTCCCAGGTAAACGTACTCGTCAACAACTTCGAGCATAGTGCTCCCAACAACTACCGGCATAGGTGTGACATGACATTGAACATGATCTTTGTTTTGCCCATGTTCATCTTAAGACTTATCAGTTGGGAGACACCATTGAGGTCTTTGAGCATAGTGCTAAGGTCCTCCAGCGATTCTGCCATAAGGACTATATCGTTGGCAAATCGAAGGTGAGTGATGTACTCGCCATTGATATTAATACCGTATCCTTTCCAGTCCAGTAGCTTGAAAACGTCTTCCAACGCAGCGGTGAAGAGTTTCGGGGATACGTCACCCTGTCTTACACCTCTCTGCAGTTGGATAGCTTTCGAACTCTGGTTCTGTACTCGGATAGCCATCGTAGCCCTACTGTACAAACACTTCAGCACTTCGATATACCGACAGTCAACAACAGGCACCGCTGAAGGGACTGTAGCACCGCCCAAATTTCGACGGAATCAAAGGCTTTCTCATAGTCCACATACGCCAGGCAAAGTGGCAGATTGTACTCTTCGGTCTTCTGTACAATATGCCGCAGGGTATGTATGTGGTATATGGTACAGAAACCTTTTCGGAAACCGGCTTGTTCAGGAGGCTGGAAGTCGTCGAGTCTGCGTGCGAGACGATTCATATTCATTTATTGATAAAATATAAGCTTACAGTATATACAACCAAATCGCTTATATCTACATTAAATTTACAAAGTAAGATAAAATACACAAGAAAAAAATCACCAATTATTAAATTTCCATACACAATATACATTACAGCCACAACAGTATAATGAGATCTACTTACTATATTATAAATTAAACTTATTTACCCAAACATATACTATTCTACTATCTTACAAATTTGTTTAAGAATATTAATACATTTTTATACATTGCGCTGGGTTTGTCAAAAAATATATCTGCGTCTGGATTGGCCCTGAGAAAACAGTTTATTAGTTTAACGGCTCTGGAAGTGGGACTGTTATCTGCGTGTGGGGAGCGCCACGTACGCGGACAGGAGAGGAGTCTACGTTTACGTCTACCAACACTCGCACATAATGGTCCGGTACATAAA
This sequence comes from Parnassius smintheus behrii, assembly GCA_036936625.1. Classification (NCBI taxonomy): domain Eukaryota; kingdom Metazoa; phylum Arthropoda; class Insecta; order Lepidoptera; family Papilionidae; genus Parnassius; species Parnassius smintheus. The sequence continues at coordinate 12,440,136 of JAUPFT010000017.1, forward strand.
GATGTATGGTCTCACGAACTGCAGGATTATCTACTTTGTTACTTAACAAGAAATAATAACGCATTATGTTCGCGACGGCCTAACAACGCTAAGAAACGAAGTTATAAAGAATATTGTTTTTTGTATTAATAATGAAATTACCGAGAAAACTGAGTGAAAACGTGTATTAATATAGTTATTTAGCATGTTTATAACTCTTAGTATATTTGTATAGAGTGTCGTTTTGATAACAAGTAATATAAACTACTTTTATTATATACCAAAAAATCGACCAATCACAGCGCGTCTTATCGTGGAAAGTTTTTAATTAACTGCGTAATAGTTCATACTAAAATAAGGAAAATAATTTTATGTTCTAAAAGAGTTATAAATATGACATTCAATTAGCATATGGCTTATAGATTAAAGAAGTATAGGGATATTTTTGTATAATTAAACGAATTTCGTAGTTATAGAAAAAACAAAGAATTAATGTACCCAAATATTATGAAAATTTTGGATATTTCGTTTAATAACTTTTTACAATGTTAATGTTTTGAGTAACCTTTATGATATACTTATAAAGTACCAGACTACCGATTTAATGATGTATAGCATGTTAGTGTAGCAATTAGTTTTGTATAGAAAATATTGCAATTTTTATATTTGTATAGTGAAAAGTTTATGCAATAAAGAGGCAAACGGAAAATGGCAAGCGGCTCACTGCAAAGTATTGCCCAAGTCTACCTTAGGGGCTCGGGACCCAGTACCAGTAGTAGTGTGAAGAACTACCAGTGACAGTGAAGTGAAGTGAGTGGTATCCGGTGGTAGCTGAAGTGACTAGTAGCAGTATATAGTGAATAGTGAAAGTGTTAGCTAGCCGAAAAAGGTCGTAACTGACATTCGCAGTTACATATCGTGAAAGTGTTAGCTAGCCGAAAAAGGTCGTAACTGATATTCGCAGTTACATATTATAGTGAAAGTGGTAACTGATATCCGCAGTTACACAAGTGATAAAATCAACTAGTTTAGTTGATAATAGCTGCTAGTCAGTAGTGTTAGAAAACCAGCTACTACCAATAGATCTTTGATACCACCGTACAATTTAAAGAAATCTTTCGAAATATACAGTGACCAACCAATAGTGAACAACCGTAGTTTAACAACCGTGATCGATAGTTATAGTTATAAAATTTCGCGACTAATCAATCAGTCGAACCGCTGGCCACTACCTTGCTATTTGTATTTGTTAATCGTGCATTTTGATTTGAACCACAGTCCACAATATTTCAGCGGCACCCACAAAGACGGCGGTGAAAGTACCCACCGGAACCTATAGGTGTAGGACGTGAGCGACTCGCGAAGTATCTTCGACAACATTTACTCCGGAGAGTTTCGCCCGTCCGGCACATTCGTTGGTCCTTCGAGCCGGATATATCCGTTTGTATTTCGGAACTGGGTAAATAGTCACCACCGTATTTAAACCGCAGAATTTTTCAGATTCAAGATGCCGATCACCCGTTCGCAAGGAAGGGAAGCCAAGGCGTGGACCGTCGGTCTGGAAGGAGGTTCGTCGGCCAGTAACGCCGCCGTCCACCACCAGATGCCACCACGCTCACCGTCAACGGTAGAGGGCGCTGAGGCGCCATGCTGCCCCCCCGAGGGGGGGATACCCCTGCCCGCGCCGACCACTACGGCCCGCACAACGAAGCAGAGGGAACATATAGAAGGCAACGATGACTTTAGCCGTGCATCATCGCCAACAGCCCGGGAAGACACCCACACCGAAGAGCCACCAAGGGGCCACACCGATTGCAGTAAGAAGTCAAAGAAGACTGTTCGGCCCAATAGAAGAATTTTGAAGGCTCGTGAAGAAGTATTGAAGATCAAACTAGAACTTGCGCAGATCTCTTTACAGATGGCTGAAGAAGAAGACGAATCAGACGACTATGATGAAGATGGTCACTCCAAAAGTGAGTACGTTCGATCTTGGCTCGAAAACTCTGTAGCCAAACAAAAGTCAAATCAAGGCGCAACCACCGGAGGGAAGGCCCCATTTAATGAAACCGTCACAAAGCCAACCCCGGACGTTGTCGACCTCAGTGAGCCCCAAAAGGAGCTCACGAACCAGGATTCCTATCCAGAAGACGTACAAAGGGATCCCATGCCACAGAAGCTCAGCCAGGAACCCATCGTTAATGAAGACAGGGGGCTCCTACCGATTGTATCAGAGCTCACATACCAGGATTCCTATCTGGAAGATGTACAAAAGGATCCCAAGCCAAATAAAGCTAGCCAGGAACCTGTCATAAGTGAAGACAGGGGGCTCCGTCCATTTATATCGGAGCTCACGTCCGCTATAGCCGCACTCGCTGACAAATCAAAATTAGAGAGTGCGCCACTATCGTCGCATACTTTCACAGCGTCGAAAGCTATAATGACACTGCCAAGCTTTAGCGGAGCACATACCGAGTGGCTTTCATTCCGTGCCATTTACGAAACAACCCGAGGCTACTTCAATGACATTGAAAACACAGCTAGGCTAAGACGAAGTCTACAAGGAAGAGCCTTGGAAACAGTCAGTTCAGAACTCATCGGGCATGCTAAGCCAGATGAGATTATGCGAGAACTGGAGCTACAATTTGGGCGTCCAGATTCTATCGCGCAAGCAGAAACCGAGAAGTTGCGAGGATTAGCACGCTGTACAGAAGCGCCCAGAGACATTTGCACATTCGCGAGTAAAGTGAGGGGAAGCGTCGTCACTCTTCGAGCCCTAAAGCGAGATCATTACCTCGTTAACGCAGAGCTGCTACGACACCTCACCGACAAACTGCCAAACTCTATACGTGCCCAGTGGTATAGAATCTACACTGAAAAATATGACTCTAGACCAGACCTCGGCTGCTTCAGCGATTTTATTACCGAGCAAGCTCGCTTCTGCAGTGCATTTGCGCCTCCAGAAATTATCAACGAAGCACAAAGCAATCGTTCAGTACATAGAGCACACGCGGCTACTACTAAGCCGTCTCCGAAATGCAGAGTGTGCGAAAAAGAGGGTCACTACGGATCCGAATGTAAAAAATTTAAAGAAGCAGATATCAACAAAAGATGGGAACTCGCAAAGCAAAATAATTTATGTTTCCGCTGTTTACGCTATAGAAATCAGACACACAAATGCAAAACAAATAAGTGTGGAATAGAAGGATGCACCGCGACACACAATCGACTTCTCCATAGTAATACAAAGGAGAAGACTGAGGTCAAACAAAAAGAACCTCAAGAAACTGTTGCTAACTCATTCGGTGTGTCAAAGCATCAAGCCTATTTAAAAATAATTCCAGTGCGAGTAATTGGACCGGCGGGAGCTGTAAACACACACGCCCTGCTGGATGATGGGTCAACAGTTTCACTAATGGATGAAGAGATCGCCAAACAAATTGGAGCTACAGGGCGGTTGGACCCGTTTAAGATCACTGCTATCGGGAACACTACCCTCGATTCACCGGAATCTCGAAGAATCAAAGTATCGCTGAAGAGTCTCCACAGCAAAAGGGTGCCATTCAGAGCACGCACGGTCGCAAGCCTAAACTTGGGGCCACAGACTGTGCGTGCAGTAGACATAACCAAGTGCAAACACTTGAAAGACCTAAAGGAGCAGCTAATATATGACTCCGGCAACCCAAGGATCCTAATAGGACAGGACAATTGGAGACTTCTGATAGCCACTCAAATCCGAAGAGGTCCACCGCACCAGCCAATCGCCTCGCTCACAGAATTAGGATGGGTGCTACACGGAGCACACACTAAAGCCCCGTATCAGCGCGTCCACGCGGCCAATGAGCTGCACAAGAGCGAGGAAACTATAGATGACCAACTCCGCGAATATTTCGCGCTGGAATCTCTCATTATCAATCCGAGAAAACCAGACTCCGATCCAGAGAAGAAAGCTGAAGATATACTAAATAGCAGCACCCGTCAGTTACAAGACGGGCACATAGAAACAGCGCTTCTCTGGAAGGAAAAGGATATCGAGATGCCTGGTAATTACGAAACAGCAATAAAACGGCTCGTTTCCATTGAAAGAAAATTAGATCGAGACGAAGATCTAAAAAGGAAGTATGATGAACAAATGAATTCCCTTGTACAAAAAGGATACGCCGAGATAGCACCGAAAACTAGCACACCGGGAAGAACATGGTACCTACCCCATTTCGACGTCCATAACCCAATGAAGCCAGAGAAGTTTCGAATAGTACACGATGCCGCAGCCAAAACAAAGGGGGTGTCGTTGAACGACTTCCTGCTCACGGGTCCAGACCTACTGCAATCACTTCCAGGGGTCATGATGCGTTTTCGCCGCCATAAAATCGCTGTCTCCGCGGACATAGCCGAAATGTTCATGCAGGTTAAAGTTAGACCCGAAGACAGAGATGCCTTAAGATATCTCTGGAGAGGGGATCGACGAAATGAAGCTCCACAGGAATACAGAACGACGTCGATCATTTTCGGTGCAGCCAGTTCGCCCTGCACAGCCATATTCGCGAAGAACTGGAACGCTAAAAAATACAAAGACAAGTATCCAGAAGCCGTAGAAGCTATCATCCAAAACCACTATATGGATGACTATCTCGATAGTTTCCAGTCTCTGGAAGAGGCAAAGCGAATATCGAAGGAAGTACGCGACATACACAAAAACGCGCACTTCACCTTAAGAAAATGGGTTTCCAACGCACCAGAAGTTGTAAAAGAATTAGAACCTGACCATGAAGCTTCTGAGTCAGTCGATCTGGGAAACAAAGGAACCGAGGAAAAGATACTCGGATTAATCTGGAAACCGGGTACCGATCAGCTGAGCTCCAACCTAAAGCTCGCTCGACTTCCAATCAATTTGCTGCATAAAACACCAACCAAGAGAGAACGTCTCATATGGTGCGTGAAGACGGCACTATACACCGTCCTTCATGAGAGACTTCCGCATGAGGAAGTATTAGCCACGCTGCTCTGCGAGGTGGAGTACACAGTAAATAGCAGACCATTGACTCACATCTCTGTAGACAGCAACGATAACGAATTCATCACTCCAAATCACTTCCTTTTAGGAGGATCTGCGAGACTTCCGACACCTGGAGTACTTGATGAAAAGAATATGAATAGCAAAAGACACTGGCGACGCTCCCAGATACTCGCTGACATGTTCTGGCAGCGTTGGGTCCGAGAGTATTTACCGGAACTTCAAAACCGGCGGGAGGCCCATAGGCGAGGTCCCAATCTCCAGGTGGGCGATCCAGTCCTCATAGCTGACGGCCAGTTACCTCGTAACACCTGGCCACGAGGGAGGGTGGAAGCTGTTTACCCCGGTGCGGACGGACAGATTCGCACTGTGGAGGTACGCACAGCAAACGGCCTAATCAAGAGGCCAACCAGGAAACTCGTGCCGCTGCCGAAGTAGAAGCAACGTCGCTCACCGAAATGGATGCAGCGCCGCTGTGAGAAAATCGTCGCGACGCTGCACGGCGGGAGAAATGTTCGCGACGGCCTAACAACGCTAAGAAACGAAGTTATAAAGAATATTGTTTTTTGTATTAATAATGAAATTACCGAGAAAACTGAGTGAAAACGTGTATTAATATAGTTATTTAGCATGTTTATAACTCTTAGTATATTTGTATAGAGTGTCGTTTTGATAACAAGTAATATAAACTACTTTTATTATATACCAAAAAATCGACCAATCACAGCGCGTCTTATCGTGGAAAGTTTTTAATTAACTGCGTAATAGTTCATACTAAAATAAGGAAAATAATTTTATGTTCTAAAAGAGTTATAAATATGACATTCAATTAGCATATGGCTTATAGATTAAAGAAGTATAGGGATATTTTTGTATAATTAAACGAATTTCGTAGTTATAGAAAAAACAAAGAATTAATGTACCCAAATATTATGAAAATTTTGGATATTTCGTTTAATAACTTTTTACAATGTTAATGTTTTGAGTAACCTTTATGATATACTTATAAAGTACCAGACTACCGATTTAATGATGTATAGCATGTTAGTGTAGCAATTAGTTTTGTATAGAAAATATTGCAATTTTTATATTTGTATAGTGAAAAGTTTATGCAATAAAGAGGCAAACGGAAAATGGCAAGCGGCTCACTGCAAAGTATTGCCCAAGTCTACCTTAGGGGCTCGGGACCCAGTACCAGTAGTAGTGTGAAGAACTACCAGTGACAGTGAAGTGAAGTGAGTGGTATCCGGTGGTAGCTGAAGTGACTAGTAGCAGTATATAGTGAATAGTGAAAGTGTTAGCTAGCCGAAAAAGGTCGTAACTGACATTCGCAGTTACATATCGTGAAAGTGTTAGCTAGCCGAAAAAGGTCGTAACTGATATTCGCAGTTACATATTATAGTGAAAGTGGTAACTGATATCCGCAGTTACACAAGTGATAAAATCAACTAGTTTAGTTGATAACAGCTGCTAGTCAGTAGTGTTAGAAAACCAGCTACTACCAATAGATCTTTGATACCACCGTACAATTTAAAGAAATCTTTCGAAATATACAGTGACCAACCAATAGTGAACAACCGTAGTTTAACAACCGTGATCGATAGTTATAGTTATAAAATTTCGCGACTAATCAATCAGTCGAACCGCTGGCCACTACCTTGCTATTTGTATTTGTTAATCGTGCATTTTGATTTGAACCACAGTCCACAATACCTCAGCGGCACCCACAAAGACGGCGGTGAAAGTACCCACCGGAACCTATAGGTGTAGGACGTGAGCGACTCGCGAAGTATCTTCGACAACATTTACTCCGGAGAGTTTCGCCCGTCCGGCACATTCGTTGTTTTTTTTTTTTTTTTTTTTTTTTTTTTTTTTTTTTTTTTTTTTTTTTTTTTAACAAATACAACGAGATAAAGCTCATGTCTAGTGTTACGTCACGTTGCTGCTGGCTGTTGATAAAGTTTAAATTCGTTTGATGTGTTGCAAAAACGTTTTGTAATTTTATTGTTACATAAGTTTGTTTATGTTTATATAAGATCAATCGGGGTGTTATGATAGGTACCACTCGTAGTTTCTGATACCCACGATACAGGGAATAGGTATCACTGTGGGGTTAGGGATAGGTTTTGAATGTTGTGGGTTATGTTATGTTACTTTGACTGCCTCATTGGTCTAGTGGTTGTAGTAGTGCGACTGCTGATCATGAGGTCCTGGGTTCGAATCCCGGGTCGGGCCAAAATTTTTTTTGTAAATAAGTTGAAATTTATAAAAGATCAACCGGTGTATTATGAGAGGTACTACCCGTAGTTTCTGATACCGTCAAGAAATTTTCAGTAGCTGCCCGGAGTCAGGAAGTTGGCGGTGGCCCACCTCCTTGTCTCGGAATGCACGTAAAGCCGTTGGTCCTGCACCTGATCTCTCTCCGGTTGTGTCGGTTTACCGTCTCATCGGATTATGAGGGTGAGGGAATAGAGAGTGCACCTATGCTTGCGCATACATTTGCGCACTATAATGCTATCCTGCGTCGATGGCTAGTCTCCGTTGAGGCAGGCCGCCGTGACCGAAATTTGGTCTGGAGAATAGTATGTTACTTTATTTTATTATGACTATACATTTGCAGAAAACCAAACATTTCATTCATTGAGCTTGAGAATGTGACGAATAAAACGGCGCCCACGGTATTAGAGAATGGACTGCACGAAGACGGATCGGCACGCGGCGCGAGCGACTCGAGCGGCGCGCCGGCGGTGCCCACGTCGCTGTCGGCGGCGGCGGCTGGCCATTTGGAACAGGGAAAAGGGGACTCGTCGCTATCTATTGACAGTACGGACAAGTAAGTATTTACATAAATAAATACATATAAAATAAATAAGTAAGTAAATTTTGAATCCCTGTTAGTATTTCTTTCTCTAACTGCCTCGTTGGTCTAGCTACTGCTGAGCGAGAAGTCCTGGGTCGGGCAAAATGGTATTGGGTTTTTCCATTAGTAATTTCTCAGTACCAGTCTGGAGTCTGGATTTGTGCTCGATTAGTGGCAATAGGCTCGCACTTTATTACATGAGACTTATAACATAAATGGCGAAATGTGGGTGCACTATGCACCTCCACCTACCCTTTCGGGGAATAATGGCGTAATGCTATGTATGTATATATGTATGTAAATTTTAATGAAACATGGTTCAATCTTTTCAACCATGTTTCATTATTGGAATGAAAATTTTACAATGCTATAAGTACTCGTATCCTACCTAAATGCGAAGACTTGGTTTATGAGAATCAAAGGTAGACCTAATACAAATGAATGCATCGATAATATTGTACTCGTATTTTTACTGACTTCAAAAATGAGTAGGATATTCTCGATCCGACGTTTTTAGGGTTCTGTACCAAAATGGTAAAAAAGAAACCCCTATGGTGTGACTTTGTCTGTCTGTCACAGCCGTATATTTCAGAAACTACGAATGTTATCGACTTGAAATTTGGAGCAGTTATATACAAAATGCTTGGCTACTGTTATTGCTTTACTAGCTGTTACTAGGTATAGTATATAGCGTATATATGTGTAGTGTGAGTGACATTAGACGAACTGTACCTTTTCACTAATATATCCATAAATATCGGTTGTGCTTTGAATATGTTTTTTTAAATGTTTTATATGAAATACATATTTTAAAATAAATTTAATAAAATTATGATAATAATATCACACATATATTTTAATTATATATTTTAATTTTTAATTATAATAAAGAAAACAAGATTTTTGATGTAGATTTGTATTTGTATAGATGATGTAAATTTAATTGTGTAATGTCTCTGTCCTAGTCTGTCCTGATACTATAATCTGACATCTGTCCCCGCACCATGCTACAGCGCTAGCAATGTAGGTAAAGTGACATATTATATGAAAGGTTTTTGGACATGGGAACGTATCGGAGCTATTCAAAGATATACTATTGTTTCAAAACATTCATGCATTATTATTATTGTCTGCTTTATAGTTTATGTAATAATATGTATTACTGTTGTAGGTTTCCAGACGAAGAGCACACGTCAGATAGAAATCATGCAGAAATCAATGAAGAATCAGACGAAAGAAGAATCATAGATCTTAAATATTTTCTAAAAGAATTAAAAACAATTTCGAACCACTCAACAGCCTTCGGTTGCGGTATAAATAATTTGGAGTTGATAGGGGAGAAAAGGTTAGGTTTGATTTCAAAATTAAAATTCAAATGCAATATGTGTAATGTTGAATTTACTACACATACGTCCAAACCTAGTCCAAGCGACAATTTGAATGTAAATACTGCCGTAGTAACGAGTGCTGCTATTACAGGTGTAGGATATACACAATTGCAAGAAATATTTACATCAATAAATGTTTCGTTTATGACAGAAGTTTTTTATAAGAAAATTGGTAATCGAGTTAGTGAAGAATGGGAAAAGTTAGCCACAATTGAAATGGAAGCTGCGGCTGCTCGTGAGAAGCAAAGTGCATTGGACGAAGGCAGAGTCAATTCAGATGGAATCCCCGTCATAGACGTGATCGTTGATGGTTGCTGGGCTAAGAGGACCTACAAGAAAAACTATTCCTCGTTATCAGGCGCTGCTGCAATCATAGGTAAAAAGTTTGGGGAAGTGCTATATCTCGCCGTAAAAAATAAATATTGTTGCATATGTGTACGCGCCAAGAATAAACAAACTACACCATCAGAGCACATGTGTTTTAAAAATTACACTGGTTCATCTACAAACATGGAATCGGAAATATTAGTGGAAGGATTCAAACAATCTTTGCACATGTATGGTCTTATATACGGCAAAATGGTTGCTGATGGAGACGCTTCCACTTATTCTAAAATTTTAGCAGCCCGGCCATATCCTAACTACACTGTTGAAAAGATAGAGTGTAGAAACCATTTATTACGAAACCTGTGTAATAAATTACAAGCGCTTACCAAAGATACCAAATATAAACTGCAGCATAGAAGGTATCTGAATACACAAAGAATCCTGGCTATCAGAAAAGTTATTTGTTCTTCAATAAAACACCTGAAGAAAACAAGTGATACCCGCTCAAAACAAATAAACGATCTTTATGTAGCAATTTCCAATTCATATAATCATGCTTTCGGTTGTCATACCAATTGTCAGAATTTTTATTGCGAAAGCAAAAAAACAAGTGAAGATGTCAGTGTCTAACTGAAAGATACGGCGTTAGAAAATCAAATAAAGTTTATAGTCTGCTCTATTGCAGCTAATGCACGAAGTCTTATTGAAGACGTAGACAGCAATCGTTGTGAACAGTTTAACGCCATAATTGCAAAGTGTATCGGTGGTAAACGCATAAACTTTTGTCTTCGGCGTTCATATCAGACCAGATGCGCTACGGCAGTCGTATCATTTAATACAAAAAGACCTTTGTATAAGCTCCAAAGATCTATTCTTGGTGTGAGCCCAATGTCAAAATCAAAATACCTGGAATTGCGAAAACTAAAAAGAAACGGTTCCAAGTCTAAAATGCAACCCAGAAAGCTTGTTTATCAACAGAAAGAGAAAAGGGCTGAAGATGAAAATTACGGTCAAAATTTTATGAAGCCTGATTTGCATACAGAAGATTTAGAAAGAATGAAAAAAACATTTTTAACAAATTTGGAGAAATCTGACGAAGAAAGAATTAATATTGAAAGGGAAACAGTCCTCCAGAGTGATTGTAGTAAATGGATGGAAATACGAAGGAATTTGTTAACGGCTTCCAATTTCGGCAAAATTATAAACAAGAGGAGCACGACGTCAGGTAGTATAGTTAAAAGTTTACTGTATCAAAAAGATCTCTCTGGTGTTACCTCCATCAAACATGGTAAAATTTATGAAAAAATTGCTTTGAATCAACTAGAGCAGCAAGAAAACATTAAAATTATGCCCTGTGGGCTATTCATCGATAAAAACCATCCATTTTTAGGAGCAACTCCTGACGGTGTGATAGATGATAATAGGATTGTAGAAATAAAATGTCCAGTATCAGGCTACAGAACTAGCTTGGAAGATGCTGTGAAAAACAAGAAAATTACTTTCTGGAAGTATGATAATGGCTAAATGTTGATCAATAAGAAACATCACTGGTATTTCCAAGTGCAAGGACAGTTAAATATTACAGGAAGGAGAGAGTGTCTTTTTGCCGTGTGGGTTAGTTCAAATCAACAGATAAAAACAGAAATAATACAATGCGACCAAAGACTGTGGAATGATCATATGGTTCCCAAACTAAAAACATTTTACTTGGAATCTTTACTGCCGGAATTGTTGGATCCGCGAAAAACACGTAATATGCCCTTGAGAAAAATAAGTCCTCCGACCACAATCAAAGAAAAACCCAAGAAAAGAAAACATAATTCAATAAATTCTCATTTTGCCAAGGTCCCAAAAACGCAGGAAAGAACCGACAATTACGACATGACAGATATACAACAATGTAAGCAATCCATTGTACATTTCAATAATATTTAAAATAAATTGGTAAATCCAGTTGGGCATGCCTTAAGCGCATTAAAAAATTTACGTATAACATGATTATATATGATTAACATATATATGATTATACGGAATTTTTTAAAGTAGTTTAAATACATTTCGACAGCACTATCGGCTTCAACACCCTCGAAAACCAATGAAAATGACACCCATGATGAAAAAATTTATACCTAATTCAGCCGCCATCTTGGATTTACATTTCGACAGCACTATCGGCTTCAACACCCTCGAAACCCATGAAAATGACACCCATGATGAAAAAATTTATACCTATTGCAGCCGCCACCTTGGATTTACATTTCGACAGCACTATCGGCTTCAGCACCCTCGAAAACCATGAAAATGACACCCATGATGAACAAATCAATACCCATTGCAGCCGCCGTCTTGGATTTAAATTTCGACAGCACTATCGGCTTCAACACCCTCGAAAACCATGAAAATGTCACCCATGACAAAAAATATTGATACTACTTACTTTTAGTCTGTACTACTATTATTTATTCTGTGCTTTTAAAATATTGTAATAAAAAAAAATCTCTTATTATTACCATAGTAATGACGCGCTCTCGTGTAGTGTTTTACATATCTACCTAGTTATTTATGATGAGAGTTTATTTTTGTTTAGGAAGCATTACTTTTTGTTATAACGGTAATATGATATTTGTAGTGGGTACTTACGTATGAATATTGCGTGTCGCGTAATTTGTTGAAGCCTCTTTTTTGTCTTTTTTTTTACCGATTTTTTTTTTATTATTGTAATTGTATTGTATATTCTGAATATAAGTACATATTAAACTGTTTAATAAATGCATATTTACATATAACATTTTATTTCATGCTAATCTTTTAGGATTATAAATTGAGTAGGTATCTACGCGAGGACTGAATGATGGATCAGTCTAGATAGTCTCGAGTCCACGAAAAAAAAACACGAGCCTCTAAATTTTGAAACTCGAGTCTCGGAATGGACCCTAGTACCTATTTACGTACTATATTGGTGGTATGTTCATACGTGGTAGAGCCATGCTGCAATTATATTAGTAGTATAGTTGTAGCACGAATGGGTCGGCTCGACCGGGGAAGGACCACGCTCTCACAGAATACCAGCGTGAAATAGTAGCTTAATGCTGCTGTATTTCGTATGGTGAGTGTAGAGAACCGGAGACCCTTTTTACTGGAAATGAGGCATTCCATCTCAGTCCTCACGGTGACAACGCATCTGCATTTTGATTTGTAATGGAAGATAGATGTAGATGTCTATGGGCCGCAGCAACCACTTACCATCAGGTGGACTGTGTGCTCGTTTGTTACCCTATTCTATAAAAAAAAAAAAATGTCAGCTTGTAGGCCTATGAAAGAAGCTTCTAAATGTTACTCTTTACACATCGATCCGTCGTACCGTAGAAATACTTCCGTGAATTTGAAATTTATTTGAATAACATATTTTTACTTATACATTTTTATTGCCACACGAATCAAGTTCAAATTCACGAAACGGGGTGTTATTATTCAAAGCTAAACGGTATGTTTACGGTCCGTCTGCGGCACAGATCGCTGTTCATCAGCTGGGCGGCCGGGATCGGCGCCGTTCAAAGTCGAACTCGACTCACGCACTAGATCAGTAAAGTGCTTATCTGAACACATTTCTAAAGACGCAAACTTCGACACGAAATAAATAGCCTATTCACAGATATCATGAATTCTTACAATCATGCATTCGGAAACGTAGATACTTGCATAGACCTACTACCTACATAACTACATACCCAACGGCTGTCACATTACATACATACACGGCGAAAACTACAAAACGCAAACTTACTACCTGCTAAACCAATGGGCGTATCCTTCCAGTATTTGGAATTTCCAGTATAAGCTGATCTTGCATTGTATAGGCTTTCAGTACAATGAAGAGTCAGCTTATACTAGAATATTAGTTTGAGTAGCCCTTAGTATGTACAATGAAATTAAATTTGCGATATATAATTTTATGTTCATATAATGACAAGTTAATAGTAAATTATGATTGATAATTTTATTACTTACTACGCGTCCGATTATAGTTTATTTTCCTCTAACAAAATCGCTTTGACCTCGTGTTCCCGCGTGACCGCGAGCAGTGTGAGAACGAATGGCGCGGGGAAGTGGGGGCGAAATTAGAATTTGAGCTGAGGTAGTATAGGCTCTTAAGTATGGATTTAGAACGTGGTGACGTTGAATGCCTTATTATAAATACACATTGCATTGACTCCGACACTTCGAGTGATGAAGAATATCTATTTAACTTTTCTTTTATGTTCAACTACCTACTCATATTTTTCATTCAAATCAACCTGTGTTTATTATTTATATTCGTATTTTATTATAATAACCATAAGAAGAAAATAGTATTCTATTTTATTATTAGAATAGAAAAACATTTGTTTAACAAACACAGTAAAAAATAATAAGATAAAAACAAAATTATAACAGCGCCTCCGGGTGTACCGACACTATCTTAGTGAACAGACTCAACAACATGTGGTCAGGCACCATTCGTGCGAAGACAACATTCAACTATGAACTTAAAAAATGTAAACATAAAAGAATTTTCACATAAATCATAATGAAAAGCCGCTAAAAACTCAAACTCAAATTATACACGGTGCAACGGAATAAATTACCGCTTAATGTTTAAATTCCGGACTGTAAATTTAGTACGACTGAAACGCTGTGTGTCAGATATCTGAAAGTAACTCATTTCCGCTCGTTACATTCAAACAGTAAGTATTTATTTTCATTTATTTTTTATTCTTTATTCGTCACCATTGTCTATTTTGTACTATGTGATAGATATAAAATTTGTATTATCATAATTTATGTTGAAACATCCAGTAAAATCCAATCATCGAAAATCAGCCGTTTCCGAAAAATCAGCTAACAGTTACATAGGTAAAAATCACATGTTTCGAGTATAGAACCTTATTGTAACCCGGTTTATAAGTTACATCAACCGCAAGAAAGTTCATGAAATTAGATTTATCAAAAAGACGTTGACCTTTACTTTTTACAATGTTTCAAATAAAATGTTAACCTAAAAAGTTTATAATGAATATTCTGTGTACATATATATATATATATATATATATATATATATATATATATATATATATATATATATATATATATACATATATATGTGAATACATATCAATATATATACTGGTGACCTTTATTACCATCTGGAAAAAAATAGGCTGTAACATGATATATAACAGAGTAGAAGTCCAAAAAAAATAAAAAGCAAACATATTGAATTATACGTTTGAAAAAAAATTTGAACAATTACTTTGCCCTTTGCCCTTGAGCCTGTTACCCTGCGTAGTGACAAGGTCAAAAATACCTACTAAATTTATTATTTTACTTTTACTAATATTGTAAAGTAGGGTGGATATGATTTGAATTTCGATAGAGTTTAATTGATTTATTTAATTTATTCAAAATTTTAGTTTTTATTTTTGTAAAATGTCCATGCCATAGACTTTCTACTCCCTTCACGTGTTACACCCTATTTTTTTCAGACGGTAAAAATTGGTCACCAGTATATATAATTATACCTATTCAATTTCAATTCATTTATGCCCTATCTGTATAAACTATGTATATCAAACGTCATTAAGCTGTTGTAATAAAATTTAACGTAAAAAAAGATTATCTACTAATTAACTTACATACAGGCGGGTCAAACAACTTTTAATTGCTAGCACCTTAGTATTTTAGACGTAAATTTAAGACGTAGGTCGTAAAATAGAAGTAGATAAGGTGAAGAAATGGCGGACCCGTATTACTTAGTATCTTTATCGTCAAATACAGACATTTTATTAAAAATATTAACTAGCTATCTAGGTACTATTTCATGCGTTTCTTTCGTATCTATCGTTTCTATCGTATCTACCATAGGGAGTGCTCTAAGGAATTGTTCGGATTAGTTCCGCCAAACACGAACGCACATAGCGTCAAAATTCACGATACCATCCTCACTATCTGGATGCTTGGCGGTCCACCACTGTGCGATTTACTAGAAGTGTTCTTCCTCGTACAACCTCTCTGTGGAATTGTTTACCACCGTCAACTTTTCCGGACCGATACGACTTAGGGACCTTCAAGAAAAGAGCTTACTCCTTTCTAAAAGGCCGACAACGCATCTGCAACTCCCCTGGTGTTGCCGTTGTAGTCACTTACCATCAGGTGAGCCGCATGCTTGTTTGGCCCCTCTTCTATAAAAAAATGTCATCCCATGGATTACATAAGAAGCGACGGTGGGGAAAGAAACAGCAGATGTGTAGCAGTGTCTTCCTAATAACAATAATCAAAATAACATAAAACTGTGTTCGCCAATTCGTCTGTCATCATCCATCCAATACAGACTATAGAATCCAAGTATATAAGGAGGATTTTGCCTTAGTTACGCTTGGCAGACAGATTGGCAACCGCAGTTTGTTATTATTTTGAGGAACATTTTGCTGCTCATCTTATGTTTTATTTTCCTTGTCTTTTCCTTTTTTTTCTTTTTTTTTTTCACCCACTGGACGATATGAAGGGATGTCTGTCTGCCAGGTGTGGAAAATCTTGAAAGTATCGCCCCTATGAGGCAATCTATCAGTATATTTATGAAAATATAATGTATGTTCGCAAAAAAACAAAAGTAGTTTTATTAAAATATAATGTATGTTCGCAAAAAACAAAAGTAGTTTTATTAAAATATAATGTATGTTCGCAAAAAACAAAAGTAGTTTTATTAAAAAACAGTGATGTACACTTTTTAAACACTAGAAACAAACACAAACTAGTGATATCAGTTTCTCGACTCCACAGTCAGTCAGTGATTCACTCTTAGGGATATGTATACGCTATTACAACAAAGTCAAAGAATATATACAAAGGTCTCTCTATTACCAAGTTTAAGTATTTAATTAAACAAAAACTGTATTAAGAGGGTTGTTATAACTTGGTTGATATAACCCCTGGATATCGGTGGTCGCTTCCAATCAGTTTCTAAAATAAATTTTGTAACCATTTACATTGTAAAATTTATTTTTAAAAAATAGTCCCGCTGGGTTTCTAGCTGGTTCTTCCTAGGACAGCGGCTTTGTGACTTTCATTAAGAATTACATGGAATCTATATTGAATAAAAAATTATTCTATTGTATTTTAATGGGTAGTTCTGTAGTGGATTTTTGATTGCCTGTAATGACGATGATCAGGAAAATGCAGATAATCCTGCAACGAATTTTGCTTCTCACTAAGTTCTCATCAGGGAGTTATTAATATGGATCCGATATTTGGAAGTCAAAATTTTAAAGTATTTCCACATTTGGAGGTCCTTGGGGACCGATTACACTGTTTAAAAATGAAAGTCTGCCATATTTATTTACCCTTTATTATCTTTTTTTAAGTGTTTAGAGAATGCGGACTATTTGAAGCATTCTCTACCAGTCAACATGTCTTGAGAAAAAATTATGATGTGCTGAAACCCGCACACACGTTACACTTGACATTTTAAAATATTTTTTATTAAAAATACTGATCAATTACTAATTTATACTATTTGCGTAATAACATTTTTTTTTTATAGTTGCCACACTTGAGGGGCAGGTTGGAAACCGCAGTGTTTTGTTATTTTGAGTTGTTATCAGGAAGACAAGTAATACGTGGTAGCGAGACGCCGCAGCTGTATTATAGTTGTAGCACGAATGGGTCGGCTAGACCGGAGCAGGACCACGCTCTCACAGAAAACCAACGTAAAATAGCAGCTTAAATGATCAACCGTAACACCAGGGGAATTGCTGGTGCGTTGCCGGCCCTTTAGAAATGAGTAAGCTCTTTTCTTGAAGGTCCCCAGGTCGTATCGGTCCGGAAAAATCGCCGGTGGTAAACTATTCCACAGAGAGGTCGTACGCGGAAGAAAACTCCTTTTGAAACGTACAGTGGAGGACCGCCAAGCATCCAAATGGTGTGGATGGTATTTGGACGTTTGCCGCGTAGTGCGTTCACGAAATTTGGCGGCTGGGATTATTCCGAACAATTCCTCAGAGCACTCCCCATGGTACATGCGGAAGAAAATGCAAAGAGATGCAACATCTCTTCGCGCCAGTGAATCGAGCCGATCGGAAAGGACTCGGTCGTCGACGATTCGAGCCGCTCTGCGCTGGATGCGGTTAAGCGGAAGGAGCTGGTACTGGGGAGCCCCAGCCCAGAGATGGGAACAGTATTTCATGTGCGGCCGAACCTGCGCCTTGTAAAGTTGCAGGCGGTGTGCCGGCATGAAATACTGTCCCGCTCTGCTGAGCACGCCAAGCTTCTTAGAGGCCAATTTGACCTTCTCTTCCAAGTGACCACGAAAGTGCACGTCACTCGATATGTCGACGGCCAAGGATTCCGATACTGGCTGAGGCAACAAGAGTAGTGCCTTGAAACTGAGGAGATACGACAAAGGGGTTCTTTTTAGCGCTTAACGCGCAAACTTGTGTTTTCTGGGGGTTAAACTGGACTAGATTTAGTCGCCCCCAATCCGAGACTCTGTTCAGCAAAGACTCGACTTACCTAGAGTACCTTACCTGAGTTGCCTTACCTAGAGTAATAAACGAGGTTACAATCCACGTGATAGCAAGCGGCTACAGCAGCCCATGCATGCAGCAGATCATCATCATCATCATCATCATTACAGCACTTCACAAGTCCACTGCTGAACATAGGCCTCCCCCAAGGTATGCCACAAAACACGGTTCTGAGCCACCTGCATACATTGATTTCCTGCATGTCTCACCAGGTCGTCACTCCATCTAGTGGGGGGTCGCCCTACACTTCGCCTACCGGTACGAGGCTGCCACTCGAGAACCCTTCTTCCCCAACGATTGTCGGTTCTTCGAGCTATTAGGCCAGCCCATTGTCACTTCAGCTTACTAATCCGTTGGGCTATGTCGGTCACTCTGGTTTTACTGCGTATATCCTTATTTCTGAGTCTATCACGCAGAGAAACTCCGAGCATAGCCCTCTCCATAGCTCGCTGAGCGACCTTGAGCGTCCTCATACGGCCAGCAGTGAAGGACCATGTCTCTGATCCGTAAGTCATACCTGACGAGAAGATGTGTCGTAATTTCCCGACGCTGCCCAGCCGAGTTGAATCCGTCGATTGACCTCTCGGTAGAAGTTGGACTTACCTAGTCGGACTATTTGTCCCAGGTAAACGTACTCGTCAACAACTTCGAGCATAGTGCTCCCAACAACTACCGGCATAGGTGTGACATGACATTGAACATGATCTTTGTTTTGCCCATGTTCATCTTAAGACTTATCAGTTGGGAGACACCATTGAGGTCTTTGAGCATAGTGCTAAGGTCCTCCAGCGATTCTGCCATAAGGACTATATCGTTGGCAAATCGAAGGTGAGTGATGTACTCGCCATTGATATTAATACCGTATCCTTTCCAGTCCAGTAGCTTGAAAACGTCTTCCAACGCAGCGGTGAAGAGTTTCGGGGATACGTCACCCTGTCTTACACCTCTCTGCAGTTGGATAGCTTTCGAACTCTGGTTCTGTACTCGGATAGCCATCGTAGCCCTACTGTACAAACACTTCAGCACTTCGATATACCGACAGTCAACAACAGGCACCGCTGAAGGGACTGTAGCACCGCCCAAATTTCGACGGAATCAAAGGCTTTCTCATAGTCCACATACGCCAGGCAAAGTGGCAGATTGTACTCTTCGGTCTTCTGTACAATATGCCGCAGGGTATGTATGTGGTATATGGTACAGAAACCTTTTCGGAAACCGGCTTGTTCAGGAGGCTGGAAGTCGTCGAGTCTGCGTGCGAGACGATTCATATTCATTTATTGATAAAATATAAGCTTACAGTATATACAACCAAATCGCTTATATCTACATTAAATTTACAAAGTAAGATAAAATACACAAGAAAAAAATCACCAATTATTAAATTTCCATACACAATATACATTACAGCCACAACAGTATAATGAGATCTACTTACTATATTATAAATTAAACTTATTTACCCAAACATATACTATTCTACTATCTTACAAATTTGTTTAAGAATATTAATACATTTTTATACATTGCGCTGGGTTTGTCAAAAAATATATCTGCGTCTGGATTGGCCCTGAGAAAACAGTTTATTAGTTTAACGGCTCTGGAAGTGGGACTGTTATCTGCGTGTGGGGAGCGCCACGTACGCGGACAGGAGAGGAGTCTACGTTTACGTCTACCAACACTCGCACATAATGGTCCGGTACATAAAGATGTATGGTCTCACGAACTGCAGGATTATCTACTTTGTTACTTAACAAGAAATAATAATGCATTATGTTCGCGACGGCCTAACAACGCTAAGAAACGAAGTTATAAAGAATATTGTTTTTTGTATTAATAATGAAATTACCGAGAAAACTGAGTGAAAACGTGTATTAATATAGTTATTTAGCATGTTTATAACTCTTAGTATATTTGTATAGAGTGTCGTTTTGATAACAAGTAATATAAACTACTTTTATTATATACCAAAAAATCGACCAATCACAGCGCGTCTTATCGTGGAAAGTTTTTAATTAACTGCGTAATAGTTCATACTAAAATAAGGAAAATAATTTTATGTTCTAAAAGAGTTATAAATATGACATTCAATTAGCATATGGCTTATAGATTAAAGAAGTATAGGGATATTTTTGTATAATTAAACGAATTTCGTAGTTATAGAAAAAACAAAGAATTAATGTACCCAAATATTATGAAAATTTTGGATATTTCGTTTAATAACTTTTTACAATGTTAATGTTTTGAGTAACCTTTATGATATACTTATAAAGTACCAGACTACCGATTTAATGATGTATAGCATGTTAGTGTAGCAATTAGTTTTGTATAGAAAATATTGCAATTTTTATATTTGTATAGTGAAAAGTTTATGCAATAAAGAGGCAAACGGAAAATGGCAAGCGGCTCACTGCAAAGTATTGCCCAAGTCTACCTTAGGGGCTCGGGACCCAGTACCAGTAGTAGTGTGAAGAACTACCAGTGACAGTGAAGTGAAGTGAGTGGTATCCGGTGGTAGCTGAAGTGACTAGTAGCAGTATATAGTGAATAGTGAAAGTGTTAGCTAGCCGAAAAAGGTCGTAACTGACATTCGCAGTTACATATCGTGAAAGTGTTAGCTAGCCGAAAAAGGTCGTAACTGATATTCGCAGTTACATATTATAGTGAAAGTGGTAACTGATATCCGCAGTTACACAAGTGATAAAATCAACTAGTTTAGTTGATAATAGCTGCTAGTCAGTAGTGTTAGAAAACCAGCTACTACCAATAGATCTTTGATACCACCGTACAATTTAAAGAAATCTTTCGAAATATACAGTGACCAACCAATAGTGAACAACCGTAGTTTAACAACCGTGATCGATAGTTATAGTTATAAAATTTCGCGACTAATCAATCAGTCGAACCGCTGGCCACTACCTTGCTATTTGTATTTGTTAATCGTGCATTTTGATTTGAACCACAGTCCACAATATTTCAGCGGCACCCACAAAGACGGCGGTGAAAGTACCCACCGGAACCTATAGGTGTAGGACGTGAGCGACTCGCGAAGTATCTTCGACAACATTTACTCCGGAGAGTTTCGCCCGTCCGGCACATTCGTTGGTCCTTCGAGCCGGATATATCCGTTTGTATTTCGGAACTGGGTAAATAGTCACCACCGTATTTAAACCGCAGAATTTTTCAGATTCAAGATGCCGATCACCCGTTCGCAAGGAAGGGAAGCCAAGGCGTGGACCGTCGGTCTGGAAGGAGGTTCGTCGGCCAGTAACGCCGCCGTCCACCACCAGATGCCACCACGCTCACCGTCAACGGTAGAGGGCGCTGAGGCGCCATGCTGCCCCCCCGAGGGGGGGATACCCCTGCCCGCGCCGACCACTACGGCCCGCACAACGAAGCAGAGGGAACATATAGAAGGCAACGATGACTTTAGCCGTGCATCATCGCCAACAGCCCGGGAAGACACCCACACCGAAGAGCCACCAAGGGGCCACACCGATTGCAGTAAGAAGTCAAAGAAGACTGTTCGGCCCAATAGAAGAATTTTGAAGGCTCGTGAAGAAGTATTGAAGATCAAACTAGAACTTGCGCAGATCTCTTTACAGATGGCTGAAGAAGAAGACGAATCAGACGACTATGATGAAGATGGTCACTCCAAAAGTGAGTACGTTCGATCTTGGCTCGAAAACTCTGTAGCCAAACAAAAGTCAAATCAAGGCGCAACCACCGGAGGGAAGGCCCCATTTAATGAAACCGTCACAAAGCCAACCCCGGACGTTGTCGACCTCAGTGAGCCCCAAAAGGAGCTCACGAACCAGGATTCCTATCCAGAAGACGTACAAAGGGATCCCATGCCACAGAAGCTCAGCCAGGAACCCATCGTTAATGAAGACAGGGGGCTCCTACCGATTGTATCAGAGCTCACATACCAGGATTCCTATCTGGAAGATGTACAAAAGGATCCCAAGCCAAATAAAGCTAGCCAGGAACCTGTCATAAGTGAAGACAGGGGGCTCCGTCCATTTATATCGGAGCTCACGTCCGCTATAGCCGCACTCGCTGACAAATCAAAATTAGAGAGTGCGCCACTATCGTCGCATACTTTCACAGCGTCGAAAGCTATAATGACACTGCCAAGCTTTAGCGGAGCACATACCGAGTGGCTTTCATTCCGTGCCATTTACGAAACAACCCGAGGCTACTTCAATGACATTGAAAACACAGCTAGGCTAAGACGAAGTCTACAAGGAAGAGCCTTGGAAACAGTCAGTTCAGAACTCATCGGGCATGCTAAGCCAGATGAGATTATGCGAGAACTGGAGCTACAATTTGGGCGTCCAGATTCTATCGCGCAAGCAGAAACCGAGAAGTTGCGAGGATTAGCACGCTGTACAGAAGCGCCCAGAGACATTTGCACATTCGCGAGTAAAGTGAGGGGAAGCGTCGTCACTCTTCGAGCCCTAAAGCGAGATCATTACCTCGTTAACGCAGAGCTGCTACGACACCTCACCGACAAACTGCCAAACTCTATACGTGCCCAGTGGTATAGAATCTACACTGAAAAATATGACTCTAGACCAGACCTCGGCTGCTTCAGCGATTTTATTACCGAGCAAGCTCGCTTCTGCAGTGCATTTGCGCCTCCAGAAATTATCAACGAAGCACAAAGCAATCGTTCAGTACATAGAGCACACGCGGCTACTACTAAGCCGTCTCCGAAATGCAGAGTGTGCGAAAAAGAGGGTCACTACGGATCCGAATGTAAAAAATTTAAAGAAGCAGATATCAACAAAAGATGGGAACTCGCAAAGCAAAATAATTTATGTTTCCGCTGTTTACGCTATAGAAATCAGACACACAAATGCAAAACAAATAAGTGTGGAATAGAAGGATGCACCGCGACACACAATCGACTTCTCCATAGTAATACAAAGGAGAAGACTGAGGTCAAACAAAAAGAACCTCAAGAAACTGTTGCTAACTCATTCGGTGTGTCAAAGCATCAAGCCTATTTAAAAATAATTCCAGTGCGAGTAATTGGACCGGCGGGAGCTGTAAACACACACGCCCTGCTGGATGATGGGTCAACAGTTTCACTAATGGATGAAGAGATCGCCAAACAAATTGGAGCTACAGGGCGGTTGGACCCGTTTAAGATCACTGCTATCGGGAACACTACCCTCGATTCACCGGAATCTCGAAGAATCAAAGTATCGCTGAAGAGTCTCCACAGCAAAAGGGTGCCATTCAGAGCACGCACGGTCGCAAGCCTAAACTTGGGGCCACAGACTGTGCGTGCAGTAGACATAACCAAGTGCAAACACTTGAAAGACCTAAAGGAGCAGCTAATATATGACTCCGGCAACCCAAGGATCCTAATAGGACAGGACAATTGGAGACTTCTGATAGCCACTCAAATCCGAAGAGGTCCACCGCACCAGCCAATCGCCTCGCTCACAGAATTAGGATGGGTGCTACACGGAGCACACACTAAAGCCCCGTATCAGCGCGTCCACGCGGCCAATGAGCTGCACAAGAGCGAGGAAACTATAGATGACCAACTCCGCGAATATTTCGCGCTGGAATCTCTCATTATCAATCCGAGAAAACCAGACTCCGATCCAGAGAAGAAAGCTGAAGATATACTAAATAGCAGCACCCGTCAGTTACAAGACGGGCACATAGAAACAGCGCTTCTCTGGAAGGAAAAGGATATCGAGATGCCTGGTAATTACGAAACAGCAATAAAACGGCTCGTTTCCATTGAAAGAAAATTAGATCGAGACGAAGATCTAAAAAGGAAGTATGATGAACAAATGAATTCCCTTGTACAAAAAGGATACGCCGAGATAGCACCGAAAACTAGCACACCGGGAAGAACATGGTACCTACCCCATTTCGACGTCCATAACCCAATGAAGCCAGAGAAGTTTCGAATAGTACACGATGCCGCAGCCAAAACAAAGGGGGTGTCGTTGAACGACTTCCTGCTCACGGGTCCAGACCTACTGCAATCACTTCCAGGGGTCATGATGCGTTTTCGCCGCCATAAAATCGCTGTCTCCGCGGACATAGCCGAAATGTTCATGCAGGTTAAAGTTAGACCCGAAGACAGAGATGCCTTAAGATATCTCTGGAGAGGGGATCGACGAAATGAAGCTCCACAGGAATACAGAACGACGTCGATCATTTTCGGTGCAGCCAGTTCGCCCTGCACAGCCATATTCGCGAAGAACTGGAACGCTAAAAAATACAAAGACAAGTATCCAGAAGCCGTAGAAGCTATCATCCAAAACCACTATATGGATGACTATCTCGATAGTTTCCAGTCTCTGGAAGAGGCAAAGCGAATATCGAAGGAAGTACGCGACATACACAAAAACGCGCACTTCACCTTAAGAAAATGGGTTTCCAACGCACCAGAAGTTGTAAAAGAATTAGAACCTGACCATGAAGCTTCTGAGTCAGTCGATCTGGGAAACAAAGGAACCGAGGAAAAGATACTCGGATTAATCTGGAAACCGGGTACCGATCAGCTGAGCTCCAACCTAAAGCTCGCTCGACTTCCAATCAATTTGCTGCATAAAACACCAACCAAGAGAGAACGTCTCATATGGTGCGTGAAGACGGCACTATACACCGTCCTTCATGAGAGACTTCCGCATGAGGAAGTATTAGCCACGCTGCTCTGCGAGGTGGAGTACACAGTAAATAGCAGACCATTGACTCACATCTCTGTAGACAGCAACGATAACGAATTCATCACTCCAAATCACTTCCTTTTAGGAGGATCTGCGAGACTTCCGACACCTGGAGTACTTGATGAAAAGAATATGAATAGCAAAAGACACTGGCGACGCTCCCAGATACTCGCTGACATGTTCTGGCAGCGTTGGGTCCGAGAGTATTTACCGGAACTTCAAAACCGGCGGGAGGCCCATAGGCGAGGTCCCAATCTCCAGGTGGGCGATCCAGTCCTCATAGCTGACGGCCAGTTACCTCGTAACACCTGGCCACGAGGGAGGGTGGAAGCTGTTTACCCCGGTGCGGACGGACAGATTCGCACTGTGGAGGTACGCACAGCAAACGGCCTAATCAAGAGGCCAACCAGGAAACTCGTGCCGCTGCCGAAGTAGAAGCAACGTCGCTCACCGAAATGGATGCAGCGCCGCTGTGAGAAAATCGTCGCGACGCTGCACGGCGGGAGAAATGTTCGCGACGGCCTAACAACGCTAAGAAACGAAGTTATAAAGAATATTGTTTTTTGTATTAATAATGAAATTACCGAGAAAACTGAGTGAAAACGTGTATTAATATAGTTATTTAGCATGTTTATAACTCTTAGTATATTTGTATAGAGTGTCGTTTTGATAACAAGTAATATAAACTACTTTTATTATATACCAAAAAATCGACCAATCACAGCGCGTCTTATCGTGGAAAGTTTTTAATTAACTGCGTAATAGTTCATACTAAAATAAGGAAAATAATTTTATGTTCTAAAAGAGTTATAAATATGACATTCAATTAGCATATGGCTTATAGATTAAAGAAGTATAGGGATATTTTTGTATAATTAAACGAATTTCGTAGTTATAGAAAAAACAAAGAATTAATGTACCCAAATATTATGAAAATTTTGGATATTTCGTTTAATAACTTTTTACAATGTTAATGTTTTGAGTAACCTTTATGATATACTTATAAAGTACCAGACTACCGATTTAATGATGTATAGCATGTTAGTGTAGCAATTAGTTTTGTATAGAAAATATTGCAATTTTTATATTTGTATAGTGAAAAGTTTATGCAATAAAGAGGCAAACGGAAAATGGCAAGCGGCTCACTGCAAAGTATTGCCCAAGTCTACCTTAGGGGCTCGGGACCCAGTACCAGTAGTAGTGTGAAGAACTACCAGTGACAGTGAAGTGAAGTGAGTGGTATCCGGTGGTAGCTGAAGTGACTAGTAGCAGTATATAGTGAATAGTGAAAGTGTTAGCTAGCCGAAAAAGGTCGTAACTGACATTCGCAGTTACATATCGTGAAAGTGTTAGCTAGCCGAAAAAGGTCGTAACTGATATTCGCAGTTACATATTATAGTGAAAGTGGTAACTGATATCCGCAGTTACACAAGTGATAAAATCAACTAGTTTAGTTGATAACAGCTGCTAGTCAGTAGTGTTAGAAAACCAGCTACTACCAATAGATCTTTGATACCACCGTACAATTTAAAGAAATCTTTCGAAATATACAGTGACCAACCAATAGTGAACAACCGTAGTTTAACAACCGTGATCGATAGTTATAGTTATAAAATTTCGCGACTAATCAATCAGTCGAACCGCTGGCCACTGACACACACGGCACTCACGGCAAACACACGGCACCCACAAAGACGGCGGTGAAAGTACCCACCGGAACCTATAGGTGTAGGACGTGAGCGACTCGCGAAGTATCTTCGACAACATTTACTCCGGAGAGTTTCGCCCGTCCGGCACATTCGTTGTTTTTTTTTTTTTTTTTTTTTTTTTTTTTTTTTTTTTTTTTTTTTTTTTAACAAATACAACGAGATAAAGCTCATGTCTAGTGTTACGTCACGTTGCTGCTGGCTGTTGATAAAGTTTAAATTCGTTTGATGTGTTGCAAAAACGTTTTGTAATTTTATTGTTACATAAGTTTGTTTATGTTTATATAAGATCAATCGGGGTGTTATGATAGGTACCACTCGTAGTTTCTGATACCCACGATACAGGGAATAGGTATCACTGTGGGGTTAGGGATAGGTTTTGAATGTTGTGGGTTATGTTATGTTACTTTGACTGCCTCATTGGTCTAGTGGTTGTAGTAGTGCGACTGCTGATCATGAGGTCCTGGGTTCGAATCCCGGGTCGGGCCAAAATTTTTTTTGTAAATAAGTTGAAATTTATAAAAGATCAACCGGTGTATTATGAGAGGTACTACCCGTAGTTTCTGATACCGTCAAGAAATTTTCAGTAGCTGCCCGGAGTCAGGAAGTTGGCGGTGGCCCACCTCCTTGTCTCGGAATGCACGTAAAGCCGTTGGTCCTGCACCTGATCTCTCTCCGGTTGTGTCGGTTTACCGTCTCATCGGATTATGAGGGTGAGGGAATAGAGAGTGCACCTATGCTTGCGCATACATTTGCGCACTATAATGCTATCCTGCGTCGATGGCTAGTCTCCGTTGAGGCAGGCCGCCGTGACCGAAATTTGGTCTGGAGAATAGTATGTTACTTTATTTTATTATGACTATACATTTGCAGAAAACCAAACATTTCATTCATTGAGCTTGAGAATGTGACGAATAAAACGGCGCCCACGGTATTAGAGAATGGACTGCACGAAGACGGATCGGCACGCGGCGCGAGCGACTCGAGCGGCGCGCCGGCGGTGCCCACGTCGTTGTCGGCGGCGGCGGCTGGCCATTTGGAACAGGGAAAAGGGGACTCGTCGCTATCTATTGACAGTACGGACAAGTAAGTATTTACATAAATAAATACATATAAAATAAATAAGTAAGTAAATTTTGAATCCCTGTTAGTATTTCTTTCTCTAACTGCCTCGTTGGTCTAGCTACTGCTGAGCGAGAAGTCCTGGGTCGGGCAAAATGGTATTGGGTTTTTCCATTAGTAATTTCTCAGTACCAGTCTGGAGTCTGGATTTGTGCTCGATTAGTGGCAATAGGCTCGCACTTTATTACATGAGACTTATAACATAAATGGCGAAATGTGGGTGCACTATGCACCTCCACCTACCCTTTCGGGGAATAATGGCGTAATGCTATGTATGTATATATGTATGTAAATTTTAATGAAACATGGTTCAATCTTTTCAACCATGTTTCATTATTGGAATGAAAATTTTACAATGCTATAAGTACTCGTATCCTACCTAAATGCGAAGACTTGGTTTATGAGAATCAAAGGTAGACCTAATACAAATGAATGCATCGATAATATTGTACTCGTATTTTTACTGACTTCAAAAATGAGTAGGATATTCTCGATCCGACGTTTTTAGGGTTCTGTACCAAAATGGTAAAAAAGAAACCCCTATGGTGTGACTTTGTCTGTCTGTCACAGCCGTATATTTCAGAAACTACGAATGTTATCGACTTGAAATTTGGAGCAGTTATATACAAAATGCTTGGCTACTGTTATTGCTTTACTAGCTGTTACTAGGTATAGTATATAGCGTATATATGTGTAGTGTGAGTGACATTAGACGAACTGTACCTTTTCACTAATATATCCATAAATATCGGTTGTGCTTTGAATATGTTTTTTTAAATGTTTTATATGAAATACATATTTTAAAATAAATTTAATAAAATTATGATAATAATATCACACATATATTTTAATTATATATTTTAATTTTTAATTATAATAAAGAAAACAAGATTTTTGATGTAGATTTGTATTTGTATAGATGATGTAAATTTAATTGTGTAATGTCTCTGTCCTAGTCTGTCCTGATACTATAATCTGACATCTGTCCCCGCACCATGCTACAGCGCTAGCAATGTAGGTAAAGTGACATATTATATGAAAGGTTTTTGGACATGGGAACGTATCGGAGCTATTCAAAGATATACTATTGTTTCAAAACATTCATGCATTATTATTATTGTCTGCTTTATAGTTTATGTAATAATATGTATTACTGTTGTAGGTTTCCAGACGAAGAGCACACGTCAGATAGAAATCATGCAGAAATCAATGAAGAATCAGACGAAAGAAGAATCATAGATCTTAAATATTTTCTAAAAGAATTAAAAACAATTTCGAACCACTCAACAGCCTTCGGTTGCGGTATAAATAATTTGGAGTTGATAGGGGAGAAAAGGTTAGGTTTGATTTCAAAATTAAAATTCAAATGCAATATGTGTAATGTTGAATTTACTACACATACGTCCAAACCTAGTCCAAGCGACAATTTGAATGTAAATACTGCCGTAGTAACGAGTGCTGCTATTACAGGTGTAGGATATACACAATTGCAAGAAATATTTACATCAATAAATGTTTCGTTTATGACAGAAGTTTTTTATAAGAAAATTGGTAATCGAGTTAGTGAAGAATGGGAAAAGTTAGCCACAATTGAAATGGAAGCTGCGGCTGCTCGTGAGAAGCAAAGTGCATTGGACGAAGGCAGAGTCAATTCAGATGGAATCCCCGTCATAGACGTGATCGTTGATGGTTGCTGGGCTAAGAGGACCTACAAGAAAAACTATTCCTCGTTATCAGGCGCTGCTGCAATCATAGGTAAAAAGTTTGGGGAAGTGCTATATCTCGCCGTAAAAAATAAATATTGTTGCATATGTGTACGCGCCAAGAATAAACAAACTACACCATCAGAGCACATGTGTTTTAAAAATTACACTGGTTCATCTACAAACATGGAATCGGAAATATTAGTGGAAGGATTCAAACAATCTTTGCACATGTATGGTCTTATATACGGCAAAATGGTTGCTGATGGAGACGCTTCCACTTATTCTAAAATTTTAGCAGCCCGGCCATATCCTAACTACACTGTTGAAAAGATAGAGTGTAGAAACCATTTATTACGAAACCTGTGTAATAAATTACAAGCGCTTACCAAAGATACCAAATATAAACTGCAGCATAGAAGGTATCTGAATACACAAAGAATCCTGGCTATCAGAAAAGTTATTTGTTCTTCAATAAAACACCTGAAGAAAACAAGTGATACCCGCTCAAAACAAATAAACGATCTTTATGTAGCAATTTCCAATTCATATAATCATGCTTTCGGTTGTCATACCAATTGTCAGAATTTTTATTGCGAAAGCAAAAAAACAAGTGAAGATGTCAGTGTCAAACTGAAAGATACGGCGTTAGAAAATCAAATAAAGTTTATAGTCTGCTCTATTGCAGCTAATGCACGAAGTCTTATTGAAGACGTAGACAGCAATCGTTGTGAACAGTTTAACGCCATAATTGCAAAGTGTATCGGTGGTAAACGCATAAACTTTTGTCTTCGGCGTTCATATCATACCAGATGCGCTACGGCAGTCGTATCATTTAATACAAAAAGACCTTTGTATAAGCTCCAAAGATCTATTCTTGGTGTGAGCCCAATGTCAAAATCAAAATACCTGGAATTGCGAAAACTAAAAAGAAACGGTTCCAAGCCTAAAATGCAACCCAGAAAGCTTGTTTATCAACAGAAAGAGAAAAGGGCTGAAGATGAAAATTACGGTCAAAATTGTATGAAGCCTGATTTGCATACAGAAGATTTAGAAAGAATGAAAAAAACATTTTTAACAAATTTGGAGAAATCTGACGAAGAAAGAATTAATATTGAAAGGGAAACAGTCCTCCAGAGTGATTGTAGTAAATGGATGGAAATACGAAGGAATTTGTTAACGGCTTCCAATTTCGGCAAAATTATAAACAAGAGGAGCACGACGTCAGGTAGTATAGTTAAAAGTTTACTGTATCAAAAAGATCTCTCTGGTGTTACCTCCATCAAACATGGTAAAATTTATGAAAAAATTGCTTTGAATCAACTAGAGCAGCAAGAAAACATTAAAATTATGCCCTGTGGGCTATTCATCGATAAAAACCATCCATTTTTAGGAGCAACTCCTGACGGTGTGATAGATGATAATAGGATTGTAGAAATAAAATGTCCAGTATCAGGCTACAGAACTAGCTTGGAAGATGCTGTGAAAAACAAGAAAATTACTTTCTGGAAGTATGATAATGGCTAAATGTTGATCAATAAGAAACATCACTGGTATTTCCAAGTGCAAGGACAGTTAAATATTACAGGAAGGAGAGAGTGTCTTTTTGCCGTGTGGGTTAGTTCAAATCAACAGATAAAAACAGAAATAATACAATGCGACCAAAGACTGTGGAATGATCATATGGTTCCCAAACTAAAAACATTTTACTTGGAATCTTTACTGCCGGAATTGTTGGATCCGCGAAAAACACGTAATATGCCCTTGAGAAAAATAAGTCCTCCGACCACAATCAAAGAAAAACCCAAGAAAAGAAAACATAATTCAATAAATTCTCATTTTGCCAAGGTCCCAAAAACGCAGGAAAGAACCGACAATTACGACATGACAGATATACAACAATGTAAGCAATCCATTGTACATTTCAATAATATTTAAAATAAATTGGTAAATCCAGTTGGGCATGCCTTAAGCGCATTAAAAAATTTACGTATAACATGATTATATATGATTAACATATATATGATTATACGGAATTTTTTAAAGTAGTTTAAATACATTTCGACAGCACTATCGGCTTCAACACCCTCGAAAACCAATGAAAATGACACCCATGATGAAAAAATTTATACCTAATTCAGCCGCCATCTTGGATTTACATTTCGACAGCACTATCGGCTTCAACACCCTCGAAACCCATGAAAATGACACCCATGATGAAAAAATTTATACCTATTGCAGCCGCCACCTTGGATTTACATTTCGACAGCACTATCGGCTTCAGCACCCTCGAAAACCATGAAAATGACACCCATGATGAACAAATCAATACCCATTGCAGCCGCCGTCTTGGATTTAAATTTCGACAGCACTATCGGCTTCAACACCCTCGAAAACCATGAAAATGTCACCCATGACAAAAAATATTGATACTACTTACTTTTAGTCTGTACTACTATTATTTATTCTGTGCTTTTAAAATATTGTAATAAAAAAAAATCTCTTATTATTACCATAGTAATGACGCGCTCTCGTGTAGTGTTTTACATATCTACCTAGTTATTTATGATGAGAGTTTATTTTTGTTTAGGAAGCATTACTTTTTGTTATAACGGTAATATGATATTTGTAGTGGGTACTTACGTATGAATATTGCGTGTCGCGTAATTTGTTGAAGCCTCTTTTTTGTCTTTTTTTTTACCGATTTTTTTTTTATTATTGTAATTGTATTGTATATTCTGAATATAAGTACATATTAAACTGTTTAATAAATGCATATTTACATATAACATTTTATTTCATGCTAATCTTTTAGGATTATAAATTGAGTAGGTATCTACGCGAGGACTGAATGATGGATCAGTCTAGATAGTCTCGAGTCCACGAAAAAAAAACACGAGCCTCTAAATTTTGAAACTCGAGTCTCGGAATGGACCCTAGTACCTATTTACGTACTATATTGGTGGTATGTTCATACGTGGTAGAGCCATGCTGCAATTATATTAGTAGTATAGTTGTAGCACGAATGGGTCGGCTCGACCGGGGAAGGACCACGCTCTCACAGAATACCAGCGTGAAATAGTAGCTTAATGCTGCTGTATTTCGTATGGTGAGTGTAGAGAACCGGAGACCCTTTTTACTGGAAATGAGGCATTCCATCTCAGTCCTCACGGTGACAACGCATCTGCATTTTGATTTGTAATGGAAGATAGATGTAGATGTCTATGGGCCGCAGCAACCACTTACCATCAGGTGGACTGTGTGCTCGTTTGTTACCCTATTCTATAAAAAAAAAAAATGTCAGCTTGTAGGCCTATGAAAGAAGCTTCTAAATGTTACTCTTTACACATCGATCCGTCGTACCGTAGAAATACTTCCGTGAATTTGAAATTTATTTGAATAACATATTTTTACTTATACATTTTTATTGCAACACGAATCAAGTTCAAATTCACGAAACGGGGTGTTATTATTCAAAGCTAAACGGTATGTTTACGGTCCGTCTGCGGCACAGATCGCTGTTCATCAGCTGGGCGGCCGGGATCGGCGCCGTTCAAAGTCGAACTCGACTCACGCACTAGATCAGTAAAGTGCTTATCTGAACACATTTCTAAAGACGCAAACTTCGACACGAAATAAATAGCCTATTCACAGATATCATGAATTCTTACAATCATGCATTCGGAAACGTAGGTACTTGCATAGACCTACTACCTACATAACTACATACCCAACGGCTGTCACATTACATACATACACGGCGAAAACTACAAAACGCAAACTTACTACCTGCTAAACCAATGGGCGTATCCT
The DNA here is from genome assembly GCA_036936625.1 of Parnassius smintheus behrii. Lineage (NCBI taxonomy): Eukaryota > Metazoa > Arthropoda > Insecta > Lepidoptera > Papilionidae > Parnassius > Parnassius smintheus. The sequence goes on from JAUPFT010000017.1 coordinate 12,473,301, forward strand.
TCCAGTATTTGGAATTTCCAGTATAAGCTGATCTTGCATTGTATAGGCTTTCAGTACAATGAAGAGTCAGCTTATACTAGAATATTAGTTTGAGTAGCCCTTAGTATGTACAATGAAATTAAATTTGCGATATATAATTTTATGTTCATATAATGACAAGTTAATAGTAAATTATGATTGATAATTTTATTACTTACTACGCGTCCGATTATAGTTTATTTTCCTCTAACAAAATCGCTTTGACCTCGTGTTCCCGCGTGACCGCGAGCAGTGTGAGAACGAATGGCGCGGGGAAGTGGGGGCGAAATTAGAATTTGAGCTGAGGTAGTATAGGCTCTTAAGTATGGATTTAGAACGTGGTGACGTTGAATGCCTTATTATAAATACACATTGCATTGACTCCGACACTTCGAGTGATGAAGAATATCTATTTAACTTTTCTTTTATGTTTAACTACCTACTCATATTTTTCATTCAAATCAACCTGTGTTTATTATTTATATTCGTATTTTATTATAATAACCATAAGAAGAAAATAGTATTCTATTTTATTATTAGAATAGAAAAACATTTGTTTAACAAACACAGTAAAAAATAATAAGATAAAAACAAAATTATAACAGCGCCTCCGGGTGTACCGACACTATCTTAGTGAACAGACTCAACAACATGTGGTCAGGCACCATTCGTGCGAAGACAACATTCAACTATGAACTTAAAAAATGTAAACATAAAAGAATTTTCACATAAATCATAATGAAAAGCCGCTAAAAACTCAAACTCAAATTATACACGGTGCAACGGAATAAATTACCGCTTAATGTTTAAATTCCGGACTGTAAATTTAGTACGACTGAAACGCTGTGTGTCAGATATCTGAAAGTAACTCATTTCCGCTCGTTACATTCAAACGGTAAGTATTTATTTTCATTTATTTTTTATTCTTTATTCGTCACCATTGTCTATTTTGTACTATGTGATAGATATAAAATTTGTATTATCATAATTTATGTTGAAACATCCAGTAAAATCCAATCATCGAAAATCAGCCGTTTCCGAAAAATCAGCTAACAGTTACATAGGTAAAAATCACATGTTTCGAGTATAGAACCTTATTGTAACCCGGTTTATAAGTTACATCAACCGCAAGAAAGTTCATGAAATTAGATTTATCAAAAAGACGTTGACCTTTACTTTTTACAATGTTTCAAATAAAATGTTAACCTAAAAAGTTTATAATGAATATTCTGTGTACATATATATATATATATATATATATATATATATATATATATATATATATATATATATATATATATATATATATATATACATATATATGTGAATACATATCAATATATATACTGGTGACCTTTATTACCATCTGGAAAAAAATAGGCTGTAACATGATATATAACAGAGTAGAAGTCCAAAAAAAATAAAAAGCAAACATATTGAATTATACGTTTGAAAAAAAATTTGAACAATTACTTTGCCCTTTGCCCTTGAGCCTGTTACCCTGCGTAGTGACAAGGTCAAAAATACCTACTAAATTTATTATTTTACTTTTACTAATATTGTAAAGTAGGGTGGATATGATTTGAATTTCGATAGAGTTTAATTGATTTATTTAATTTATTCAAAATTTTAGTTTTTATTTTTGTAAAATGTCCATGCCATAGACTTTCTACTCCCTTCACGTGTTACACCCTATTTTTTTCAGACGGTAAAAATTGGTCACCAGTATATATAATTATACCTATTCAATTTCAATTCATTTATGCCCTATCTGTATAAACTATGTATATCAAACGTCATTAAGCTGTAGTAATAAAATTTAACGTAAAAAAAGATTATCTACTAATTAACTTACATACAGGCGGGTCAAACAACTTTTAATTGCAACACCTTAGTATTTTAGACGTAAATTTAAGACGTAGGTCGTAAAATAGAAGTAGATAAGGTGAAGAAATGGCGGACCCGTATTACTTAGTATCTTTATCGTCAAATACAGACATTTTATTAAAAATATTAACTAGCTATCTAGGTACTATTTCATGCGTTTCTTTCGTATCTATCGTTTCTATCGTATCTACCATAGGGAGTGCTCTAAGGAATTGTTCGGATTAGTTCCGCCAAACACGAACGCACATAGCGTCAAAATTCACGATACCATCCTCACTATCTGGATGCTTGGCGGTCCACCACTGTGCGATTTACTAGAAGTGTTCTTCCTCGTACAACCTCTCTGTGGAATTGTTTACCACCGTCAACTTTTCCGGACCGATACGACTTAGGGACCTTCAAGAAAAGAGCTTACTCCTTTCTAAAAGGCCGACAACGCATCTGCAACTCCCCTGGTGTTGCTGTTGTAGTCACTTACCATCAGGTGAGCCGCATGCTTGTTTGGCCCCTCTTCTATAAAAAAATGTCATCCCATGGATTACATAAGAAGCGACGGTGGGGAAAGAAACAGCAGATGTGTAGCAGTGTCTTCCTAATAACAATAATCAAAATAACATAAAACTGTGTTCGCCAACTCGTCTGTCATCATCCATCCAATACAGACTATAGAATCCAAGTATATAAGGAGGATTTTGCCTTAGTTACGCTTGGCAGACAGATTGGCAACCGCAGTTTGTTATTATTTTGAGGAACATTTTGCTGCTCATCTTATGTTTTATTTTCCTTGTCTTTTCCTTTTTTTTCTTTTTTTTTTTCACCCACTGGACGATATGAAGGGATGTCTGTCTGCCAGGTGTGGAAAATCTTGAAAGTATCGCCCCTATGAGGCAATCTATCAGTATATTTATGAAAATGTAATGTATGTTCGCAAAAAACAAAAGTAGTTTTATTAAAATATAATGTATGTTCGCAAAAAACAAAAGTAGTTTTATTAAAAAACAGTGATGTACACTTTTTAAACACTAGAAACAAACACAAACTAGTGATATCAGTTTCTCGACTCCACAGTCAGTCAGTGATTCACTCTTAGGGATATGTATACGCTATTACAACAAAGTCCCAGAATATATACAAGGTCTCTCTATTACCAAGTTTAAGTATTTAATTAAACAAAAACTGTATTAAGAGGGTTGTTATAACTTGGTTGATATAACCCCTGGATATCGGTGGTCGCTTCCAATCAGTTTCTAAAATAAATTTTGTAACCATTTACATTGTAAAATTTATTTTTAAAAAATAGTCCCGCTGGGTTTCTAGCTGGTTCTTCCTAGGACAGCGGCTTTGTGACTTTCATTAAGAATTACATGGAATCTATATTGAATAAAAAATTATTCTATTGTATTTTAATGGGTAGTTCTGTAGTGGATTTTTGATTGCCTGTAATGACGATGATCAGGAAAATGCAGATAATCCTGCAACGAATTTTGCTTCTCACTAAGTTCTCATCAGGGAGTTATTAATATGGATCCGATATTTGGAAGTCAAAATTTTAAAGTATTTCCACATTTGGAGGTCCTTGGGGACCGATTACACTGTTTAAAAATGAAAGTCTGCCATATTTATTTACCCTTTATTATCTTTTTTTAAGTGTTTAGAGAATGCGGACTATTTGAAGCATTCTCTACCAGTCAACATGTCTTGAGAAAAAATTATGATGTGCTGAAACCCGCACACACGTTACACTTGACATTTTAAAATATTTTTTATTAAAAATACTGATCAATTACTAATTTATACTATTTGCGTAATAACATTTTTTTTTTATAGTTGCCACACTTGAGGGGCAGGTTGGAAACCGCAGTGTTTTGTTATTTTGAGTTGTTATCAGGAAGACAAGTAATACGTGGTAGCGAGACGCCGCAGCTGTATTATAGTTGTAGCACGAATGGGTCGGCTAGACCGGAGCAGGACCACGCTCTCACAGAAAACCAACGTAAAATAGCAGCTTAAATGATCAATCGTAACACCAGGGGAATTGCTGGTGCGTTGCCGGCCCTTTAGAAATGAGTAAGCTCTTTTCTTGAAGGTCCCCAGGTCGTATCGGTCCGGAAAAATCGCCGGTGGTAAACTATTCCACAGAGAGGTCGTACGCGGAAGAAAACTCCTTTTGAAACGTACAGTGGAGGACCGCCAAGCATCCAAATGGTGTGGATGGTATTTGGACGTTTGCCGCGTAGTGCGTTCACGAAATTTGGCGGCTGGGATTATTCCGAACAATTCCTCAGAGCACTCCCCATGGTACATGCGGAAGAAAATGCAAAGAGATGCAACATCTCTTCGCGCCAGTGAATCGAGCCGATCGGAAAGGACTCGGTCGTCGACGATTCGAGCCGCTCTGCGCTGGATGCGGTTAAGCGGAAGGAGCTGGTACTGGGGAGCCCCAGCCCAGAGATGGGAACAGTATTTCATGTGCGGCCGAACCTGCGCCTTGTAAAGTTGCAGGCGGTGTGCCGGCATGAAATACTGTCCCGCTCTGCTGAGCACGCCAAGCTTCTTAGAGGCCAATTTGACCTTCTCTTCCAAGTGACCACGAAAGTGCACGTCACTCGATATGTCGACGGCCAAGGATTCCGATACTGGCTGAGGCAACAAGAGTAGTGCCTTGAAACTGAGGAGATACGACAAAGGGGTTCTTTTTAGCGCTTAACGCGCAAACTTGTGTTTTCTGGGGGTTAAACTGGACTAGATTTAGTCGCCCCCAATCCGAGACTCTGTTCAGCAAAGACTCGACTTACCTAGAGTACCTTACCTGAGTTGCCTTACCTAGAGTAATAAACGAGGTTACAATCCACGTGATAGCAAGCGGCTACAGCAGCCCATGGATCATCATCATCATCATCATCATTACAGCACTTCACAAGTCCACTGCTGAACATAGGCCTCCCCCAAGGTATGCCACAAAACACGGTTCTGAGCCACCTGCATACATCGATTTCCTGCATGTCTCACCAGGTCGTCACTCCATCTAGTGGGGGGTCGCCCTACACTTCGCCTACCGGTACGAGGCTGCCACTCGAGAACCCTTCTTCCCCAACGATTGTCGGTTCTTCGAGCTATTAGGCCAGCCCATTGTCACTTCAGCTTACTAATCCGTTGGGCTATGTCGGTCACTCTGGTTTTACTGCGTATATCCTTATTTCTGAGTCTATCACGCAGAGAAACTCCGAGCATAGCCCTCTCCATAGCTCGCTGAGCGACCTTGAGCGTCCTCATACGGCCAGCAGTGAAGGACCATGTCTCTGATCCGTAAGTCATACCTGACGAGAAGATGTGTCGTAATTTCCCGACGCTGCCCAGCCGAGTTGAATCCGTCGATTGACCTCTCGGTCGAAGTTGGACTTACCTAGTCGGACTATTTGTCCCAGGTAAACGTACTCGTCAACAACTTCGAGCATAGTGCTCCCAACAACTACCGGCATAGGTGTGACATGACATTGAACATGATCTTTGTTTTGCCCATGTTCATCTTAAGACTTATCAGTTGGGAGACACCATTGAGGTCTTTGAGCATAGTGCTAAGGTCCTCCAGCGATTCTGCCATAAGGACTATATCGTTGGCAAATCGAAGGTGAGTGATGTACTCGCCATTGATATTAATACCGTATCCTTTCCAGTCCAGTAGCTTGAAAACGTCTTCCAACGCAGCGGTGAAGAGTTTCGGGGATACGTCACCCTGTCTTACACCTCTCTGCAGTTGGATAGCTTTCGAACTCTGGTTCTGTACTCGGATAGCCATCGTAGCCCTACTGTACAAACACTTCAGCACTTCGATATACCGACAGTCAACAACAGGCACCGCTGAAGGGACTGTAGCACCGCCCAAATTTCGACGGAATCAAAGGCTTTCTCATAGTCCACATACGCCAGGCAAAGTGGCAGATTGTACTCTTCGGTCTTCTGTACAATATGCCGCAGGGTATGTATGTGGTATATGGTACAGAAACCTTTTCGGAAACCGGCTTGTTCAGGAGGCTGGAAGTCGTCGAGTCTGCGTGCGAGACGATTCATATTCATTTATTGATAAAATATAAGCTTACAGTATATACAACCAAATCGCTTATATCTACATTAAATTTACAAAGTAAGATAAAATACACAAGAAAAAAATCACCAATTATTAAATTTCCATACACAATATAAATTACAGCCACAACAGTATAATGAGATCTATTTACTATATCATAAATTAAACTTATTTACCTAAACATATACTATTCTACTATCTTACAAAGTTGTTTAAGAATATTAATACATATTTATATATTGCGCTGGGTTTGTCAAAAAATATATCTGCGTCTGGATTGGCCCTGAGAAAACAGTTTATTACAATACGGCCGACGTATCTTGGCGAGTCTGAATATAGGCTCTGCGAAGTTTAGCGCATGAACACTCGTGAAGAAAACTGTTATTGTCATTTTTTTATATATACCAATGTACAAATAAAATTTCCCTAATACAGTGACCAAAAATATCAAAACACTTTGGAGACATTATAAATTAAAGATTCAATTTTGATACCTCACCTTTCGATAGGGGCAGATTTTATCACAAACACATACAATATTATTTACATTTAATACTTTTTATTTATTTACACTTATTATTATTTAATCACTGTCGCTGAGGGGGGAAATTCCTAACATAAAGTCGTCGGCCCCTTGTGTACCATGTGAGGTACTTGGCATAGGTTCATCTTCGTAATCGTCGCTCTCACTTTCAGACTCACTTTCTGAATCTGAAGCTGTATTAATGATGAATAATTGATCCGTCATTTCGTCAATAATATGGTCGCTCTTCCTATAGTCATGTTCGACCTCTTGCACTTTTCTGCATAAAGCACTCCATTCATTCTGACCCATTAAATTTACTTTTTCTTGTATGAGCTCCATTGTCCGGGTTACGTTCCAGTCGACGTTTTTAGCGGCTACGTGCCCTTTAATGGCAGCCCACACCATCTCGATGGGGTTTAAATCGGGATGATATGGGGGTAAACGAAGGACATCGTGGTTGTTTTGTTTAAACATTTCATCTATTACGTATTTTTTATTCACGTCTTTGTTTTTTTTTATTAGATCGTAAAGTTGTGGTTTACGCATGTCCTTTTCATATGGTATACCCTTTTCTAATAACCACGATTCCATTTTTGCCTTCTTGTCATTAGATGTAGGGGCAGGATCCATTAATTTGTTATGGTACGGAGCATTATCGATAACCACCACCGAGTTAGGGCTCAAATTTGGAATCAGTTGGGTCCGTAACCATTTCTCATAATTTTTGAAATTCATGTCATCATGATAGTCTCCGGTTTTGCTGCCAGATTTGAACATTAGTAGCGCGTTCGGAACAAACCCTGCTTCTGACCCAGCGTGTACCATCACTATCCGCTGACCTTTTGATATCGGGCGCTTTAGTCCTTGAGCGGAACCATCTGACCACGCCTTACCTTTTGTATGTGATGAGTGGGCATACGACTCGTCAGTGAATACAATTGGTCGCCCTTCGTCCCTGTATTTTTTCATTGCCTTCAAGTACAAGATCCTTTTCAGGCGAATGTCGGTCTTCTCTATAAGAACCATTCTATTGGTTTCGGTCTTTCGCCACTTGAAACCCAAGTTTTTGATAATTGTCTTTAAGCTCGTTTTACCACCTTGAAAATTTATATCCCGTTTGAGTTTCGCTAGTAATTTGTTTATCGTCGGCATTTCTTTTTCAGTTTTGTGGAAGTTGTGTATGCATCTTTTTACTACTCCCTGGTCAAAATTATCCATATCAGTAATAGGTTTTGATCTAGACCTTTTTTTACCAGGCGTGCGGAATACTGAAAGTAAGCCCGAAATATTGCCTTCAGTTGCGATCCGCTGTACTGTGCGTTGGGACACACCAGTTGCGTTAGCAACTCTTAAATAAACTTTATCGACATCTTTTACGCCTTCTTCTTTTTCTTTTTTCATATATTGCGTTAAATCGTAAATAATTTTTCTCGCCTGGCGATTTAACACACTGTTATGTTTTGGTGGCATGTTTGGCGAATAATATAAGTGCTAACTGACACTTGCAAATAAAACAAATAAAACAAACAAAACAAACTTAACACTATTAATAAAAACAAACAACAATAACAACGAAAACTTTTGTAACCGACTGTGCTCAAGACAGAGATAGCGACACGAACACGACACCAATGCTAACGTGTGACTGAGAAATATTACCGTGTACCGAGCATTGCCGAATAAGCACGAAGCTTTACGAAGTAACCAGAAAGGGATGTCCAACACGCGTGCCTGAGGGTGTTGTTTAATCGATTTTTATTCAAATCGATTAAAATTAAGACATAAAAATATATTTATTTGCAATTTATAAGGAGGTTCTAAATTTTCTCAAATAGTCGTTACTCAAGAAGACGTTAATAGATAATTGGTATTTAAGTACATTATGTCTTTCAGCTGAGAAAATAATATGTTTTTAGTTTTTTTTTTATTTAAGTCGAAATCTTGTTTATTATCAACAAAATTCACTATATTTGTAAATCTATTTCGTTTAATATCTTATATAAACAAAAATCAATAACTTCTAAATAAAACTAATCGATTGCGATATTTTATGACTAAAGGGTCGATTGTGTTTACTTATGGTCAATCTCTAGCCTAGACCACCGCCCCCCGTACGTCGCCTCATGCCACCATTTTGTTCCTTAAAAAAGCTATTGCGCAACCTTCTGCGCGAAGGTCGGACTCGCCAAGATACGTCGGCCGTATTATAGTTTAAAGGCTCTGGAAGTGGGACTGTTATCTGCGTGTGGGGAGCGCCACGTACGCGGACAGGAGAGGAGTCTACGTTTACGTCTACCAACACCTCGCACATAATGGTCCGGTACATAAAGATGTATGGTCTCACGAACTGCAGGATTATCTACTTTGTTACTTAACAAGAAATAATAATGCATTATATATGCATAAGTTCCCGCCTACACTGTAGGGTATCCAGACCAACCATGCCCGATACAAATGTTGACGGATATAGAAATGGGTAGTATCCATACTGGCGTTTATACAGATATCTGGCAAACTTACGTTGGATTTTTTCCACCATCATTGTATACATGATTTCTCGAGGCTTCCATACTAAGGCGTTATACTCTAGCTTACTTCGCACGTAGGCATTATACAGGAGTTTTATCACACGGACATTTTTAAACTAATGCGAAGTTCTAATTATGAAACTTAGACTTTTATTCGCTTCTTTGTACGTTTTAATAATATGTTCATGGAAATTCAATTTACTATCCATGATTAGGCCTAGATCGCGAATTGAATAGACACGTCCTAATGGAGTGCCTGCTAGCTGGTATGTCGCTGTGATTGGATTGCGTGACCGAGAAAAAGTTAGAGTCTTACACTTTGAATTATTAAGGGGCAACTTGTTTTTTACACTCCATTCAACCACTGCGTCAATGTGGCGCTGTAATGCCATACAGTCCTCAGCTCCGGTCACTGTATGGAAAAGTTTTATATCATCAGCGAACATTAAACATTTTGCCCTTGAGATATTACTGGGCAGATCGTTAATCATTATTAGAAATAGAGTTGGACCGAGCGTACTACCTTGACTCACACCCGAGCGTGTGTAATATTCTTGAGAAATATAACCTCTTAGCTTAACAAATTGCTTTCGGTCTTTAAGATAATCTGCCATAAATTTTAAAAGTGGTGTAGAGAATCCAAGCTTTACGAATTTCAATAAAAGGATATCATTATCAACAAGGTCAAACGCCTTCTTAAAATCAAAATAGGCTGCGTCGACTTGATAACTTGACTTAACCCGAGTGGTCACGTAGTCCACAAACTGTATATGATTCGTCAAAGTAGAACGTTCCGGCCGGAATCCATGTTGACAGTTATCTAGAAGCCCACCTATTTGTTTATAAATGGAATTGTTTACAATGGATTCAAACACCTTGGCAAATATTGATAACACCGCGATAGGCCTGAAGTTAGTTACATCAGTGGACGAACCACTTTTAGGTACAGGAGTTACCCTGGACACTTTCCATGCATTGGGATAGAGGCATTGTTGAAGTGAGAGATTGTAGACATACAGTAATGGTTCCTCTAAAACTGCCATACAGTCCTTTATTAAAAACGAAGGTATGTTATCAGGGCCACAAGCTGCCGATGCCTTAAGACGGCGTATTGCCCATCGTAGATCTGAAGCTTTAATAATATTAATACTGACTTTGGTTACACAGTCTGCGTACATTGCATCGCGTTCCGCTGCCTCTGCATTTAACAATGGAGTATCAGGTTGAAAAACTGAGCTGAAATACTGCGCGAATGCATCAGTAGCTTTCTGCCCTTCTAAAATTCTATTATTATACACAAATTCCTTATTCTGTTGTCTATTATTTCGTTTTTCTTTCACGTATTTCCAAAAATTTGAAGGTTCGCGTGCTATATCATTTTCAACTTTTATCATATAATTTATAGATGCTGTATTAATAAGTTTTTTTACTTTGGTTCTATAATATTTAAATAACGCCTTATAAAATTCCAAGCCACGACTTTTAAACATTTTTAAATTAAAATATTTCAATTTTATGTATTTTATTATTTCTTTAGTATACCATTTTGTATACATATATTTATAATTGGTAGTTAAGGATTTATAGGGAACTCGTCTACTAATGACTTTATTAAGCTTATTATATAAGATCCCTAAAGCTACATTTACGTCTTTTTGGTGCATTAGGTCCGTCCAGTCCAAGTCATTTATATCAGTGTACAAGCCACAGAGATCTGCTTTACGGAAATTCCATTCTGTGCAAAGGTTCTGACATGGTGGAAATGGTATGTTTATTGCAGCTCTTGTTGGTAGTGTAAGCACGATCTCTAACGGAGGGTGATAAGCATCAATAGGTACCAATGGTTCAACTTCGAATGACACAGTACAACTTCCGGAGTCTAGATTAGTCAATACCAGATTCAAGATGCATCCATATTTATTACGAACATTATTACATTGCTGTAAGTTGCAACATTTTAAGAAATTATGGAACTGAGTTTGAACTGATTTATTACAAGACCTTAAGTTGAAATCACCAACAACCAAGAATTTACAGTCAGAATATGAGTTAATGGCATTTTCTATACAATTTAATGCATCAAGATATTGCTTGTCATTGTAGTTTGGTGGTAAATATGCAACACACACTAAGAGTTTAATATTTTTCAACGTTAAAAGAGTAAATAACAATTCTTTATCATCAGTTAAACCATCTATGTTCGTAATTCTTTTAACGGTAAAACTATTCTTTACTGCTAAGAGAACACCACCCCATCCGACGTTACCTGCACGATCCTTCCTTAGCACAATATACTCGGGAGGGAACAGTTCAGAGTCATATACAGAATCGTTGAGAAAAGGATTTAAGGATGACAAGATTACTTAATATTAAAGACATATTATTATGGAAAATAACAGTTTTTGTGCGTAGACCTCTTTCATTTTGATAGTACAATAGTATTTTTTAGATCGTACTTTATTACTACGTTTATTCTTTTTTTGCGGGCTGTTCTATACGAGAAAAAACTTAGTACTTTCTACTTGAGAATTGGTCTTTCGAGGTGTGATTATTGTAGTATAACCATAGTAGTTATAGTCAATATTTACATTATCTAGTATATTTTTGTAAATATGTTGTATTCCCTTTTTATTGATTTTCCCAGTTTTAAATGAGTACGTGTCAAATGAAGTTAAGAGATTGGAATCATAAAAGTATGCATAATGATTGTTTTGTAATTCCAAATACATTAAATTATTAAATAATTCTATTTTATACTTATATATTGGTGATCCACATACGTATGTAGGAGCACATAGAATTATTTAGTATGAGAAATATGGTGTAATGCTTCCCTTATGGTTTTTACTAACTCTATACAATCACATGTAGTTCTAAAATCTCTTTCACCTATCATAATAATACAATAGTCGCACATATCGTATCCATGCAATTTTTTATCAATATTCTGGAGTAAATATTTAATATTACTATTCGGCGAGAAATAGCGGATGTAGTCAAACTGTTTATTGAACGTAGTATCAACAGCTGACAGCGTACCCCAGGATGAGCTATTAGTCAGGATACACAATTTGGGTCTCTTACTTTTATCAATTTCTGAGTTTAAATTAATCGTGTGCTGAATTAGCGAGGATTCTTCGAATTCTTTAGCTTGGACTGCCTTTTGAAGGGTTATGATTTGATTATTAAGGTCCGCTATTTCATTTTTGCTGACTTCAGTTGCAGCTCGAGATCTTTAAGATTCTGCTCAAGGGTTAGGATGTTCTTGTTAGAGAATTCCTCTGTCTTGTTGTCACTGGATGCCCTGGGCGGTGTGGCTATTATATTTACATCTGTATATCGTGGGGAACTTCTAATTTTCTTTTTGGTGCTACAATTTGATTTACTTTTCTTTGGTGGTGTTGATAGAAAAGCCTTTAATGTGTTATTTTCTTTGATAAGATTGGTCACTTGTGAACGGAGGTCGTTATTGTCTAGAATAATGTTTTCAAGTTCATTTTGTGTTGTGGCAAGGTCCATTCGTAGCTGTTCTATGATGTCTCTCATGTCCTGAATAGAGACAACTTCCGTCATTGTGTAATCCATACTTTTTGATAACAAGGTTTCATCAATAGTTAGACCATCGGAAAAAATGTAGTTTATTTACCTGATTCTGTGCTAGCTGGAGTAGATACTTCGTAATGACTCTCGAAAACAGCACGTAGACGCGGCTCAGAAGGGAAATCGGTCTGTAGTTCTTCAAGAGAGCCTTTCTTAAAGAACAAGACCACCGCACTTCTGCTCCACGCCTCCGTAGTAGTGCCACCATGGAGGACGGAATTGAAGAGCTTCTGAAGCCCATGTATACCTTGAACTAATTTCAAAGAAAGAATGATGATGAAAAAGCACAGTCACCCTTGATGTGAATATTACGCGATATAGTCGTTAATTGTAAACCAATTTTAAACATTTTTTTATAACGTAAGATGTACTTCAGAGGTTGTCTCAAATATGTATTAATATTATACAAATTATTAATAAATATATATAAATATTAATTATTGTTATACCCCTGAGATACTGGGTCTACAGGTTTGGTTAATTCATAGTGTTTAATTTAATTTTATGAATTACTATTATTATGGGCCAAATTGCCCATATTGATAGCGTCATCTCCGCGGATGCAGATTCATTGAATGAATAAGAAGATTCAATTCTGTACGAATTCATATAAAAATATTATAGTGCATATCTTGATTCTTCATGTATGCGGGAGGGTAGGTGCACTCAAATCATTCCAGGGCCAAACCTCTACCGGAGATGACGCATGATCGTTAACAGTCGCCCGAAGAATACGGGCAAACTGCCGCTGTGCAAAATCATAAAATTGACTACCGATGGGTTATTAATTCCAATATTTTGCCATGTAACTGATTGTACTTTTAAAACCTTTCGACGCTCATATCAAAGTTGAGCTGTGCAGATCTCTAAAGTAAATTGAATTCACAGTTAATTTCAGAGTAGGTACGCTAGCAACTTGGGTTAGATCCTCGCTGGCAAAAAAGAAATTATTAAGTGCTGATTTATCACGTGCTAGGCGGTGAAGGAAAGTATCATGAAAAAATCTTGATACCTAAAAATTAGAGGTACGCCATCGTGCGTTGAGACATGGCAGTGCTCTCCTCTAATTTTTCAGAGGGCAAGAAAATGGCTCTCAAAAATGCGAAGAGGCATGTGCCCAAGAATGGGACTGATATATAGAACGTAACTTTATATGTCTTAGCACCGATTTCTGAAGCTATGAAGCAAAATTATTATTTTTTTTTCACTTTTTGAATGACAGTTTAAGATGAAATGTGGTGCAGTTTTGTGTATTTATTAGCCTACATTTTACAATTAGCCTTTATTTTTTACGTGGTAGAGCCATGCTGCAGTTATATAAACAGTATAGTTGTAGCACGAATGGGTCGGCTCGACCGGGAAGTACCACGCTCTAATAGAATACCAACGTCAAATAGTAGCTTAATGCTGCTGTGTTTCGTATGGTGAGTGTAGAAAACCGGAGACCCTTTTTGCTGGAAACAAGGCATTCCATCTAAGTCCTCACGGATCAAAACTAATCTGCATTCAGATTCGTAATCGAGGATAGATGTAGATGTCTATGGCCGCAGCAACCACTTTCCATCAGGTGGACTGTGTGCTCGTTTGTCATCGTAATCTATAAAAAAAATACATACCCTAAATACAATCGTCATCGACTATTTGCTGCCAGCCTAAGCTGCCTCAGAATACCTGTTTAAAATATCAGCTTAATGATGCTGTATTTCGTATGGTGAGTGTAGAGAACCGGAGACACTTTTTACTGGAAACTAGGCATTCTAACCTCAGAGGTGATAACGCATCTACATTTTTTTTATTTCTTAATCGTGTATATGTCTCGAGTAGATGTCGACAGGCCGCAGCATTCACCGTTATTCTATTAAAAATTATTAACTTGCCAGCTATGCAGAGTACTGGCAAGTTAATAATTTTTTACTTTAATTACTTTGTAAAATCATCTTGAGCACATCGCTGTTATTACGGATTAATAACAACATCATGAATATTGTTTCCACTCTCTTTCCGATTTCTAAATGAATGGCAAGATGGGATAACTGAAGACGCGTTCTCATGCACTTATCCCCTATACTGCTTCCGAGCTACAGATTTAGCGTACGGATTCATTATTTTTAACTTTTTTTTGTATCTTGTTTATTATGCTGAATATAGCTTCATTTATATATTTAGTAATGTAAAGAAAAGTAACAACCTTTATACTTCCTTCCCACCGCTTGAAACAGCCCTTCTCTCTTTTCTGAAAGGGTTTTAGAGTAAGAAATTGTCTGCTGTGCTTTTTTTAATGTAAGCGGACTTCACCTGGCTTTGAAATATTTTTTTTATATTTTATACATGCAAGTTTCCTCACTATTTTTTCTTTCCCCGCTAATCGCGTAGTAAAACAGCACATAAAATTGCAATTAACAATTTCATTGGTGCTGACATGCATCAGTTTTTTGCTGTGAAATTTACGACGAGGAACGACCCTGGGGTACCAGCGCAGTCTAACATTTAGATAAATATTAGATTTACTTTACAGAACTGCTCTATGTTGATCATATCAACATCGTGAAGAAGTTTTTAGTTAAATGGCAGTTCTATGAAATTGATTCTCATCGGTAGTCAATTTCGTGATTTTAATAATTTTTCTTCAGGCAACAGTCATCTCCAGTTTAAGTTTCGCTCTGAAATGATTTTAGTGCATATAATCAGGAGCCATGCACGGAGAATTAAAATTTAAAGATCTGTTTGACCCGTACATTCGCGTGTTTTTTACAATTTTGTACGGGGTTAGATCTTCTTATTTATTCTTCTTCGTCTATTTACCTATGCGAATAAAGCTACAAAGAAATTTTAACTATTTTCGATTTTAAATTCAACAATACGGCGTACCGTACCCGGTAATTCTAGGCGAAGCTAAATCTATCCAATGTTGACAAACTAGAGTGCATTGTCCAAGGAATTGGTTCAGCAATTCGACTCGATCAGGCCACAGGGTTTCAGTTCCAAATTCTCCTCGAAAGACCAGAAAAATGGTTGAGCCACACTCCTCACTCGAATCTCGCTCGGAGAAACCCAAAATGATCGCGCTAATGACCATAATAATGCGGTGATTGTGGTCTTGGGTTCGATTTCCGGGACGAGCCTCGACCTTATTATGCCGGATCGATTTTCTTGGTGGACTGTATGCATACGCGGCTTCCCACAACCAAAACGAGATGGCCGATGCGACACGTGGCAGCAGGCGCTATTCGAAATCTACTATTTTGCCAGCGTCCTGACATGGAATTCCACTAGAGCCGTTAAGGGAGAAATATATGGCAAATAAATAAAACGGCTCAATGCAAATTAAGCAACACTTACCAGGGTGGGGTTCCTTTTGCTGGCGGCCTTGTGGACGACACTCCTGGCGGTGTGGTGCTTTAGAAGAAGGCGGTGCACGACGACAGATTGCACCACGCGACGTGGTTTTTACTAGCGGTTCTTCTTTGGCGCGACTGCCATAGAGTACGACGCAAGAAGAAGAAGTGGCGGCAGCGGGCGTCCTTATATGGGCAGGCCACTTCTATCACTTCTATCTCGGCGGGGCAGCTTCTTATTGGCGACCGAAATCGCGCCACATAATTAATCTTCCACCCCCCCCCCCCTTTCAGTGCGTGTGGAATGGAATGCGTTGATATGAAGGAAAGAGATATTGGCTAACAATAACCAACCAAACAAAATGTGAGAGTACCCGTTTCTTTTTCCGCGCAACCAGTAATTATAATATGAGTAATCAAACTCATGCAATCGATGCATCTTTGCCAAACGGAGTGGCAGTTTATTGATGTCTTTCTTGAGGAAATCAGTTGGACAGGAAGCAACAAATTCTTCAGAGGTATTGAATTCTTTTCCCGCCAAAAGGTTATCCAAATTCAGGAAAAAGTAGAAGTCTGCAGGCGCAAGGTTTGGTGAGTACGGCGGATGATGGGAAGCTTTCAACCCCAGCTCTTGTAACTTGGAGACCGTCTGTTGTGCAGTATGGGGTCGCGCGTGCAGGAACAGCGGGGACGAGTGATTTACCAAAGCTGGTTAGAAAAGTGCTAGCTTCTCCATCTTTGTATTCAGTTCTTCACAGTACACATATACAGAAATGATCATCACGTTTTAAGAAGCTGTGAAGAATCACGCCGGCCGTAGACCACCAAACAGTGACCATCACTTTTCTAGGGGTAAGTTTTCGTATAAGGCATTGTTTAGATGCTGAATCTGATTCCAACCAGCTTGCTGAGTGCTTACGATTATAAACGGAACCCATTTTTGCTCGGCGGTTCAAAATTCCTTCAATATAGAAGTTACTATTTTCCAGTATGTCGTTTTTTTTTCTTTTAAATTTAAAATTAACCATTATGTAGTTTTTGTTCTATGACTTAAAAATATCATTTCGTAGGGTTTACTAAAAATAACACTAAAAGATTTCATGGCAAATGATTTATCTAATACGATAATTTACAACCACATATATGTAAAAGATAAAAGTTTAATGTTGTAGCAAATAAATGTTACAATCCTAATTTTTAAAAATGTAAAGTAAGATGAAATTGTGTATTATTGTTAGGAATGAAATTTAAGCATGAGCAAATTCATTAAATATTTAGAATATATAATAATATTGAATAAAGTTATGAATCAAAATCAAATCAAATCAATTGAATCACTTGATGTTTTTGTGTTTATGCCATCTAGCATAGCAGCGAAAGGTCAATATCACAACGGTATTAGTCTCTTACCATATTTGTATTTGCTGTATTTTATATCATTTTTGAATGCTAATTATAGCAAAACATGTCAGTTCCACGTCATTGATGAATTGATGATCTTATGTACCATGTTCTAAGCAAATAAATTTTCTATCGAATTAAAAAGAATAATACTTTAATCTAGTTAACAAGAAGAAGTGTTTAGCGAAGTATAACCGGAAGCGCGAGAATCAATGGTAGTGGCTGAATGCAAATGAGGCTATACTTATAAGATATATATATACACGATGATACGAGATCATCGTTTCCAAAAATACCCCGGGACGGCTGGGAAAGCCAATCCCAGGCGGTTTTTAGAGGGTGCCTTGAACGATGTGTCTGCATCTATTCAAAATCTTTGTGTAGCAAACCATACTGCGTTATAAGGTACTACAAGCGCCATCTGTTAGTGTGACATACAAATTACCGTTCAACGCCTACCATTGATGAAGTTTACATGATTTTAAATATTAATTGCAATCGCTATTTTTTACTTTCACTAATATCGATCGTCATCATTACAGCCAGTGGCGGATTCACACATTTGCCGCCAGTAGGCAATGAAAATTTTGCCGCCCCCACACACTTCTACAATTCAATATGATATTGTTGTTCAGAATATGTCAATAAAATTGTAACTTTATGATTTGTGCACTATCGTCCTAATTACACCACCTTATTGCCGTAATTGGTATGATTGTTAACTAGGGGATTGATGAGTTAGTATCCAGATTATTTTTACAATCCAAAGATTTTTAGTTAAAAGCTCAATCATGTATGTAGTCATAATAAGGCGGGGAAAGGTAAGGTTTTGATCACAGATTATTGATAGGTCTTCGCGCGCTCTTCCGCGTCTGGTGGTTACCATTTTAAGATATGGTATAATATTTTGGGGTTCATTTCATGAACATAAAAGCCCTGAATTCAATACAAGTTTTAATTTTTTTTCGTAAATCCGCTGTAATACGAAGATTTAAAAAAAATCATCGACATCGGATGATTTTTCGATTTTCTAGAGTCAAAAAACGAGGAGACTGCTATAGTATAAAATTTAATATTCTATTCCATTCCATGCTAAACGTGAAGAAATATCATTAAGGTGTGGGAATTTTAAAATAAAATGGCAAGTTTTAAATATGCAATTTCCTGTATTTCTAACATATTAGAACTTTATACACTACATTTTTTATTTACATGAGCATTTTCGCTTCGCAATAATATTACAGTTAAAATAAATTTCTCTCTTTATTATATTATTTTACAATTTTTATTCAATCTATAATTATAATTAATAGGCAAAGTGACAAAATACTCACACTTCAAAGGATCAAAAATACTGTTGTCATCCTTTCTATTACACACTTGTATGAAATAATAACACAAATTGTATTTGTAATTGCAACATAAAAAATAGGTATGGAGTGGACTACAATATTCTACATTCTAAATTAAACCTTTATCCCTCTAAACAGGGTACGATGTTTTAGAAATTATTCAGTGGAACTTGAATTTGTTTCATAAAAGAACAGCTTAATGAAATGAGAGCTATCCACAGCCTATGCAAATTAAAAGTTTTAAATATTAATTAGATGCTACGTAAAAACACTTTTATTAGAAATTGTTACTAGGAGATTATATTCACAAGGAGTTACTATTCTTAAAATGAGGTTTTCAGTTAAATCGCTTAGCGAAGAAGCTGTTGATATTGAGTCTAATGAGGTAGCTGAGATATATTCTTTCAAGCAAAAAGGAGCAGTGTCATACAACACGCTACCTCTATCAAACATCAAATCGCCTTTCATATATATTATAAAATAAATGACAGTGTGCGTTACAGTATAAAAATATAACATTTAAAAAAGTTTAATGTTAAGCTGATTTAAGTACCTTTACCTAAAGAAAGCGTCATTCTTTCCTTTTCCTTTTATAATTCCTTTGTATATTGGAAAGAAAAAGTATAATGCAGTCTCCTAGAACAATGCCAATAAATTTAGAAGTGGAATAATTTTAATAAGTCTTTATAATGTAATAAATAAAATAAATAATATTTAATATTTTCTTAAATAGACACCAGGAACATAATTT
Source organism: Parnassius smintheus behrii (assembly GCA_036936625.1). Classification (NCBI taxonomy): domain Eukaryota; kingdom Metazoa; phylum Arthropoda; class Insecta; order Lepidoptera; family Papilionidae; genus Parnassius; species Parnassius smintheus. The sequence continues at coordinate 12,492,783 of JAUPFT010000017.1, forward strand.
TAAATGTTTGATCACTTTTGATTCCAATTTATTAAAAATATGTATTGCACAACAATTTGTGAGAATTGGCTTATAAGAAATATCAATCATCAAAATGGAGTTAAAGTTCAAAGGAATTTTGACAACCAAAATAACATGTCTATGTATGATTAAAAGTTACACACAACTAATTTTTGGAAAATGTTAATCAACCAACAACTATTGGCACATATTGTTTTAAAGAACACTTAATGCATGTCGCTGACCCCAGTCGTTAGCTTTTACAAACAAAACAACTAACTAGGACATGCAGTTGTAACATCGTCAAGTTAACAATACAACGATCAAGACTGCAAAACTTAACAATTGTTGAAACAAGTGAGCTACAGTAAATTTTGAACCCTCAATGTACAGACTAATTTAATAGTACATATTTCAATCCAGCCAAGCTAACACTATCTTTAGTAGAAATATACAGTCACAGTTTATAAAACCCATATGTATCCAAAAGATTGTAGTATAAATTCTTTGCATAATGCCATAAAATGTGTGAAAAGATGTAATGAATGCATAGAAGTTAAACTTAGCTTGACTGAGTGAATTACATCATATACAATTATTTAAAATCAGGTAGGCACACTGTGAGGACGGCCGCTCGGCCCGTATCAGCTCCTGGAGAACAATGGAAAGCAGCTTTTGCATCTATCATTCATTCTAAACTGATCAATAAAATTTCAAATATTACATATCAATAGAATAAAAATGATAGTTGCGTGACACAACTTATGCTGGAAACACATTATCAGTTGCTCACACACAAGTCACACCCGCCAGTAGCATTTTGCATCTTATGTGCACACCCGAATCTGTGAGTGTCATAAGAGGCCAACTCACGGACATTTCGTATTAGAACCATTCGTATCATGGCGGGCCGTGACCGTGATGAGAAATTTCTTAAATTAGCTGCAGTTGATGCCTGATGTTGACTAAAACAGAAAATTAGGAAAAGATTTCGGGTGAATCACAACAACTAAAAAATTTCGTCATCCAAGACAGACGTTTGGACGGCGAAAGCGACCTTTGGGTCGCTTTCGCCGTCATGCACAATCCGATAAAAACACACTTCCAAAGACCCATCGTCTATCGTTCAAATGAATGAATGCTCTTGGTCAGGTTAGTTACTTATTACCGATAGTTTATATGTGCTGTATTATATAAAACATGTAGGCCAGACTAACATTAGTTATGTCAGTCACATATGACAAATGACAATATGTTTCCAGCTTTAATATCTTTCACTACTTTCTGATCTCCTGGTGCTTGTTACCAGCTCATATCACATGACATTCAGTTTCATATTTTTTTTTTTCATTTCCGCGACACGTATAAGCCACTTAATTTAACTAACTTACTTTATTGACTTTATTTTCAACACGCGATTATAAGAAATTGACAACACCTAAAGACGTCTTTGTACAGAGTTTCCAGTACTACAGTCGCTAACTGCACACATCACAGATATATATAGAAAAAATAAACTTTATCTTGTTAGTCTATACAATAACAAGTACACTTCATCGTCTATATCTATGTTTTCACAATGAGTGGTAAGATGGTTTTTGAAGTTGCAATAACATCCCACAAATTGTTATAACATTTGTATTCCTTATCAGAGAGAAAGAAATTACTGAGTATATGAGTTTGGTAGTCTGTACCAAAATTAATTTGTCTCCGTTAGATGGCTAAAGGGGACAAATAAATGTGAGCATTGAGCTCTCATACAAAGGAATCCAATTTCTTCTGCCTTTTTGTTTTGGTTATATATAATTTTGCTCCCTATATTTATAATGATGATAATAAATAATAAATAAATATTAAATAATATTTTACACCCATCTTACTTACATTTATTGTATACAATCACAATACTGACTTTGTTACCTGTAGAAAAATATAAAGTGAATTGTACACTTGTAAGTTATAAGGGGTGGCCGGTTGTTACACTAAATGTTCACCACATTTGTCCATCACAATTTGTCACTTTGCTATCACCGTCTGATACAACTTAACAGTACAAAACATAGATATTGCATAAATATATTTCCACATAATAACCTAACACAGTCTTAACATAAGACGCGCATAAGTAATGATCCTGGCACACAAGCGCATAAATTCACCATCACTCTCTGACAGGCTTCATGTAGAACTGCATGTTTATCGATTCACAGGGAATGGTTACAAGTTAGGGCGCGCGTTGCATCCATTTGAGGTAGTTGACGCGTAGTTAATTATTCAACATCCGAGCTCAGTCTATCATGCCTTCCATATAATCGAATTATTGCTCCAACTGGCAGTATACAAGTTATTCTATTAAACATGAACAGGGCCTTAATGTGCCACGTGGTTTACATTCTTGCACGGATGAACACCCTTTTTTTTAATACTATAGCACTCGCTTTAACCCTTCCAATATGATGAGCAACAAAATTTTCTAACATTGAAATTTCAAAAACGGTACATTTAGTATGTGTGTTTTTTCTATTTTGTTAAATAACTTAAAGACTTGTAAGCCTTCAAAAAGCGTTAACGAAATAAATCCTCCTGTTCTATGTCTTAGTAATAATAGTCTTGAAATACCAGGCGATAATAAGGCGCAGGACGGCTTTACTTAGGCGACGCCCTCACGTAGAAGGGGCAGAAGGCGAGTGAGAACTCGATACAACTACTACCGGCTTTACAATAGTAGTCGCGCTTAAGTATTGCGCACTCACTGTCAGAGGAGCCACGCTACCTTTCACCATCTGGGTTTCAACCATCTGAAATAAATAAAAAATAAATGAGTAAACATTTATCAAAAGAAGCAGACATATTGAATTGAAATGATAAAAGCGTTAAAAGAAGCTTCACAAAAGTTCATTCACTTCGTTAAAGTTGAATTCGCAAATCTATAACATTTTTGGAACGTCGTGTTATTATTGTAACCTTAAAATGAAGCCTTATGAAGACTTTTCTTGTAATACCACACATGACAGACTTCAAAATCCTACAAACTAATTAGGCTAGGTTATTGTAAAGAAGCAGACAAACATATTATCATATAATATATCGGAAAATATATATAAAGTTCTTTCTGAGGCAAATAGATAAAAACTACAGATAAGTACTGAATAATAAAAATTCATTTTTTTTATTAAACACCTATTTAATAAAATAGATGAAAAAATCGCTAAATTAGGCGTGATTTACCTAAAGGCTAAGTAAGCAATTAAATATGACCTCCGCGTCGATTTAAAGGTCGGTCCTACGGCTTGAAAAATACTTTTCATGGTTTAGGAATTAGGAACTTGGAGAGAGCGGAGAGAAAGCCTTGCATTTCCTAAAGACTGATTGTTTAATCCAACTCTGATCTTCGCACATTACAACAAGTACAATTTTCTATAATCGCGTAACATTTTACCCAAATAACCTTACTTGAGCAAGGCACAACATCTATCAGGCAGCTAAAGTCTCTTAGTCAGACAGCAGTTAGGTGAGCAAGTTTTATTGTTTAGCGTTTGAATGTTTATTATACATAGCTTTACATGTTTAAATTTATCACCCTGTGTTCATTATGTATAATTCTACTGATATAATTCAAATGAATCGATTAATGCTTGTTGGAGAGATGTTTTACTGACATTAAAGATTTTTGTTGTTACATTAATGGAATGTAGGTATTGTGTGACATCATTTTGTACATCAATGATGGCCTTTTTAAGGTTCTCCCGTCTTGTTACCAAACAGCTTCAGGCTTAAACTATGGTTTCTTCTCATGAAAGAAGTCCTTCAGCCGCTGTGCTAGTCTTCACGAAATTGACATTTGTTGTCAAATTCCATACTTTACATTTTAAGTTTGCATATTTTCCTCGGAATTTTTTAATTAAATCAGGCTAGTTTTGAACCTGAATCTGAGATTAATTTCGAACTACTTTTTTTCTTGAACTTAGTTCATTAAAACTCGTTTTGTAGCTATTAAGAAATATAACAGAAATCTTTATATTTCTTAATATATTATATTCTTTCTTTCTTTCATTTATCTCACTCTCCATCAGCTTGAGTACGTATGATAAGGTATTATAAATAAATTCTTTTAATCTACAGCATTTTTAGGATTGACAAAAAATTGAGTTATTTAACGCGAGATGTCACAGTAATACCGTAAGAAATTTGAAAACGTAGGTACCATAAGATCATACAAACAAAGACAATTATGTACTATATTGGAATTTGAACTAATACCTCCGTTATTCATAATATATATATATATATATATATATATATATATATATATATTAATTTTGGCATTCCAATATTACATATTATTGTAAACATAACGTATTTATAAAGCAGCGACACATCATCTTGTGACAATAGTGACAGTTCGATAAATAGGTGCAGTACTTTCTCAATCTTTGTACTAACTCTTGTTTAATATTACTTCTTAAACCAAGCCATGCTCACTTTGGATCGCGCAATACCAACCTTCCGTCCGCCAAACCGTGATCTAATTCGATCAGAATTATGTAAACATGTCTACCTATGAAAAAACTATTTTTTCGTTTTAAACAAAACCAAATACACTATGCAATAGATATTAGTATCAAAGACAAAGATATGCTCTTTTATTTTAAACCATAACCTGGAAATGTTTCTTAGAAAAAAAAAAAAAGAAATCACTCTGAACTTCCGGCGTTCCACGTGTCACTTTGATGAAGGTGCTCTGTCTTTTTTATAGAATTTTTTATTTGTGTCTGGACTAAAAACGAAAGTATTATACTTTTTACATTTCTTGTAATATAGTAAACACGTAGATATATAATTTGTGGTATAAAAAGTGAAAAGTAAATTGCCAAAAGTACTTCAAACTTCGGAAGGCCTAGTTTTGAGGTTGGTTCATAAATGTGTTATTTATCAAATTCTCATTTATTTTTAGTGTAAAATGTAAGTAAAAATAGTTTTCTTACATATTTCAAATAACTTGACGTTGTATTTATTTCAAATTCACACGAAGATATTTTTGAAATATTGTTCGAAATGTCATACAGATAAAATAAAATTATTTTTTTTTAATTTTTTAATATTTTTATATTTTGGTATGAGTAACGAATGGAAACACATAAAACATAAAATACACATATTTCCAAACAATTTGATATAAGTTTCTCCAAAAACAAAAGTGTAGAATTCAAATTAGTAGTAATTTTGTCACTAAAATTGAAGTATATACTACTACTATGCTATACAGGGTAATTTACGTATTTTATTACAATTTCTAGCAACCAAAAATAATTTTATTCGATAGTTTATACATTCAACAAGAATTCCTGTAAGTTTTATCCATAAATATTGTCTCAAAGTGAAAATATAGCAAAATTTGCAATATAGCAAAAAATTTTCTACTAACAAATTTTCCCGCCAAAAAGGTCCCGAGTGAACGGGAGTATAACATGTCGCGCGCTGTCAGAGCGAAGAGGTTACACAGGTCGCGGTAGCTTTACCATAATTTCGTAATTACCTTATGCGTGAGCGTGTGCGTCTGTAGCAGATGCGCAGCCGGCTGCGACATCACGAGAGGCGTCAAACCACTCACCACTACGCTCCCCCCACCTTCTGAAAAACATTTTGACGTGACAACGTCTTATAAATTGGTTTGCCGGGTGACACTTCAAGAAACTGCGTTACGCTCCGCTCACGTTATGCGATCACAATGAGAGCGAGTGAGAGGCACGCGTCCCTTCCACTCGGGCATGGTTAGCCCGCCTAAGAGCGAGAGAGACAGACATAAAAAGTGTTATTTCATCCTTCTTCCTACCATACGAATGAATATTCACATTAAAATTATTTTACCACTCAAAGTCGTTGTCACGTAAAACTTTTGCCCGTATACCGACTTTACAGGCAACCAATTTTTTCTTAAATCATCACCCGGCATAAGCATTCTTCCCCCTTATATAGAAATAAGGTTGACAAACTAGCACACAGCCCACCAAATGGTAAGTGGATGCTTTGATCCATAGACATCTATCCTCGATTAAGAATCACAAAACAGATAGATGCGTTGTCACCTCTGCAGAAAAAGATCCTTTGTATGTATTCCGGTTCTCTACACTCACCATATGAAACAGGAGAATAAAGCTGCTATTTTATGCTGGTATTCTGTAAAAGGGTGGTCCTTCCCCGGTCGAGTCAACCTATCTACATGTGCTACAACCATAATATGGCTACAGTGTATAGGTAAATGTGAGGTAAGGGGATTTTTTGTAACTGTCACTACTTTGTGACTCAATGCAACTACAAAATAGCATTTTTAGCCTGATCGGTTCCCTTTCACGTATCACACGATAAACAAGCCAACCGCGAAGTGAACACTAACTATACAGAAGATAAGAGAAGTTCCTACCTTAAGTTCCTTACTAAGCAAGAAAAAAGAGCCTCATTTTTTATAGGATTAAGGTGACAAACGAGCACACAGTCCACCTGATAGTAAGCGGCTGTGGTCCATAGACATCTACATCTATCACCGAGTATAAATCAAAATGTTAATGTGATGTCACCCGTGTGGACTGAGATAAAATGCGTCGTTTCCAGTAAAAAGGGTCTCCAGTTCTCTACACTCATCATACGAAACACAGTGGCGTTAAGCTACTAGTTTACGCTGGTATTCTTTGAGAGCGTGATACTTCCCCGGTCGAACCAAAAAATTCATGCTACCACATATCATGGAAGAGATGTTTATGGGGACTCTTGTCCTAGAAAAACGATGATTTATAATCGGCATAGCTTTTTCAAGTAAGACAGAGACTCAATTGAAGAGGAACTGAGCTCAGGCCGACCGATTAAGGCATACATACATAGACTTTTCATGTCTAAGGTCAGGCCAAGAATGCTCACACCGCTTCAGAAACTGCAGCGGGTCGAGAAACCACTTGAATTTTTGGAACGAAAACAGGGACGAAATTATGAACCGAATTATGAATGGGGAAGAAACTTGGGTTCATCTCTATGAACCGGAGTCAAAGCAGGAGTCTATGCAGTGTCATAGAAAAGGCGCGGCACCGGCGGCGGTTCATGGGTCAAAATATTGTAGCATTAATTTTGAAATAAATATATGGTAAAGTTGAGGATTAATGTTAAGGACGAAAACACGATTTCGTAAAATTTTCTGGATAGAAAAAATATCCAAAGTTACCTCCAAACCGAACGATAAACCGCTGGTATTCACAAAATACTTTAAATAGACCATGAAACTTTGCATACTAACTGAACTAACTATAAAGCAGGGCTTGTTTTTTATTTTTTTTTAATTACCACTATTTTCACTGTAAAAAGAAATTAGCTAAACTGCCGCCCGATAATCCCGCTCAGTCTCGCTTAGGCTTTCGAACGGGAAAGCTGTGTCGCTTATGATCAGAATACACATTACGCAATAGGGCGACGTAAAATTAAAATGGGAAATAACCGTAATAAAATAAGAAGCAACTGGGTTGGCGTAAAGAAGCAGGCATAAATATGATAAACCTAACGAAATAAGTGCCTACCGACCCATCTACTTACAGTATTAGTGATTACAAACATGTCGGCACATAGCATACGACGCGCGGGGAAGTGGGGGCGAAATTAGAATTTGAGCTGAGGTAGTATAGGCCCGTTACCGCCTTTCGTATTTAATTAATTGCACAAAATATTCTTAAGTCTAGTCTAGACCATAATAAAAGAGACCCGTTTCGAACAGGTCTGATGAATAAGAGGAAGAAAACTACATAGGATGAGAAGGCGTTGGAGTGCTTAGGTCTCATATTTGTTGTCTTGATGTTGTTTTTTACTAAAAAATGCTTATATATTTGTATTTCTGTGATCATTTTTGACAATTTCCAAAGTACAAAACGTATTGTATCCTTCATACGTAAAATCGGATCATAATATTGAACGGAATGTTCAAGAATTTGTGTAAAATTAAATAAGACCTACTAATTTTTGTATGGTAACCTGCTTAGTTTTTGTGGATTTTGTGACATTATGTTAAAATATAATAATACAATACAGTAGTAAAGTTCGATATTATATTTCATTTGAAAATACCATTTCATAAACAATAAAGATTGCATTGTCCGTCGTCTGCATCTGCTCTTACAGATTTTTTAAATACATAAAGTCGACCCAATTAAAAAAAAAGAAATACCTGAGGAAGCTGGTGGCGGTGACACTAAACCATTCTCTTTTGGTATCCTGTTGTTTTCGGCAGAAACAACGCCTGAAATTAAAGTATATTTTATTTGTAATACATAGAAAATTGTAATAGTTCTGAAGTATGCATAAAGTAAAATTGTCTATTATCTATTTTCTAAACCATTCTCTATTTTAATCAAGTGGTATTTATACTTTATCCAAAATAACAAAAAACTGCGAAATCTAAATAAATATTTACCATAACTAAATAATCAAAAAAGTTTTCATAATAAAAAAACATTTGAATGAATATACTTATTAGGGAGACCTAAAATCAATTTTACTTCCATTTTTTTTAAATGATAAAAATGAGAAACGAACACACAGTCCTTCCGATGGTAAGTGGTTGCTGTGGCCCATGGACATCCACATCCATCCTAGACTACGAATCAAAATGCAGATGCGTTATCACCCGTGAGGACTAAGATGGAATGCCTCGTTTCCAGTAAAATGGGTATCCGGTACTCTACACGCACCATACGAAACACAGCATATCTAACTAACATTATATAAATGTCCATAGCTGGACATTTATACATATAATGTTAGAGATAGTGGATAAAAATAAAAGGCGACAAATAGAAATGATCGTAGAACTCGAAACGGTTTAGAGTTAAGAAGGTGATGGACTTTAGGGTAAGGGATTCTGTAAAAGTTATTTAAAAAGCTGACCGGTGTGCTATTGGTACACTGCATGGTATGTGATTGTGACGGATGTCTTAAGGTATGGTCGGATTTTAAATGTCCTACGCTGCATGTCTAGTGCTTTACTCAGTTTTACTTTACCTTAACAAGTTATCTGATCCGCTCTCACGCTTTATTTTTAACAAAACCTCTTAACCTCTCAACCTCCTAGCTGTCTCATGAGACCGCGGCCATATTCCATCAAATCCCTAGCGGTCTCATGAGGTCGCGCCCACCCATGGCACTTTAACCCATAAAAACTTATATATAGACTATTTTTCTATGAAAAAGTTTGGCATTATATAATCAATTTGAAATACTATATTCTCTAGAGCAATAAAAAAAACTGTTATCCTATGAATATTTATTTATAATCTACGTTCATTTCATACGCCATTTTTGCGTGAATGTCATTGTGTTGATTTTTGGATTTTTCTTAGTGTTTTAGTATAGTGTTTTATTCCAAAATTGTAATGAAAGTTTTTGTGTAAATATAATTTATCTTTTCATGTTTGTATGGTATGTTTTTTTTTTTTGTTATCAAAATACAATAAAACCTTTTGTAATGAGTAAAACCTGACTTTTGTTTAGATCACAGGAGAGAGAATTTTGTATAAATTTTATAATGCTAAACTTCTTCATCGAAAAGTAGTCTCTAAATATAAGTTTTAATGGTTTTAAGTGCTGTACGTGGATGCGGTCACATGCGGCCGCTCGTGATTTGGCGGGTGCATGCGACTGCATGGGATTTTTATGGCGCTTGAAGGGTTAATGTGTTTCTTACAGTGAGGAATACCTATCCTGAATTCGATTAAGAATAAAAGAGCGTTGTTACTCCTGACAACTTAGACCAAATGCGAATATACGAAATGACGAAACGGAACCGAACCAAATTTTTAAAAATTTGTTCGACTCGAAGGTGTTGTACTTTCGAGATACAACTTACGAAAAAATTTGCGAAAATAAATAATGTAGTCAAGACATGGATAATCCCAACAGTGTTGATGGCACTCAACTTGAGAGGGTATATTCAAATATGCGTAAGTGAAAATCGCTCTGGAACGGCGTAATATTGACACACACCATAATGTTCTCTGTGTGCGCGACTGCTCGAGGTGGAGCGAGCGCAGTGGTATATAGAACGAATCATCTTGATACTATTGGATCTAAAAGAATAAAATAATTTCCACATAATAGCTTATGAGGTCGGTGCTAAGACATAGTGTATATAAGAATTAATATTCGATCCAGCCCTGACATCGGAAGCTAATATGTATAAATTATTTTATTATTTTAGTAAATTGAAGTCGGATTTTCTTTTTTACTCTATTGAGTAGACTAAGGAATATCACAACGTAAAGTTAACAACTAGAAAGGGGTAAGTAATATATGCTTGGATTGAAAAATATGTAAGTATTCTATAAAATAGCTTTCGTTTGATATACATTTATTCTGTTTCGCAATGTAAAGATAATTCATCAAAATAACAATTATATTGGTGTCGGGGATCGACCCTTGAGCTCCATGGCACATATCTTTTTTATTTCTATTTTATAATAACGTTACCTACACACTAAGCATGTTTCCTAGGTATATAATTGTAGGGTATATTATAGTTATTTTCGTTATTGTGTATGTCGGTTGTGGGCAACAATAAAGCTCAGTTCGCTGTTCCACTCCGCCTTTTATTGACGTTACATTGGCGACGAGTCCGTAACCACGCGTTGTTTCGTATTATTCAAAACGTTATAAAGTGGTCGTAATTATGCCTATTGGTAAATTAGAGCCGTTCGATTTAGCCAGTAAACAGTGGCCCGCGTATATTCGTCGAGTTCAACAATTTATATTGCTAAACGAAATCAAGTCTGAATTACGAGTTCCTATGTTAATAACCGTGGTCGGCGAGGCGACATATTCGTTGATGTGCGATCTATGTTCTCCTGCACACCCGGAAGACAAAACTTTCGAAGAATTAGTGAGTTTAGTGTCGAGTCACTTAGAACCACAGCGTTCCGAGATTGCAGAGCGCCACGTGTTCCGCTTGCGCAGGCAACTCGGAGGTGAATCACTTGCCGAATATTTGCAAAATCTGAAACATTTGGCTTCGACCTGCAATTTTGGAGTGACACTTGAAGAGAATTTGCGGGACCAATTTGTATCAGGTCTTGCGAGCGAGGCGATGCGGTCCCGTATTTTTGCCGAAAGAAACATTCGGTACAAGGAGGCGGTGGAGTTGGCTTTTGCGCTGGAGGCTGCGGAGAGACACGCGGAGGTGAGTGGTGCCACGGCACCAGCTTCGACCTCAGGTGTTCGGAGCAGCAGTCTAGAAAGAGGCGAAGGTTTACATCAGGCCGGGGAGCGCCGAGGGCGGCGAGACCTACGCTCGGTCTCTAGAGGAGGCACCATGGAGACGCGACGGAGTCAGCGAAGCTCGGGGCCATGTTGGCGTTGTGGAAAGCCACATAGGGCGGATAAGTGCCGATTTGCGCAATACAATTGTGATAAGTGTGGTAGGCGCGGACATCTTAAGGTGATGTGCAAAGAAGTGCGCGACGGGAGGCAGTCGAGCGGCCTCCAGCATTATGTGAGTGATGTGAGTTCCGAAGGAGAGGATTTTTTTAATATCCAGCTGAAAGCTAAAGGTAACGAGTCTTATAAATTAACTTTGAAAGTAGATGGACAGCCGTTAGTTTTCGAAGTCGATACCGGTAGTCGCATTTCGACAATAAGTGAACAGTTTTATTTGTGTCATTTTCCGTATAAATCCCTTATCAAAGATAATGTAAGATTACATAGTTATGTCGGTTCGCGAATCGAATCTTTGGGTTTTATATTGGTCAATGTAGCATTGGGAGAGGTCAGAAAAAAAAATTGTTCTTTATATGTAATTCGTAACGGAGGATGCCCTTTAATAGGTAGACAATGGATTCGAGCTCTTGAAATAAATCAAATTAATATTAGTGTTAATGAAATTCTAGATGATTCATTCGTGAGCCGACTCATTAGCGAATTCCCCGAAGTGTTTACAGATCAGTTAGGCACTTGTACCGAGAGCGTTCAACTACAGCTCAGTGACGAACAACCGGTGTACGTGCGCGCGCGGCCCGTGCCATTGGCGCTTCGATCCCGGGTCGAACAGGAGATGAGGAGGCTTGAGGCCGAGGGTACCATTTTTAAGGTGGACCACTCCGAGTATGGTACTCCTATAGTACCGGTTATAAAAGAAAACGGCGATATACGAATTTGTGGAGATTATAAAATTACGATAAATCCAAAGCTCAAGCGGGAGTTTTATCCGTTACCGCGAATTGAAGAACTTTTTGCCAAATTAAGTGGTGGTGAAGAATTTTCGAAAATTGATCTAAAAAATTCCTATCAACAATTACTGCTAACGGAGGATTCTCGGCGTTACACTGCAATTACTACACATCTAGGCACATTCGTATATCGTCGAACCCCATTTGGGTTGTCGTGTGTTCCCGAAAAATTCCAGAAAATTATGGAAGAGACACTCAGCGGTATACCCGGTACGGTAGTTTTTTTGGACGACGTTTGTGTCACGGGAGCTACGCGAAATAAACATCTGAGTAATTTACGAGCTGTACTTGAACGGTTGCGGACTATGGGCTTTACCGTTAAATCCGAGAAATGTAAGTTCTTACAAAAAAGTGTAAAGTAAAGTAAAGTACCTAGGTTTTATTATTGACAAGCAGGGATTGCATCCCGATCCGAAAAAGATGGAAGCCATTTCTAATGCTCCAACACCACTGAATGTTACCCAATTAAAAAGTTTTCTTGGTCTCCTTAATTACTATGGCAAGTTTATTCCTAATCTCAGTACCATTTTACATCCCTTACATTTGTTATTAAACAAAGGAGTTAATTGGAAATGGACTTCAAAATGCGAGCAGGCCTTCCGAGAAGCTAAAAGAGCTTTGTTGGGCGAAAAGGTTTTGGCTCACTATGAGGAAGGGCGGCCACTGGTTCTGTCGGTGGACAGCAGTGCGTATGGGCTGGGCGCAGTACTAGCACACGTATACCCCGACGGCACCGAGCGACCGGTCAGCTGTGTATCGCGTACGCTTAATGCTTCAGAAAAAAATTATAGTCAATTAGATAAAGAGGCTCTGGCCATATTTTTTGGAATAACGAAACACCACCAATATGTATTCGGTCGACGCTTTGTTTTACGAACGGATCATCAGCCGTTAAGTTACATTTTTGGGAAAAGAGGCGGGATACCACAAACGGCAGCCAGTCGCTTACAGCGGTGGGCTGCCCGATTGGCCGCCTATGATTTTTCAGTGGAGTTTGTTCGCTCGGCTGCTAACGGCCCGGCCGACGCGCTGTCCCGCCTTCCTCTGCCAACCGAACGTCACCAGTCCTCGGTCACGTCTTACATTAATTTACTGGAAGATACTATTCCGGTAAACTTCAAGGATATTAGTATCGAAACAAAAAAGGATACGGTATTGAGCCGAATTACAGGCTATGTAATGTTCGGTTGGCCCTTCTCGACCAAATGCGACGACGAGAAGCCGTACTTTGATAGAAAGCAAGAAATGTTGCTTGATCTAGGCTGCTTAATTTATAAATATCGCGTCGTAATCCCTCCCTCACTACGAGAACGAGTTTTAATGGAAATTCATGAGGGTCATTTAGGAATGAATAAAATGAAAAATCTAGCTCGAAATTACATCTATTGGCCTGGTATAGACCAGGACATAGAAAACTTATGTCGTAATTGCCAAGCGTGTTGCTCAGTTCGTGATAGTCCTCCCCGAGCCGTTCTGCATCCATGGGAATTCCCTCTAAATCCGTGGCAACGTTTGCATGCAGATTTTGCCGAATACGTGGGCAAGAAATATCTCATAGTTATAGACGCCCATTCGAAATGGATAGAGGTAGTACCGATGGGTCGGACGGATGCCAAAGAGACCATAACCGCATTTAGAAGTATGTTCGCAAGATTTGGCTTGCCGTCGCAATTGGTCACGGATAATGGACCGCCTTTTATGTCCATAGATTTTAAAAATTATTGTAAAAAAAATTGTATTAGGCATGTGTCATCGGCTCCCTACAGACCTCAGGCAAATGGTGCTGCGGAAAATGCGGTGAAAACCATTAAAAAAGTTATAAAACGGGCGGTTTTTGAAGGGGAAGATATATTACAGGTAATAAACAGATTTTTATTTCAATACCGCAACTGCGAACATGCCACAACCGCGGTGTCACCTGCAGTGGCATTGTTAGGTCGCCGTTTACGCAGTCGCCTGGATGCTTTACGTCCCAACACGGCTGATGTGGTGCGAAGGGCTCAATATCAGCAGGTTGCCAATTCCGGGGGTTCGGACCGTAATATAGCTATAGGAGACCGGGTGTTGACTAGAAATTATACACCAAAAGGGGGCAAGTGGCGTGAAGGAAAGATAGTAAAAAAAACGGGACCCGTTTCTTATAGGGTCAGCATGGGGGATGGAATCGAGTGGAAAAGACATATCGACCAAGTGATACCAACCAATCGTAAAAGTCGTTATTCCCTTTCAAGGCCTAGCATTAGCGAATTAAAAGAGACCGAGGAGACCCCACACCTGAGGCCTGATAGTGGCACCGATGACTTATTTGAAGATGCAACCGAAGAGGGCATTGACCAGGACGAAAAAGGCAGTTCGAATATTACAGATAATGCAGAGAGAAACTCCTCGTCACCGCCTTCACCGAGTGTATCGGCTAGAGCACTGCGTGCTTATATTCGAGCCAAGAAAAAGGAATTGTAATTATTTTCTTTTTTCTGTGTAATAGGAAAGAATCGGAATTAATGTACAATAACATACATCCTTTTGTTGGATGATATAGTTAGATGTTTTTATTAAATGATATGTCACTTAGTCATTTAAAGGGGGAATGTGTAGGGTATATTATAGTTATTTTCGTTATTGTGTATGTAGGTAGTGGGTAACAATAAAGCTCAGTTCGCTGTTCCACTCCGCCTTTTATTGACGTTACAATAATGATGGCAGTTAACATAAGAACATAAATTTCACAAGAACAAACATCCAGACCCGGAACAATTATTTGTAGGAATACAAATTTTTTTCTGTGCGGGAATTGAACCCGCGGCCCTTGGAGTTAAACTCATTGCTAAGCCTCTCCGCCACGGAGCCGTCCAGTGCATTTTTTATAGTGATAAATATTTTAGTTATAAATTGCTTACTATTAAATAAACGGATAAAATTATTAATAATTAAATTAAATAATATCATTTACAAAAGTATCAATCGTTGTGCTGTGTTGCGCGTACTATTTTTTTTTGTAGTTGTGCCTTTATCGTTTCCGATAGTGTGGCCAGGTAAAATCAGGAATTTAGTTTTAAATTCAGAACAGTTACAATAGCTACAAAAAAGAGATTTTTGTAGTCATGTGGTCGCTATTAGTTATACTGATTTTTTGATACAATTCGCAATGTGTTTTATAATTATTATTTAGGACTGATCAAATGAACGAATAGTTTTTCGTTCAAACATCGTTTTGGACTCAATATAATTGTGAAAATAGTAATGAAACTTATGAACTCACAACTCATGAACATCAAAAAGCCCTTTAAGAAAAACGGCTAATTCAAACAGTTTTAATACCTCACACCTTGATAGCCTAGATAAAATCCTTGCATCGAACGTATAATGTCACTTTATTTATTGAAAACAACATTAAAAAAACAACATCGCGACAAAATTCGCGATACCATCTATTCCATCTGGATGACTGGCGGTCCACCACCGTGCGATTCAAAAGAAGTTTTCTTCCTCGCACAACTTCTTTGTGGAATTGACTACCGCCAGAGATTTTGCCGGACCGATACGACTTAGGGACCTTCAAGAAAAGAGCCTACTCCTTTCTAAAATGCCGGCAACGCATCTGCAACTCTCCTGGTGTTGTAGCTGTTCATGGGCGGCGGTAATCACCATCAGGTGAGCCGCATGCTCGTTTGCCGTTGTAGAGGGTCCTATAAAAAAACAGTACCCACAAAACGATTGAAGAAATTGACTAGTGGAAGAACTATTCCACAAAACTTTAGCATTTTACTAAATATACATATCTAAACAGCAGCATGTAAGTTATATAATGTACTGATTACTAGTAATAGAATAAAATAATAAACTACTGTCGAATTAACGACATCAGGCAGTGAGAAAAAAAAACGAGTCAACATGATTGATGTATGTATCTTGCCATGCCAACATATTATGCACAAAGTTTAAAACTTTTATGTTGCCTATTTAGTCCGAGTTAAGAAGTATTTTAATGTAGTAGCAGCTTACAGATATATTCGATTTTGCTGTCAAAATGATCGATCGAAATACAGACTAGGGAGGTTAGTGAAAATTCGGGATATTTGGCGTCCCATCAAGGGTTAATCGGGACATACCCTTCAAAAATCGGGACGTCCCACGCAAATCTGAATATTTGGCAACACTAGCTTACACTATCGGTGTGAATTAACACTAACGCAGGCGGTGGTGGGAAAAGTGATACGTCCTATCGTTGTGAAGACCCGGAGCGGAGCGTATTGAATCGGACGGCGTCTGCGCGTGATGATTTGTAGTATTTTTAAAGTAATTACTTTTTTAAGTTTTTCAATATATATAAAATCGGTTTTATTTAGTCAATTGACTAAAAAATTTCTGTTATTAAACATAACCTGTATTTTTTAAAATAGATAAGTTTATATCCAATTACACTGGAAAAAAATGACATTGAAGTGGAGAGTTTTGGTGATTTTATAGGTTTTTTAATATTAAATCGAAATATTTTCGTTATTTAGGCTTTGTGTTGCACTAAAAGACTATATATATTCCATTATAATAACGCTTCAAGTAAAGTATTTTAGCTTATAATAATGGTTGTATTCTACCTGAAAGATATCTCTGATGCATATTTTGGTAAAACGCTATGGAGGGATTGTCTTTGCTCTAAAAACCCATCATTAAAAACTATAATTTTTCATTGCAGCGCACTAAATAAAGACTCCATCAATCTAAAGCCGTATTTTTCTGCAAATAATCTGCTCACATCGTTACGATATCACCCTTTAAAAAACCCTAAAAAACATGAAGTTTTCGACGCAAATCGCAAATGTCTTAACACGAAAAAAAGAAAATGTATGTAATAGTGAAACTGAAAATTAAATTGATACTATCTGCTGCAAACTGCTGTCGAGGAAAAAAGCCAGTAATTAAGACATAACTACACATCACACCCATCACTTAACAAAAACTGAGAAGTTTGGTTGGGAAATGTTAATATTTCTACCATATATTGAGATTAAACTTGACAATCAATGTAGACTTTCAAACCTACTTGCCACAATTTTGTCCTCATATCTGAACCATACGAGTATACCATTTTTCATTGAGTCCGAATATTTCATAAATTGAGGATTCAAAACTTTCTCCGAACTTATATTTTTCTATACAGAGTACTAAGATATCATAAATTTACCGTTAGTAGGAACAGCCGCAGGCGCTTGCAACACTCGCAGACCACCGCCGGCTGACAAAAGCTGTAATGCTGCCGGACCGACCACTAGTCCGCCACTACCCACCACCTGTGGACGTTGATAAAGGATATCTATATCAATAACTTTTAGAAATGAGAGGAAACACATGATATTATGGGGAGGGTTGCCGAAAGCTCAAGGTATTTTGCATCCAGCTGCCAGCAAAGCGTGGGAGGCTCTGAACCCAACGTATCTACGATGCGTCATGCGCCATAAGTTTTAAATTTTCTTTGATTTATTACAACATTTTGACGTGTAATAACGAAAAAATAAATATTTTCGCAAGAAATATGTTTTGCTTAGTTTTAAATAATATCAGTTAATATCATAGTTATTATTATGATACGATATATTTTTTGCAACACACTATTTAAAATACATTTTTAGATAAACATTATAATATTAAATAAGTTTCAAACCCAAAATTTTAATGAAATACGTGTTTATTTATGTCTATACATAATACAAATTACATTCTTCCCTAACGTAAGTGAAAAATAGCTTCTATCAAGTTAAAAACTAAAGTAAATCGCGAACATACTTTTTTTCAGAGAACTCATTGTAAAAGAGATGTGCCAGATTTGTGCAGATGCAATAAATGTTTTTCAAAATGCTGTGTCAAATTTTTTATGTAAATGGGAAATGCCAATTTTTTTGCAACATTTCGTATTAATCTATCAGTCAACATAATTCAATGTCAGCGTTGGCCTTGTGCCAGCTAGTGCATTGAAAATAGACCTTAATTCATATTAAGGTTATCAGTGATTTTAAAAATTCCAAAGTAAATCTTTCTAGCTCTTCTTGCTTTCTAGCCCTGTTGTCTGTGTCTGATGTCTACCCCCTAGCCCATAGTGGAAAGAAGAAATAATTTTACTATATAGGACACTAATTCAAATCTTTTACTGACTGGAATGTATGTATGCCTGTCTGTTCTTATGGTCTATTTTACACAGAGACGCCATTTCGACGCAACCAGGTCGCGTTGACGCCATGGTGCAACAAAATATATCTAAGGAGAGTACCACACCTGTCATTCGATTGGTTTCGCAACCAGTTTGGTCGTGCAACCAGCGAAGATGCGTGCACAGAATGTTATTGACCGCTCAACTGCGCTGGTTGCGCAACCAGTCGAATGTGATGATGAAACCCTTGTGTTGAACGCTGTATAGCGTCTCACGTACTCGGCCGCAATTGACGCTGACATTAAAACCCACTACCCCCGCAATTTCGCCTTACTTTTAATTAATGAACATGAATCATTTGAACATCGAATCTATTAATTAAATAAATAAATATGAATATTACGTTACTGTCACTAAGCGCTGCATTCAAATATGTTGCATCATCATCATTACAGCCCTTCACAAGTCCACTGCTGAATATAGGCCTCCCCCAAGTAACGCCACAAAGCACGGTCCTGAGCCACCTGCATCCATCGACTTCCTGCATGTCTTACCAGGTCGTCACTCCATCTAGTGGGGGGTCGCCCTACACTACGCCTACCGGTACGAAGCTGCCACTCGAGAATCTTTTTTCCCCAACGGTTGTTGGTTCTTCGAGCTATATGGCCGGCCCATTGCCACTTCAGCTTACTAATCCGTTGGGCTATGTCGGTCACTCTGGCTCTACTGCGGATATCCTCATTTCTAAGTTTATCACGCAGAGAAACCCCGAGCATAGCCCTCTCCATAGCTCGCTGAGCGATTTTGAGTGTCCTCATACGGCCAGCAGTGAAGGACCACGTCTCAGTTCCATATGCCATCACTGGCAACACGCACTGGTTGTACAATTTCGTTTTCAGGTTTTGGGGTATACCTGACGAGAAGATGTAACGTAATTTCTCGAACGCTGCCCAGCCGAGTATATAATATATATTGCATACAATAAATATATTTTTATTACATACCTGTGAGATGGGCAGATGTATTTGAGCAGGATGTACTAAGGTTGTGCTCAGCGTATTGGTAACGCCATTCTCAACCGTCTGCCCATTCTGTAATTTAATCATAGTAAATGATTTTATAAAAATAATCGATTTTTCATTCATTATTTTTACATATTCAATGTTTGTAATTTTTTTTTTCTATATCTAGAAATACATAACAAAATTAATTGAATTTAGGACTGACTTTTCAACTATCACATAAAAAATATAGAACAAATATACTCGTAACAATAAAATTGCTACAGTAATTACAGTTTTATTAATATATGGAGTGCAAAGCCTGAAAGGGATTATGCCTTAAACCATTTAGAACATATTAAGCTAAACTTGTCCTAGTCCGCTCCTTTTTTAAATTGAATTTCATAGGTTTTTAACAATAAAACCCTTTTTTTTAATTAATTGCTAATAGTGTCCAATAACAGTAGTTATGTTAATTTTTTTTTATTTTTTATATATTTTTTATTTATGTAACGTGTGATTACTCAAACAAAATAATTTCCAAGCTTCTTCATCATCATAAAAACATTCTAAGCGTATTTAAGTTTAAGAAACCAAAAAAAAAATTAAATAAATGATGTGTTTATGCCATTATAAAAAATAAATTAAAAAGCGTTCGTTATTCAAATTTTATAAAAACATGCTTAGTTATTGCCCTTCCTTTTAAAGTGTTTTTTACTCAGATGTCTCAACTTTTGGAATTAGCGTGCGCAAAGCAAATTGCGGATGAATATTTTTATTCTTATAAGGACTAAAATAATGCACCATTTTTGCTAATGCATTTTTGTTTTCGTTAGAACTGATAAGTTTTTAGAATTACGGTGCACATGCGCGGATTAACTTTCAGGAGCTAGTTTAGCAAAAGCCGCCGCGCGACCTAGAATAAACTTGACCTTTTTTGACTCTCAGGTAGCTCCTAGTGAATATTTTTATTCAATAGAATAATCAGCTTAGTAAATCACATAAAGTCGTAATTTGTTGACACTAATTAGGATCAGTACTCGAGTAACGTCAAGGTTCGTGACATGTACGGTCCGTATGACGATGACTAATTTCGAATTCGCGTTTATTTCGGAAGTTCTTTTTTATTGAGTTGAACTAGCTGTGTGCTCCTTCACTGTTCTCCAACTATTTGTGTGATCAACCAACTATGGCTGCATTTACTAATGAACAATATGTTGATATCGTCTTCATGTATGTCAGAGCTGACAATATCAGAATTGAAGATTATTGAATGTCAGTGTTTTACGGCACATACTTTCTGAAGTTTCAAACCATCACGCGGAACCTGGAGGCGATCCGGGTAGATATGACCCAAGTGTCGAGGAAGACATTACTGCATCTTTCGATGCAGATCCTACTACGAGCGTCAGAGCAGTAGCTCAAAATCTCAACATATCGGTATGGAAGTTGGGTTTTTTAATAGGTTTGAACTACAAAAGCTATTTTTTTTAATGATGTCATAAACTCTACTTTTTCATAATTATTTTTTTTTTGGTTTCTTAAACTTAAATATGTGTAGAATGTTTTTCTAATGATAAAGATGACAAAATCATAACACAAATCACAAAAATAAAAATAATAACATAACGACACTATTAGAAATTAATTAAAAATAATGGTTTTATTGATATAAAACCCTTTCTTTAAATTAATTCCTAATAGTGATATTGGGATAAAAACCTTAGAAATTCAATTTAAAAAAGGAGCAGACTTTGTTTAAGACGAGTTTAACTTAAGTTCTAAATGGTTTAAGGTATCATCCCCTTCAGGCTTTGCACCCATCCTCCAGGCAACCTATATATTATGATTTTGGGTTTCCTAAATTTTAAAACACTACTTACATGCGTATTAGATTCAGCTGGCGCAAGGGTAGTTAGAGTTAGGGTGTTATGTCTGGTGCCGTACGAAGTTCTTACAACCTGAAATACAATTAAATTGTAAAAAAAATTATGTAACCAGTATGGTGCATTAGCATTAACTTGACAGTCTGTCAAAAGTCCACTGACGAACATAGTTTGTAACCATTTTTTCGAAGTGGATAGACAAACGCATCTTTTTAAATATATACTTATATTGAATTGTTAAAAGGCAGATGCTGCTGTCAATCTGCTATTTAAGTTTTCTTCTGTCGCCTATTATGATCCTTTTTTTCTATAGGATAGGGTGACAAACGAGCACACAGTCCACCTGATGGTAAGTGGTTGATGCGGCCCATAGACATCCACATCTGTCCTCGATTACGAATCAAAATGCAGATGCATTTTCACCCGTGAGGACTAAGATGGAATGCCTCGTTTCCAGTAAAAAGGGTCTCCGGTTCTCTACACTCACCATACGAAACACAGCAGCATTAAGCTACTATTTCACGCTAGTATTCTGTGAGAGCATGGTCCTTCCCCTATCGAGTCGACCCATTCGTGCTACAACTATACTACTAATATAACTGCAGCATGGCTCCACCATATATAAAATTCCTTACGGAATGACATAGGTAGTGGAGGCTCTCAGCACGCAACGATACGATGCCACTCAAATAACTAATCAAACAAGTAGCGCGACATGCTTTTTAATATATTTTATAGAGTGGCTGACAAACCACAAAGAGGGGAAAAAGGTACAGTTATAATAGCAGTACAAGAATATCCACTACCTCATATTGTCATCCCTCGGTTGACGTAAAAGGTGACGGAGACAAATCAGGAGATGGGCAGCCGCGTCTTCCTAATAACGACTAAAAATAAAAAAAACTGCGGCTGCGAACCCTCTAGCCAAGCGTGGCAATTGTGGCAAATATCCCCCTATGAGGCAATGACAAACGCCTGATTGTAAGTGTACGCTCTAGCCCCTAGACATCTACATCTACCCTCGATTAAGAATCAAAATGCGGATGCGTTCTCAGTCCTTAGGAATAAGATGGGATGCCTCGTTTCCAGTTAAAAGATCAGTATTAAGCTGATATTTTACGCTGGTATTCTGTGAAAGCGTGGTTCTTCCCTGATCGAACCGACCTATTAGGGGTACAACCTTAATTGCAGCGTGGCTCTACCAATATATTATATTGTTTTCTCGGGAACGTGACCGCCGGTAAACCCCTATTCATTTTTAAATACCTTTCCAACAATATATCACACGTTAGGGTTGAAATTAAAAAAAGTCACTTCCCACTTTACATATAGGGGGGCTACCCTAATAAAACATTTTTTTCCAATTTTTATTTTACCACTTTGTCGGCGTGATTGATACACATATTGGTACCAAATTTCAGCTTTCTAGTGCTAACGGTCACAGAGATTAAGCGAGGACGGACAGACGGACAGACAGACATGGCGAAACTATAAGGGTTCCTAGTTGACTACGGAACCCTAAAAAGAAAGTTTATTTTTTGTTACAGTGTATGTGATGACATTATTATTTTGTAAATAGCATGACACAATCAGACAGATCTTTAAATGCATGCGGCGGGACTTATGCAACTTTAATACTGCTTGAATAGAAGAAGCGATCGAGCGGAACCAGGGCTCCAAAGTCTTTGCCAGAGATCTGTCTACCAGAAAGAGCTAACAGTCATAGCTGAAGACTGAATGTGGCAGCATCATGAGATTTTGAGTGAGATTAAGAGGTTCTATGGGCATCTGTACACATCATCGTTGGAGCCACACGCAAGTGTGAGTAACGATCCAAGAGCAAGTCTTATCCGACACTATTCCGATGATATCCCGAACGGTCAGTCTGAGCGAGATGAGAATGGCTCTCCAGCACCTTAAAAACGGCAACGCCCCAGGTGAGGATGGACGGAGCTTCTGAAAGCGGATGGAACACGGGTACTTAATGTCCATCAGAAGCTCTTGACCATGGTGATGGTTCACCATGGTGGCACTACTCCGGAGGCGTGGAGCGGAAGTGCGGTGGTCTTGTTCTTCAAGAAAGGCGATAACGCTCTCTTGAAGAACTACAGACCGACTTTCCGTCTGAGCCGCGTCTACGTGCTGTTTTCGAGAGTCATTACAAATCATCTGGCACGCAGACTCGACGACTTCCAGCCTACCGAACAAGTCGGTTTACGAAAAGGCTTCAATATCATAGACCACATACATATCCCACGGCATATTGAACAGAAGACTGAAGAGTTACAATCTGCCACTTTGCCTTGTGTATGTGGACTATGAAAAAGCCTTCGATTCCGTCGAAATTTGGGCGGTGCTACAGTCCCTTCAGCGGATCCAAGTTGAATGTCGGTATATCGAAGTGCTGAAGTGTTTGTACAGTAGGGCTACGATGGCTATCCGAGTACACAACCAGAATACGAAACTCATCCATCTGCAGAGATGTAAGACAAGGTGACGTTATATCCCCGAAACTCTAATTGGAAGACGTTTTCAAGCTACTGAACTGGAAAGACAAAGGTATTAACATCAATGGCGAGTACATTACTTACCATGCGTAATGTCGATGTCACACCTATGTCGATAGTTGTTGGGAGTACTAAGCTCGAAGGTATTGATGAATACTTTTACTTGGGACAAATAGTCCGACTAGGTAAGTCCAACTTCGACCGAAAGGTCAATCGACGGATTCAACTCGGCTGGGCAGCGTTCAAGAAATTACGACACATCTCGTCAGGTATACCTCAAAACCTAAAAATGAGATTGTACAACCAGTGCATAGTGCCAGTGATGACTTATGGATCTGAGACGTGGTCTTTCACTGCTGGCCGTATGAAGACACTCCAGGTAGCTCAGCGAGCTATTAAGAGGGCTATGTTCGGGATTTCTCTACGTGATAAACTTAGAAATTACAATATCCGCAGTAGAACCCGAGTTACCGACGTAGTCCAACGGATTAGTAAGCAGAAGTGGCAATGGGCCGGCCATATAGCTCGAAAAACCGACAACCGATGGGGCGAAAAGGTTCTCGAGTGACAGCATCGTACCGGTAAACGTAGTGTATGGTGACCCCCACTAGACGGAGTGACGACCTGGAAGACATGCAGGAAGGCAATGGATGCAGGTGGCTCATGACCGTGCTTGTAATGATGATGATGACGATGATGATAATGATGATGACAACAATCTAGTAATAGTTTTCACTTTATTGCGATAAGCTCAGTTCGTAAATCAGAGCGCTATTCTCAGTATACAACCAAAATCTATCCTTATATTGCAATCAAAACCATCCGAAAACCGAAATCGATTCGACCGAAATATATCACCGGTGAAGACCCAGTATACGTGAGAAAAATGGAAAATGCTGTTGATCCTCCACTTCATCCACCCAGAATGCTTGATTACTTTACCGTCTTATTGGTGGTATTATGGACCTCTTAACATTTAGAAGGCCCATCGTAAATGCATTAATTGGATCAAACAAGACTTCGATCAAAACCCAGCCCAGGATCCAGGCGGCGTTCCTCTATAACGACAGATTTCAGATACGAAGAAAGAGACCATTACGTAACGAAACAAGTCGACGACAAAAAGACAAGATGTGCATTAAACTGCTATTTTACGCTGGTATTCCGTGAGAGAGTGGTCCTTCCCCAGTTGAGCCTAACCATGACTTTGGACCGTGCATTGTGACTATCTTTGAGAGAGATATATGTTGTTAAGCTTTTGGTTGCACTCAGGATTATGATGAGCTAATATGGATGTAGGCTTTGTTATCCCAAAATAATACAATCAGTCAAACATTTACAAAAGAAGCTTCTCTTAGGGTTGTCAACTTGTTAGGCGTGTGTCTACTTCCAACTTGTCAAACAAAAACAACCAGAGTGCATTTGTAATAATGGCATAGTGGCATAAAGTACGCGATCTAGTATCGCGAAGTACTACTTGCTCATTTACCGTACTGGTGTAATTGAACAATTCATAAATTATTTTGCTAGATCGAATAGGCATAACAAAGGGTCCTTAATTTATTCCTAATACAATTGAATGTAGCCTATTTTAGTCATTAGCCCGAAACAGACCTATGCAAAAATTTACATACGATTTCTGAATCAAGTCATTTTAAAGTTAGGTTGGAAAGTAAAGCATGGCGGCCATTTTGTATGTGATTAAATCCTAATAATTCCTTCCTAATCCGAGATTAGGTCAGCTCTAATTTCTAACACAGTACCAGGCAAGCATACCTGCGATGTAGTAGGTGTTATTTGTATCGGCAGCGTGCGCAACTTCGTACTCAAGTTTAGGGTGCGGGGGGGTGACGACTCCATTTGCGACATAGATCGTGGCGGAGATGAAGTAATCTGAAAGTTTAGTGAATTCGTTTACTTTTTTGTTATTTAATTTAATGTATAATATATTATTCATATAATTAGTTTCAGACGTTCACGAAATAATCATAATCATCGCAATCCAAAATATTTATTAAATAATTTATTGTCCTTTGAGATTAACTGAAATCCTTGAAGGGGTACGATAATGATATGATGTCACAAAACTACAAAAAAAATTAGTACTTACACTAATTGGTATTCCTAAAACTTGTCCGTTCACGCTACCGTCCTTCTCATCACTACCATCTGGAACCAAATGTTCATAAAATTACAGTCAAAACAGAAAAATTATTTATACCAAAAGAAATACATACCATACAACAAACTGACTAACAACTTACAGTTAAATTTAGTTTTTCAAACAGACAAGGAAAAAATCAAAAGTTTGGGATGGGTTTTGTTACGCAGTCATTTCACACAAAAATACCGGGGCAGCATAAATATATATACTCTGTTCTGTTATTATAAGTGCATATTTTATAAAATTAATTCTCTTAGTAGGCAATAAATTAAATACCTAGGTAATTTAATTACGTTAATAACAAGCGATCCGCTTGGCTTCGTCCGGGCGATTTCTGGAACTCGACAACAGGGCTACCTACCAGGTCCAACTGTGTTTTTAATTAAACAAACCATCCAGTGACCTACTCAAATACCCACAAAAAATTCATCAAAATCGGTCAAAAGCCATTTTCGAGCTTTGCTGGAATAATGGACAGCAATTGATTATTTATATATAAAAAAAAGATTAAATTAAATAGCAATGACTACATACATAAAAAAACGCTTTTCATAAAATTCATTTGAAAAAAAAACTTGAAAAAAAAATCGACCTTTAAACCAATCCGCAATCAAAAGCTACATATTTGTGCCTAAATGTACCAGGAGCGTATAAGTTACGTGAAGGTCAACGTACCGATATTGCGTGGCCGGACAGTGGCTCGGACAGAGACTTCTCGTCTCAAAGCGGCCAGTCGTTGTTGTGCCGCTATCTTTTCACGAGCCAGCCTTTCCATTTCATGCTCGCATTCACGTTCTTTGCGGCGAAGTACCTGTGAACAATGCACGAAGGAAATCTGAATAAAAAACAATCGATAGCCATTTAACAATACGCAATGTACACGTAATGGTTATTTAAAAATATAATAAAAAATCCATACACAAGCTGCCATTACGTAATTTTTAACTTGTTACAGTAATAATTTAATAATCAAGCGCAAAAAATAATAGTGCAATTACTAATAATAGTATAAAGAGAAAACATTAACTGCTTAATACAAAAATACAACACGTGGATGTTCCAATATCTTATTTTTTGTACATACTTACTTTTATAAATTAACTTTGGTAGGACCATAGGGTAGGACGTAGGACTTAACCTTAATTACGTACATCTTGACAAACATTTATGTAAAGAGTGTTTTTAACTCCATCGATAGGTTAACCCTGCTAAAAGATACCTATCTCCGAAATTTAAATACTAACTCGTTTTACGAAAACCATATTATTATCAATTCTGTTTTTAAACCGTGTTGATAAATTACATATTATCTTAAATTCCTGTATTTTTCTATTGTATTTTTTTTTTATAGAATAGGGTGACAAACGAGCACACAGCCCACCTGATGGTAAGTGGTTGCTGCGGCCCATAGACATCTACATCTATCTTCCATTACAAATCAAAATGCAGATGCGTTGTCACCCGTGAGGACCGAGATGGAATGCCTCATTTCCAGTAAAAAGGGTCTCCGGTTCTCTACACTCACCATACGAAATACAGCAGCATTAAGCTACTATTTCACGCTGGTATTCTGTGAGAGCGTGGTCCTTCCCCGGTCGAGCCGACGCATTCGTGCTACAACTATACTACTAATATAATTGCAGCATGGCTCTACCACGTAATGCGTGTACACGTGTTTTATAATATTGTCTTCTTTTACCTAGATTTACTTGCTTACTCTGCTTGAGTCCAGTCTGAAAATGTTCGCTTTTTTTTTCGAAAATAAATTGACATTAATCTTAAAATAGCTATAGAATTATTTCTAAATGTATCTTTTAATTCAGCATCCTGGACTTATTGTCCTCATGCTATCTATAAAATTTGAAAGTATCGGTGTAAGAAACCTTTCTAGCGTTGCGTTGTACGTCTGCTGGCTTCCGTGTCAGTGATAAATGATAAATGTAACAAAATTCTCAACAATAAAAGAAATCTCTGCTTTAACAAACACTGTCCCAGCGAGAATGTTTCACTGGATTTAAAGAAAAAAATCCTACTGTTTTCCTTTCCCGTTGATACGTAATGTGCAGAATGATTTGTTTTACAATTTCCATAATAACCAATATCAGGTCCCTTTCTTACTCCATGTTATGTCCAGAAAAACTGTATACATTATATGTTTAGGTTATGTATACTTCTAATTTCAACTCTCGTGATGATGATTGTTGCAACTGACTACCGAACGAAAAATATTGATAAGTATACTGGGTTGTATATCCATGACCAAACAATTCTAAAAACGTTCACTACACTAGCGAAGATCAGTTTATACAAGTCGGACAATTTGCTGCAGCCAGGTAACTAATAACACGATTGTGTACTACTACTATCGACTATGATGCTTGCGCAAATCATTGACTACTAACGATCCCACGTTTATCCTTACAATAGGTCTTTACCTATTAAATTGCCGTTTTGTCGTACCTACTGCTCGTTCCAAATTAATTTTTTTGTTTTGCTCAGAATTCTAAATTCAAATTAATTTTATTTTAAAAATATAGAATTCTTTTTTCAAAATTAGTCATTTTTTGCTGATAGCGTTATGTTTTCATCGCGTTTGAATCTTTTTCGTCATCATGAATACATTAAAAATTCAAGTAATTATGGAATATGAGTGGCAGGAACGCGGCACGAGCGGCACGCAACATCAACGACGTTTACGGAGTGAAGACTACAAACGTACACATCAACTTTTACTGATTTGGCAGCTTCCGTTATGAAAATTTCGACCGGTAAAATGAACCCCGTGGTCGTTTGAAAACTTTGGTCAATAATGACGAATTAAAGGCGATTGTGGAAGCTGATGATACTCATCCTACGGCTGAATAATTAGCAGGAGCTTTCTACGTTAGTATCAAAACA
Source organism: Parnassius smintheus behrii (assembly GCA_036936625.1). Lineage (NCBI taxonomy): Eukaryota > Metazoa > Arthropoda > Insecta > Lepidoptera > Papilionidae > Parnassius > Parnassius smintheus. Next base: position 12,521,629 of record JAUPFT010000017.1, read on the forward strand.
ATATTGTTCCATTTACGTCAGGTTAGTAAGGTAAAAAAGCTTGACAAATGGGGCACCCAAGAACTCAATAATCGCCAGCGCGAAGTACAAAGGAATTTTTACTTGATGTGCAAATAAAGCATAAATGTATATAATTGATCGAAGGCATAAATAAATAAATTTTGAACCGCGTTGTTACCTGCGAAGAAAAATAGATTCTGTTTGACAATCACAAGCGCTCAGCAAGTTGGTTGAATCCTGGTTCCGCACATAAACAATGCCCTAAATGAAAACTTACCCTCTAGAAAAATGATGGTCACTGTTTGGTGGTATAGCGTCGGTGTGATTCATCACAGTTTCTTATTAAACGGAATGAGCATTTCTGCAGATTTATATTGTGAAAAACTGAACACAATGATGGAGAAGCTCGCGACAACGCGCGAACTCACAACAGGCGGTCTCCAAGTTACAAGAGCTGGGGTGGAAAGCTCTCAGTTATCCGCCGTAGACGCCTACAGACTTCAACTTTTTTACAGAAAAAAACCCGAGAGGCAGTACAAAATAAATTATATACAGTAAAAGCTCCATATTCGCTCTTCCTTCATTCACGTTTTCACTATTCGCGGATTAAAAAAATGCGACCAGATTCCTATATTCGCGGCTAAAGATTTCTTTATTCGCAGATCTAATCGCTACGTCGGTCATCGACTTCAACAAGCACTGGAAATGTGATATTTAATATGAAAAATCTTAGTGAAGGTTTAAGAATGGCAAATGAGCTTTGTGATTTCTTTTGATCTTGAAATTGCTAACGCCAACTGCTGAATATCAGTCTGAATTTCAGGAGCTTTTAAAAACTGTCAAGGAAGAAAAAAAATACTAAATTCTTTAAACCATAAAAATTAATTAATATGGTCAAAACTTTAATTTAATTGATTTTTTTATGTATTTGTTTTTTATTTTGTCACCTAGGAACGTATCCCCCCCCCCCCCTCTATAATCCCATATAAATTAACATTCCATATTTACGGTTTCTGTATTCGCGGCATATTTACGGAACATATAACCCGCGAATAAAGAGCTTTTACTGTACACACAATGTATGGTTGGTTTAAAGTACAATACTTGAAATTTCTAATACAAAAATTACTTGCAACTAAACGCACCAACTTTGTCGACACCGCATATCGGTAATTTCCAAATTTCAGATTTTTTCCTTATACGCTTACAATCTTTCTAAGGAACCTAGAAGTGGTAATAAAAATGGTACTATTTAGACCTTACAACCTGATGGCTGTAATAGGTTTGTTCATGAAATTTAGAAATCTAGGTATTCGTGGAATCCTTATGGACGATGGTAGTCACCATCAGGTGAGCCACATGCCCGTTTGCCCCCTCTCATATAAAAAAAAGCTATGCAAAATTATAAGTGTGAACGTCTAATAGTATTTGTGTTATGATTGGGGATTCGAAATCGAAATGTTTCTTATAAATATACTCATTGCCTATGCGTTGCCCTTTTCTTTTCCGAACTAGGCTAACACACTGCCTTGTGTCTATATTGTTACCTCAATTATCGAAAATTGTCGTTTTTTGTATTTATTATAAGAGAAAAATAACTACAGTTCCACTCTATAGTAGGTAAGGGCCGATTGTAAACTGGTTTCGGCAAGAATAGTATAGTATGCGAAAACATTCTCACAGCCACGACAAAGTGCAAAGCATCGTAAAGTGTTAGCCGATAGGAAAGAGACATCCGCTGACGCTCCAGAGCGGAGAAGTATTCACGAGTATTCCTCAATGGAATAATTTAAAAAAAAAACATTAAATAAAAATTCGCAACTGCGCAACTTCTGGGTTTTAACTGTTAAGTACGATAAGAATCCCTAGAAATATATATTTACTTACAATCGTAATCAGTTTTGTTACTTATAATGTGTATTAACTTTTAGTTTATCCTTTTTTTAATTATTACACTTACGACAAACTCACCATTCCATGGGTTGACTGGTAGAGAACGCTTTTTAGGCCTTAAGTCCGCCCTTTGTATCCTTTTTAAGTTTTTAAAATAAAATTAAAATAAATCCCAGACAGAAGCAATAATCGTGCAAAAGCACTAATCATTAGTTTTTTAGAAAATGTAGTTGTAAATATTGTTTTATCCGTAAACACACAATTCATATATTCACCGCGGTTTTATAGATTTTGAAATTTTATAACTACCTGTATATAGCGGATGGCAGAGCCTAAAATGGACAGATTCGAAGTTTTCTTGTCATCGGAAGTGGCTGGCAACTGCCGCTTCAACAACTCGAAGCACTCCTTAAGGTGGGCTCTTCGGTTCTTTTCGAGCTTGTTGTGCACCTCTCGCGTGCCTGCACGCGGAGCGCTGCCGCTGCTGCCGCTGCCGCTGCTACTCACCGAAGGAGGCGAAGGGATTTGAGAGGACCTGAGGATCCAAGCGTGAGACAGGCTATGTATTTTAAAAATTACAGGTATTTATAAAAAAACAATCGAGAAAATCTACTCCCTGTATACAAAGCATAGAATTATTTTTTTATATTTTTTTATAAACTATTATGACTTGACCTATCATATCATCCGTATTCGGCTTGACGTCGACACCTGGGAGAACCTATATATTCCCATTTGTGTATGTGAAGAGTAGAGAATTTTATAAACTATCCATCATCATTATTCATCATCATTACAGCCCTCCACAAGTCCACTGTTGAACATAGGCCTCCCCCAAGTAATGCCACAAAGCACGGTCCTAAGCCAGCTGCGTCCATCGACTTCCTGCATGTCTTACCAGGTCGTCACTCCATCTAGTGGGGGGTCGCCCTACACTACGCCTACCGGTACGAGGCTGCCACTCGAGAACCTTTCTTCCCCATCGGTTATCGGTTCTTCGAGCTATATGACCAGCCCTTTGCCACTTCAGCTTACTAATCCGTTGGGCTATGTCGATCATTCTGGTTTAAATGCGGATATCCTCATTTCTGAGTCTATCACGCAGAGAAACTCCGAGCATAGCCCTCTCCATAGCTCGCTGGGCGACCTTGAGCGGTCCTCATACGGCCAGCAGTGAAGGACCACGTCTCTGATCTGTAAGTCATCACTGGCAACACGCACTGGTTGTACACTTTAGTTTTCAGAGATTGAGGTATACCTGACGAGAAGATGTGTCGTAATTTCCCGAACGCTGCCCAGCCGAGTTGAATCCGTCGATTGACCTCTCGGTCGAAGTTGGACTTACCTAGTCAGACTATTTGTCCCAGGTAAACGTACTCGCCAACAACTTCGAGCATAGTGCTCCCAACGACTACCGGCATAGGTGAGACATGGACATTAAACATGATCTTTGTTTTGTCCATGTTCATCTTAAGACCTGTCCGTTGGGAGGCACTATTGAGGTCATTGAGCATAGTGCTTAAGACCTCCAGCGATTCTGCCGTAAGGACTACTATATCGTCGGCAAATCGAAGGTGAGTGGTGATGTACTCGCCATTGATAAACTATCCACATGAATTAAATTTTCAGAAGCCGAGCAGAAGCGAAGCTTATCCTATATTATAGTATAGGCTCGGAATAAATGAATAATATATTTATTGTATTCATAGTTTCAAACGTACTATCACATTATATTGAGGAAACTGATATCAGAAAAGAATAAATTTAAAAAAAAAAACGAATAACTGAACAAAATAGTCAGTGGTCACCTCAAACTTCAAACTCTGACATTAATAGTGACAATCTTTTGTACACAATTTTAAATTATGCAGTATGCATAGAAGCAGCGCATTAATGATGCATGCAGTAGCAGCAGCAAGGCCCGGTCTATCGGACGATGAATAATAAGAACGGGCAGATTTCATTAATATTCAATTAGCTTTTGTTAATACCCAAACCTTGACAGCGTTTGGATGAAAAATAAACGCATACATATGCCTATTACGCTTCAGGACGGTAGGCAAAAGAGAAATTTATTATTTCTTTTATGACTCCTTGCCATTTCTTTTATGTTTATTTCTTTATATCTTTAAACGTTTTCTATCAAATCTCTTGAATCCAGCATAATAAATAAAATATTATTAGATTTTAAATAGTTTTACTAGCCGAAGAGCTGGAGATCACTTTATAAGGTATTTTGTTACTCTAAAATTTATAAAAGGAAGGAGTGGGAAGTCTGGCTGTTTTGATGGGTAAAAATATGATCAATAACCTGAAAATAAAGCATGTTCCAAAATTTCAGCTAGCCTTTATTCTCGACAATTTTTTCACCTAGAAGTTTAGAAGTACGTCAAAACGTCGGGGTAAAATTACATCTGTGTCACTTTTTTATTATGATATTGTTTCAAAGTGGCTTTTCGATTTAATTCTGCAAATTTTATAGATGGATGATGATTGATGATGCAAAGGGAAACTGCAAACACCCATAGTTTTTTATTTATTGGCGACCGACGCGACTTCACACACAAATCCCAGCTGTTTCAAACACTGTGAGCACTAGAAGATCATGATTCGAAAGAGCTTACCCATGACTGATGCTTGTAGTACGCGGCCTGGAATGTTCATGTACAAAATCAACGAGGGGCGCGGAGGGAGGCACAGCGGGTGCAGGCACTGGGTCGGGCGGGACGGTGGGGGCCGCGGGAAGCGCAGGCGTGGCGGGGGGCACAACCGACACCGGGGAAGTTGGCCGCACCACGCCGTTGCTGCGCGGCGTCACCGAAACTCCAGTTACCGCGCGCACCGACACCGGCGACTTTGGCTCCTCCTCTGTAAACAAAAGCGACACGTCAGAATGGCCTTTCCATTACGATAGCAGGAACGCTCAATAAATGTCAATAATTTGCGAAGACCTCTCTCACTCACATTAGCGTGGTCAGCACTTGTCAAACCCATGTCAACCGCTCGTCCGCGGCTGCAATACCTGGCGGTAAAGTACCAGGCGAACATAAAGCATTAGCCGATCATTATTCGTGATGAGCGAAATAGCTGTACGATAACGAATGAGAAGGCATCATGAGCGCACATTTCTTGCTTAAATGGGGTTTCCTTGATAATAAACCTTAACTGTTCATGTTAAAGCTTAATATCAAATAACAGAAAATAATCGCTCACGCAAGACTGACAGAGCAAGACCGATTCATAAATACTATATTTAAAAAGAGACGGGGAAAGAGGCGTGCTCATTGCTCAGGCAATCAGATGACGTCATATCGTTTGCTATACAATTTTACGTTTTAGTTACAACATCGAAAATCAGCTGCTTGATATTATTAATACACGTTCAATTGAAAATGTTTGACAATGAAACCTAGTACCCTATCTGCCGAGGTCTCCACAAGGTTAATTTCGTTTATCGTTAACGTAACACCGACGAAATGTAATTATAACAGTAGTATTTTGTATTGACTACTGACTCAATATGATCACACATAAAGATCTTACAGTAACACTCAAATTATATTCGCTTAGGAAGGAAGGAACACACACATTGGATACAATGATGTGAAATAATTGTTTTTAAATGGCAGATATTGCTTATTTTATGCAATATTATTATGTAGGTACCATATGTCTCAACAAACAATAGCGATTTTAATAATATCTTAAATAAATTTTGCAAGATGATTAATGACCAGGATTAAGAAAGGAATGTTTCGGTTGTTTAGACTTTTAGAAAAAATGAACGAGGAAAGAGTGACAAAGCAAAGAAGTGAACGGCAAAATCGGAAGGGTACGCCCCAGACAAAAGTTTATCGACAAAATTGGAGATACATGGAAGATGGGCCAGATAAAGAACCGGTTATGGGTATCAACTATCAATCTAATAATCGTATGGATATAAAGGGGCGGAAGAGAGGTGTGTCAGTATCGTGCCAAATGGAAGTCCGTAGCATCTGCCTAACCCTCTCTGTGACGGGCGTGAATTTATATTATGTTGTTCGTCTTAAACTGTCAAATAGCGCTAAAGTGCTATTGAACAAATAATTTTAAATTTTAAGTAAGTAGGTACCACCAATTAGAAACTATTTCTTAAATTTATAATTCTAAGTAGTATTGCATCGATCACTAATTTATAAGTGATCGATGTAGTATTGTATATATTATTGTGATTTTAAAATGAATATTGTAAAAAAAAACTAATTTTAAAGGTTCATATTTCAATCTCATTTTAGACGTAATGTCCTCGAAAATTTAAATTTTGGTTATCTCCCAGGTATGAAGACTCAATGTATTATAGTCTTTATTTGCTACTTCGGTCACGATGAAATTTAACAAAGGTAGGTAGGTAATTATCTATTCAAAGATGTCTTTTCCGTTTAAAAATTTAACTATTGAAATGTAAAATTTCATTGGCTCTCTATTAATATGTATTTGTAAGATGGATTATCATGATTATTGTTATTATTATTTTCAAGAAAGTCTGAATGAGCTTTGACAAAAAGCTTCTGGAGTCGGTGCTAAAGACCTTCCGACATCGAGCCCCGAATCCTGTGTACGGACTACGGAGCTGTACACATATATCCGGCAAACAGCAGAGACATCACCGAAAAACGAAAAAAAAAAAAAAAAAAAAGTAAAACCTTCAAATGATATGAAATATAAAATACGAATACTTTACGGCAAATGATTTAAGTATTTAATATTTTAATTTAAACCACAAGTTCGGAATAAAATATAAGAAAATTTAATTTTATAGTAAATAAATGTAACAATCCTTTCAAAAAATACATTAGACACATAGATATTATATTTTCTTTCGAGTAAAATTATAATAACGCCACCTACTTCATTGTATTACTTTATCGAACAACTGATTAACACCCAAGGTGGTACGTAAAATAGACGCTACATGGCCTGAATTTTTGTTTGTAAATATGTTAATTGTATTTGTTAATTTTTTACTGTTTATTGCCGCTGCCACGTGGCTGCCATTTCTATATGACAATCATAGATTATGAAATGTGAACCATACAGATGGGGAACGCACGAAACTACCTACTACCGGTTTTGATGGTTCTTTTTTTATTAAAATTAGTATTATTACTAACTACTACTACTACTACTACTACTACTACTACTACTGCTACTACTACTACTACTACTACTACTACTACTACTACTACTAATACTACTACTACTACTACTACTACTACTACTACTACTACTACTACTACTACTACGACTAACTCATTTATTTTATTACTTATTTTATTTAAACGACATATTTTAATCCGGCCATGTTTTAAATATCTAAAGAAGTCTTCGACATTGTTAATATAGTTTTAAAAGTAAGGGACAGCCACTATTTTTTACGACGAGTAGATTAATTTCGCTTCGAATGTTTATACTCTTTTCGATATAACTTATATAGTACTCACTAATTACAAAAAATGATGTTTGGCCGTTCTTCACTGCTTGTTTATTGGAATAAATTGTTTATAGGAATACGACACGTTCGTAACTTGTTGACAAAACGCGTCAAGCGACTTTTTTCTCGCGAGCATTAAGCTATAATCACACCCCTAAGGGGGTAATCTGTGGATATAATGCTTCCTAGATAGGAATCCTATCTCATTTTTTCCCCATGTTAAATCTTATGAATTTATATGTCTGTCTCTTTTTACTGTCGCTTTTTCGTTTCATAGACTTTCAAATCACAAATGCTAAAGAAGTTTTCACTTCCAAAGACAACAATTGATTATAGCGGATCTCACGTGTTGTCCAACATTCACAACTAATTAGGTACAAATGTTTTGTGAAAATGATTTTTGCGTTCCTTATTTAACTAAATAGGTGCACGTTGGTGCGCCGAATTTAAACTTGGAAAAACATTCAGCAAATATGACCCTCGGTAAGGACGCCCTACGACAGCAGTGTCTGAAGAAAAGATTAAAATAGTCAAAATAATTGTTTTTAGTCGTGTCACGGTACTTTTAACTGCTGTAGAGAATCATCAACAGGATCAACAGGTAGAGTGCTTAAAAATTCACAATAACGCTCGAAGATGAAAAATTATCCCAGTGCTTGGTAGACTTATAGATATTTAGATTTTTTATTGCGGAACCTACCCATAATAAACCGAAACACACCGAGGAAAAAAACGAACCGGGCTGTATCAAGTCCCCGGGGCTTTTTTGACTGTCGTGATCCAGGTCATTCGACAGGATTTATAAATAGACAAAATATGGTTTCACTTTTACGATCTCTAAACAAAATTACAGTCTATGACTTGGAAAAGACCATCATATCCAACTTCTAAGAAATTCATGGCAAGTTCTTCCGTTGGTAAGATAGAAGAGAAGAGCCGAAAAACTCAAAGAACTGACAATTGATAAGATAACGGTTGTGGACTGGCAACCTCTCATACCGGTAAGTAGTGTGGGGACGGCCCCACTAAATAAAACATTGACGTAGACACATGGAGAAATTTGATGGATGCAGGTTTCTGGCTGAGGACTATGTTTAAGGAGGCCAATGTTCAAGAATGGGCTTGATATAAGAATCCAATCAACTGAATCTATTATTAAAATTCGATAAAATATTATTCAATAATGCAGCAGCTAGAAATTTCTACAAATTTAGGAAGTTGGAAACAAAACTTATTGGATTGTTTGATATTTTTATAAAAATATCATAATAAAAAAGGCAGAAGAAAAAAATGTCACAAAGAAAAATAAAATAAATCCAGATAGGTAAAAGAGGCGAAGCGGCCTGGCACTGCCTAGGATGAAATAACAAGCTGTCTGACGCAAATATTACCAGGATAACATGGGAATCGGGGTGGTTATGCAACAGGGGCGGATCAGTACGTGCGTCACAAGCTAGAGGGGGGTTTTAACTCAGAACTACTGACCTGCGCAAATTGGTCGTGGCTATAATATGGGGAAGGTTTAAACAATCAAAAATGGTGAAAGTAGCAGATCGGAACAAATAATGCTTTTAAAAAAGTAAAGGCTTGCTAAGAATTATAAATTTTTTAATATAATTATATAAAAGCTTTAGATCGTGAGGGTGATCTTAAATTATTCAGTATCTATATTATGTACACAGTGTCCTAATAAGTTATGACAAATGTTTTTAAAGCAAAAATATAACTTTATCTTCAAATTGTTTGGGAATGTTAGCTTTTTACAAAAATAAATGATTTTAAAGGAAATAAAGTCAACGAAGTGAAGGGAAACACAAAGACATTTTTATAACGCGTGATTGGTTACATTTCTCCTGAGGAAACTCAAACGCCTCTTACGTCGTGATGCTCGCCTGGTAGAATTGCGCATGGCGGCGCGCGCTTCCGACATTCTTGCCAAACGTGTTTTTTCCCTCTCCCTCAAATTGCTTGTCGAGCCCACGTACAGAAGAATGCTTTTTTGTAAAACACATTTTGCATAGTTTTTGTATCAAAAATATTTTTAAAATGCCGATTGTTTTAATTCTTTTTGGTTTGGTTCATTAATTATGTTATTATTATATATACGTAAGCACACAATATTATTACGAGTATATCAGTATTTAATAAATATTATCAATGCTTAATTAAGTTAGCTAAGATGTTCTTCAAAACTATGTATATTAAAATAAGTAATAATTGTTGTATTGTGTGTGAGATTTAAGTTGCTTTTACTTTAAACTGATACATTTGCAGTATAACATGTATTGATGAAATCTTTGCTGGTAAACCTAAACAAACACAAAATATATTTTTAAGTAAGCTTATAAAACCCACTCTAAATGTTACATGCAAAAACAATCGCTCTTATGTCCGGCGTGTCTGACGATCGACGTGTAAGAGAGCAAAGCAAAATCGAGGGGGGAGCAGGGCTCTTGCGTCTGAAATCTGCAAGTGATAAGGGAGGAGGGAGCGTAGGAGGGTGAGACTGCGATCGCCCTGACACGTGACAGCTAGTCACGCGGGGCGAACAGTTCCGAACAAACTCAATGCAACAAAGCCAAAGTGGAAGGGAGACAAGTTTGTGTTCACTGTGCAGTGTGTTCTTGCAGGTTGCAAAAGCGACTAGTGTCGCATCGTCGTAATGATTTGTGATTAATGTTAAATTAATTAACACAAATGTAATCAACACATCACTCACACAATCACACACTTTACATAAAGTAAATAGTACAAATAAAAACAAAACAAAATATAAAAATAACAGCAGACGCAACGCAACATTCACAAACTCGACTTAATCTCGTGTGATTAAACGCCACAGAGGTGATTTTTAACTTGAGTCAAAAAAAGAACTATATTTGACGAATGACAATATTTTAAAACATGTGATTATTGTAAATTAATAATTCATTAAGTCTACTCATCATCATCATCATTACAGCCCTTCACAAGTCCACTGCTGAACATAGGCCACCCCCAAGTAATGCCACAAAGCGCGGTCCTGAGCCACCTGCATCCATCGATTTCCTGCATATCTTACAAGGTCGTCACTCCATCTAGTGGGGGATCGCCCTACACTATGCCTACTGGTACGAGGCTGCCACTCGAGAACCTTTCTTCCCCATCGGTCATCGGTTCCTCGAGCTATATGACCAGCCCATTGCCACTTCAGCTTACTAATCTGTTGGGCTATGTCGGTCACTCTGGTTTTACTGCGGATATCCTCATTTCTGAGTCTATCACGCAGAGAAACTCCGAGCATAGCCCTCTCCTTAGTTCGCTGACCGACCTTGAGCGTCCTCATACGGCCAGCAGTGAAGGACCACGTGTCAGATCCGTAAGTCATCACTGGCAACACGCACTGGTTGTACAAACTAGTTTTCAGAGATTGAGGTATACCTGACGAGAAGATGTGTCGTAATTTCCCAAACTCTGCCCAGTCGAGTTGAATCCGTCGATTGACCTAGTCTACTCACTACTATATATTTCTCATCAAACTTCTTAAATATTATTTACTAATTCCCTGTTTACAAATACGCCAACTGATTTTACCAGTTGATAAAATTTGGGTGAAGCTAAAATTTAAATATTTCTTATATTCCTCGTTGATAATATTATTAATAAATTAATGTGAGCCTGTTTAAATTGAATGTGTTATCAGGTTAAAAGTGCTAAACAATGTAATTTCAAATATGTTAGGAAATAGGACGAAGGATATTTTTCTTCCTACAGCTTAACAAAGAGCTCAAAAGTTTTCTATACCTTTCACCAAGTCGCCGTAGAGAGTCTACATTACCTGAAGATGCCTCGTGTAGAGGCGAAACACGTGTCGTATTATAGTCGATGGTGGGTCTTGCCTGGAATAGTGGTATTGGGAGTAGTGGTGCTGGGACTAGTGGTGACGGAGTTAGTGCATGCAATTGAGGGAGGGCGGGAGGTGCTCTTCAATCCAGGTAAGACACATCATTGTATTTGTTTAGCGGAAGGTTGCGAAGAAATTTATATTTTTATTTTTTACCAATCCAATGAATCATGTACTATGAACATTTCTGTTGTTTAAACTATTGTGTCTGTTTCGCGGACGGGGAACCTGATTATCCGCCTACCAAACCTGACTATTAAAGCACACACCTCTACAAGGGGATAGTCGACGTCCATCAATGGACCTAATTTAATACGGACAAATAAAGAAAAAAGTACAAAATAATATGCTTATTTGAAAGTATTACAAACTGACAAATAGTTAATGTTTTTATTATGTACTCAAATAAGTATTGTTGTCCTAAAAATGTCACTGAGATCACTTGCCACTTACAACTTACTTACTTATTGACAATATCTGATCCTGATACATAGAAATTGCCTCCAGGATTAGCTAAAAAAATGTAAACTCAAAGATAAGTTGAAATGGATTATACAACAATGATAGACGTTTAAAATAACTGCAAAAATTAAAGAAAAAAAAAACTTAGATATCCGTTGAAATAGTCTAGCATCTTTAATCAAACATTTTTGGTCCATATCGCTATAAAAATGGTAGTAACTGCGCAAACAACACTTATTAGTTTATTTTTATCATTTTTGCCTAGCTGGGGGGCCATGTGGGCTAGAATACTAAAAAGAAATAACAAATATGACAACATTGCAGGATTCAAACCAGCCACTCTGGACTCCGGTCCGGTGGGTAGACCTACGGTCGGGAGGTAGGAGGCCATTATGCTATTGAAAAGATAATCTCTACGATGAAATAACGAATCATATTGCCCGAGCCAATCAAGTTTGTTGCTTTAAGCAAGGGAGGAAAAATAATTATGATGATATAATAAATGAGACCCAGTTAGATCGATTATTCATCAACACCGTAAACCCTGTTATTCTTCGATCAACAAATCGAAGCTGTTATACACTCACCGGCACGGAAACTTGGCCACTCGTGAATTTGCTGATTATTTGCACTGAAACGTTTTTTTAACAGTAAATTAAGGGTAGATGCATTCAATAAGTGTCTCTAATGGTTTTAGAACATAGAAATTTAATGTTTACTTCACCGAAATTTTTCTTTTCAAGATAACATGTTTTCACTAAAATTAACATCTTTCCATTGTCACTTTAAAAACACTACAAAGTTAAAAATTAAGTCTGTTTCTTTATTGTCTATCAGTTTTAATATCGGGTGTTTCCTCCTCTAGCCCTGATAACCGCTTGCATTCGATCTGGCATGCTTTGAATGATGTTTCTGACATCAACTTGCGGTATGCTGTCCCAAGCGGCCAGCGCTGCATTTCGGAGCTCATTTAGAGTTTGTGGCGGTTTAGAGCTGGACTTTATCTTTCTTTTGAGCATACCCCATACATGCTCAATTGGATTTAAGTCCGGGCTACGAGCTGGCCACTGTAATTTTTGTATTCCAACCTCTTCCAGATATGCGGGCGTGCATTATCGTGCATGAGGAGGAATTGGTCGTGTCCAATGAATCCCGAATAAGGCATTACGTGCTCCTGAAGAACTTCCTCGATGTATCGAGTAGCTGTAAGCCGATTATCGACGATGACCAACTCTGTACGTGCGTCGGAACTTACACCTCCCCATACCATTATTGAGCCTCCATGGAAACTCACAGTTTGGGTGGTAGTAATGGGTAGAAACCTCTCTCCTCTTTTTCTCCACACTCGTTCTCGACCGTCTGGAGCACGTAAAGCTATTCGACACTCATCTGTGAACAACACTCTAGCCCATTGCTCGTGGGTCCAATTGACATGTTCTCTTGCGAACTGAAGTCGGGCTACTCGGTGCTGTCTGAGAAGTTCTGGACCTCGTGCTGGTCTACGAGCTTTTAAATTCACTTCCTCCATTCGTCTTCTCACCGTACGCTCACTAACATTAACGCCTCTTGCGATTTGGAGCCGCTGGCGTATCTCAACAGCGGTCAGGTAGCGGTTTCTCAAAATCTCCATAACAATAAAACGATCGTCCCGGGCCGATGTGCACCTTACGCCCCCACTGCCTGGCCTGCGGGTGTAGCGGCATGTCTCCTGGTATCGTTTCAGTGAATACTGCATTGAGGACCGTGGTACGTTAAGCACAATAGCAACTTCACGCTGTGTCAGCCCTTGGTCAATTAATGCTACTGCTTGTGCAACTTGTGCTGGTGTTAATGGCATTTTTATTGGCTTTAAAGCACCTTTAGTTATTTAATTAAGACACAAGATCACAATAATTGAATAACCTTACAGTAAACTTTTCACAACACACAAATTTAAAATGTGAACTTAGTCGCTCAAATGACCCGATTCAACTAAAAATTAAAGAATTCGTCATGGTGCACTTAAACATAATGAATTACCCTCTTGAACTTGAGGGTAAACATTTTTTGACATACTTGCATAACAAACATTCATCAGAAACACTTAAAGCTTTTGCTATCGCGAGATAACCGCTTGGCCAAGTTTCCGTGCCGGTGAGTGTATATATAATCGCGAGTTCGAAAATGGCTCTAACGATTTCAATTTGTAAATTATACAACACAATTTATCAAAAAGTCCTGATACGATACGGACATTGTAACCTCGGTCGAAGAGTTTACAATCATGTGACACTTGCACGGAGTAACGGTGTACCCCGCCCCACACCCGCACCGCACTACACTCAATCGCAGCGCGAGTACAAAACAAAGAAAACCTTGTTAAACAGTGATCAGCTACTCACGTGACCAGGAAATAATATACCTACATTACGCGAATAAAACCATGTAAATAAATCTCTAGTCAATATAAGCCTTAATGTGCTTTGTGATTTTATTTGAGTGTCCCGTTTCCTTGACCTGGGTGTCGACGAACGATCTCTATGTTGTAAGTAATCTCATAAAAATTAAACGTAGTGACGAAGTCACGTAACGTCGCATAGCGTCCATCTTTATTAGATTATAAGACATTTCTGTTTGTACCTCGGTTAGTTAACTAAATTATGTATACTCGGTGACAATTCATGAACAATTTTAAAAGATTACGCTATCTTTTTCGCTTTCATAAGAGAAAGAGCAAAGCGATGATGTACTGAACAAATCCTATGATTGATAAATCAAATAAATACCGGGCCATTCCTTGTACAATTGCAGTTTTAATGTAAGAAAATTTAAAAGAACTCTTCTGTGTCAAGATTTTATGATAAGATATAATTAATCGCGTTATGGATTATTATTGTCGATGCAATTTGATGGAAGTTCAAATATAGACGCGTTTTCACCCTTAAGAAATGAGATAGAATGCCTCATAACGAGTAAAGGGGTATCCGGTTCTTTACACTCACCATACGAAGCACAGCAACATTAAACTACAATTTTACGCAGGTAGTCTGTGAAATATTTAATCTGAACTGAAATTCTTCCCCCGTAGAAAATTTTCCAAATTCTGAATTGATATTGGAAACAGGTGGAGGTGGCTTAGCCTAGCGAATATTGTAAAACACGAAGTTTTCTGTCAAAGCTCTAATTATTTAAGTTAATCATACAGTTACAAACAGCAATCTTCTTTTAACCTAATTTAAGAGGAACAGATTTTAAAAACGCAACGATGATGAGGCTTTCTCTCTTGGGTCCAAACATAACAAAATCATTATAATTAGACCGTTTTCTACATAAAGTGAAAATTCGTCTAAGAACGAAATAATTAGTGCTGATTTAAGAAATTAAGTGTTTCACGCGATTTTTAAATTCACACATACGATACCTACTTTCCGAACTTGTTTATTTTCAGGGTTTCACACAAATGTTGTTTTGACAAATGTTGGTTTTCATCTCAAAGGATTAATAATCCGTATTCACTGTAGTTTTTAATTCGTTCTTGGCTTTAAATTCCGGAAGTCCACACAGATCTTGGTTAAGCTCGAAATTTCCAGTACGAAACCGATCAAATTTCGTTGATATTTAGTCAAACGGAACTTATTTTCCCAGTCGCAGACACAGCAAATAAAAATAAAAACAAAGGCGAGCGAATACAATGCATTAGATGAGCCGCATACTCGTTTAGTCTTTAAAAAATGATCGGTTGGATTTTGAAAGCAATGTCAATAGCTTTAATACGAAATGAATTAATACGAATTTGAATTTGGTATTTCAAGTTGAATTAAATGAAGTTAATCAAAAATAAACTATATTACAAAACGACTATTTCATCGGTGAAGACTAAGTAAGAACCTAATATTACAAAAAATAAAACCATAAAATAATATTAATAAAGGTAGGTCAGGAAAAGCTGTCTCGATCTCGAAACCAGTTCCAAAACTAACAATGGTGTTTCTACAGGCTGTTTTGGAAAATTTATTGAAAAAATGTTTTTTTTTTTTTTTTGTTAAAAACCTTGAAATTCAATCATAAAAAACCGGCCAAGAGCGTGTCGGGCCACGCTCAGTGTAAGGTTCCGTAGTAACCCGTCCGTCACAATAAGTGTTCCCACTTATGAGTTTAAAGGTGGGTATCCATTACGTTCGCGCTCCAGCAGCGCTCCGCGCTCCTGCAACTGCTCCCGGTAGTGGGTACGTGCGCGAACATGGAGCGTGCAATATTGCACGCTCCGCGGCAGGCGATGCCAAGGAGAGACCAACCGAACAATTCGATAACACCCGACCCAATGTAATAAGTACCTACAGCGCCATCTCTCGGGGAATTGGGTTACTAATTAATACATAGATGTGCCAGAAGTTTTCGGTGGTAATTTTGGATTGCGAGAACCGATTTTAACAATTCTTTTTTTGTTTGAAAAAAGATACGTTCAGGATAATAAAATATGTAAACGAAGTTAAAAAAATGCTTGCATATACGATTATACTACAAACTTGAATTATTTTGTACAACTTTTTGTCTTTTTTGTACGAAAACTTTTTCCATCCAAGTTCAAAATAATTTTCCTAGAAGTCCTTATAAAATTCTACTGTTCAGATTTTTTTCATATTTTCTAAACCTATGGTTCAAAAGTTAGAGGGGGGGAACACATTGTTTTTTACTTTTGGAGCGTTTATTTCCGAAATTATTGACATTATCAAAAAATGATTTAAGTAAACCCCTATTCATTTTTAAATACCTTTCCAACAATATATCACACGTTAGGGTTGAAATTAAAAAAAAAATCACTTCCCACTTTACATATAGGGGGGCTACCCTATTGAAACATTTTTTTCCAATTTTTATTTTACCACTTTGTCGGCGTGATTGATACATATATTGGTACCAAATTTGAGCTTTCTAGTGCTAACGGTCACAGAGATTAAGCGAGGACGGACAGACGGACAGACAGACATGGCGAAACTATAAGAGTTCCTAGTTGACTACGGAACCCTAAAAAGGAGCGGAGATTCGTCTAGTGCAAGTTTAGCTTATTATACTTTAAATGGTTTAAGGTATCATCCCCTTAAAGGCTGCACCCATCTTCCAAACTTGTATAATTCATTTTTATTGCTTATCAAATCAAATCAAATCAAATCAAATCAAATCAAATAATTTATTTGTCAAACATAGGTAAAAAGTTACAAACTTGGTGGAAAAGGTATAATACGTAACACTATGTTTCGCCTACAAAGGCATACAAATATTTGTTTATCACCATCACCTTAATTATCAATTACATAAATATTAACATGTTATAAATAAATCGTCCATTAATTATTGCAGGTACTAATAACCATTCATTTTATCTTCAAAGTATTCGTTGATAGAGTAGTATGCTTTATATAATAAAAAACTCGAAAGCAATTTCTTAAATTTGTCTATATTATCGGTTTCTTTGATGTATCTTGGGAGTTTATTAAAAATTTTAGGAGCCATACCCAGGAAACTTTTTGAATACAGGGCTGTTTTATGAGGTTTTGTGCGTAGTTTGTTCCTATGTCGTTTATTATTAGCGTTTCAAATATGCTAAAATGTTTCCTTACAAACATAGCTACTTCAAATATATATAAAGATGGTAGGGTCAGAATGTTAAGATCAATAAAATGCGGTTTGCAACTATCGGTAACCTGCAACTGACATACTGCTCGTAAACATTTCTTTTGCGCTTTAAATACTAGTTCGCGTTTTGGAGAATTTCCCCAAAATATTATACCATATCTCAATGTTGAAGAGACGTATGCATGGTAGGCGGTTATGACTCACGATTTGTAATTTTTATAAGGTTATGTAGTGCGTAGTGGAATTGATTTATCTTTTTTATTATGTGTTCAATATGTTTACTCCATGTCATTTTTTCGTCCAGCCAAATTCCCAGAAATTTTGTGTGTTCTTTTTCATTTATGATTTTAGTTTTATAGTTAATATTAATTTTTGGTTGGTTTTTTCTTTGTTTGAATGACATAATATGCGTTTTATCCAAATTAATTTTAAGATTATTGTCATTCAGCCACTCTATTATCCTATATAAATTCTGAGTTATGTCCATTTCAATTGAGACCTTGTCTCGTCCCGTGAATAAAACTGTGCTGTCATCAGCAAATAAGGTCATTGGGTGCTGAGTCACCTGGGGCAAATCATTAATATATATTAGGAATAGTAATGGGCCGAGTACGCTTCCTTGCGGCACACCGTAGGTTGTTTGCTTTGGTTGCGAAAGGTATGTTATTTCAATATTAGTACAAGGACAGATCTTTTTTATTTTAGTAATTTGTTTCCTATCATTCAGGTATGAAATAATAAGATTTAACACATTACCTCTGATTCCATATTTTTCCAGTTTAAGCGCTAAGATATTTAAATCAACATAATCAAACGCCTTGGTCATGTCCATGAACAAGGCGGTTGTTGGTGAACGATTATCCATACCGGTGATCACTTTTTCAATAAATCCATACATGGCCATATTTATGTTTTTACATTTTCTAAAACCATATTGTTCGTTTGCTAAGATGTTATTAACTTCCAAATAATAATATAAGTTGTTATATATTACTTTTTCTATTATTTTGGAGAATGTTGGAAGCAAAGCGACAGGCCTGTAGTTTTTAGGGTCATGTCTGTCCTCCTTTTTATATAAAGGATTTATAACGGATATTTTTAAAGCACTAGGAAAAGTACCATTTTCAATACATAAATTCACTACGTAACTTAGAACTGGGGAAATTTCAACGGCCACTAACTTCACTACTTTTGTAATTATATCATCATTACCAGCACTGTTAGTATTTTTTAATTTATTAATTATTTTATATAAATCGTGAGGAATACATGCAGGCATAAACATTGAGTTTAGTCTACTACTTATGGATGTGTTACTTTGGTGACTATTACTAAACTGGTTTATGGGCTGAACTTCATTGATAAAATAATTATTAAATTCCTCAGCAATTTTTTCGGGATCATATATATATATTTATTATTAAAATTAATTTTTGTAATATTATCTTTGGGCAAGTTGTATTTATTCTTATTTATCACTTTCCATGTGGCTTTTGTTTTATTCTCCGCATTGTTGATATAATAACTATTGCGCGATTTTTGTGTCAAATTAATGATTTTTCTTAATCGTTTACTATAAAGTTTAAGCTTTCTCTTATTTTCCTTGGTAGGGTGTAGTCGAGAATGCCATAGCATTTCTCATTTACGTTTACAACACAATTTAATACCATTAGTAACCCAAGTAAGTTTTCTATTTATAAGAATTTTAATTTTAAGTGTCGGAAAGCAGAGATCGTAAAATAGTTTAAATAATGCATTGAATTCATTAAACGCTTCATTAGGATCAAGACATTCATAAACACTATTAAAACTGAGACTTCTGATGGCATTTTTAAATTTATTTAAGTTTTCTATGCTGTAATCCCGTTTGAACATGAACCAATGAGAGATAGTGTATGTTTTGTTAACAGGACATTTTAGGACTTGAGCAGTATGATCTGATATTCCCAGATCTATCACTTCACCTTTACTGCCTCTTATATTATGAATTATATTATCTATACACTTGCCACTTTGTAAACGTGTTGGCTCGCAAATACTCGGTCGTAAGTTAAAATTTAACAATTTATTTTCTAATTCTGTAGAAAGCCGTGAACTTTGTAAAATATCTATGTTAAAATCCCCACATATTATAAGTTTTTTTTTATTAGTACTACAAAATTTTTGTAACACACCTTCAAAGTTATTGAAAAACGTAGTTACGGCGTCTATGTTTTCTTTCGGAGATCTATATAAACAGACAATATTTATACCGTGTTCTATTAATTCCACACCACAACACTCCACAATGTTAGGGCAGGAATATTGATGTAATTCGACCATTTTGTATTTCAATTTGTTATTCATTAAAACACATGACCCCCCTCTTCTGTTATTTCAGTTGGCGTATGTTGCTAGTTGAAAATTAGCTATGTTCAAATGTATATCATCGCCATTTTTCATGTTATGCTCTGTAATGCAGATTACATCTATATTTTTACTATTTTGTGATAGCTCATTTAAATGGTAGGCTAACAAGTCCGATTTATTTATTAAACCATTTACATTTTGGTGTAAAATCAATAAATAATTATACAAGAAAAAGATTAGAGCTATTTTGAGTGTTAAAATTAGAGTTATTGTTTGCATTATTATCTACAGCCATGTATACATTATCATCATTACCTAAATTATTTGCTTTAATTACCAAGTCAGTCTGAGTACAATTATTTATTACGTCTTTTTTTAATTGACTATTACAATAGATTACATCAGTTTGGGTGTGTTTATTTTGTGTATTAATTGGTAAGGATTTGTGAGCATCCTTATTATATAATTCAAAGTTCAGTTTATAATCTAAATTTAATACTTCTTTTAACAATGTTTTACAAAGATTTAAGGTAAAATGTTTTCTATAGGGTAATTGCCTACTGTAACCCATATCAATAAATGACACTTTTCTTCTTGTCTTTTGCAAATATATCTGACTAAGTAGTTTAATTTATTTTCATTCAAACTCCTGTTATAGGGTATTTCCAACACTATAATCTTTGGTTTTGTTAATGTCTGTAAACAGTTCCCAAAAGCAACTTCAAACTGATAGGGGTCAGTATCGTTTATACCACCAATTATTACCACAATGTCATTTATAGTCAGTTCGGATAAAGACGTATTGAGTTGAAGAACGTTGTTAATTTTAGCTCCGGGCTTAAAGTAACAGGTGACTTTAAATGAAGTACCTAAAAGTCTTTGCAAGATTTGACAAACATACCGTCCTTGTTGATCTGCAAGTATAACAACATTTCGTATCTTTCTCGGTTCGTCCGGATTGGACCTAGTGTCTGGGGATGTATTTACTGCATTTTTATTTCGAATTGTGTTAATACTAGCTTTTCGTTCTAAAATTTTATCGCTATAACTTGGTAAAGGTGTTTCGCTACTTTATGTTTTATTTCCTAGATCTTCTTGACAGGTAAATAAATTTTTGCGCTTAGGAGAAGATGTGATGGACGAAGACAGTTGTTGTCCACTATTTGGAATATTATCTGTGTTATATATATTTCTAGTCTTCAATTTCCTTACTGAAGTAGGTCTAATTTCGGTGCATGCTATCTTTTTATACATGTTTATTACGTCGTAGCATTTTTGCAGATCATCTTTTAACTGTTTCATTTCACCGTGCAAGTTATCAATTTCGTTATTGGCGGATAATAGTTTGTTAGTCAGTTCTCCTATTTGTTCGCGCATTTCTTCGCAGCAACTATTAGCGCCACCTAGCGATGTATTGGTTAAACTAAACATCGTTGAGTCAAGTACAGATGACTTGGAGATATCTTGCATCGACGCTGATCGTCTATTTTTGCGAATAATTATGTTATCCATATTGTAATAAATATACTAATTTTAATAAATCACAAAAATATGGTGTACTGGTATAGATTTGAAGACACGACTTGTTGTGTAGAACAGACAGCTTAAACCACCAGACTACGGAGTGTTTAATTAAGAGTTTGAAATTATGAAGTAGTTCTTAAGATTATACTATGTTTTAGGATTTGAATAATTGTGGGTATGGCTTGTGTTCAATATTTTTTCTCAACCGTCTTTGTTGTTATTTTATAAGACTTCTTGTTTAAATTACACTTTGATACGTTTTATGCAATTAACACTGTATTCATATTTTTTTATTTTTGTTGTTTATTATCACTTCTTTGAACTTATTTAGATTATTTCACTCACTTTAGCAATGGGTGGTAAATATTTTACTGTTTATTTTTCACTAACTTTATATATTTATCATTCAAAACGTGTTAATTCGTTAATAGATGTGTTAATTCAAGTATTACAAAGTTTTGTATCTTATACTATTCTGTCTTTTTGTTTACTAAAGGAAGAATAACCAATATATTTTAAATAAAGTTTGTAACGGTTTTTAAGTAATTAGAATTTAATTTAAATTATAACACTAATTAATAGTTACTTTCCTGCAATTCTTATGGCGTCCAATTACTTCTTTTGATTAAATGTGGTTTTGATGCACTTTATCACTTTTTTTGCTAATAAGATACTCCCAGCTTTGTTACACAAAAATCAAAATAAGTCCGTTCACACTAATCACTTTTGCTGGACAACGTTTGTAATTTTTATTTATACAATTATAAACTAACTTAACTGTGAAACAACAAAAATAAATTACATCTATTATTTTTTAAATTGATAATACTACGGAGACGATGTTAACGTGACAGCAGCGCGCGTCGTTCCAAATATTATTATATTATTTTATATATATATATATATATATATATATATATATATATATATATATATATATATATTATAATTTCGTATGCTTGTTAGTTAATTAATAGAGTCTAGCTAGTCGTTATACTGTTTGTGCGCAACAGCGTGCATATCGACCTTCAGGAGAGTAACACCTTGAGATCTACAGACGTTTCCGATCACTATTACAAAAAACAGAAAAAAATTGCATCTATTTCCTGGTAAATAAAATGTCACGAAGCCCAAAAAAATTGCAAATAGTAAAATATAAAATTAATATATATAATTATTAATTTATTCTGTACATAGTCAAATACATTTTATATATATTATTTATTTTAAGAAAATACGTAGTAATCAAAAAAGGAATATTAATTCTGATCTAAGGTAATATTATATGTCGTAATTTCCCGAACGCTGCCCAGCCGAGTTGAATCCGTCGATTGACCTCTCGGTCGAAGTTGGACTTACCTAGTCGGACTATTTGTCCCAGGTAAACGTACTCGTCAACAACTTCGAGCATAATGCTCCCAACAACTACGGGCATAGATGTGACATGGACATTGAACATGATCTTTGTTTTGTCCATGTTCATCTCAAGACCTATCCGTTGGGAGGCACTATTGAGGTCATTGAGCATAGTGCTTAAGTCCTCCAGCGATTCTGCCATAAGGACTATATCTTCGGCAAATCGAAGGTGAGTGATGTACTCGCCATTGATGTCAATACCGTATCCTTTCCAGTCCAGTAGCTTGAA
The DNA here is from genome assembly GCA_036936625.1 of Parnassius smintheus behrii. NCBI lineage: Eukaryota > Metazoa > Arthropoda > Insecta > Lepidoptera > Papilionidae > Parnassius > Parnassius smintheus. Next base: position 12,544,468 of record JAUPFT010000017.1, read on the forward strand.
AACGTCTTCCAATGCAGCGGTGAAGAGTTTCGGGGATATAACGTCACCCTGTCTTACACCTCTCTGCAGTTGGATAGGTTTCGAGCTCTGGTTCTGTACTCGGATAGCCATCGTAGCCCTACTGTACAAACACTTCAGCACTTCGATATACCGACAGTCAACTTGGCACCGCTGAATGGACTGTAGCACCGCCCAAATTTCGACGGAATCAAAGGCTTTCTCATAGTCCACATACGCCAGACAAAGTGGCAGATTGTACTCTTCAGTCTTCTGTACAATCTGCCGCAGGGTATGTATGTGGTCTATGGTACTGAAGCCTTTTCGGAAACCGGCTTGTTCGGGAGGCTGGAAGTCGTCGAGTCTGCGTGCGATACGATTCGTAATGACTCTCGAAAACAGCACGTAGACGCGACTCAGAAGGGAAATCGGTCGGTAGTTCTTCAAGAGAGCATTGTCGCCTTTCTTAAAGAACAAGACCACCGCACTTCTGCTCCACGCCTCTGGAGTAGTGCCACCATGGAGGACGGAATTGAAGAGCTTCTGAAGGACTTCAAGTACCGGTGTTCCACCCGCTTTCAGAAGCTCCGCTGTAATTCCATCCTCGCCTGGGGCCCTGCCGTTTTTAAGGTGCTGGAGAGCCATTCTAATCTCGCTCAGACTGACGTCCGGGATATCATCGGAATAGTGTCGGATAAGACTTGCTCTTGGATCGTTACTCACACTTGCGTGTGGCTCCAACGATGATGTGTACAGCTGCCCATAGAACCTCTCAATCTCACTCAAAATCTCAGGTGTCCCCGAAACGATGCTGCCACACTCAGTCTTCAGCTTCGACAGTTGGCTCTCACTGGCAGACAGATCTCTGGCAAAGACTTTGGAGCCCTGGTTCCGCTCGATCGCTTCTTTAATACGAGCAGTATTAATGTTGCGTAAGTCTCGCCGCATGCATTTGGAGATCTGTCTATTCAGTTGCCTGTATGCTGTCAAATCTGTTGACGATTGCAGCCTCATCTCCCGTCTAACAGCCATTAGATTAAGAGTGTGATCGGAGAGTTTTTATGTTCTTCTGCGGCGGGTCTTGCAGAACTTAGCTCCGACCGCATGGACAATTTCCACAAGCTTGTCATTCATATCGTCCACCGAATTGCAATCTTCTAGGCACTGAAAGCGGTTACGTAACTGGAGCTGAAAGTTTTCGGGATTCTGGATTAGAGCACGAGGGGGACGGAGCGTTGACTTCATTAGACGAGACCTCTCCAACTTAACGTTTAGGTTCAGTGTGCCTCTAACCATTCGGTGATCGCTGCCAGTTTTCACCCTTGCGACCACTGAGACATCACTGAACAGTTGGCGTCTGGTCGTCATAATGAAGTCAATCTCATTTTTTGTCGAACCGTCGGGGCTCGACCAGGTCCACTTCCTGTGGAGCCGCTTCTGGAAGAAAAAGTTCATCATAAAGAGTCCCTCTTTCTCCATAAAGTCGGCCAGCTGCTGGCCCCTTCGGTTCCGTTGCCCTACTCCAAATTTCCCTAACCTCAGCTCACCGCTTTCGCTTGTGCCTAGTTTTGCGTTGAAGTCTCCCATTCGGGAAATTTCCCGTTCGGGAAATTACGACATATATTCTCGTCAGGTATACCTCAATCTCTAAAAACGTACAACCAGTGCGTGTTGCCAGTGATGACTTACGGATCTGAGACGTGGTCCTTCACTGCTGGCCGTATGAGGACGCTCAAGGTCGCTCAGCGAGCTATGGAGAGGGCTATGCTCGGAGTTTCTCTGCGTGATAGACTCAGAAATGAGGATATCCACAGTAAAACCAGAGTGACCGACATAGCCCAACGGATTAGTAAGCTGAAGTGGCAATGGGCCGGCCATATAGCTCGAAGAACCGATAACCGATGGGGAAGAAAGGTTCTTGAGTGGCAGCCTCGTACCGGTAAGCGTAGTGTAGGGCGACCCCCCACTAGATGGAGTGACGACCTGGTAAGATATGCAGGAAGTCGATGGATGCAGGTGGCTCAGGACCGTGCTTTGTGGCATTACTTGGGGGAGGCCTATGTTCAGCAGTGGACTTGTGAAGGGCTGTAATGATGATGAATGATGATGATGAAGGTAATATTTTATATTATTTGACTAAGGCTTAGAAATTATATTACACTACAGTACGTTTTCACGTATCATTTCAAGATTAATATTTATCGAGTCTTTCCTCGTACTTATTTCATCCTCAAATGATTTTATTATTATTATTTATCATTGAAGACGATTCACAAATATTTCGTTACTATCGCAACTTATTTGCCCAAGCACAACGGCAACCGATCCGGATGGGAAAGACGTCTGGATTGTTACTAGGGCAGCATCGACGTCTACCTAAAACCCGACTATTATATTTGTTAGGCATTTTTCAACAACACGTGAATACTCTAAATCTTAAGTTGCTTGGGTACCATATTGTTTTGTTAAATTTTTTCAATGATTGATATTATTTTCTTAGTATCTAAAATATTTTATATAGTTTAGTGGGGCTAAAGCCAAAGTTTACCCCACCAGTCGTAAAGTTAGACAATTACAAAGATGAATCGCAAAAAAAAAAGTGAAATCGTCTTTTAAAATTTTATATACAATATAGGTACACTACTGTAGTTTTTTTGCGGATATCTTCGTTGTGAATTCTGTAACCCGGGGAAACTCTTGGGGTTAGAGAAATTTATAGGAATCTGTTTATAAATGTGTTAAAAAAAGGCTTTAGCGACTGATCAATGTCGCTATGTATATTTGAAAACTTGACCAAATTCTTCTGGCTGCTGATTAGCGTTATTATTAGTGCGTGGGTAACGGTGTTGTGCTCACTAAACCGCATCCCCAGCATAAGGAGTATGTGTAAACCTTTCACGTCGGATTACGAGAATCCACAATCACATATCATCCCGTGCTATCTTAAGAGGCAGCAGAGGGTAAAAAAGGAGATGGACAGCAGTATCTTCGTGATAACATTCAAATCTCACAAAAAAAATTAGCCAAGAGTGATAACTAATAACTATTGCCAGTACCCTTCTATTAGGCTGTGGCGGCGCTGTCGTCGCCGCCACAAGCGAAACACACCGAAGCCTAAATCACGCTATCAAAAGTTCCGAATCATAAACAGTATATATAGAACAGCTCCGAAGTCCGAACTGTCATACGGAGTGTTGGTCGCTCCCCGGGCAGAACACCTTGCCCGGCGGGAGATCTCCCCTTTTCCTTCCACGGCCACAAGGCAAACTATTGGGGGAAGCCTGTTTAGCTATGGGCTTTCATAGGCTACAATTAATGAATGAATGCAAATTCTTCCATGTCATGCAATCAAGACGACTTACTATTTTGAAAAGGTATCTAGCAATTGTTCAAAAAGGCTCTAAGAAAAAAAAAGTTATATTCTACATAATTAGTTTACATAATAATAAAAGTAAGTAAAACTCTGTTATAAGCCTATTTTGGAAAATTTCGTATTCCATCGCGTTTGATATGAATTGGATATAAATAAATTTTATTTATTTATATGCAACTCAATTCTTACATAATAAATAAAAATGAATTACATATTTCTAATAAATTTTCATTGTATGTATAAAATAAAAAGTCAACCAGATCATAATATCATGACTCACCAAGATACTCCTTGATCCACTTCTTTTTAGGTGGAGGTCTCACTTTCTGATCATCTTTTGCTTCTTCTTTCACTGGGCTTGGATTGGTCCCAGTTGTGGAGGATCTATCGCATTCCAGTAAATGAGCAACAGGAGGAGCTGAGGATATCACTGACTGCGGACAACCAAATCCGTTTATCGATTGTCCGTGAGTGTGAAACGGCTTATAGGTTTTAAGTGCAATTGGGATCGGTTCCACTATGCTTCCAAACTCTGTCTCCCTGGTATTTATGGCTATTGTATGCAACGTATCTGAGTAAAAAGCCTCGTTTGGAGCTCCCATTGCGGTGAAAATTTCTGACTCAGCGCCACTTCCTCGGTAGCTGGCAGTGACCAAATTCACTTTGGCGGTTTCCATGAGTATACCCATTCTACGGTACAACTACAACTTCACTAAAATTTTATTACACAAGTCCCTATTCCACTAAAATACGTCCTTGTCATTTTTATCAACAGTTTGTTTACAACTTTTTCTCCACTCTCTTATTTTTTGATCACCAATTTCATTTTGTATTTTACCTGTATTTATATTTTGCACTATATACGGATGCGCTTGCGTCGGTAATTTTTTAATTTTTTTCAAAATTTCTAAGTATGTTTCGTTAGGAAATTAAAAGAAATAAAGTTAAATCGCGAACGACATACACGGTTAGTGCAACTGATCAGGTCAAACTAAAACTGTTGATATTTTTTAAAATATTGGATTTTCGATATATCGATAATTAACATTTTTAGTTTGAACTGACAGTTGGAATGATCAGGTGGCGTGTATAAGACTTCATTGACGAAGTCGCCAATGTTAGCAGTAAGTTTTGCGCAACGATTTAAGAACCTTCCAATGAAATATGTAAAACGTTGAATGAATCCATTTTTGAAATCTACGTATTTCAAAAATGGCTTCATTTATGTAGACATTGACGACTCAAGTTAACTGAGTATTGACTGCAATAGACCTAATAATCCTTAAAATTCACTAACTTTACAATTCACTTTTGTGACATTATTTGTTATGACAATATTATGTTACTGTCCAAGGGGATTTAGTTTAGCGTGATGTTGAAATCGATACAATAGTATGCGTAGTTTCTGTCAGATATGATATTTGCAAAAGAGATAGGAAAGTGCGAGAGGGACAAAAGTTGGAAGATATGGTGTGACGACTGGCGATACCGGTAGTGGCACTTCGATGCGGCCTGTTCAACAAGTTAGGGGAGAGCTGCGAAGTGCGAACGCATGGCATGCTCGGTGGCTTCGCTTCTGGCACGTGCATATCCGTCCCCGCGCTCCGGTTCCGCCCACGCACCGACCGACTACACCTCTTACTGCATCATGCTGCCTTAGTAATCGCGTTGATCGAATTGGCAGACATTGTGAATGATCGAATCAACAAGGGAAGAAAACCCGCACTGCACAGATCAAATAGGATTCGAAATTGTTTGTATATTTTTTGGTCTACAAAATCCATTGATGAAGGTTATCTTATTAATAAACGCTGAATTATCTGCAATACTGTCAGTAAAATTGGAAGTCGAGTTTAAAAGAATTGAAACACAAATCAAGTTTTAAAAGATACACCAACCAACTCTACTTAATACGTGAATTTGTATTACCGTTGACTAACTTTGGCCGTCAACGGTGACACGTCTTAACTGAATAGGAGCCAAGATCATCTTCGTAGACTCGTATTGAAAAATAAAATAAAATCTAAACAGGTGCGTGGCATTGAGTTGTTGAACAGAAGTAGGTAACGTTATCGGGCTTGCACGTCGGAGCGATAGATTGTACACGTGCGAGGGCAAGTGTACCAAACAATAGCACCATACTAGAATGCACTAGTACTGAGTACAAAGTGAATAACACCTTTAGCTTCGAAATATTCTAGAAACTGAGCGAGCATATCGCTATACGCTTTCATCAAATACCTACAGCTGTCTAAGAACTCCTATATCTATGACAGACGTGATCCGGAATTCAATCTATAGACATTATTTCTTTTAATACCTTGCCTAAGTGTTCCATGAAAGAGAATTACTGTGAAATAAATTGTGAGTGTGACTGGAAATAAAGCCAACAAATCACTAGCCCCCAAAGCAAAACAAAGCCCCCAATTAATTTGAGGAAAAACACGCTTCCGTCAAAACGAAGACATAAGTACAAGACGGTATCATAAACAAAAGCGTTATTTTTTTTTTTTTTGAAAATACTAAGTATGTAATAATTTATTCATTATTGCAGCTTATTGTATCTACAATATAAAGAATTATGTATAAATAACTATGTTCTTGGCCTATGTTCAGCAGTGGACTTGTGAAGGGCTGTAATGATGATGATGAATGATGATGAATACGTTCTTGTGCAATTCTGGGCAAATAATTACAAACTTATCAAGAAGATCTTATAGATTGCGGAATAAACATTTACAGGGTTCTATGTCAGGGGCCATCTAACGTTTGGAATTGGAACTATAGGTTATTTTGAGGTTGAGGTTTGATGACATTTCAATATTATGTTTGATATTTATGAAATAGGTCGCTTTTCGCTTGAACAACGTTGAGAAATATTAAGAACTTATTTCCAAAGTAGTGAGTCTTCTATACAAACCGTAAAAATTCGGTTTATCAATGAGCCGAAGACAGCTTGATCAAAGCTGAATATTTTTACTGAAAACTAATCTTTTCAGATGAAGCTTTTCCGATAAGCAACATTGTCGTATCTGGGGCCCAGAAAATCCACACGTCATCATGGAGAAACCCTTCGATCAATAATATACATATATATTTATCGTATATAATTGATCGAAGGAGAAACCAATGCACGAGTGACTGTCTGGTGCGGATTTTGGTGTGGCGGTATTGTTGGGCCATTTTTTTTTTCGAAAATGAGCAAGGAAATGCCGTTACAGTGAATGACGATGACTACCGCGCCATGCTAAGCGATTTTTTGTTTCCCAGAATTGTGGAGAATGACATAGAACGACATTTGGTTTCAACAGGACGGCGCAACGTGCCAACGTAACAATTGATCTTTTGCGCACTGTTTTCGATAATCACTTAATCAGCCGAAATGCTGATGTCAATTGGCCACCTCGAAGCTGCGATTTGACTCCGTTGGACTTTTTTGTGGGGACAAGTGTAACGCTAACCATGCAGAGACGATTGACGACTTGAAACATGAAATCAAAGTTGCCATTGATGAAATAGTGGTCCAAACAATCGAAAATGTACTGAAAAATTGGACTGATCGCACGGGGTATTGTAAGGTTAGCCGTGGCAGTCATTTGAATTTCGTCAATGGAAAGGTTTTACTTTGATAAAAATTTCATTTTTTTATATTTTAGCGATTCAAATTCCAAATCTTAAATGGCCCACCTCTTAGATTAAGCCAGGCGCAAACTACCCAGACCGGCAAGGGAAAGCAGCGTCAAAGTTGCAAAACGTCTGGAAGGACGGATCATTAATCCGCGTACAACGGAGAAGGTCTGCTGTGTACTTTGATGATGAACAAGTAAAATTTGCAATTTGTTTGCTAAATCAAAATTGAATCGAAAACAATATTAAGATACGTAAACACACGGAATATGTGTCAAACGATCTCAAAATACGTGTTAATTAGTTTTCGACAGCAAGACAACAGATTAATGCACAATACAAACATAATGTGCATTAATCTGTTGCACTTGTTTTGACTTCACTGTGGTTAGATAGCAGCAGCCGATATTAAACGTTTACAATGATTTCTTTGTTTTTTATATTTATTTAATAAGCACGAGGTAAGATATCTCTTCTAAGATGGAACGAATCTATACCATTCAGAGAGGGCAGAACAAAGCAGTGCACACACTACACGCTACTGCTAGGCGGCAGAAGTAGCCGGGCGAGTAGTCTAACCAATTAGTAAATTTACATTTACCGCGGCAGAAAAAGAACTAGATATTGCTTGCTTCTGCCGAGAAGTAGAAATAAGTGTTCTCATGTCGTTGGTGAGAACTTATTTGTATCCATCTTTGTTTGAAAGGAAGCCTGTAATAATAATGGCTCTCAAGACCCCTCACACCGGAATACAACAGTGCAAGCACTGGTTTTTGGCACCAGAAATAGCTAAGTTGGTGGTACCTACCTAGACCTAGACAAAAGAGATCGCATCCCATAGTAAAGATATCTGTGGTATGCAGAAGCCATTAACCATTAGGTGCTGTTAGCTCGTTTATTTTATTTATTTTATAGGATAAGTAGTATATGTGTAAGTAAGTGAATGCTGTGGCCCATAGACATCTACATTTAACCTCGATTAAAAATCAAAATGCAGATGCGTTGTCATCCTTGAGGACTAAGATAGAATACCTCGATTCCAGTAAAACAGGTCTACGGGTCTCCGGTTCTCTATACTCACCATACGAAACACAGCAGCATTAAGCTGCTATTTTACGCTGGTATTCCGTGAGAGCGTGGTCCTTCCCCAATCAAGCCGACCCTTTCACGCTACAACCATAATATAGCTGCAGCGTGCTCTACCACGTATAAAATTTTGTCTCTATAATGTCTAACTTGAAGGATCAATAAGAGCGGAAACATGGAGTTGCGTTCGGGGAAACGGAAGCCGTGCGCGTTACGTAATCTGTGTGACGGGGTGACACGTGCACCGCGCTATAGTTTTATGTTATATAATTCCACGTAATATGGATACTATAGCCTATGGGTACGTTTAAACTAACTTTGCAATCCGATATATGGTTTGACCCGATCGCTATACATTATTTTAGGTTCGATGTAATGACGAGAAGTTACGAAACTGATATTGTCGATGAATAATGAACAGCGAGTATTGGTTTGGATTTGTTTTCAGAAATATCAATTCGTTGTATAGTTAGACTTGAAAAGGAGACGGTCCATTTCAGGCCCAGCATACATACCTAATACATACATAAACACTCACGCCTGTCACCCAGAGGGGTAGGCAGAGACTACAGACTTCCATTTGGCACGATCCTGACACACCTTTCTCGCCTCCTTCACATCCATACACCTACGCATACATGCTCGTCGGTTAACGGTACTCCTAATTTGGCCCGTTTTCAATAAACCACCAATTTGGTCGATAAATTTTCGCCTAGGACGTCCCTTTCCGACTCTGCCATTCACTTCTGTAACATAAATTTTCTTTGTCACTCTTTCCTCATTCATTCTTTCCACATGACCAAACCACCGAAGCATTCCTTTTTTAATCCTGGTCACAACATCATCTTGTAAACCACACTCTTCTCTTATTACACCGCATTTCTACTGCGTTCATTCTACTCTTGTGCTTCTTCTGCCACACCCAACTTTCACTACCATACGTTAAAAAAGTAGGGATCAACACAGCATTGTGAATTGCCATACGTGCCTTTTTCGATACATTTTGACTCTTCACAATAGAGTACAGGGCCCCATTTACTCTTATTTCCCAGCATACACTATACCGTAAAAAAGCGAAAAATTCAGGGAGTTTATTAAAAATAAAATAAAACAATAAATCGAACTAAATAACTTGCTGAAAACAAAAATGCAATCCCAATTTTGATAAGTTGCAAGATGGCACCCTTCCAGTTATGTCAAATATCATATCTGACAAGTGACTTAGGTCATGAAATAATGAAGGTAGTGTGATATTTATTTATTTGTTCCGAGCTTGTTCGTGTAGTTATGAATTTGTGAATGTTTCTTAAGGATTTCTTTGGGATTTAAATAAGACAACAGATTTTGACATATTATGTCAATTTTTGTTTCCGGTACGGAAAATTGTGACGCTTCAAATCGGTACAGACATTTTGTATGTAGCCAGTCCGCTGTACATGTTATGATTTATAAATAATTCAGAATTATTTATGGAAGAGTTACTAAAAAAATTACAAATTAAATATAAATTATATATATATCCCGTATTCGGGACCCTTATGTAATTAATAAATGGCCCCTAACATACTAAGTTCTTCTTCGATGTTTTTTCAGCATATCATAACAATACGTATTTTGTTTTTTTAATTATTTCGTGTAAAATAGGGTATTATTTGTGAATATAATATAATCATAGCCTAGTCAATTACCAAACCACGTATGTCAAATACCGACGGATTTGATATAAGGTACGCGAGGGTAATATGGTCACGTTAAGCTTTGCCGCCCTATAAAACCAAAACTAACAGGAGGACGGAGACAAAAACACCAAGTCGACTGTAACTAATATAATGATTTCTTAAATTTACGCGAACACTACACATTGAATAAAACTAAATTTACGGATTTTATCGCGTTTATTTCACTACTTTTACTTATTTTTAATTCCCGACGTTTCGGGTGCTTTACAGCACCCATAGTCACGGGGGGTCTGAGATGTTTGACGTCCCAATGTCATAGTCATAGTCCGGCTACCTTCAGTTTTTGAATATTAATTTTACGCAAAACAAGCTTATAGTCGAAACGTCGGGAATTAAAAATAAGTAAAAGTAGTAAAATAAACGCGATAAAATCCATAAATTTAGTTTTATTCAATGTGTAACTAATATATTAAGAAAAAATAGCAAACAAGCTTTAACAATAATCAGGAAAAATTCGAAAAATCAACCTATAATGTCAACTGTCAAAATGGCGTCGATAAAGCAAAGAAGCCCTTTTGAGCTTTTGACCCTTTAATATTTTTGATTGACTGGTGAAGAGATATCGTATCACAGAGCCATTCATGCAAACAAGGTTACTTTTTGAGTTATAAGAATGTGACCATATTAACCGTTTGACCATGTTACCCTCACGTGCTATAATATGACGAATTTGCAAGAAGTTGTCTGTTACCATAACAAGATAAGTCAGTATTACAGTACTGTTACTATCTGTTTTTACTAGGGCTGTTTGTATCATCAAATAAAAGTTATTCATAAGGTAAACAAAATAAAGTACAGCTGCTTGCACAATATAGTTCAATTGTTTCACTTTTATATACACCCGGTTATAATTAATTTGACGGATAAATTTTACTATAACGATTGCAAAACCAGTCCTATTTTTTTACTTATATCTTTTTAACTGTCAAGGTTTAATTTGAGTTCATTGCCAGTTAGAGTCAGATGTTTGTGTACAACAAACAAGTTATAAGGGTATCACCTCCCCCAGTCGGTAATACCACGGTTCGTTTATCATATATAAAACTTTTAACTGATAAGGAATTGGTGATATTCAGATTAAAAAATTCGTTGAATAATAATTTCTTACACAAAATGATTTGTTTTTGGAGTTAAAACATCAAAACAAAAACATTTGATGATAATACAACACTAATAAATAGAAAAATGTTAAAACATCGATAAAGAGTGCCTAACTGCTACAAATCAATACATAAATAAAATAAAATAACTGTGACTCGGGTCAATGTAACACGACGCGTTTAAAAGACGCACCAGTAGGTATATTTCTGCATTATAGCATCTTTGAATTAAAAATACAGCATGTCAGCACATGTCATATACCAAATAAAGCATAGCACAATCGAAACAACTTACGACTTATTTATGCAACATGACACGTGTTAAATTAATTGATAAAAATAGTAACATTCCAAATTTAAAAAAAAAAATATTAAATCTGTTGAGCTTGTTGGTACCAAAAATTCGATAACGAACTCACAGAAACGAATATGCTAACTGCTTCGTTAATAATAAAAATATTATTAAAAACAAGAGACCTAACTATAGTAATCTATTATTAACTAAATTACACGTCCATGAGAATTAGTTTCAAGCAAGGTGTTGTTACGTTTTTGAGTGAATAATCTAACGAAACCTGGCAAAAAATCCGTCTGTGATTTTAGATTACGGATCACAAAAATATGCAAATATACATGCATACGCCTATTGCATAAACCCGAAAACACAACCTTTATTCTTGAGCATTCGGTTAGAAATCAAATTTTAATTCAACAAAAAGTAAAGTATGAAAACGTATTCTAATCTTGTGAATTTTGGTAAAGCAGAAATAAAATTTTGTTATAGGCAAAAATTAACTTTTAACATAAATGATTTTTTTTGTTATATTAAAAACTTTACCCTTATTTTGCAACCGTTAGGGTGGAATTTTTCTCCTATTAAATACGAAAAGAATCAAGAAAATTGGTTCATAATTGACGATAAAAACGGAAAACATAGAGTCGAATTGTAAACTTCGTGGTGTCGGAAGTGTAAAGAAGTCTCGTTACGCGTTTGTTTGAATATTTCCATTTAAATTTAGTAAAACTCAAAGTTTACAATAGGTCTAATACACAAAACACTTGGACCAACATTTAAATAGAAATCTAGGGTTTTCAATAATTTTTGTTTTTTGGGTCAAAAAAAATTTGTACACCTGTGAACAACATGAATATAGGGAATTCTATCCTTGGAAAGAAGAAGCTAATAATATGATCAGTATAAAACAAATAATTTGTGAATGACAGAAAATCACTAAAAGTAGTTGCAAAATGTGTCGAAGACAATGATGAGGCAAATCGTAGGGCGTATACATATCATCATTCTCTAAACCATTTCCCATTATCTGGGGTCGGCGCAGTAAACCTTCTTGTTCCATTCCTCTCTATCAGCCGTCATTTCCATACTTACTCCTTTCATTCTCATATCACTCTTCACACAATCGATCCATCTTTTATTCGGCCTTCCTCTGCCCGTGTGCCCCTCCACATTCATATTCAACACTCGTATTGTGACATGACTTTCATTCCTCCGCATCACATGCCCAAACCATGCCAATCTGCTTCCTCTCACCTTTTCTACCACTGGCGCTACTTTCAGGCTTCCTCTTATATACTCATTCCTTATCTTATCCATCCTTGTCACACCACACATCCATCGTAACATTCTCATTTCATTCGCATGCAGTCTATTTTCATCCTTCTTCTTGACGGCCCAGCATTCACTTCCATACATGACGACAGGTCGGATGATCGATTTGTAAATTTTCCCCTTCAGCCTTATTGGCATTCGGGGATCGCACGTTGTGGCTGTGACCTGTCGCCATTTCATCCACCCTGCGTTAATCCTATGCTGCACAGCTCTATCTATTCCGCCGTCGCCTTGAATGAGGGAACCGAGGTACTTGAAATCTGAGCAGGTAGGCAGTATAGCGCCATCCAACGACATGGGTACAGGACTGGAAAGACCGCCGAAATCACAGCACAGATATTCGGTTTTGGATCTGCTGATCTTCAAGCCAACACTTTCCAGCCTCTGTTGCCACCCCGTCAGTCTGCTCTGTACCTCGATGCCTTCTTCCCCGACAAGCACGATGTCATCGGCAAAGAGCATGCACCAGGGTGCCTCATCCTGCAGGTCCGACGTCAAAGCGTCCATAATCAGTAGGAAGAGGTAAGGGCTCAATGCCGACCCTTGGTGCAGCCCTACCGCCACATCGATACTGCCCGTAGTTCCCGCGGCAGATCGTACACATGTACGGGATGCTCTGTACATAGCACGGACTAACCTCACATACTTCCCAGGCATACCTTTCATCTTTAACGCCCACCACAAAACCTCACGGGGAACCCGATCGTACGCCTTTTCAAGGTCGACAAAAACCATGTGCAGATTTTTATGCACGCGCTTGTACTTTTCGCACAATTGGCGTAATGCGAAAATGGCATCTGTCGTACCTCGACCGGGCATGAATCCGAACTGGTTTTGTGTTATCTCACACTCTTCTCTCATTCTTCTCTCTATTATTCTTTCCCAGACTTTCATAGTATGTGACATGAGTTTTATTCCCCGGTAACTGCTGCAGTTTTGAACGTCTCCTTTGTTTTTAAAAATGGGGACCAGTATACTACTGCACCATTCCTCAGGTATTTGTTCTTCCTGCAACAATTTACCGAAAAATAAACTCAACCACTTCCATCCATCCGCACTCAGCAACTTCCACACTTCTACTGGTATTCCATCTGGGCCGACTGCCTTCCCATTCTTCATATTCCTAACAGCCATTTTTACTTCTTCCACACTAATTTCTCTCACTAAGCCCATATTCACTGGTGGGTTTTCAAGCATACCATTCCATTCATTCTCCTCATTCATCAATTTCTCAAAATACTCCTTCCATCGCTTCTTTATACTTTCATCGTCAGTCAAAATCCTTCCAGAATCATCTTTTATACATTTTACATGTGAAACATCTCTTCCATTCCTTTCTCTCGCTCTTGCAATTTGAAAAAGTCGTTTTTGACCTTCGGGGCTTTCAAGGGACCGATATAATTTATCTTGCGCCTCTGCCCTACAAATAGCAACTTCCTTCTTCGCTCTCTTCTTACATTCTTTATACGCCTCTCTCTTACTTTCTTTTATGGATTCATTCTGGTCTTCTACGCTCTGCCATTCTTTAAAGGCATTTTTCTTTTCTCTCAAAACTTCTCTAATACTTTCACTCCACCACCACCCATCCTTATCTATCATACGCTTCCCTTTTGTTTCTCCTAACACCTTCCTTGCCACACTTCGGATACAATCAGCCATTTCCTTCCAGCACTCATTCACACTCATTCCTTCCATATCACCCATCTCTATCATCTTGTTTACAACTAGCTCTCTAAATTCACTTGCATACTCCTCCTTATGCAACAAATGCCACTTTATTTTGGGTGGGGGACGATCCTTATGTTTGTTGAGGCGAACAGTTAAGCAGATGTCAGCCAGCAGAATTCGGTGCTGGGATACTAAGTCTTCACCTGGAAGCACTTTGCAGTTTTTTACACTCTTGATTTGGTTCCGGGCTTGAGGGCGTATACATATATATATACATATATATATATATATATATATATATATATATATATATATATATATATATATATATATATATATATGTATGTATTTGTTTTTTCAGCGTACTAAATGCTATAAACAACAATAATGCTGATCTAGTAGTAATACTGCAACGTGCTACATTAAGTCGCAAACGATGTCAAGGGATATTATAATATTATCCAAATAGTATACCTGTATTAAATATAACGTATTGTAAGCATAATAAAATATTATTTCGTCGATTATCTCTTATGAAGTGAATTCTCTCCACCGTAGTTTCAGTACAAACCCTACCAACAAGAAAACTTGAAATTATAAATTTAAATTCTAAGACTATGTACTTTATTTGATTTTTCATTGTAAATTAGGCGTTGCCTCGCCGGAAGGAATGTTATGAACTTGTGATGGAATCAGAGAAATGGGTTTGTTTTTAACCATCCTTTTAACAGTTGAACTACTAAGGTAAAACAAATGGACTCACACCACCTGGCCTGATAGTTAATAATATAACGTAGGTCGTCTTCCTAGGTTAACTAACAATTCTCCATATTTTAGCGTAAAGTTTTAATAACATATAGTGGCTCAACATAGGCATGTAACAAATGCCACAAAGCACGGACCTGAGCCACGTGTACCTATCGATTTTCGAATATATAATACCTAGTTAAATTATATAACAAAATATATTTCGATACCAAGGTACATTATATAAATAAAATTACATTTATTGATTTTATTTAATCAGATGTTGTGAGATCAACTATTTTGTCTCAACTATATACTAAAATGATTTAAATTCAGTTACTATATTATGAAAAAGTCTGACTAGTTCAATGATTAAACTCTGAGTAATAGCGCTCTCCATAGCTCGCTGATATACTCTACTTTCTCATTCGGCGACCAGTGATAGACCACAGGTCCATATTTCATCAACCTACGTGCCCAGTGGAGTTGGATCCGACGATTGACCTCTCGGTCGAAGTGTAGAAGTTGGACTTACCTTGGTCCGACAATTTGTCCTAAGTAAATATACTCATCAACAACTTCGAGCATAGTGCTCCCAACAATTACTAGAATAGGTTTGACATGGACATTACACATGACATGAGACACTATTGAGGGTATTAAGCATAATGCTGTGCATTTAATTTTTTAATTTTTAATTATTGTTTATGGTCCGATCTATGCAAACGATATAAAAAGCTGAAGGTACTCCGGGTTTAACAATGACATCGGGACGTCAGTCATCTCAGTCCCCCGTGACCATGGGTGCTGGAAAGCGCCCGAAACGTCGGGAATTAAAAATAAAAAGTAAAAATAAACGCGATAAAATCCGTAAAAGTAGTTTTAATCATGTGTAGTGTTCGCGTAAATATAAGAAATCATTACCAAACCTTATATCACACAGTTTTCCTCAAGTTGGCACACTTGTTTCCTCATTTAATCCTTGTATTCAATGGGAAATTTGGAATGAAATGTATTAAATTTAATGTATTCCAATATTCATTCGGTTTGCATTTACAACTTTTACGGAATATTTAGTAACTGTACAGTATCTTTTACCTAATCTGTATCAATTAAGGATGTGATAATATAAACATCTTTTAGTTTTTGTATATCTACGTTTTGTTATTTTTCAAATTAAGTAATCCGTTTAGACCACTGTTTTTGTTTAATCGTTATGAATTCATAAGAAGCCTTCCTTGAATCAGATGTTTCGTAGTTAAATCAAATGAATATTCATTCGTTTATCCGGTGTTTTGTTTTCAATGATAATAATTTAAAAATAAATAAAAAGTAAAACCAAAACCAATTTTCAAAAATAATGGACGATTTGTTTCTTAATCATCCATTATTTTTGAAAATTGAATTCATCTTATTGGGTGAAAATTTCACGTTAGAATTCTCAAAATGTTAAAAGTTAGAAGAATCAAAATGGAGTCAAAAATATTTAAATAATAAAATGACCTTTTTACGGTAAACTACTACCCACCTACGTAGTGCGATTAGAATGACTAGGAAGGAATGTATAAAATAGAATCTATATGAATAGAAGTGAAATGATTTTCGAATCATTACAGGCATTATACACTAGCAATTCGCCCGGGCTTCGCACGCATTTCTATATGGCAACAATTGTGAATCTAAACCATTCTCGAATCAACTTAATCACACACACACACAAAATTTGATCAAAATCGGTCCAGGAGTGGAGAGTTCAGTTAAATACACACAGACAAAAGAATTATACATTATATAAAGATTTTCTCTGTTCTAACATAACTCTGTGTTCTCTCGTATTTATTATATATAAAGTCTGACATCTTTCACCTCTCGCATTTAGGGAATGCAATCTCGTTCTCGCGAGATCTCGACCTTTTTAGCGAAATTGATTTCAGACGAAGGGCGAGATCTCGCGAGTTTAACGAGATTGCACTCGAGCATAAAAAACGTCTCATTCGAAGCTCGGACTGACACAGACGGAGTTGCGATCTGTGGGTTATCTGGCCAACAAAATAAGAAGCCGTTTAGTAGACGACTCTTTGGACATTTTGTGCTTCTTAAGGAGCTACTTTCAAAATAATTCGTAACAATGGCTTGTGATTTGAACTGAACAAATCTTCCATTTGATTAGTATATTTTGTTAATTAATCTGTAATATATAAGTAGTGGATCTACTGAGTAGATATAGTTTGTTTAGAAATAAACTGGTTCGATCATCGTGTGTTAAATCAATTACATAACGAGCAGTAATGAGGTGATCCATTAATTACGAAATAATATACTTGCAATGACTCGCACGTCGATGGTTTTTTTCATTAAAATTAAACAGTTACATATCTCAATGTTCAGTCGAGTAGTAAAAGGTTATCTCTTACGATACTTTATCGCTCTAACGCGACGGATTACTTGAATGTGGATATTGACGGCTGGGAGTTGTCGACACCATTTGAGGAAACGTAAAAATTCGATTCGCGTCAGAGGAGGTGCAAAAGTACAGACGACGCAGGCCAGGGGAGTCCGAGGGAGGGAGGGGGGCAGACAGTCACTAATTGTCGGCTGCAGCGACGCGGCGCGCACGTGGGGCGCGGCGACGCAGGTGCCGCCGACCTCGCGCTATCTCGTCTCGCCGCCCGAGGTCGCGGTGATAACGTACGCTATTTTGGACCGGAGCCGGTCCGCTGACCGTCACCGTCGCAAACGCACCCGACAAACGCCACACGAACTCACATAGCGGCCGCGCGGACGACGGATGCCTCGCGCGATATACAACCGACCGTGTGTATAGAGCAAGGCGACAACCGGGGCGAAAGGCCAACCGGCGTCGACGCACTCCGCTCGACGACTGAGCGAAGCGCTGTGCTGTGCTCACCGCCTCGGAGGGAGGAGGCGGCGGGAGGCACGCGACCTCCGGATCCCCGCACCGCCGTAGCTCTCGTCGGTGAAACCGGCGGACGAAATCGCAAAGAGAGACGACGGCGGAGCGGGGGAGGGGGAGGGCTCACGCGGCTGAGCGCAACGCTCGTCGCTGCACCGTCCGTCTCAGCACTTTACATAACGCTGCACGGGCCGCGCGTCGCTCCCTCGCGAAACGAGGTCGCAGCGGCGCGCCGCCGAGCACCGACAGAATTTTAACAACCACATAGGCCGCGGGTGATGAAACGACGGCATGAGCGCACCGATGACGTGTCTGAGGAGTTAGTCGGTCGGCGGCGGAGTCACTGAACTTCGACGCAGGCGAATAAGGTGAATGGAACATTGCAACCGAATCAAGCATCGCAAACAACGGTGCGGACGTAGGCGACCGAGTGGCGGCGGGCCGCGAAGAAACGCTCCTTATGCTCGACGCTGTTCAGCTTTCTAATAAAATGTGGGTATTGCGGATGACATCCACAATCAATATATTATGCGACAGTATTATTGCAGGAACATAGTTCCCAAAATCTTCCTACAATTCGCAATATTCTGCTACAAACTCCGTTAAAATACTTACAACTTAGTGCATGCATATAGGTAATATATTCAAGTAATCATTAATTACTGATTGCGATTCTAAAATCAGGTTATAAAGAGAATGAAATGAACGTGGTGTTCAATCAAAAAAAGGACTACTGTCAAGTGAAATTCAAAACCAACGTCAGTAGTTTGATTTCCCTATTGCGTTTATGTGCTACGCTAGTCGAGCTCAGCTCGCCTACGCGAAACAACTGGCACGTGTTTTCTATTCGTTATCTGTTCACTCACTTCATTATGTTTATGTCTACGAACAGAACATGCGCGATAGATATCACGACGGTCACTATAAGAATAGTCGAACATCTAAAGAAAAAACCAAATCGAATCTCGAAATCTAGGAACGATTTGTAAAACAGAAAAGTACCTATTTGTGGTAGAGTACAGCTTGCGAACTTTTTCAATATTATTAAGGAAATAAGTTATATGAAACACCTACCTATTTAGCCAGTTTGACGACACCTTAATAAATCGGCGCGGAGAAACAAACGGAAAAAAGGAGGGAGCAAGGGTTATTTGGAGTGTAGCTAGCAGGAACACATAAGTAGATCGAGTACAGGTTCCGAAAGGGGCAGCGGGGAGGGACGGCGCATGCGTGCGTCGGCTGACCTTGGCGCGGTGCAGCGTGCAGCCCGGGCCGCCGCCCGCCCGCACAACCGCACAAACGTCTCCCCCTTCATGTGCCCCTTGTAACCACACCTGCCGGTTTAGCAGGTTGCGATGCGACCTATAGCATCATGCTAGATTCTATTTCTGGAACGTCCAGATATTATATTAAATCACTCGTCCTGTACTTCAGTAATCTGAAGAAAGTAATTACTACTATATGATATTACTACACAATATCGTCAAAAGTACACAAAAGCTTATTTAATTAAACTCCATTTTGCTTATGCACTGTCCAAAAGATAAACCAAGAAGACGGTTATTATTAAAAATCTAACCCAATTGCAGTTATCTATCTATGCAATTAATATGATCATCCGATCGCGATTCATGCACGCATTATATTGTTTGCATACTTCTTGTTGATATAATAACTATAAAATATCAAAAACTGTGAAGTTCACGACGCCGCACGTTTCAAAATTTTTCGTGCTGTTTAGGCTACGGGAAGTCTCAAAAGAACAGACACACAATAGGAAACAAAACCGTCCCTTTCTACTGTAGTTCTTTTCAGTGGCTGCACCACCTTTCATCAACACGCATCACATCAGCATGAATGGGTTGGTTTGACCGGGGAAGGACAACGCTCGCAAAGCGTAAATTAGCAGCGTATTGTTATGTATGTATATTGTATAGTATGCTAAGTAACAGGAATCGACCGGAGGCCCTATTTACTGATAACGAGGCATTCTCTTATCTCATATTAATCATGAAAGATGAAAACCGATACGCATTTTGATTTTCATTCGAGAATCGGTGGAGGTGTCTATACGCCACAGTAATAATGTCCTCCAGACCGAATTTCGGTCACGGCGGTCTGCCTCAATGGAGATTAGCCATGGGCGCAAGACAGGATTATAGTGCCCAAGTGTATGTGCAAGCACAGGTGCACTCTTTATTCTCTCATTCTTATAATCCGATGGGACGGTAAACCGATATAATATGACCGGAGAGAGATCACGTGCAGAATCTACCAGCTTTACGTGCTTTCCGAGGCACGGGGGTGAGACACCGCCAACTTCCTGTCTTCAGGCAGCTACTGAAAACTTCTTTACAGAAAAACTCAATTATTGATTTTTTGGCCCGACCTGGAATTCCAACCCATGATCAGTAGTCGCACTATAAAAACCAATAGACCAACGAGGCAGTCAGGCCACAGTATCCTATCATCAGGTAGACTGTGTTCTCGCTTGCTACCCATACTTCTGTAAAAATAAGGCTTTTGTCGAAACACAATAAGTGCGCTGGAAAACTTTCCACGTGTGCTAAGGATAAAGCGAAGACTGGCCTGTTATCAACTCTGCAATTATAGTGACTCGAGTAAAGTGATAAAAAATATTTTACTCCTGTACCACGTATCTTGTATAACAATGAAAACAATGTTACATCTTTAGTTTTAATTAGCGTTGGCATGTTGGACTTCTGCCAAGAAATATTTGAACATTTAAGATAATCAACAACTAATATACCTATTATATTTCTGCAAATAAATACATATATAATTTTATTTATATACATTATAGTAACACGGTGAACGCAATCGAAGCACCAAAATTATTATTATTATTATCAAAATCTGTCGCCAAGTGATTCCTGCAATCAATATGAAACATTAAGCGACTCGGGAGTCGAAGTGGAAACGCGAAGGGGGGCTCCACCCACCGGATGTCGAGATAGGAGTCGGTATCGTGCAAAAGCTCCCTCGTTCAACGGGTGATACCGATAATAGTAATGAATTTATTACTTCACTACTGTGTAATACTTCATATACAATCAATCAGCTGTATGGACTCTATACACTTGGCTATGGGATAAGTTCGTAGCAACATTAGATACTTCATTGTTGTGTAGAATGGTTCTTCTACTAGACCAAAAGTGCAATATTACTCTGATAGGATGCCGATGGAAATCAATCATCAACTGCGTTGTTTTTCAATAAAACCTAAAATAAAGTAATATAAAAGACATTAGCTTAAAATTAATAATGATAGATGCACAATGAGAAAAGCAAACGTCAAAATGATTACACAATCGTGCTGCTGTGTTAAAACCGTAATGAAACACATTATCTTACTGACTTAATGAATAAAATCAGGTTCGTGATAATCTACACAAAATTACGCCAATGAAGAAAAGAAAAACTATAAGTTACGCCCATGCGCAAGTTTGTGTAAAGACAGAAACGCGAATCATAATGTCTGGCTCGATAAAAAAAATATACTAAACCGCTATTTAAACGTGTATTTTATCTTGATTCCGTAATAAAACTGTAAAGGTTGTATCAAATTAAAAGATTATTCTTTTGAGATCATTTAACAAATTCGCTTCTAATTTTATCTTCTATGAACAAAAACCTGCTCTCTGCTTTACTACTAAATCGCTAACAATTGCTGGAAGCGAGGTAGCATTTTTATACCGTATTATGATTTATGGGGGCCTTAAGATGAGCTACACGTTTAGGACAAAAACGTAATTACACTTGATAAAAAAATCGTTATCTCATTAGGGAATAGATATAATATTTCAGTTGGTGTCATGTGTAGGATAATTCCGATTAGGTACGAAATAATATTGTATAAAACTTTATCTAAAATGTATTAACAAGACGGGATCTGGTTAACAAAACTTATTAAAAATCGTCTAAATTAGTTTACTAACCTCTATCGTGATACATTTATTAAAAAAGTTAAGTCCGTTAGAAATAGCATTCTCATAAAATATAAAAAATCTAATATAAAATTTTTCAATACGTAACAAATACCTAAGTCTGTTATCAATAACTGTTGGAGTGGTAGAGAATGCCTTTAGGCATTTGGTCCGCCCTTTGCATCCTTTTTTTCTAAGGGAATGCAATAATTTTTTTGAAAAAAAATGAATGAAATTTCGTCAGTAATAAAAAAAAGTTTTATGTCACACTGATGTATTGGAATCATAGAAGTGAAACGTTTAACTCTGACCGTTTAACATTTCCTGCAGTATTTATAAAGTCCGGAAATTTGCTCACCTTTTCATATCAGGCATTTCTGAATATAATATTATAACAATATCGTGAATTAAATCATGCATTTGAGTTCTTCCCACAGTAATCGTAATAATAAGACAAAATGAATTAGCGCTCGATTACTTCCAAAACCGATGTCGCCACATCTTACCGTATTATAAACATACGAAATGCACAATGATATCCAATGTTTCTATTACATTGCTTGGCGAATTTGTCAACGTCGCGTGTGTCGCGTATTACGGTAGAACAAAAGCAGCAATGGTAATTGTACAATACGAAAAGTAATAAATGAGTTTGCAAAGGTAAATGTCATAGTAAAGTATTCATCTAAATGTAAATTAATTAAAACAATGATAATTAGTAAATAAATCAACTTACTGATGAAATGTTATGCCTTTATTAGTTTAATTACACGTCCTTGATGAGTTTTTACAACTGATTATGCTGCAGTGCAACAATATAAATAAAGTAATAATAACAAAATTCACGTCCGACGTTTCCCGCACAACTAAACCACAAAATGGTGAATTATGTTCGTCAACCCGTTAAGGTATCTATTAATGTTATACTACATAGGAATATTTAAGCTATCTCGAACAGTTAGTAACATTCAACGTTGCTACAGAAAACTAAAAAATCTAGCCTTATTATTTTAAAGTAAAAAGCTAAATAGATTAATTATTTCAAGTCGCCTAAAACACGCAGCTTAAATTACACGTGGAGAAACAGATCACACGTGTACTGACGTCAGAATTTGCTTATTGTAAACAGCTACGAAAATTATAAAATGTGTGTGGAATCAGTGATGCCAACTTAGCGCTTTTTTAAATAATATTCCTCTTCTTTGAAATATCAACATGTAACTGTACATAATTATTTAAAATAAATAAAACAACAGTGCAACAAGCAACTAAAGCCTGATAAATTAAAAATATTTCTTATTTGCCGATATTCTATCGACATTTCAACAATTAATAATATTGAAGATCATTTCAATCAAGCACCATATTATCCCAGTTACAATTTTGAAAAGTAATTGGAACCGTTTTCTGACTTGGAAAAGAACAATATACGTAAACGATGAATTAACTTTACAGTAAAATTAATACAAGAGTTACAAAAGAGATTGCCAAAGAATTTTTGATGATGATGAAGATTGATGATGAAGAAGACTGGCAAAAAAATTTGTAAATAATTTTTGACTTTATGTGTAATTTTTAATTATAAACAATAATTCCTGTTTTTTATTGTTTTCATAATTTAGCTCTTTTTTTTCGATAAATATCCAAGCCTAGCGCTTGTCTGAAGTCAATTCAGCGCATTTTCTTTAAGGAGAAATGGCAATACTATGTGGAAAAGCTAATCCTAAAAGATTACATAATTGAACCAAAAATTAATTATATTGTTAAGGATATAGAAAAAAATGGCGTTATAAACGAAAATCTTTACCTATCAAATTTTGTTCACGTTGTCTAATCAGTAAGGCCTACGAGTATGTGCAAACTTAGTTGACATCTAAATGGTCACTTTGTAGTAAATAGTCTCTTATAGAAAACCTATGTTGCATACAATGACGTATTATATATAGACACGTCAAGAACGAACATCGCGGCGCTTAAAAACGGCGAAAATACTAGAACTACTTATACGCGTGAAGAAAGAGAAAGAAAATATGACACCGTACGGCGGGATGCGACAGGTTGGTGCGTGACTAAGCGCGATGTGGCCAATTGGCTTCATTTCATGTTGCCATTTTAGAGTGCGGACAACGTATCTATAAGTTTATACATCATTGGTTGCATACGACTCATTTTGATATCTTCGAAGTTAGCCTTTGAGTATTAATACTCAAAGAAGTTAACAAAAATGAACCTGCAGAATTGGATTGGACGTCATTGTCTGCCTGTGGTCGACTGTAATCTATGGATAAATCGATTATAATTTTAGAAGTTCTCAACGCAACTTATTATTATGAATAGTTGTGAACCAACAAACATAGCATCTACGAGTTAGTAAGATGTGTTGATCTTTGCTAAAATTTTAATGCGATCAAATACGAATTTGTAGGCACATAACGGGACAGCCTATGTACCGGTTGTCAACTAATGCATAGGCAACGAGTCAAAAATACGCCTTGGTTTTTAAAATTACTTCCTCCTAGTTTTGCATTTACAAGTCCAAAGTTCAGTTTTCGGTGTGAGATTAGTCGAGGATAGGATTTTGGAAATTCTAAACACTTGGATTGAATTTATCAGCGCTGTGACGGGTCGAGCAACATGTAAATTTAATTCGCACACAGAAACATGTAGGAATGTCACTGACTTGTGCCTATAAACATGTATATTATTTACAGAATTATTTTAAAATAATTGCCTTTAAAGGCTGACGCTGATTAATTCCCTTTAGGGTATTCAGCGTTTTTACTCCAGTTTTAGGCATATGATTTCTATCGGAAAATTATTTATGCAATGTTTAGATAATAATAAGTAATAACACACCTACATCTTTATATTTGTTTAGTACGTGCGTGGAGCTCATAGAGCTCGTGGATCTGTTTTACTTAGGTGAAATTTAACAATAATTTCGACATCTTTAAAATTAAAATCAGACTAAATATTACAACAAAATTACAGTCAGAAAAATATGCAAAATTTGACCTCCTCAATGTTCAAACACATTATTAAACGATATTTATATAAAGACGGTTATTATAATATTAAGGAACTTATGGATGGTACCTACCCTGGGATGGTGGGGATCACTACCTAGCTAGGTATTTCTAATTTGTGTTGTGTTATAAATTGAGTAACGTAAGATATAATTGTACGAATAAGGCACTTTAAAAAAAAGTCCCGCTAGGTTTCTTGCTGGTTCTTCCCAGGGCAGAAGTTTTTCCCGAACCTGTGGTAAATTAAACAAAAGAGTGACTTTCAATACCTAAGTATTATTTATAGGTAATCTATATTAAATAGAAAAAAAGTTGTGTTTCTATCATTTTTTGGCTACACAACATGGTACTTAATAGGTAGAACAATATAAATACTGACACGTAAAATATAAATATTGTGTAATCATCCAACAACGTGCCTACGTGCTAACATAATATGAATGATCTATTTTTACAAGTAATTCAATTTGTGCAAAACGTAAACTAAACAATAAGCAATGGTAACGTCGACGTCACGGCTAGTGTTGGCGCATGCGTCCTCAAAGCTATCGCAGGTGGCGAGGTCATGAGATCCCTTTCACCGGTCTGTTCGCCGAGTACCTACGCGGCCTTACGCGAGCCTTTATGAATACGAAATAATGGTTCGTTTGTCAGCCAAAACTTTAGAAAACACTGTTTCTGCATTATTAGTAACAAATCACTTCTATGCACAAATTAATTAAATGTATTTCTTATCATAAAACCATCAATCATCATCAAAATAATTAATTAATGCTGTCTCACGTATCGGTAGTTTAATACCCTTGTTGTTTTCGTATTTTTTTTTCGAAAATGTTCTCTCCAATTTGTATTTTTTCAAAAAACTATAATCTTAATCTTATAAGTAGTGTTAAAATATTTTTTACCATTTTTTTTTCATTTATTTAAATGTGTAGTGTTCGCGTAAATGTAAGAAATCATTATGAATGAATTTTACCGTACAGGCCGTTCATTTATGGAATAAACTCCCATTAGCGTCTCTTTAAATTTAGTTTTATTTAACTCGTCTCCAGTCTCCACTTACCATTATATAATATAAATATTTACAGCTGTTATTAATTGCAGTTTTGATTATGGATGATTGGCATTGAAGCCACTCTTAATTCTATGATATTTTAGAGCAATCTGTTTAATCATTTGCATGGCAATAAAAAGATATAAATAAAATAAAAACATAACTGAGACTGACCATAGGCACAACTGTGATAATTGATGTAATTTGCCTTTATCAAGACAGCTTTTAAAAGAAACAACAACTGAAAGACGTAACAATTACGTCTAAAAATTTAAGTTTTTGTTGATACACGATAACACGAGCAATTGAGACAATGAAGGCAGTTATTCCGATTCAAGTAGTATGTACTGCGTACTAGAAGTAACAAGACTTGCTTGTTTGCTACACACGTTAAAGCCCACGGGTTCAAACTTTGTCCATAAAAAAGGACTCTGTGCCTCTGAGCACGAGCCCGGCAAACCCGCGATGCCGCACAGATTTCGTTCGCGGTGTCTGTTCGAACACGTATCAATATATAGTACCTACATATAACTTCAATGGTTTTTCCAATATTACGGCACGCGTGTGGCCCTTGCGTCTACTGATAAGTGTTGAGTAAACACGATAACACCGTTTATAGTCGAACGTATTGCCACAGTCTAAATCCATAATCAAGTGTCTTAGAAGAAACAAAAAGCTAGTTCTCTCTACTTTCCAACTCTACCTTTTGTTTCATTTTTTTGTTTTATGCATTGAGATATACAATATAAATCAATGGTTTTATGCAAAAACAAGTTTGCCTAGTAGCGTTTAAAATTTAAGTAGGGTCCAATAGAGTTGATTCACATTTGGCTGCAAACAGTTTTTCGTTCCCGTCTTGCTTACTGGACTTACAGTACCTACTAAATAAACTGGGCCGCGTAACCTGATTTATAGGACTAAAAACATTGATGGGGAACATGGTGTTTTGGAATTTTTATCTT
Organism: Parnassius smintheus behrii; assembly: GCA_036936625.1. Taxonomy (NCBI): domain Eukaryota; kingdom Metazoa; phylum Arthropoda; class Insecta; order Lepidoptera; family Papilionidae; genus Parnassius; species Parnassius smintheus. The sequence continues at coordinate 12,571,335 of JAUPFT010000017.1, forward strand.
GTTGCTATGTCCTCTTGACATTCGCTTTTAATGTAGGCATAAATAAAACTAAAAGATACGTGGTGCCATTTACCGAGTCTATCGGCATCGATAATGTACCGGCACAATGAGAACATCGTCTGACGAATAAAACGTTGCCGTTGAGCACTCGAACGTTACGCAACTGTGCCTTGTGCTAGATTTAAGTTAAAAGTTTTTTAAACGTATGTATTTGTACGTATGTTTTATATGTGTTTATGAATGCGATGCGTGTGCACATTGCTCCCTCCACTGCCCCGCCTCGACACGACACACGTTCGTCTTCTCTTTACGGATGCGGCATCGCACCGTCCCCCCTCCGCGACACACGCGTCGATCAGCTGACCGAACACCGGCCCGCGGTCTTAGCAAACAATGCGTCACGCAAAATTGAATTTTAACCAATCCACTTCATTCTACGAAAACATGTTCTCTAGGCGGTCAATACAGGAAAACACTCGCAGTCTAGGTGAAATGAACAACAAGAGGTATCGCCCACCTACACGCATTAGGGTGGGGGCATGTGTGCGTGCTATGTAGTTTCAGTGAATCTATGCACGTTTAATACTTACCTGACGTGATAGACATCGTGGTCAACAGATTTCTTGAGATAAACGGTATATCACTTCTGTACACAAACTTTTAAAAAAAAACTAAAAGGTTACATTTAAAGTTTTATAAGAGTGGCTTGCCCGGTAAATTTGAACGGTGCGACGTTCACGCGATATTTTTCGTTGCAAAGCGAAGGGACTAGCTCACCGGTTTCGGTTTCGGTGTTTGTGGAACCCCGCTTAATCGGTAGTATAATAATTTTCTTACTATGCGTGAAGGGATGCAGTACTGTGATTGTTTTGTACGATCGGCGAAATTCGGACTTCCTTTGTTTACGTGGGGCGGGGCGAGCCGCGGCTGCGTGTCTTTCAAGGTCAAGATCGGCGGGCGTCAGCTCGGATTAGACACGCTACGCTGCGGTGAGTGAACACACTGACGTCGAGGCGGTTAAGACTTACCGGCCTGGAGGCGCCGCTCCTGGAGCTCGATGAAGCGCGCCGCCTCGAGCAGCGTGTCGAGGAGGCTCATATCGGAGGCGGCACGGCCGCGCGCGGTACTCGCGCGCCCGCTGTCACGCCGCGACTGACCACGCGCGCCGCGCGCCGCTCACGTGGCCGCCGCGCCGCCCGGCCAATAGCGGCCCATCGCGCCGGTCACGTGACCCGCTCCACGCGCCAACCCCGCACCGCCTCGAGCGATCGATGCCGTTGCAGCGATTCTGCATGCTACTAGACATGTGCCACGATTGATACGTTCATCACAGCGTACTGTAATTGTAAAATAACAAACTCTTATGACAAATAAACTTTTTAGTAGGTATATGTCGGCCTTAGCAAAAAGCATCTAAATGAATCATGTTGCTCTAATATTAATGATGTAGCTCATGAGCTAGCTGGTCGTCTTAATGTACCGTATATATACATATTATATAGCACGTAGTTTTACGAGTTCGATCTTCACCGGTTTCTCTGCAATTCTATACAGTAATTTTAGTGGTATTTTAACATATACTTAGCAGTGAAATAAAACACCATCATATCCAAGAAAATATATCTATGACATGTAAAGTCTGCCAGCACATATCTATTGGGGCAGTACGGATGGTCCCTTTCTCTTCTTCCAACAAGCCTCGTTAAAATGAGAGGACATCGACCGCTCAGCGTTCGAGTAATAGCTACACATCTTCTCATCACGTATTCCTTACAACTTAGTAAATAAGTGTGTACAATCAGTGCATGTTGCGAATGTCATAAGTCATAACATATGGATCTGAGACGTGGTCTTTTACTGCTGGCCGTAGTCATAATCGCTCAGCGAGCTGTGGAGAGGGAGTCTCTGAGTGAAAGAATTCGTATGATAAGCTTAAGATATCCGCAGTAGAACCAATGTAACCGACATAGCCAAACGGATAGGTAAAAAAGAATAATAACAAACATTTTCATTCAATTTCAAAACACAATCTACGCTGCATTAAATTAAGTTATAAACGTAATCAGAGCTGAACCAAAGCGAATCATATTCATTCTTCATAGTAGGCCAATGATTCACTCACAAGATGAATACACAACCCTACGGCCGCCGAGCGCTGACGCGGTATGCTCACGCTTTGTTTATCTAATACTATTCCTTCTCTCACTCATATAGAGGTTCGGTCGGCGACTCCGACAATCGCCGTACGGTACGGTTATACGGTACGCGTCTTGCCTACTTTTGTGAATAGTGGCGGACTCAGCACGCACGTTGGTAATCGTTACACCCAACTTTCACTTCAGTGGTTGCATTACGCGCAGAATAAAAAACTGGCAACTTTTCTCTTTAAATACGCGTCGTTTTTTGCACGACAAGGACATCGGAGTATCGGAGCTCTGATCATCTGATGTAAATTGCGCTTAAGTTCTGCAAACATTTAAGACGATATCTGGAGAATCCGAGCGGCGTTAAGTCGATACAAATCATATTCCCTCTCTGGATATCACTAAATCAAAAATATACATATTATTACGATAGATCCATATTTGCTACTGTCTTGTTACTATTATTTAATTTTCACGAATTATTTACTTTAAAAACAATGAAACTGCTAGAATTAATAAAATTGCCCAGTTATACCGCCGTTATATATAAATCGGTCTGGCTTCAGTGGGGAAAGGAGAACACAAGATGATGATTTTGTAAATTTTTATAAGTTTTATTAGTCCGAGCTCCAGCTTACACATACCTCGCTTACACACCACTCTCACACAGGGCACAGCGCGAAATTAATAGATGTGCTAATGTATTCGCGCCTCCTTCAAGCTTCACATTGCACAAGCAAAATAAAATTTGTAACAAAATTTAGACACTACCCACTCATTCTTCCATACAAACGTAGTCTGGCGATTACTCCACTGTTTGATGATGTTCGTTCAAAATAAAAAATGATTTCTATTTGTCTCATCATTATCTAGCCCTATATGGAAACAAAAAAGTAAAAAAAGAATATATTTAAAGTACTAATTTTAACACATCTTTGGGCGGAAATAAATACCATAAGAACGAAAATTGCAAAACAGTTACCATGCAGGGATAGATTTGGTGTTCGAAAGTGCTAATAATTGAATTTTGAACAGATACATAAGAGATACATTCAATAGATTTTTCATGATATCCAGAATTCCAGATTCCCAAAGCTCCAAAGTTTTTTTGTAAATCATCATGCCTTTCGCTTTCGCGCGTGATGTCGGCTGAGATAGCATGCATTTTAACCCCGCCCACCACTTAGTTCCTGCCATCGACTAGGGCCACCTCATCATCATCATCATCATTACAGCCCTTCACAAGTCCACTGCTGAACATAGGCCTCCCCCAAGTAATGCCACAAAGCACGGTCCTGAGCCACCTGCATCCATCGACTTCCTGCATATCTTACCAGGTCGTCACTCCATCTAGTGGGGGGTCGCCCTACACTACGCCTACCGGTACGAGGCTGCCACTCAAGAACCTTTCTTCCCCATCGGTTATCTGCTCTTCGAGCTATATGGCCGGCCCATTGCCACTTCAGCTTACTAATCCGTTGGGCTATGTCGGTCACTCTGGTTTTACTGCGGATATCCTCATTTCTGAGTCTATCACGCAGAGAAACTCCGAGCATAGCCCTCTCCATAGCTCGCTGAGCGACCTTGAGCGTCCTCATACGGCCAGCAGTGAAGGACCACGTCTCAGATCCGTAAGTCATCACTGGCAACACGCACTGGTTGTACAATCTAGTTTTTAGAGATTGAGGTATACCTGACGAGAATATATGTCGTAATTTCCCGAACGCTGCCCAGCCGAGTTGAATCCGTCGATTGGCCTCTCGGTCGAAGTTGGACTTACCTAGTCGGACTATTTGTCCTAGGTAAACGTACTCGTCAACAACTTCGAGCACAGTGCTCCCAACAACTACCGGCATAGGTGTGACATGGACATTGAACATGATCTTTGTTTTGTCCATGTTCATCTTAAGGCCACCTTAGGGCCACCTAGCTTGCTACATATTTATTTATCTATGGGGCCACCTTAAAGCTTCAATCCACGGAGTATAGAGGTTAGGAGGACGAGGAGGAGAATAATTGAAAACGTAGACAGTGAAACCTATAGACAAATTGACGCCTTCTTTCGCATTCGCACACGAAAAAGATAGATTTATGCATACGTCTTGCATAGAAATGAGATAGAGTGGTGTGATTATTTGTCCCTTTTTCCGTGCTGGTTTTTTTGTTTAGTTTAACTTTGACAGCGTAGCGATTTAAGGAGTTTACAAGTTGGTTTAAGTGAGAAAAAAGTATTTTGTGAGCTTCAGATTGGTGAATCTTGTTCAGTTCAGTTCTTAGAACAATTAAAATGTTTATCTAAATGTGTTTAAAAGTCATAAACGCCGATCATTAGTCTATAGGTTTCTCTGTCTACGGTTGAAAATGTGTCCATCCAAACAATAAGCAAATATCCATCCATCCAAATAGTAAGCAGTAATTAACAGTTCAAAAACTCTCCACAAGAACGCTCGTGTAGCTACAGGGTATGATAAATCGCCGTTAAATACGTTGTGATTTTGAAAATAAAAATTTTGAAAGCAATAAAATAATTATTGTAAAAAAAATTATGGTGAAAGTCTGTGCAATAAAAAAATTATAAAAAGTTCTTTAAAATTTAGACTGTAGCTACAGTGGCGCCACCCTTATTTAGCACTTTCCTACGGACACTTTTTATACAGAGTCTGTACTCCTTACCTTTACACTCCATACTTCAATCTCAATCCCTTCTTTAATTATTTTTCATCATCAGCCCGTATAAGTCCACTGTTAGACCATTGATATATTAAAAGGGGAAGATAGGTCACTAAATCAAAGCGCCCGGTCGTACAAAACTACGGGATTGCCCGTACTTGGCTCGTAGTGACCACTCAGTCACGCGCGAAACGTCGTTGATCATACAGCTCTTTAATTTCAGTTCTTTTGGTATTAAATACGTAAAATGACTTCTTGTGCAGCTAAACAGTGTGCTAATAATTCAAGAAAGAAAAATAAGATACACGGGATTACTTACCACTCGTAAGTATAGCTAAAAATTCTATTTTGTTGAAAATTATGGTAATATTTATTGTCGACTTCGCCATGTTTGTAAGAGCGAGATAGATAATAAAAACATGCGTGAGAGACACGATACGCACGCGATGCCTAACTGGCTAACGCGATTTCGCTCGCACAACTACGACGTTTCCTATTTCTGTCCTTGTCTATCGTTAAATGTAATTTTGCGGTTACGATAACAGATGTGTAAGTTTTGGTGCTTGTAGTCGTGCGCCGAGCCCAGGTTTAGTGATTGCGATATTAGCGTGTAACATATCTTCCCATTTTAATATATCAATGTGTTAGACACGGGCCTTCCCTCCCTTGTTATGAGGAAATGTCTTAATCATCACGTTTGGCAAGCGGATTAACAAGCGCAGTACCAGTATCCTGAGTGTGAATAATAAACAATTGATTGATTGTAACAGGTTGCTTTTTTTACCAGTCTGGGTATTTTACAATACGGCGCGCCGTGCCGTAAAATACCCAGTTAAATTCATGCTGACGTGACACAGACAATTTTCAATTTGCTGCCAAATCTTATATCCGCTATCCGCTGCGGCGGATGTAATTGATGGCTTTGAGTATTCAACCAACTGGAGAGGCCATGCGCGTTATTCCTTAACAAAAATTCTGTCAACATCAGGGGGGCGCAAGAAAACACACAACTGTAAACTTAACTACAAGTGCAAAATTAAATCGTGTCACTATAAACGCACACTACAACATTTGTCTTTGTGTTCATCGCGTTTACGCATACTATCAAATTGTACACGTGTCGATACACTGATGGCGCTGTCTAAATGCGTAAGCAACGTAAGGCGTGGACTATGTCGATGTTTTTTTTATCGATAAACAAATAACCATAGTCCGCATAAGTTTTTATTTGATTATAAGTAATACATAGATAAATAATACCAAGGTGTTATTTGAAATTCTTTTTTTAAAGTATTTAGAAATGTTCTTCGGAAAAAACTTAGAAATTATTGAAAATAAGTTTATTATTTTGCTACATGTTTATTTTACATTATGTAGGAAATTTTTTTTAAACATTTAACAAATCGAAATAGGTTTAGTTAACTTATTTTAAAAATTAGATTGAGGTACGATGGTGTTAATCAAGTTTTTGTTTTTAATATAAAGCTTCCAATCACAAAACTGAAGCTCGTATGAAAATTGGCTCGTATGACCATGGCATGCAGTTTGGAATTACGGAAAATCGGAGTTCAATTTTTACAGTTTTCCGGAAATTTTCCACCGTTGGTCATACGAGGGGTGCATGCCAATTTTTCCAGAGTGTTTTATTACTAAAACTTCCATTCTTTACACCGGCATGCAATTTGAAAACACGGAATTGCCCTTTAATTTTTTTCAGGTTTTCAGAACCCTTTGATCATCTTGGGCCGCTGCGGGGTGCATACCATCAATTATTAGAGCTTCAATTTGCTTGAACTTTCGTATATTACAATGGCATGCAGTATACTATCACGGAAAAACTCGATAATTCGCTACACAAAGAAAAGCGCTTTTCCTTATGAAGAGGACGCGCGGGGGGGGGGGGGGGGGGCTAAAGCCCCGACAATCTTTGATATTTTAGGGTTATTTATCAAGCCTTAAAAAGGCATGCACGACAAAATCGTGGAACGTCACCTGTCACCAGCTCCCGGTCTAAAAGTGAACTTTAAGCAGACAGCTGCTTAAAAATAAAACGTGACATCTACCTAGGGCTAAGTATTCCCGAGAAAGATGTTTTGCTTTAACTTTACATTACTATTCACCGAAAGCTTAACAATATGTGCGAAATATCAAAAGTTTTGAAATTGGTCTGCCTTCATCACATACGATAACAAAGTGGTACAGTATAATTTATGGCCGACTTGGCTACACAAAAAAGGTGTTAACTGTTAAAACTTAGACTAGAGAGTAACCCTGACAAGAAATTATATTGTATATTAGTGATAGATGAAATGGAAATAAAACAATTGACGGAGTACCATGCAAGTTCTAAAAGACATTTTGGTTATATACATAATGCCTTTGGCTACTAGCATGGTATTCTGTCAATTGCTTAATTTTCATTTCATCCATTACCAAGGTACAATAAAAAAAATTATTAGGGTTACTCTCCGCTCTCAATTTTAATGCCGTCAGCGCTTCTTGAGTAAACCCTGGTCGGCGATCGATGGTAGTGTACCACTTAGTCAATGTACGGGTGCGGGCAAACATGTTTCAAAAGTTTTACGTACATAGCGATAGGCTTTTGGTGAGTAATAGTTAAGTGTTAGGGCATAGTATTTCTTGCAAACTTATGAAGCCTGTTTATGCTATTGTTTTTTTATGTCAAGGCATTTTTTCATTCTAATTTTCCTTGGCCTAAGTGTCGGCTCGTACTCGCAGTGGGAGTAGGACTAGTTCGGGCTATATAAGGATTTTATTTCGAATTGTGACTTTCGAGATAACTTATGGAATTTTGCCGGAACATCCAGCTTTCTTTTTTCGATGTAGACGATATTGGCAATCACCACGATCACCCTAAAATAAATAATTTTATTTTAGTCAGAAGATTCAAGCTATATATATATATATATATATATATATATATATATATATATATATATATATATATATATATATATATATATATATATGATAAAGATATTTTTTTTTGTAAAACATGAGTAAATAAAATACAAGTGTTTAAAAACTTAAAATGAGCTACACGTTTTGTCATTTATAGCGTACTAAAATTATACTACATTAAGTTTACAATTACAATAAGAGGTATATAAATATTAATAAAATATTTTCAAGTAGAATAATATTGGTGTCAAAGGTAATAATAAAAATATTTAATCTAAATATAATTACAGCCCAACATTACCTCCCACAAGTTCAAGGTTGGTACTGCAGTGTCAGATTCATGGTTTCTACAAGCTACAATCCAAGTGTGCCGCCTTAGAGGATCTCTTGGAAATCTGTAATAACAAACCAATAATAGAAAAATTTACTACTTTTTGTAATACTCGTATTTTATTATAAAATCTAAATAAAAACTACAAACCGGTTCGGCAGACAAACCCGCATGGTTAATTAACTTATCGATAGCTAAAGTTGCGGCGTTCATCACTATAGTGCAATAAGTGCAATCGGTTGCAGTGATACCAGTTTGTTTTTATAAAAATTGCACACTTTTGCTGCGAGGTAGCAAGTTTCGATTTGACTTATTTGGCCTGTATTTTATATAATATTTTAAGAAATACTAGTTATCGATTATATTTAATTATATAATATTCGGTATCGTGTTAAAATTGAGCTGAATATATCAATCATTTAACAAAATCCACTACACATCTATATGTAATGATTATTATTCATTACAAACTGATTTAGTCATTAGAAAATATATTTTCGTTAATATAATATTACGATAATATTCACAAAGTACGAGTTTTAATGATAAAATTACTTTAATATTATGTTGAAAATACTCACAGATGAAAAGTCACATTGTCCATTTGTATACTTGACGTTTTTGATTGTTTTTTTTTTCATGTAAATACACTGCAATTCGGCATTTTGTCGGAGCTCGATTTACTGACACGATCACTTCGAAATGACGCACGACGCGGAGCAACTAGTTTAATATAAAGAGTATGAGTCGGACTCTCGTACCTTTTACAGAGGGGTATGCCTTGCGATGCCGTCTCCTTTGGTTTAATACTCAAAGAATTGATGGTTATCTTATGGTTATACCGCCTTCTATCGGAAGCCATAGGATTTTAGTATAGCCACAGAATAAATAATAGTACTCCGTACAGAAATTTCACTCTTTTGATGTTGACTACTTGCCGACGTTTAATAGCCTACATAATTATTATTAATAAGATAATTTGAGCACGCAAGCTAAATAAACCTTTATCGATCTGCGCGGGTGTCCGTATTACTTTGCATCTTTTCCTCTTTCTACATCACGGCTGTTTTCCCGTGGTTACTTAAGGCTGTCAAGAAGGAATTAAAAAATACAGTATGTATAACATTTATAATTTATTTAATTTACAATTGTTTTACTTAAAATATATAATATATGTTTTTGCCGTCTCTAAAATACCGGTTAACGCTCCCTTTCTTTTAAATTCTGGCGTCAAATTGGAAAAGGATTTAGCGCATTGAAGCTCTGTGGTGGAATCCGGGAACTCCCGGGTTCGATTTCTGACAGCGACAATTTGGAAGTTTATTATTTCTTTAAGACTATATGTGTTTATTTTTATTTAAGTATACGGTTTAATAATAAAAAAAACAGCAATGTTAGCCCGCTTTCATCTATGACAGCTTCATCACCATTCGCCAGGCGCAATCGCAGTGAATACCATGAATTTCAAGAACAACTCGGTATTCAATAACAATTTGTATTACAACATAGGTATGAATAAGAATTACTAACCTCTCCAATTTCACGCTAATCTTCAAAGGTGATTAGATTCCACATTTAATTAAGTAGAATATGGGAAGAGGCAATATTATCCGTACAGAAAAATAATATAGTGATATTGCACCATATTAAAAACACATGTGAGTAAGTAGGTACTTATTTAGCTTGTAATGTGTATTAATATATGCTCGTTGATCTACTATTTATGCACACTTCTATTTACGGATCTCCTTCACAAAGGCATAGAATAAATAATATGTAGTACTACGTTACCAAGGTTTGCCTGGAAGAGATTACTGTTTCGCGATGAGGCCACCTAATTGTACTTAAATTTATAAATTAATGGTGGTGTGTTATTTTAATATGTTGTGTGCAATAAAGAGTGTAAATTAATTAATTAATACGTTGCGAAATGGTATGTAAAATACCTAAGGTATCTATTCTGACTCGAATGAACATATTTTTGCTACTATGCGAATTCTGTGCCTAACGCACGCAACTTGCAAAGCCACTCGTCGCGAATCGCGATTTTATAAATCGTTCAGAAGTAATAGGTAGGTAGTGTAAACAACAAATAAACCCGAAATACGATTCCAAAATGAAATGTGATTGTATTCTAATTCGTTAAAAATCTTGTAAACAAAGTTTTAATTTCAGTGCTTTGTGATAATCTAAAATATTTTAATTACAAAAGACATGTAAGCTATCTACTTAGATAGTGAAGTGAATTTCAACTAAGTTTTGAAGTAAAGTACTTACTATTACTTCTGTATTTAAATTATTACTTAATTCTTTTTTGCTATAAGTATATTTTTTTTTAAATTGAATAAATGTATCTTTCATTATCCTTAGGTAACATAAAAAATGATATTGTCTGAATCCTTTTGTTTGCTCATTAGGCATCCATCCACGCAACAATTATAGTAGGTTCGAATTTTTGCCATTATAATTTATCGATAGATAGGTAATTAATTACATATTATATTTAAACGACATTAAATTTTTTTGAACTATTTTATCCTACAATTAAACATACTAAACACTAAACAAAAATTACAAGTGTTTACAAAAACTATTCACGTAATCAGTTTCATTCATCAATCGCCTACAACGCGCTAGCCCTGCACCCTGGGTGAATCGCGATTTTAGGTAATTATTTCACGCAGGTAGCAAGAGTGACAGAGGCCTGGTATAGCTACCATATCCTATAGTCGCCTCTTATGGAACCATAAACTACAATATAACGACACCCTCAAGACAAAATTTTATGGTTCAAATTTTTTTGTACTGTTACGAGCTTGAGGTTCGTGACAATAAAAATTGCCGATAAAATTACCTAAATTAACACTTTAATTTACTTTACACAAATTAAAGTTAAAACACTAATAATAAAACACACTAATCCACTTAATTCCGCTCCGAAGCTTCGCTTGTTTCGTCAAATCAACACTGTCTCGATCGCATCTTGCGCCACCTATTTATTTCAGTTAGCAAAATATCCGGAATGTTCAAGTAAACACGCGTAAGGTACCGAGAGCTCGAGTATAGATTTTCTAGAAACTTAGTTCTTCGGGTGGCGCTGTGGGTCGAAAGATCTGTGATGTCATTGTACACGCTCTACTCGCTCTCGTTCCTGACACTAGATGGCGCTAGTATATCGTCGATTGGAGCGCGTAACACTGCCCCCTCCTAAGACATGCTCGTCCCGAGCATTATCGGTCCCATGATAACGCGCCAAGCGATCCACATGGACGATCTTAGGAGTCCCTCTTACGCCTTTCTGTAACGGCTCCGCAATGTCAAGGGCTGTCCTATCCCGTGGTGCACGAATATTGTACAATTTCGGTGCTCCTCGACTACGTGTCTGAGGTCCCCGCACAGCCGCACAACTTGTACATGTACGACACCAATCCTCGACATCGTCACGATAATGGACCCAGTAAAACTGTTCTCGGACCTTCAGCAGAGTTCGTTTAACTCCCAGGTGGACTCTTGAACGACCATTATGGCACAGCTGTAGAACATTCGGCACTTTAGCTTTAGGGACAACCATTTGCAAACGACAGCTGTCTCCTCGACCATTGTCCCATTTACGGCACAGGACTCCATCCTGAAGCAGCAAGCTGTCCCATTGGGCCCAATAGCTTTTCGTGGTTGAACTCATCGCTGAGACGTCCCTCCACTTAGGCTTGGTAGCACGGGCCTTCATCCATCCCAGAATCGGCTTGATGTCTGGATCTTCCTGCTGTGCACGTCGTAGGCTGTCCTTCCACCCGTTACTGAGGTGGTCTGTCCTGAGCATCCTCACGGATACCACTTCCTTACCTTGCCTACTACAATGGTTGCCATCTTCAGGACAAGGTCTTCTTGACAATGCATCTGCGTTGCCATGAGATTTCTCGCTGCGATGTTCGATCTCAAAGTCGTATTCCTGCTGCTGCTGGGCGGTGCTGTTAGCCGCACTTCCTTTCTGAGACCGTTCACCTTCCCTTCCTAGGGTGTGCTTAGGGCAGCTGGACCGAAGATGGCCCCTTTCCCCACAGCCATAGCACCTAGGGCTGTATCCTTTATTGTGGTCGCGAACCGTAACTGCTGCAACCTCCCTAGCGTGAGGTGAACGATGATCCTGTCGCCGCCAGGCAGTGCCGTTAGCTGCACTACCCTCCTGATATCGTTCACTTTCCCTTTCTGCGGTTCGCTTAGGGCAGCTGGATCGAAGGTGGCCCTTTTCCCCACAGCCATAGCACCTAGGGCTGTATCCTTTGTTGCGGTCGCGAACTATAGCTGCTGCAACCTCCCTGACGCGATGGGAACGATGATCCTGCCGCACGGCTTCTACCTCCAGTGCATGGGCCAAGGCGTCCTTAAGCGTCTCGTGGTGCCCGAGCCTCACAGCAGCTATGACTTCCAGGTCACGGATGCCGTCGATGAATGTCTGCACCAGGTTCCCTTCAATGAGCGCAGGTACAGACCGGTATGCTTTTCGCACCAGCTTCTCCACTTCTAGAGCCCACTGCTGCAGGTTTTCGTTGATGCGCTGCACACGATCTTTAAGCTGCGCACGAAAGACGTGTTCCAGGTGAGCGTCACCATATCTCGCCTCCAATGCCTCAAGGAGTTGCTCATAAGTCACTTCCTCACCGAGAGCTTCCAGAACTGTTAAGGCCTGGTCGCGCAGGCCTAGTGTGAGAGCAGTCATGGCCTGACTTTTGTTCCAGCCGTTCGCCTTCATAACAGCCTCGAACTGGATTTTGTAGGCTGACCAGGAAGAGGTACCGTCGAACGGTGGCACCTTGAACCCGAGTAGCGAAGGTGTTGTAGCTACTACGGGAGCTGTAGCTCCATCTCCGAGTTTGAGTTCGTCCAGTGATTTCTTCATGTCAGCCATAACGTTGTCAACCCGATTGTTTACTTGGTCGATTCGGGTTTCAGCTTTCTCGATTCGGTTTTCAGCTTTCGCGATTTGGGTTTCAGCTTCCGACAGGCGGTTGTCATGCTGAGCAACCTTATCCTTCACCTCCTTTATCTCCTTCCCGAAGGTAGCGTGAAGGTCCTTCATGAGGAGCATCTGCTCTTCCAACCGACGGGCCTGTTCCTCTTGTCCGCCCCGCAGCTGCTCCTCCAAACGACGAACCTGGTCTTCCTGTCGGCGGGCCTGTTCATCCTGTCCACCCCGCAGCTGCTCTTCCAACCGACGGACCTGTTTATCCTGTCCACCCCGCAGCTGCTCTTCCAACCGACGGACCTGTTCCTCCTGTCGGCGAGCCTGCTCCTCCTGTCAGCGAGCCTGCTCCTCCTGTCGGCGAGCCTGCTCCTCCTGTCGGCGAGCCTGCTCCTCCTGTCGGCGAGCCTGCTCCTGCAGCATCACCATCAGAGCACCTAAGTCAGGTGCCACAGACGTAGAAGCTGCTGACGGACCGGCTTCCGTGGCCGGCGGCTGGCCCTCAGACATCTGCGGCGTTGCACCACCAAATCTCCTCTGGTCCGTCTCCTGCTGGCGTTGACTTCGGGTACGGACACCCTCCGTTTCCTCCTTAGGTAAAATCGGCATTATTTGATCCCACTTCTGACACCAATTGTTACGAGCTTGAGGTTCGTGACAATAAAAATTGCCGATAAAATTACCTAAATTAACACTTTAATTTACTTTACACAAATTAAAGTTAAAACACTAATAATAAAACACACTAATCCACTTAATTCCGCTCCGAAGCTTCGCTTGTTTCGTCAAATCAACACTGTCTCGATCGCATCTTGCGCCACCTATTTATTTCAGTTAGCAAAATATCCGGAATGTTCAAGTAAACACGCGTAAGGTACCGAGAGCTCGAGTATAGATTTTCTAGAAACTTAGTTCTTCGGGTGGCACTGTGGGTCGAAAGATCTGTGATGTCATTCTTTACACGCTCTACTCGCTCTCGTTCCTGACACTAGATGGCGCTAGTATATCGTCGATTGGAGCGCGTAACAGTACTATACGACAAGAATAATATATATTTTTTTAAATTAAACAATTTTTCGACAAACATATTTTTTGAATACTTAATGTACTGCATACAATGCATAATGTATATTCCTAATATTATGTACATACAGCTAAATGAGCCGTGGTAGCTCAGATGGTTAACGCTCGCTGTAAATATAACAGAACGCGAGTAACCCGGGTTCGATCCCCGCCGGCACCAATGAAATTGTTAATTGCAATTTTAAGTGCTGATTTAACACGTGCTCGGCGGTGAAGGAAAACATGGTCAGGAAACCTGCATGTCTAAGGAATAAGAAAAAAATTATTTCGAAGACAATGTTTGCAATCTTCAGGACAAGGTCTTCTTGGCAATGCATCTGCGTTGCCTTGAGATTTCCCGCTGCGATGTTTGATCTCAAAGTCGTATTCCTGCAGTAGTTCAATCCATCTCGCAACTTGTCCTTCTGGATTTTTAAACTGTAATAGCCATTTTAGTGCAGCATGGTCAGTTCGTAAGTGAAATTTCCGCCCCAGAAGATATTTGCTAAAATGCTGCAACGACTTTACCACAGCTAGCAATTCGCGTTTTGTGACACAATAGTTCCTTTCCGGTTTTGACAATGACTTGCTGAAGTACGCTATCACAACCTCTCGATCACCGTTCCGTTGAGAGAACACACCGCCGAGCCCTGTATCACTTGCGTCTGTGTCAACTATAAATTATTTGCTTGCATCACGGTATCCCAAAATAGGTGTTTTGCACAGACGGTCCTTGAGCTCCTGGATTGCGATATCGCACCTTTCATCCCAGCAGAAATGTCGCTTCTCCTCGGTTAGCTTATGCAGAGGTTTGGCTATATCTGCAAAGTTCTTCACAAATCGCCGGTAGTAGGAGCACAAACCCAAAAATGCTCTAACCTGCGTCTTGTCTTTTGGAACTGGCCAATCTTTGACAGCGGCAATTTTCTCTGGATCCGTGTAGATACCTTCTTCCGATACTACATACCCCAAAAATATAACTCTGAATCTTCATGAGCACGCGTTCCAGGTTTTGAAGGTGCTCCTCAAACGTACGGCCTACGATGATGATGTCATCCAAGTAGACCAGACAGGCATCGCCAATTAGCCCGGTAAGTACAAGTTCCATCAGTCTTTCAAACGTTGCTGGAGCATTGCACAACCCAAACGGCATTACTTTAAATTGCCACAGACCCTTTCCCGTCGAGAACGCAGTTTTCTCCTTGTCCTTAGGGTCAATTTCAACTTGCCAGTAGCCACTTTTTAGATCCAGCGTGCTAAACCACTTTACTCCTGTAAGCATGTCCAGCGTGTCTTGTTCTCTATCCATCAATTCTTGGCAACGGATAGCTGTCCTTCTTCGTAACGTCGTTTAGACGGCGGTAGTCAACACAAAACCGCATGCTGCCATCCTTCTTCTTTACCAGCGCCACGGGTGAACACTAGAGGAAGGTTCAATAACACCATCCTTTACCATTCCTTCAATCATGGTTTCCACTTCCTTTTCACGTGCTACCGGCAATCTTCTGGCCGCTGACGGATAGGCAATTCTTCTCCTGTGTTTATTTTGTGTTGAACTAAGCCAGTCTTTCCTATGTCAGTATCGTTTGATGAGAATACATCGGCATACTTGAGTAACAACTTCTCCGCCTTGACCATTTCGTTCGGGGAGAGAACGCTGCGACAGTCTTCCAAAAGTGTGGTCGCTCTCGTTTGTGCATCCTTGCTGGGGTCTCACTCGATAGATATTGGCACCGACGTAACCAATCCACTTCCTCACAAGTACCAACCAGCGTGCCTCTTTCTATAATCTGTTCCCGGTCACAAAGGTTCAGCACATGTACTCCTGAGATGTCAGTGGTTCTGACCAAGGTTCGAGCTACTTTCCATGGAGGGTCATTGTTTACCCTTTCCACAAGTACACAACGGTGAGTTTGCCCAGCTTTTCGAGGAAGACTAACCGGAACAATCGTTTCCGATCTCGCCGGAAGAACAATCTTCTTAATGCCGTACACGTTCCCTGGTAACGCGCCTTCCATAAAAAGTTCCTCCTGTCCACATTTCAAAACACCTTGCTTAACGTCGATCTCACAACAGTTATTCCTTATAAAATCTAGGCCTAGGATGCAGTCGTTCATTATATCAGCCACGATGACATTATGCAGATAGATCACGTTGCCTAGCTTCAACTCCATCTCCTTCTCTCCACGGACGGTTATACGCTGACCGGTAGCTGTTACCAAATTAATGCGTTCTCGGTTGTATGCGGAGTCCCCAAGGAACTGACTTATTAGTTGGGAACTAACAACCGTACGAGAGGCTCCAGTGTCTATGGTTAGTTTACACGGCATTCCGTTGACCTCGCCCTTGATGATTAGACTATTCCCATCATGGGTTTGTGAGATCGAGATCCTTGGGGCTCTTTTAACATCAGCCAGCACCCGCCCCACAGTTCTGGCTTTTACTCGTTTCCCTGCTGCTGCTGGGCGGTGCTGTTAGCCGCACTACCCTCCTGAGATCGTTCACCTTCCCTTTCTAGGGTTCGCTTAGGGCAGCTGGATCGCAGATGGCCCTTTTCTCCACAGCCATAGTACCTAGGGCTGTATCCTTTATTGCGGTCGCGAACTGTAGCTGCTGCAACCTCCCTGACGCGATGATCCTGCCGCATGGCTTCTACCTCCAGTGCATGGGCCAAGGCGTCCTTAAGCGTTTCGTGGTACCCGAGCCTCACAGCAGCTCTGACTTCCAGGTTGCGGACGCTGTCGATAATTGTCTGCACCAGGTTCCCTTCAATGAGCGCAGGTACAGACCGGTATGCTTTTCGCACCAGCTTCTCCACCTCTAGAGCCCACTGCTGCAGGTTTTCGTAGATGCGCTGCACGCGATCTTTAAGCTGCGCACGAAAGACGTGTTCCAGGTGAGCGTCGCCATATCTCGCCTCCAATGCCTCAAGGAGTTGCTCATATGTCACTTTCTCACCGAGAGCTTCCAGAACTGTTAAGGCCTGGTCGCGCAGGCCTAGTGTGAGAGCAGTCATGGCCTGACTTTTATTCCAGCCGTTCGCCTTCATAACAGCCTCGAACTGGATTTTGTAGGCTGACCAGGAAGAAGCCCCGTCGAACGGTGGCACTTTGAACCCACGTAGCGAAGGTGCAGTAGCTACTACGGGAGCTGTAGTTCCATCCCCTAGTTTGAGTTCGTCCAGTGATTTCTTCATGTCAGCTATTACGTTGTCAACCCGATTGTTTACTTGGTCGATTCGGGTTTCAGCTTCCGACAGGCGGTTGTCATGTTGAGCAACCTTATCCTTCACCTCCCGTAACTCTTTTCCGAAGGTGGGTGGTAAAGGTCCTTCATGAGGAGCATCTGCTCTTCCAACCGACGGGCCTGTTCCTCTTGTCGGCGGGCCTGTTCATCCTGCCCACCCCGCAGCTGCTCTTCCAACCGACGGACCTGCTCCTCCTGTCGGCGGGCCTGTTCATCCTGTCCACCCCGCAGCTGCTCTTCCAATCGACGGACCTGTTCCACCTGTCGGCGAGCCTGTTCCTGCAACATCACTATCACAGCACCTAAGTCGGGTGCTGCAGATGTAGGAGCTACTGACGGGCCTGCAGCCGGTGGCTGGCCCTCCGACGTCTGCGGCGTTGCACCACCAAATCTTCTTTGATCCGTCTTTTGCTGATGTTGACTTCGGGTACGGACACCCTCCGCTTCCTCCTTAGGTAAAATCGGCATGATTTTATCCCACTTCTGACACCAATTGTTACGAGCTTAGGGTTCGTGACAACAAAAATTGCCGATAGAATTACCAAAATTAACACTTTAATTCACTTTACACAAATTAAACTTAAAACACTAATAATTAATCACACTGATTCACTTTATTTCGCTCCGAAGCTTCGCTTGTCTCGCCAAATTCAATACTTCCGCGATCGCATCTTGCAGCGCCTATAAATACAAATTAACACCGAAACATCTAGAATATTCAAGTAAACACGCGCAAGGGGCCGAGAGTTCGAGTGCCGACTTCTAGAAGCTTAGTTCTTCATTCCGAGACTAGATGGCGCTATCGGTTGAAAGATTAGTGATGTCATTTTCTGGAAAGCTCCCCTCGCTCTCGTCCCTGACACTAGATGGCGCTAGTGCCGGATACATGACGTCGACTTATTCGCGCAACAGTAGTATTTGATATATTATATCTCTTTATTCTTCCTTTCATTCACACATTTTAATGTTAATCCTATGAGTGTGCAATATGAAAAACTTAGACAAAATGGTAAGTGGTATTACTATTGAATCCTATTACCGTATGATCTATAGTAGATATCGAACTTTGTGGTTTTATAAAGTACGTAAGTACGCGCTTAAATACTCTAGCTCGCATTCACACATTTTTTGAACCATCCTAACACCGATATCGAACTTAAGTTTGGCTCATTTCACTGACATGTACTGAAGTTGTACTGTTACGATGATGATTTTCACAGTTAATGATATATCCATTTCTTTTTCTCTTCTTTATACTTTGCTGTACAACGAAAAAACTAACGTAAAATGTCAAATGTCGGCAAAGGTGTTCTTGTTTTATACTTTACAATCGTAAGTAATCTACAGGACTGTTATTCTCAATGGGTTCAAGAACGATCATCAAATGAAACTCAATCCATAGGTAAGCCATTTAATGCCATTATATTAAATGGTGTCCGAATTCCTAATAATAATAATGTTGACAACAATTTTATTATCCTAAAAGATTTCAGCATTTCTGGGCTTCTTCAAATTAACACAACTTGTCGTGAAATACCATTATTAATCTGTGGAAATACTTAGTATTACGCTTTAGATAATGGAAACCATAAATTACATTTACGCGAATACTATACCTCAATAACAATAATAATCAGTCAACAATAAAATTCAGTTTACGGATTTTCTTATAACTTATTTTTTTTTAAATTTCGTCTAAGTAGCGATTGTCACGTGGGTCGAGAGTTTATAGTAGTTATACGCGTTATAGACATGGACGTATTTAAACAGTCCTTAAGATTTTTTTTAAATATTTGCCATTAAATATCATTTGACTTTGTTGTATTTTCGCTTTATAGTTCAGTATTAAAGTTAAGTTTTGATAAGAAAATTGCTTAGAAATATTCTAAAAGCACTACAAAGAGTTGCAACGTCCAGATGTCCAGGCTTATTTCAGCTTTTAATTATTAATTGTTGGTACGACCTACGTAGATTGAGCTTAGTTTCTTGAAAGCTTTTTGTAGTATGCTCGAGTTTGAATTTTTTTTCTATGCCATCCTAAGCATATGCCACTTGAAACCCAGCCATCTGAAATCCATAAAATGGAAAACTATTGAAATTAAGATTTGTTACGATTGGTTAATGAATCACCTTGGTAGGAATAGAGCATTCATTTGTCAGGTGACTTAACGTTGATTTCATTCATTTTTATATATTTTCTTAACATTAACGATTGTATAAAGTCAACTTGGCTAACCCCGATTGTAACCGTAAGAAGTTCGCTGAATTCAAAACATGGAGAATAAATGCACCTTGAAAAATTATCTCCTACTATGGAAATAAAGTCAATAATTACATTTTTTGCGTACTATTACTTAAATATGAAATAAATAATTTAAGAGCTTCACTCCTTACACCGTAGTTTTGAAGTTTACTGATTAATGTTTCATGGTGAACACAATCGAAGGCTTTGGATAGGTCACAGAATATATCCAAAGCATCCTGTGAATTCTCCCATGCATTGAAGATATATTTAATCAGTTAACACCAAGCAACCTGAAAGCAACTCTTCTCCTGAATTACGTTAAACCGATTATTTTTAATGATAATATAATAATGATATTTAGCATAGGGAAGTGAACTCCATAGAACCCCATCGCCCGATGACGTAACAGTTATGTAACGAAACTACTAGGTCGACGCAGTCAGTCGGAGCCCTGCCAAGGTGTGTGAGCGCCGTGCCTAGGCAAAATTGAGGATGTGACGGCCCGTTTGTGTCAGGCCAGAGCGTCTCCCGTTAATTGACGTCCATAAAATGGATGATGGCACAACGAAGAACGTGCATAGGGCCGCTGCCTGGAGGTCGCCAGGGCGACCCTGGAGTTGACGCTAGACGCGACAGCATGCGGGACGCCAATCGAGCGCGAGGGGCTACACGTTCACTTCGTAGCGCCTCGAATCCATCATCCCTCCAGATGACTTGGTGTCGGCAGGGTCCTCCCGGACTCAGCACACGGCACCTGCCGTTGGTGAAGTACGCCACATGCGTTGGACGAAGAAAATGAATTCAAACGCATTGCGGGCGTATTTTAGGGTGAAAGGGGGAGAAATTGGAGATTTGGAAAGCTACGACGTGAGGCTGTTCTGTTCGAATGAAAATACTACGACAGGAGATGCAGCTCTACGAGTAGTAGAGCAACGCGCACACGTATATGCCGCCGTAGATCTCCTTGTAGTTGACTCAGACCACTAGTATTATAAAGAACAAATATTTCAAAAATTGTATTCTATTATATATGTAGACACAGCTTGCACAAAATTAAGGAATTATTTCCACAAAAAGAAAGAATTACTAAGCATCACTTGTGATTTTAGAAATTCTATTAGAATGGAGCTGAGGACGAATAAGTGCGCAGCCTTCCATGTTTTGAGGGGTAGGGTAGTTAACTCTGAGGGCACAGACTTATCTATGCCCATCAACATACGGACTCTTTCCGAGGCTGACATATCGATGTCCGTATGTCACAAAATATAGGTATTGATGAGGCAAACATGAAAAACAATCAGTTTGCGACGTGTTTTATGCACGCTTGATGAAAGTGCTTAACAGCCCTTTGTCCAGTGTGAATAAGACCCTTTTTACTGGAAACGAGGCATTCCATCTTAGTCCTAACGGGTGACAACGCATCTGCATTTTGATTCGTAATCGACGATACATGAAGATGTTTATGGGCCACAGCAACTACTTACCATCGGGTAGACTGTGTGCTCGTTTGTCACTCTATAATATAAAAAAAACACGCATATAATGGTTGCGTCATGCCTTTTTTTTTTGCGGATGGAAAATCATCTAATGACGCCCTTCGCTCTGGGTGGAGCGTAAGGGAGTGTCAGACTTTTACTGACTAAAAATCATCCGTGTTCCTTCAGTGCCCTTACGTTCCGGAGCCGCGGTATCTCTTTCGAACAGCCCGCAGCCCCGGCAGGCGTCGGCCCTTGCGGGCCCCTTCACGCTGCTGACAGCTCTTTGAGGCGCGCGTGGAACAAAACGCGCCGTCGACACGGCCTGTCGTCGTTAGACGGACGGACGGCGAGCTACCCATTGCTCGCCGTCCACAGGCCCGCGCCTGCGGTGGCCGGCGGCCACGACGTAGCCCCCGAGGTTGCGTCATGCCTGTCCTCGTGTGGACCTTTTTCATACTCAGGTCGACTTATTATAGAACATAACGCCCTGGATAGAAAAGTCCACAATACCATAACGTCCCATAGAATGCATCATCCGAGATCGTACGATCGTCGATACTTGCCGCGTAAGCATGGTGGGCGTGGCTCTTTGAAGTTTTTAGGTGCAACGATCGTGTTACATTTTTGCGTTGTTGACGATTTGACGGTTGACGATTTGACGGTTGACCGTTTACTTCGCTTAGTTTTATGCATGCTGTTTTAATAATGTGTGTAGTGTAAAAAAGTGTCTCCAGAGATAGATAGAAGTCGCATAGACGCGTGACCTTGTCGCCGCTATCATGTGTTGACGAACATAATTCACCATTTTGTGATTTAGTTGCGCGGGGAACGTCGTACGTGAATTTATGTTATTAAAAATTTATAATGGTGAACTGCAGCATAATCAGTTGTAAAAACTCATCAAGGACGTGTAATTCAACTAATAAAGTGATTGTGAATTTTCCTAGCTCTATATTTTTCCAAAACATAAGCATAAACACTCACGCCTGTCACCCAGACGGGAAGGCAGAGACTAAGGACTTCCATTTGACACGATTCTGACATATCTCTTTCGCCTACCTTACATCCATATTTCTACACATACATGCTCTTCGGTTAAGGGGTTTTTCTAATGTGGTCCATTTTCAAAATATCGCTAATTTTGTCGATAAATAATATTTATCCAATGAATCAATATCCTTTTACTATTTACATTTCTGACCAATTTCACGATGATTCCACTTCCATAATAGTTTTAGATTTGTTTATTGGACTTAATCTCCGGCTGTCTACAGGCACGTTGGTGTGGTCGCAAAAGGGAAGTGATCAAACCATGCGTTCATGTTTAAATAGGAACCAGGTATATAAATACCTGGTTCATATAACATATCTTTAAAATTGTGTGTGGTTCGGCAAGCCGTGTAGTGGCGGTTGAGAACATCCACTACCCCATATCTTCCCGTGGGTGTCGTAAAAGGCGACAGAGGGAGACAGAAAGGAGATGGGCAGCAGCATCTTCCTAATAACAACAATAACATAATAAAAAACTGCGGTTGCCAACCCGCTCGCCAAGCGTGGCAACTATGGCAAATATCCCCCCATGAGCAACGACGCAAACAAACGGCCCCCAGTCCCCGGCGGCCCCGCTATTCCTGGCTACGGTGGCGACCATGGTAACGGCGGGGCAGGGGGTGGTAAGAATCTCCGGTGGAGGTTCGATTGCCACCTACGACGACTCGACCTGGCAACGTATAACGCACGCACCCTGAGGACTGACGAGAAGATACTGGAGCTGGAAGAAGAGGTAGACAAGTTGCGCTGGCATATTATTGGATTATCTGAGGTCCGAAGAGAGGGGGGGACACGGTAATCCTCGAGTCCGGCAACTTGTTCTATCATCGGGAAGGCGACCATCTGTCCCAAGGAGGTGTCGGATTTATCGTCCACAAGTCTCTCGTCAACAACGTTGTAAATATTGGGAGTGTGTCGACGAGGGTCGCGTACCTGATACTCAGAATCACCAAACGGTATTCGCTGAAGGTCATACAGGTCTACGCACCAACATCGGCACATCCCGATGAGGAGGTTGAGGAAATGTATGAGGATATTTCTAGAGCCATGCATTCCTCCAAAACCCACTACACGGTGTTGATGGGAGACTTCAACGTAAAACTAGGCACCGTAGGGGAACGGAACCGTAGGGGCCAGCAGCTGGCTGACTTTATGGAAAAAGAGGGACTCTTTATGATGAACTCTTTCTTCCAGAAGCGGCCCCACAGGAAGTGGACCTGGTCGAGCCCCGACGGTTCGACAAAAAATTAGATTGACTTCATTATGACGACCAGACGCCAACTGTTCAGTGATGTCTCAGTGATCGCAAGGGTGAAAACCGGCAGCGATCACCGAATGGTTAGAGACACACTGAACCTAAATGTTAAGTTGGAGAGGTCTCGTCTAATGAAGTCAACGCTTCGTCCCCCTCGTGCTCTAATCCAGAATCCCGAAACCTTTCAGCTCGAGTTACGTAACCGCTTTCAGTGCCTAGAAGATTGCAATGCAGTGGACGATATGAATGACAAGCTCGTGGAAACTGTCCATGCGGTCGGAGCTAAGTTCTGCAAGACCCGCCGCAGAAGAATACAAAAACTCTCCGATCATACTCTTAATCTCATGGCTGTTAGACGGGAGATGAGGCTGCAATCGCCAACAGATTTGACAGCATACAGGCAACTGAACGGACAGATCTCCAAATGTATGCGGTGAGACTTACGCAACTTTAATACTGCTCGTATTAAAGAAGCGATCGAGCGGAACCAGGGCTCCAGTCTTTGCCAGAAATCTGTCTGCCAGAAAGAGCCAACTGTCAAAGCTGAAGACTGAGTGTGGCAGCATCGTTTCCGGGACACCTGAGATTTTGAGTGAAATTAAGAGGTTCTATGGGCAGCTGTACACATCATCGTTGGCGCCACACGCAAGTGTGAGTAACGATCCAAGAGCAAGTCTTACCCGACACTATTCCGATGATATCCCGGACGTCAGTCTGAGCGAGATTAGAATGGCTATCCAGCACCTTAAAAACGGCAGGGCCCCAGGTGAGGATGGAATTACAACGGAGCTTCTGAAAGCGGATGGAACACCGGTACTTGAAGTCCTTCAGAAACTCTTCAATTCTGTCCTCCATGGTGGCACTACTCCGGAGGCGTGGAGCAGAAGTGCGGTGGTCTTGATCTTTAAGAAAGGCGACAACGCTCTCTTGAAGAACTACAGACCGATTTCCCTTCTGAGCCGCGTCTACGTGCTGTTTTCGAGAGTCATTACGAATCGTCTCGCACGCAGACTCGACGACTTCCAGCCTCCCGAACAAGCCGGTTTCCGAAAAGGCTTCAGTACCATAGACCACATGCATACCCTGCGGCAGATTGTACAGAAGATCGAAGAGTACAATCTGCCACTTTGCCTGGCGTATGTGGACTATGAGAAAGCCTTTGATTCCGTCGAAATTTGGGCGGTGCTACAGTCCCTTCAGCGGTGCCACGTTGACTGCCGGTATATCGAAGTGCTGAAGTGTTTGTACAGTAGGGCTACGATGGCTATCCGAGTACAGAACCAGAGTTCGAAACCTATCCAACTGCAGAGAGGTGTAAGACAGGATTACGTTATATCCCCGAAACTCTTCACCGCTGCGTTGGAAGACGTTTTCAAGCTACTGGACTGGAAATGATACGGTATTAACATCAATGGCGAGTACATCACTCACCTTCGATTTGCCGACGATATAGTCCTTATGGCAGAATCGCTGGAGGACCTTAGCACTATGCTCAATGACCTCAATAGTGTCTGCCAACGGATAGGTCTTAAGATGAACATGGACAAAACAAAGATCATGTTTAATGTCCATGTCACACCTATGCCGAAAATTGTTGGGAGCACTATGCTCGAAGTTGTTGACGAGTACGTTTACCTGGGACAAATAGTCCGACTAGGTAAGTCCAACTTCGATCGAGAGGTCAATCGACGGATTCAACTCAGCTGGGCAGCGTTCGGGAAATTACGACACATCTTCTCATCAGGTATATCTCAATCTCTGAGAACTAAAGTGTACAACCAGTGCTTGCCAGTGATGACTTACGGATCTGAGACGTGGTCCTTCACTGCTGGCCGTATGAGGACGCTCAAGGTCGCTCAGCGAGCTATGGAGAGGGCTATGCTCGGAGTTTCTCTGCGTGATAGGCTCAGAAATGAGGATATCCGCAGTAAAACCAGAGTGACCGACATAGCCCAACGGATTAGTAAGCTGAAGTCGCAATGGCTCGAGCGAGGAACCGATAACCGATGGGGAAGAAAGCTTCTCGAGTGGCAGCCTCGTACCGGTAGGCGTAGTGTAGGGCGACCCCCCACTAGATGGAGTGACGACCTGGTAAGACATGCAGGAAGTCGATGGATGCAGGTGGCTCAGGACCGTGCTTTGTGGCGTTACTTGGGGGAGGCCTACGTTCAGCAGTGGACTTGTGAGGGGCTGTAATGATGATGATGATGTGGTTCGGCTGCATTGTCGTCACGACGATAAGGCTTATATTCGAAAATATCGCGGATTTTCCATATTTTTTACAGTTGACGCAAAATAGATGATGAATAACTGATTTTTTCACGTTTAATAGTGGTCACTCTCTTCAAACTGGTATAAAACTAAACAAGAAAAGTTCAAAATAAAAGGCAACAGAAGTTTAAAGGCATTTATTATTCGACTAAATTATTGCTATTAAATATTTTTGTCATCACTCACTATAACAGTATCGGTACACGATCAGGGGGATATTTGTCTTACATTAGTTGTTTACAATGTGCAATAAAATCATATACAAAATATATTGTTGAAAGTTATAATTTAAATAAATACAGAAAAATCTAATTACTGATGAAACCTTGTTTTATTTACATATAATTTAGATGCCTTTAAAAGCGAATATTAATAATATATGGCACAAGAGGATTTCTGTTGCCAATAATATGTAAAATTACAGAGAAAACATAGCTTGAATGACAGAGCCGATTAAAAACAAAATACAAATTCAATGTATTAACCCTTCTTATTGTTTGTGAAAGATAAACAATAGAACTACTAAGTATGAAATATCTTTTTAACATGGGCAGCAGAAACCGATCCATTTGCTAGAAAATAAATTATTACACAAAAAAATCTAAGCATGCCATTTTATTCATTAATAATGAAACACGTTTTATTTAAACTTCAATTTAAACTACCACAATAGCTGATCCAAAATAAGTATTTGTTCCAAGTTGCTTTACTTTTTCTTTGGTGATACTATAAACATTAGTAATTGCGCCATATCTTAAGGAATTCTACTCGCGACTGATCTGATCAGATCAGATGAAGAGTATTTTATAATTATATATGTTCAATGAGGTCATTATTTCATTTGTTTTTCAACCAACTTCAAAAGGAGGAGGTACTCAATTCGACCTTTTTTCTGGGTGAACCGATTTTGATGACTTTTTTATTTGAAAGCTGGTGCTTCTCGTGTGGTCCCATATAAATTTCATCAAGATGTATGATGCCAGTAGTTTTTGAGTTATACTTAACAATGCGTATAAAATCGATTTCGAATACATTAATGATCTCATTTTATTTATATGTAAGTTGGATGTACAACAATTTAAACTACCACAATAGCTGACCCAAAATAAGTATTTATTCCAAGTTGCTTTACTTTTTCTTTGGTGATACTATAAACATTAGTAATTGCGCCATATCTTAAGGAATTCTACTCGCGACTGATCTGATCAGATCAGATGAAGAGTATTTTATAATTATATATGTTCAATGAGGTCATTATTTCATTTGTTTTTCAACCAACTTCAAAAGGAGGAGGTACTCAATTCGACCTTTTTTCTGGGTGAACCGATTTTGATGACTTTTTTATTTGAAAGCTGGTGCTTCTCGTGTGGTCCCATATAAAGTTCATCAAGATGTATGATGCCAGTAGTTTTTGAGTTATACTTAACAATGCGTATAAAATCGATTTCGAATACATTAATGGTCTCATTTTATTTATATGTAAGTTGGATGTACAAAATGTTTAATTTTAACACTTGCTTGTTATTTAGGTTAGCTCCCATATTATCACAATTATTATAACTTTAATAACAGAAGAAAATTAACAGATTTCCCACTATTTATTTTATAGCTAGAATAAAGAAAAATATAAATAAAATGGTGATTTATATTTGAAGTTAATAAAATCGATGATAGGATTGGATTGTTTTCCGATTGTATTTTGGACTTCGTCATTGACTTGATAGTATTAAACATTATAGTGAACTTTATAAATAATATTTATAATATCCCAATATACCCAATATTTAATATTTATTAAATATTGGGTACATTGGGAATTATTTAATAATTTATTTTATGCGTGTCTTTCAGTTGGAGAAGTTCTTTATCACTACGTCTAAAAATAACTGAAGACTTCATATTGGTATTACTATACTCGCACTTTTCTTTAACATAATTTGAAAACAATTTTATTTTGTAAAGTTAATAATTTGTATTACAGTTTTTATTTTTCTGGTCAGCGTATAAACAAGATTGTACTTACGTACATACAAACATAAACAACTATTTGCAAAATTGCACCAGATGGAACAAGGACTAATTTAATAAAATTATTGTACTATTTAGATTATCCTCCGTCATTTAAGTCTTACTGTACGTCTTACTATAACGCACCGTCTCTTTAAATTTCCAACTCGCCAATCTGTCATTCCTGTATGTTATACATACGCTATTCTGTGACCTATCATACCTATTTGTTTCATCTTAATTTTGTGATAGCGGATTTGCGAGAGAATGTGCATGTGCAAAGGAAAAAATATGAATTAATTAATTGGATTTATTAAATAAATAGTTTACCTATAGCAATTTGAATATTTTAAACACAAGTGAGAATTACCGATGTCATCATAACATAGGGCATAACCCTATGTGTGTATGAATCAAACTGAATGAGTGACCACTAAAGCATTTTTATCAATTATTTTGTAATAAATATAGTATTAAGCATATTTGTTAAAAAGAAGACGATTTATAGTTTGAACATTTTATTTTCTTGTGAAATTGTAATTTTTTTAAAACAATGGTGATTTGTTTATATACTTTGTATATTTTGTGATTGCCAGCAAACCACCAAATCATGCGATTCCTAAGAAAATATCTTTTTTAACATTTAAACAAACATTTATTACTTTTAGGAGAAACATATTTTGACAATCGTTCCCTAAATTTTCCACACTGATAGCTTGTTCGTGTAATCTTAGTGTGAATTATAATAATAACTAGATATATTTCATCCATATCATGTTGCTACATAAGTATTTAAATAAAAGATATTTAAGAAAACAAATAATGATTTTTACTAACAACATACATAATATGTCAATTATTTAATAAATTGTGTATAAAGAGAAAAAAGGGATATACCGGTATACAATTATTTAGCTATCTATACACAAAGCTGTTAAGAAAAACAGCGGCGTTTCCCTCTTGGGTACTACATAATATAAAGGTAAATATAACATGCCTAATGACCAGATATAAACGATAAATATTAATACAGATAATAAATAAAATTACTACAATTAGTATAGAAGGAAACCGCCAAATTACAGTACATAATACTAAACACAATTTATTCCCTAAATGTTTATCTTAAATATAAATAAAAACAAATAACAACTTAATTAAACTACATTTAATTGTTCTATGATCACGCAAATACAATTAACAAACATAGTTTCGACAGATGTTATCGCCAACCAGGTTTTGTACCTCTCAGTGGCTACAATAATTTAACTAACAAACAAAGCTAATTTACGTTATCAACAACGTATAGTCGTTACTACGAACGACGGGAGTCTCGTAAACGCTAGACTCGTACAAATTCAATTATTAGTAATTCAATAACTAGGGTTCGAAAGTTTAGACATCATGTTATTATGACTAACCTACATCACACGGGATAAGGACTACGAGTCGGAGTCATCGCGGGGCCGAAGCTCGACTTCTTCAGTGATCATGCTACCCTGGTACAAGTTCACTCCTAAAATGTAAAAAAAACATTAATATTTCCATAGAATGGCAACAACGGAACATGTGGACCTTGTTCGAAGTTGGGAGCAGGTGTTCATTGGCGAAAGTGGTATCAAGCATAAGGTGGACTCTTAATTCGCCAAGTCTAGAACTGGACAAAGGAGTTTTCTATCAGATTTTATGCGTTGTAGAGCCGCGCTACACTAGCCCTGTTCTGCGGGTTAATATAAAATTCTTTAATAAATGAATTACGTATGGAGTTTGATAGGAAGAATTACCGAACTTGACCGGTCCGGCGCAGCGGCGGATTGTTGCTGGTCCTGCATTGTTGGTATATAATGAATTGAAATAGATTTTGATATGTAGGATAAATTTATGTGTTTATGGGCACCACCAGGTGGACTGTGTGCTCGCTTGTCACCCTTATTCTATTTAAGAAACGTTACGTTAATTAAATCTCTGCGCTTAACTATTAGGGCACGGTTTTTTATTAGTGATTGATGAGTGCAAGCTGAAACAGGTGTTCCAATGGCGATGTGAACCTCAAGATAATGTTTCTGCTTACGCCTTGGCGTCAAAATCTCCTAAAAACTTCACAATGTGACGCACATATTTTAAAGAATTTTTAAACAAATTACATAAATTCGACACTGGCAAAAGTACAACTGTACGAATCCATTACCAAAATAAAAAAGTTGAAAATATAAAATACACACTTTATTTGACTAATAATTTTTATTATGCTTTAAAAGTTTAGCTAAGATAAGTTTAGTACGGCGACACAATGCACTGCGTTAGATGAGTGTGTACGAGTTGATTAAACAACACTGTCACGTGAAAAATTCATACAGCACACCTTACGAGTACTAGCTACTTACGTTCAGTGTATTTCGAATTGAAAGCAAACTGCCAAGTGTTGACGTTACATATTATATGCTATGAGGTCATAAGCAGGACATTTGAAATAGTTTGAAACAGTTTACGAGTTATTATATTAGTTGATATTATTGATTGACCAGTTTGATAGAGCAAGCCCGGCTTCTGGGCTTCTATAAAGGCATCGCCACTGACTAGCTACCAATAATATTCTCCAGACCGACTTTCGGTCACAGCGCCAATCACAGCGGGGACTAGCCGCCGCACAGGACAGGATAATAGTACGAATGTACCTGCACAAGCAAAGGTGCTCTTTATTCCTTCACACTCAATGTTACGGAAATCTCACACGATCGGAGAGATATCAGGCGCAGGTCTAACGACTTTACGAGCTTTTCGAGGCACTGGGATAAAATACCGCCAACTTCAAAAAATCCCATAACTGATTTTGGCCTCAGCCGCAATTCGAACAGATCCGCAGTCGTGCTTACGACTACCAGACCAACGAAGCAAAGTATCATATCTCCTCGAGCAATATAATATAACCTATAGCCACGCTATTCTAATAATGAGGTTTTTTTCAATGCGAAATATCACTAAAAAAAATTTAAACAACATTTACCAAAAGTCCAGGAGAGTTACATATAAAGCACCCAGAAGCAGCTCCCCACCAGCTATCGGCTCAAGTTGCTGACATAAAGGCTCTTTAGCTCGGTCTTCGGCGTATTTTCAAACAGTGCCGCGCGGTTTTGTCCTTCACCTTTCTTAACCCAGTGACCGTACACTCGAAATGCACAGCCATCGATAACCTGGAATGAGAAAAAACTTAAATCAGTAGTAAAATTTTACATGAAGTTTTTTCCTCGCACAACTTCCTTGTCGAATAGACTACCATCGGCGATTTTTTCCGGACCGATAGGACTTAGAACCTTCAAGAAAAACGTTACGAAATATTCGGCCTAATACGTACATATATTGACAAATTTATCATGAGTATTCGGATGTAAGAATAAGACATGCGAATAGTCCGATTAACTGCGGTCGCGTAAACGTTATCCAATTGGTTCCCGGTATGATCGATAACGGTAATTGATTCAGACGAGGGCTGCAGTATTAAATGATTGTAAGATGCGTGGACGATGTTATGATGTAATTTATTTAATATAATTTGCATGGTGTACAGCACGCATGTTGTTGTGTGTGGGTGCATGTGTACCTCGCGCAGCGCGTGAATGGTGTAGAGGTCGCGCAGCGCGTCGGCTAGCGGCATGGCGCGCGCGGAGGCGTGCAGCACGCATGTTGTTGTGTGTGGGTGCGTGTGTACCTTGCACAGCGCGCGCATGGTGTAGAGGTCGCGCAGCGCGTCGGCTAGCGGCATGGCGCGCGCGGAGGCGTGCAGCACGCATGTTGTTGTGTGTGGGTGCGTGTGTACATTGCACAGCGCGCGCATGGTGTAGAGGTCGCGCAGCGCGTCGGCTAGCGGCATGGCGCGCGCGGAGGCGTGCAGCACGCATGTTGTTGTATGTGGGTGCGTGTGTACCTTGCACAGCGCGCGCATGGTGTAGAGGTCGCGCAGCGCGTCGGCTAGCGGCATGGCGCGCGCGGAGGCGTGCAGCACGCATGTTGTTGTGTGTGGGTGCGTGTGTACCTTGCACAGCGCGCGCATGGTGTAGAGGTCGCGCAGCGCGTCGGCTAGCGGCATGGCGCGCGCGGAGGCGTGCAGCACGCATGTTGTTGTGTGTGGGTGCATGTGTACCTCGCGCAGCGCGTCGGCTAACGGCATGGCGTGCGCGGTGGCGTGCAGCACGCATGTTGTTGTGTGTGGGTGCGTGTGTACCTTGCGCAGCGCGTGCATGGTGTAGGAGTCGCGCAGCGCGTCGGCTAGCGGCATGGCGCGCGCGGAGGCGTGCAGCACGCATGTTGTTGTGTGTGGGTGCGTGTGTACCTCGCACAGCGTGCGCATGGTGTAGAGGTCGCGCAGCGCGTCGGCTAGCGGCATGGCGCGCGCGGAGGCGTGCAGCACGCATGTTGTTGTGTGTGGGTGCGTGTGTACCTTGCACAGCGCGCGCATGGTGTAGAGGTCGCGCAGCGCGTCGGCTAGCGGCATGGCGCGCGCGGAGGCGTGCAGCACGCATGTTGTTGTGTGTGGGTGCGTGTGTACCTTGCACAGCGCGCGCATGGTGTAGAGGTCGCGCAGCGCGTCGGCTAGCGGCATGGCGCGCGCGGACGCGTGCAGCACGCATGTTGTTGTGTGTGGGTGCGTGTGTACCTTGCACAGCGCGCGCATGGTGTAGAGGTCGCGGAGCGCGTCGGCTAGCGGCATGGCACGCGCGGACGCGTGCAGCACGCATGTTGTTGTGTTTGGGTGCGTGCTTGCGCAGCGCGTGCATGGTGTAGGAGTCGCGCAGCGCGTCGGCTAACGGCATGGCGTGCGCGGTGGCGTGCAGCACGCATGTTGTTGTGTGTGGGTGCGTGTGTACCTTGCGCAGCGCGCGCATGGTGTAGGGGTCGTGCAGCGCGTCGGCTAGCGGCATGGAGCGCGCGGAGGCGTGCAGCAGGCGCCGCAGCCGCACGGCGCCGCGCACCGCTAGCAGCACCACGCGCAACCTCCCGCGCGCCGAGAAACTACCGCTCTTTATGGCCTGCGACATACCGTTATTATACTTTTTTCATCAGTTTAGTCCGTCAATCTAATCCAACTTTGACCGACGCCAGAATGATAGTTACACAGGTTACACGATCAATCTCGCATCAGTATTTCATCATTCACAATGGACTGACGAAAATTATTTAAAATATTTCATTTTTGTCAGTCCGTCAGTCCGTGGGTTAGACGATAATTGTGCGGTCATTCTGACCACACTGACAGACTGAACTGATGAAATACTGAACGTGTAACCGCTGTAATAGACGCTTGTTATGAAGATCGACTCCGATCAAGAGCATTTACGTAATTATATAACAACTGTGCTTCGATCATTACATTTGCAGCCCAAGACCAAAAATACTACAGTGCGCACAATTGTAATGTTAAAACTTCAAACATAAGCGTGGGTTATATTATCAATACCCTCGTTAATTGCTTCTTACCTCAATAAAAATATCAATTTATTAAAAATGTCAAGACCAAGACCATTTGACATAGTTATTTCGCAGTGGGATAATGAATCTTCCAGTATATAAAAATGCGTGTGGATTTATTACAATAACAAATAATATATAATATAATTGTTGAACTAACAAACAATTTACAAGATGGGCCAGAAAATCATACGATTTTAAAAATGGAATTGCTTCGGAACGGTAAGCAGGACATTGGGGACTTCGGTTCATGGAAATTTTCATTGTACGTTAAAAATTATTACAAAAATGACTTCTGGAACTGTCGTTTGGCGCGCAAAGAGTTCAGATTACACGATTTAAATCAATTCCCCAGTGAAAGTATCATTAGATCGGTCAGGAAGTTTGAATCTACCGGTTTCTATGCGAAATCAAAACAAAAACCTGCGGGATGCCAAAGATCACTAAGACCACAAGAAGCAATTGTTGAAGTTAACGTCCATGTCCATACAACATTCCACATAACAACACAATAGCGGACAATCGACTCGTAAGCGATGAGCTGTACTTACTCTATAACGGACATCTTTGCGTCGCTTATTGACCTCTCAACACCCTAGCGGTCTCATGAGACCGCGGCCATATTCCTTCAAATCCCTAGCGGTCTCATGAAGTCGCACCCATCCACAGCATTATAACCCATAAAACTTATATATAGAGACTACTTTTCTATGAAGAAGTTTGGCATTATAGAATCAATATGAAATTTTCTATCTCCTAGTGCAATAAAAAGTCAGTTATCCTACAGATATTTATTTATGATCTACGTTCATTTCGTACGCCATTTTTTGCGTGAATGTTATTGTGTTGGTTTTTGGATTTTTCTAGTGTTTAATTATAAAATTGTAATGAAAGTTTTTGTGTGAATATAATTTATCTTTTTACGTAAATAATTTCGGGTAATATATATTGAAATAATTGTGATTTTCACCCTGCCGACATTCGCTTGCTATGTTTCTTTTGTTGTTATCAAAATACGATAAAATCTTTTTGTAATGAAGTAAAACCAGACTTTTGTTTAAACCACAAGACAGAGAATTTTGTATTGATTTTATAATGCTAAATTCTTCATAGAAAAGTAGTCTCTAAATATAAGTTTTAATGGTTTTAAGTGCTGTGGGTGGGTGTGGTCGCATGCGACCGCTCGGGATTTGCCGGGGACTGCATGGGATTTTTATGGCGCTTGAAGGGTAACGAAATATCTTAAATTCCACCCCTATAAAACAGAGTAGGTGCAGGAAATAAAACCAAACAAACAAAGTTAACGTCGTATTTTTCTTGAAACAATGTTGTAGCGCTTCCGATGTTTTAACTATATTCTCTTTTCCGACGAAGCTCATTTTCATATTATTTTAGTAATCCTTAATGGCATATTAGTACACAGAATTGTTGATTTTGGACCGCAGCCAATCCAAAACTGAAACAGCAGAAACCCTTGCAATGCACCAAAATAAATAATAGTTTGGGCAACTGTCAGCACAAGGCATTATCGGTAATCGGTTAACCGTAAATTACGACCGGTACACAAGCTGGCAAATAACTGGACACAGGCATTTTATTTCTGAGAGGGTTTAAGGGCAGGGCAAGGCAAATATAATTTGCCTTGCCTCGCCGCATTGCCTCAATGCATGTGGCGAACTTCACATGTCTTCTATTTTTTTTCAGACATGCAGGTTTTCTCACGATGTGTTCCTGAAGGAAAACATCGTGAGAAAACCTGCATGTCTGTGTGCATGTGTACATCGATGATAGCAGCTAATTTACTACGTGTTCAGCGGTTTACCACTGAACACGTAGTAAATTAGCACTTAAAATTGCAATTAACAATTTCATTGGTGCCGGCGGGAATCGAAACCGGGATGCTCGAATACTGTGAAATCTACAGCGAGCGCTTGGCCTAAGCTGTTAAGGCTGTACATTTAATTAAGTTAATGTCTATTGCTAATCTTGAAGTCCGAATAGCTATTCGTGAGAGTGATAACACATTACAGAAAACAATATCAGCTGAAAAGCGTTATCATCCGTGTTGGATGTGCTAGCAGAGTACACTGACGTGTCATAGTAGATGTTCACGACAGTAACCGACTGGCTACTGTCGTGAACTACTTGTTCCTGGACCGCACCTTACCTACTATAAGCCAATGCTTGATTGTGTTGACCTGTTAGTAGGTGGCGATGAAGGCCTAGATAGTAAACATGCGGTTTACTATCTAGGCCTTCATCGCCACCTACTAACGTCGTGTCACAAAAACCTTTTCAGATTGTATTTCGTCCAGACGCAAAGATAGCCGTCGGCTGATTATTTCACGCTCTTGCTGTAAGCATTTTGAAAAGCGAACGCGAAGCAAACTGTTTGGTAACAATACCTGGAATATTGCCAACCAAGAGTTGCAGACCCTTTGACCGCCTGAGTGTTCGATAATGGGATAGGGGGAGGGGGAGAGGGAAAGAATCTTTATCTATAATAAGAAGCTACTTCGGCGTGACCTACCGCCGCACCCTTGCTACGAGACGTATTTTGCTTGCGGCTGCTTTAGCATTGGAATTTCAATGAAACGCTCATATTATATCAGTGTAATCCAAAGATACATATATTATATCAGTGTACTCTAAAGATACATATATTATATCAGTGTACTCCAAAGATACATATATTATATTAGTGTACTCCAAAGAAAACAATATATATATATATATATATATATATATATATATATATATATATATATATATATATATATATATATATATATATATATATATATCAGTGGACTCTAAAGATACATCTTGGAATATAAGAGCCAAATTGAGAAGGCTCCTAAGCGGTGAAGAGACACACTTGTCTTTTGGAGGCGTTGAATCTCACAATATTGGCGCCACCCCATTCGAAAAATACCTGCAGTGAAAAACCCGCACGCTCAACCATAGCTTCACTTTTGAACTGAATTTGATTCCGAATAGAGATGAAGCGTATATACTAGAACAGATCTAGGGACTAAGTATTTAACGAGACTAGGTTGCACCTATTCCAACTTTTAAAATACTCGATCCATCTAGTCTCACTGTGCCTACACGTCGTACTCGTATTTTGTTGCCGTATTTACTAGGCGCTTACGGTCGTAAATCATTACTTTGTCAGTCATTTGAATTTGAACCATATTTTAATGCACTTAAAAGTAACGTGACGCGCACTCGTGTTGTGTAAGAATATATTCTGTCCTTGTTGAACTACACTATTCTGCAGTTTTTCTATCTTTGTCTATCAATACTCGAGACTCGAGACTAGTCGGGACTCGGGACTTCAACCAAATACTAGTACAAGAGTACAAGGCAGACGAGTGTCTGTTTATAGTACGGTATGGACTCATGTGAATGTGATCTCTGTGGACGCTGTATTTATGTTTCCATGACTACTTTACGTAAACAATTTACGTTTCCATGACTATGTAATATATATTGATGAATATAAATTAAATAA
The DNA here is from genome assembly GCA_036936625.1 of Parnassius smintheus behrii. Classification (NCBI taxonomy): domain Eukaryota; kingdom Metazoa; phylum Arthropoda; class Insecta; order Lepidoptera; family Papilionidae; genus Parnassius; species Parnassius smintheus. The sequence continues at coordinate 12,607,956 of JAUPFT010000017.1, forward strand.
TATAGGTATATAATTAATATAAGTAAATGTATCATGCTTGTAATATAAAATGCGTTCATTTACTCACATTTACTAATCTATATATTTTATAATCCTTCTTATGGAGTAAACTTCACCAACTATTCTTTTTTTTAATGTTTATTTATAATAATTATACTAACAATATTCTAAAAAAACATTATAATTAGTCTCGTTACTATTAAGATTATATGAGAAATAATATATGAAAATAATCAACTTCAAATTCTCCCTTCCGTCATTATGAGCTCCTTTATACTGCATCAACCTATTATAGAATTATAGCAATACTAAAAAAAAACCATAGCAGCTTAAAATCAATAGAGAGATACAAAATCAATAGGTGAATGTTCCCATTCCAGAGTTTTTCAAATAAATTGACAGCTTTAAGATAAAAATCATTTAAAACAAATTTTAGAAAATACGAAATTATTCCGTAACCGCACCATCCATCTACACGTACGTAGTACTTTATTGTACTCACAGAGTACATTATATATACCTGGAATATTGTACTACATATCGAGTAAAAAAAGTAGGTTAATGACGGAAGGGAGCTTTTGAAGTAAATTATCTTAATTTATATCTCGTATAATCTCAATCCTCGTAATTTAGTAACGAGAATAATTATAATATTTTTTTTGAATTGTAGTTGTATGATTGTTTAAATAACATTTAAAAAAGAATTATTCGTAGGGGTGTCTACAAAGGAGACATATTTTGATTATTTTATGTATCGGTTTTGTAAATGATTGATTATGTTTATTCAAAAACTAACTAGAAACACTCACGCGTTTATTGTTTTAAAAATGGCTCCTAGAATAAATAGTGTGGCTTGGGATCATTTTACGGACAAAGGGCAACAAATGGCCGAGTGTAATATTTGTAAAATACAACTGAGTTTTAAAAGTTCTGTATCAAACCTTACAAAACACATTAAACGTAAACATCCATTAGTAAGTTTAATTAGAAGAAACGACGTTCGAGCTCCAGTGATAACATCCCAGACTAATCAGCAACCACCAATATCAGACCAATCTGCTAGAATAGTTCAACAACATGAAGGTGAACAACGGCCGTCCACTAACTTGGTGCGATTAGTACTACCGGGTGCGAGAACTGTAGCTTCATACATATATAAAAAAATGCTGATAAATGTAAATCTGATATAGATAAGCTATTTAGTATTTGTATGCTCTGGCACTCACTAAGTTCAATGCAATGGCCATGAGTGTCCCTTGTGAAAGATTATTTTCCTCATGTGGCTTATTGCTAAATGACAGGAAAACGAGGCTGGGAACTCGAAAGTGCAACAATTAATGTTCTTAAATTAAAATTCTTAAGTCTGATTTTCTCCGTATACTTATATATAAAACAATAACTGTAGATTAAGTGATCAAAAAAACAAAATTAAAAAAAACACAAAACAAAATAGCAAAATCTGATTACATTGAAATAAAAATGAATTAAAATCTTTTAAAAACGTCAACAATCTACAATGTAGTACGTTGTATTGTAAAGTATGAAGGGAAGATTACAATTCATTATTGCACAGTGCACACGTTTCAGTAGTATGCACGTAAAGCATACTTGAAACTAAAATTCATCCTATTCCAACAATACTAAACTTTGTGCGTACTTGATACTTTATAGACTAGGTGGAACAGGTATTTGGATCGAGTATTTATACGGAATTGGACTAGGTGCACCTAGTACGAAATTAACCTAGTACTACTCATCTCTAAATCCGAATGGCCCGAGCATTCGTCCGGTCCCTCTCCACAACTACGCTGTTGTCTGCATACCCAGAGTTGGGGGAAAAACAGGTCCATGATTTTATTTTAGTTAAGTCAGTCACACCTTATTATTATTATCAATTAACGATGTTAATAGAAATGCACAAAACATTGAATTCATGCATAAGTTCTAGATCCCTGTCACACGTCTTCTAATTGTTTGCCGTTCTGTTTCTACAGCACAAACCTAAAGAAGGTTAAAAAATCAGGTTTTAGCTCGACATCTAGCTCAATCTCGTATTCATGTATACTATTCTTTAAGATAAAAAAGTGCAAACATGCATATGATGCAAAAACAACCTGCACGAAAAGATTTAATTGTTTTAGAAAGTATGAGTGAAATATTTTTTTTTGTTGGTTGTTGTTATTCGTATTAAATAAACAAATCAACATGGTCTAGGTATATTTTAACAAAATACGAATATTAAAGAGTATGTCGATATTTTCTTTAGATATGTATATCTCCAAGAAATTTTTATATAATAATCTACCATTTTTTATATAAAGATTGTCTTAAAATGAGTTTTTAGAAGTTTACACAGAAAAAAAAAGTGTAAAAATTGTACTCAGCAATCCTCTAATACAAAACTTATATTATAGTGTTATTGTGTTAGTGTTTATTTGTAATTTCACATGCGCAAGTCTCAAAATTATATATTAACTGCCTTGTCTACTGTCTAAAAATTCGAGCGTAATATAATATTTGAGACTTATGAGTATTACCATAGACAGTTGGTCAATCCTGGACATCCTTCGGCTGGTTCCGGACAGCGATTTCTTGAGCGGTGTCATGTCCTGGTCCCACAACTACCAGGAGTGAAGCACATAATCGGAGCTTTATATAACATACATTCCAGCAAAGAAAATTCAAAGAACCGATGGAATTGAACGCGGTTTAATTTTCATAGATACTAACACATACGTCATTCCATTGGCTGTTTTGCATGTGTACAATTGCGAATCAATTGCTAGAGATAAAATACAATTTTACGTTAGCCCAGTTCAATTTTATTTATTTACGTTTTTATTATCTATACATTTTTCAATTTAAAAATATTATAATTTTCATGTACTTATTCATAAAATGTATCTTGAATGTTCGTGCCAAATCGATTGAGAAAAACGGACGATGATCACAGATATGAGCCGAGTGTCAAAAGGCGCAACTTACAAAATCTCAATTTAGATGTGATAACAATATTTAAATATTGGTTTTATTCACTCTTCTAGGTCAGCACATAGGTTTTTTTTTGTTTCTTAATTATCTGTGGTTCCTATAAACATCGTAAAATCTTACGGTACATCGCGAAAAATGTGTTATATTTTATATTTCAATTTATGGTAAGTAACGCAGCAATTCATTTAGTTTCATATTTTTTTAAAAATTTGAAACAATATTATCACCATATTGAGCTTTTGCAAATTCATCCCTTTAAAATAAACAAAACGCGCGTTACGTCAGTTCGTTCTAAAAGAAACGTGACAATAGCAGCCAGAGATGCGTCACTTTTTTTGGGCCCGCCCGCATGCACCGAATAAAAATAAAGTTATTATCATCATCATCATCATCATTAGAGTCCTTTACAAGTCCACTGCTGAATATAGGCCTCCCCCAAGGTATGCCACAAAACACGGTCCTGAGCCACCTGCATCCATCGACTTCCTGCATGTCTTACCAGGTCGTCACTCCATCTAGTGGGGGGTCGCCCTACACTTCGTCTACCGGTACGAGGCTGCCACTCGAGAACCTTTTTTCCCCAACGGTTGTCGGTTCTTCGAGCTATATGGCCGGCCCATTGCCACTTCAGCTTACTAATCCGTTGGGCTATGTCGGTCACCCTGGTTCTACTGCGGATATCCTCATTTCTAAGTTTATCACGCAGATAAACTCCGAGCATAGCCCTCTCCATAGCTCGCTGAGCGACTTTGAGCGTCCTCATACGGCCAGCAGTGAATGACCACGTCTCAGTTCCATATGTCATCACTGGCAACACGTACTGGTTGTACAACTTAGCTTTCAGGTTTTGAGGTATACCTGACGAGAAGATGCGTTGTAATTTCCCGAACGCTGCCCAGCCGAGTTGAATCCGTCGATTGACCTCTCGGTCGAAGTTGGACTTACCTAGCCGGACTATTTGTCCCAGGTAAACGTACTCGTTTAAAGTTATTATATAATATTGAAAATAAAGTTTTATCTTTTGAATAAGTACGTACTTATTCGGTGTCGTTATCACTCTAATATTTATATGTGTTATAAATTCATTCTTTTTGTTGTGAAATGAATAAACTACTTTATAACAATAGATGATTTTTCTTCTACAGCGATTTTTTACATAACTTTTTAATAATAGTTAATAAATATATATTATATCAATCATTACGAAAAAAGATCATTATAAATAAAGAAAGTACTATATGTAAAAAGTGCCTATATATTGAAGGTTTGTAGCCCCTGGTTAAACGACCGAAAGGTCAATGTCCGTTTTTCTCAATCGATTTGGCACGAACTATAATTAGTAGTAGTTCACCTTACAATATAATCCATGAAAAACAGTAGCCGATTCTAGTTCGGAGTTAAAATGCCAATTATTCCTTACTCTTACAAATCAACATATTTAAAGGGATTTTTTATGAATATAACTGTAAAACTAGTAATCTGTGGTAAAAAATGTAGGAATTTTGCTAGTTATGACTGGGTTAACGTAAAATAAAACATTTGTTCACAGTAAGCTGCAGTGCTCCGTACACCGTAACTTGTGCAGGTGGCGAGAAAAAGATAAGCGTAAAGTTTTAAAATATTTATGCGAAGCCTAGAGGTTTAACTACAAAAGTAAAATGAAAATACTATGATAATAGATTGACAAAAATATAGATCATGCTTATATTGTAGTCTTTTTCTATAAGTATGAAATATTTAAAAAAAATGTATTCTGCTTGAATTTGTAAGCGTGAAATATAAAAAATGAGGTTATAGTTGAACTACATAAAGAGAGCGATGAGTATCTATTTGTGGGTCTTCACTAAGTTATTCAAGTGAATGTATTTAAATTTTATCATTAATAACCAAACATTTGACTAAGATCCCACCTGATGTTAAGTGGAGGTTCTAGACGTTAAACACTAGCCTAGAATATGTCTATTCACTCTTGCCTTGAAGAGTCTCGAATTGAAGTGATCTGGGAAGACTTGACGAAGGTAGAGAATAAATACATATTACTTTTAATATATATATATTTTTAAGAGTAAATTCTTTTTATGTCAAATGTATATATTGTCACCATAAAATGTAAAAGAACTCACCATAGTGTTGAAAAAGGGATGTATTAAAGCTTCTTGTAAATCAATTCTCTCGCTAGGCTCGACTACCAGCAGCCTTCTGATGAGATCTTTAGGAGCCTCTGTAATGGCAAACAAGCAATTTATTATAAAAACAAGGAACTATTAAAAGGTAATAAAATTATATTTGTGGTAATACACCTTCAAGGAACTTATTGGTCTGGTCGTCGTTTTGGTATAATAACCAAAATATAAAAGCTATCGTACTTCAGGTATGATGAAGAACCTAATGAAATCTCGCACATTAAAACTTCGAATCTTGACTCTTCTTCAAGCCGTATCGGCTTTAGAAGTTACAGAAGAAATATACCAACATAAAAATATCCCTCATAATTCCCTAAACCACAAAATTATAATATGTTTATGTTATTTAGGAAATACAAATCTCATGCAGTGTACACAAAATTAATGTTTTTATTTTATTTGAATACTTATTGAGTTATTACACATTATAATTTGGATGGAAAACAGAAAAAAATCTTTATTATCATGTTTTATATGAGACGTCTACTCATTTCTTAAAACGTATATTATTACGTATATTTTCCTCATAAGAATTTCATCTTTCAAATGATTATTTTTGTTAAAAATTGAAAAATAAATAATTAATAATGATGACACACCTGATATATCCGACCACTCGGGGCTAGTGAAGGAGTATTTCCCCTCCATAATGTTTCTTAACATCACCATCTGCTTTCGATGCCAAAATGGCGGACAACCTACCAATCTGAAAATCCATAATTTTAATGATATTCTACCGAAAAAAAAACCTATTGTGTCATATCATAATTTAAAAAAGGTATTGGGTGTTTAATTTTAGAACATTTAAGCGTTACCAGTGTTTAGCCAGTCACACATTGTTTGCAATAAATAGTAGAACTTTGCGAATGGTCAACTTTTTTTTTGCTGATAATTGTATATAAAATTACATTTATTGTTGTATTCATATAATCGAGTTAAAAATATTTTTCATCTCGAATATTAGAAGTCATGATGCTCATGAAATATTTATTTTACGTTAATTAGTAAAACATGGAATTGTTGCAATGCTAATATGGCTCTTTCTTATCTAGAATATTCTTGATCATCAAAGCCATTTACGTCAATACTTGTCATAGTTAAGTAGTAATTGCCTTTATCAGTTTAGAAATAAACCCATACAGACTACTAAGGAGAAACAACTCGACATTATTGTATTAAATTAAACGGTTTAATAAAACTTACAAAGTAAACATGATAACTCCACACGCCCAACTGAAACAAAACGCAAAAAATATTTTTAATTGTATTATTAAGTTATGGCGAGTATAGCTATATAAGCATGGGCTTGTCTTTTAGGTCTTTGGGCAAGAATCAACTCAGTTTTTTCTTGTTATTATCTCGAAAACTACGTGTGTGTTTGGCGTTTTTTAACGTCTCATAAAATATATGAGATATTAATGAAGAACCATTAATTTTATAAGTTTTTCGATTTCCATTGAGCTTAGGCAGTTATTTCGATATTATCTTACGCTATACATAAGCAAGCTATAGAGCGCGCGTTAGTGAGTATGAACAGGAAGCACGGGTATGAAGTCTCGCTCGCTGGTTGTTTATGATATTTACCTGAATGAAATTCAGTTACCATGGTGAAATGTGTAGTAAATTAAAAAGCTCTAAAAACGACTCAAGTTAGCAAATTTAGAAGAATAATGATATTTGTTTTCACCGGTAACCATTATTTCAATAAGAAAATATAGATTTTATGAGAATTTATTGGGTGTTGCGGGAAACGCGCGCCGGGTCGACACAGGACGTCTTCCAGCGCGGTGTGCGAATATTCGTAATTATTCTTTTCCTTAACGTTTTGACTGATTTTTATGAAATTTTTATGGGACACTTATGGGATCTCCTGGATGGTTTTAACTATAGTTGCAAGGTGGCGCTGTCGTTAAGATTCAGAAATAGTGCTAGTGAATGCATATTGGCGTCACATATTTGAGCACTAGTCTCCCATTATCTCTGGGAGGTTTTTGGCACGGTTATTTCGCCGCGCTGCCCCAGTACGTGTTGGTGGACATCAAAGCAAGTCCTTGTAATATTATATTGCAGGTTTCCTCACGAGATTTTTCTACACCACGGAGTATGGTAAATGAAAGAGAAGAAGAGCATGGTAAATTAGCAAATTGCAATTAACAACTTTAGTGGTGCCGGTGGGAATCGAACTCAGGTCGCATACCTACTGTGGAACTTACGGCGAGCTTTTAGCCCTTTAGCTACTCCGGCTTTACATAATAAGTTAAATGCATATTATAATTGACATATGTATGTACCTACTTCAAAGAGATAAAACTTATAATCAACATTCAGTAGTTGTATTAATCGTTCATGATTGATATGATTGAAATGATAAGACGTGTTGCGAGATAAGTAGAATTATCTATGAGTAAAATGTTACGAAATAGAATTCACTAAATGTATATATATTAACGCAAAGATAAAAATTAGTACTTACTTAAGTGATCTATTTGACTGATATTATTATATTTTTTACTGCCATGTTGGTCTATTGATCGTGAGTACTATTGTTGATCATGAAGTTCCAGATTCGAATGTCCGGTCGGGTTAAAGATAGTTATTTAGTTTTTGCTAATAAATTCTCAGTAGTAGTCAGCTAGATGGCGGTGTTCTCGAACCTCGGGAAGCACGTAAAGCTGTTGGTCTTACACCCGCGATCTATCCGGTTGTGTCGGATTACGGTCTCATGGGAATATCAGAGTAAGCAAATAAACAGTACATCCATGCTTACGTACACAGTCGTGCACTATAAACCTGTCCTGCGCAGTTGGCTAGTCTCCGTTAAAACTGGGCACCATAACCGAAAATCGATCTAGAATACATTACAAGTTATGCATTTGCATTGTATTTTTGTATGGCTTTTATGTAGATACTACTTTTAAAAGTTATTTAAGTGTTTTTCATTATCCTGTGGTTACTATATCAATCGGGTAGGCAAATTGACAAATAATGTCGGATAGTTTAAGTTAGTACAACATTAACATCACCAAAATGTTAATAAGTTTTCAGAAGTACCGCTATATTTCGAAAATTAATTGTATCCAAATAATTAGACATCAAGAATGAATGAATAATTTTAATTGCATCAAACTCACATGTCAACTTCCATTCCGTAGCCGGGCGCGTCCTCGAACATATTCGCTTTCAAGGTTTCTGGAGCGAGGTATCCCGGTGTTCCGCACAGCTCTGAAACATAATTTAGGATACCGATATTTTTAAATTTTACAAGTACTTTTGTCCCCTGTCATCAACCCGAATAAAAAACGACGACGATCAGTGAAGAAGCAAAGGGTTCAACCCTTTGTTACCTAAAATACTCCTCTCGTATGAAATTTAGTTAGTGGTCACCACAACAGAGATAAATGTAAAGAATGAGAGGTTCCGCAACAGAGATAAATGTAAAGTTTTATTTCTTTCTACGTTGTTTGAAGTAACTACATCGAATACGTATGCTTCAATTAACAACTAGCCTCCGAATAACCTTTCGCCCAGGAAGTTTTTATAATGTTAAAAACAACTTCATAATATGTTAATAAGCCAGTGCTTCTAACCTTGCTTAACTTAAATTATATATAACGAAACTACCAGTCCAACCAATATAAGTGAAAACAACTAAAACCATTGACATAAAATTATACTAATTTTAAATTACAATAATTTTAAAAGCCGTGTATTTTTAACTCAAAGTTCTAGTAACCTAAAGTATATAATAATTACATAAAAAGTTTGTATTGAAACTATTGTGGTGAAAGTAAAGATTTGGTAATATATTAGATGCTAGTTACATTTGTACAAAAAGTCAAGTCAATACTACCACTTACAATACAGCCCGAAACTTTTACTTATTTTAAGTGAACTAACTTATTGTGGCATAACTCATATAAAATGAAAAAACAGAAATGCAAATAATTTGTTTATTATATTTATGTTATAGTTTCGCGGGGTAAACCTTGGGTAAAGAACTCTTGAGAAGAAGATATAGATGTGCAGAACGTATAATAACAATACAATGGATTCAAGTGAGGTATTGTGTGAAACTTGAAGTAAAACTAGTTGTTCGAAGCAAGCAGCTGCAATCTACTGGACTGTGTTTGTTCACAAACCATATCAACAATGATAATATATTATAATATACGTATTATGTCGAATTTAGCTTAACATGTTTTAAATATGTATCTCTATATGCCATAATACGCTAGCAAGAACAAACCTAGAGAATATAGACCGGTCAACTGGGCTTATATAAAAAAAAAATCTTAGTATAATATGGAAGTATGAGCCATAGACTAAAATCAAAATCAAATACAGATGCGTTGTCACCCCTGAGGACTAAGATGGAATGCCTCGTTTCCAATAAAAAGGGTCTCAGGTTCTCTACACTGACCATACAAAACACAGCAGCATTAAGCTGATATTTTACGCCGGTATTATGTGAGAGCGTGGTCCTTCCCCGGTCGAGCCGACCCATTCGTGCTACAACTACAATATAGCTGCAGCGGGTCTCTACCATGTAAAAACTGTTATTAGGAAAACGCTGCCTATCATCTCGTTTATTTCGCTCTATGGCCACTTACGGCATCCACGGGACGGTATAGAGTAGCCCCTACACATGCTTAAGTCAAGTTTAAGGTCATACTGTACACTAATGTATGCATAATTCTCAATTAATTGTTATACCGGCCTATTCTATTGCCACCTTACCTAGTGAATACTCTTATTTTTCAGCATATTTCTTCCTTGAAGATTTTATCACGCAGAGAACCCCAAAAATATATCATATTTATATAGTATTTAGTATTTCCATGTATTTGTCGTACCTGTTTCGTAATATACGCATACAATATTAATATTAAAAAGCGATGCTATATAACAAAGAGATGCTCACTTATTCAAATATTCCCGTATCTAACAAATGTTTTTGTGTGCGATAAGCTGTATTAAACAATCACAAAATTATATCCACTCACCGAAAAGTTTTTCTCCGTCCTGCAGCACCTTGGCGAAACCAAAGTCCGTGATCTTTACATTGAGCTGATCGTCCAGCAGAATATTCTCGGGCTTTAGATCGCGATGGACGATGTTTTTACTATGCACATAGCGAACGCCTTCCAGCACTTGCCTGGAAATAAAAATATGATAGTTTGTTAAAATTTAAAACAAATTAAATAACACTCGACGAATACTAGGTTTGTAGTAAAGATTCAAAATATTAATGCCACACTAACACAAAAAATATTTTTATCTGTATCGGTTAATTCAATAAATTGTAAAAATTGCTAAAAATTAAAAAAAAATTGAATACCCCACATCCCCATCATCTTTTAAGTTTATGGCGTCTGTCTCGAAAACACTCGATGCCATTTTAAATTAAAAAAAATATACAACTAGTTTCTTAAATTCTGTATCCTTAAACCAGGAGCTCGTAACAGGGCGTAAGTGCGCACGAGACTGCGTTATACTATCGAAGAAATTACGTGATATAAACTTTTAGCTCACATATGCACACAAACGTACGTGAAACGACGTACGCAAGCACTGGACATTAAGTTATCTGAACAGTACGCAGCATAGCCCAGATTGGGAGGGTCAACGAATGGTCTGGGGTTCTTCGCATCTTTGGATAGTGTGAAATCGTAAAATGACACTCATAATCATAACAGTAAACAACAAAACAAAACTATATCGTGCGTATAGTTTGTGTATTTTGTATCATATGTATATATGAAGAATCTAAAAATGAATGTATTTAAAAGAAAAAGTAGTAATATAGTATTAATATAATTTCTAAGAGGCTTAACGCAACCTCCGTTACATTTCGGTTAGACGGATAAATTCTTGACCTCGTTTTTTTTAACTTCTCAGATATAAAATATGTATTTTCTTTTACTACTGAGCACTTAAAGTTGCAGTTGAAATTTAATGTGCCGAAGTGGATCGAATTAAAGTATTTAAAAAAATGTTACAGTAGGGTTTCCTCCTGCATTGTGAAAGCAGTTTACATACATAAAATGAGCAACGACGCACATCCCAACCCAGAACAATTATTTGTCCATATAGACACTAAAGCAAGGCTTAGACGAAGCCAGTAACGCTGGCGCCAGTCTTCAGACCAGCCAGCGCTGGCCTGGCCCGTGTTGTTTAGATGAGGCCAAATGGATTTATTTCATTCCTAGATTATTCTTGTGAATCGTTGTATTAAATTAATTATTTTGTAAACTTTAACTGAAAATAAAGTTTATCATATAGTACATACATCAAATATAGGAATTTGTACAATATCACTAGTAAAATTTTTATATTATAAATTATTTATTCTGGAGCGGGAGTTGCGGGACACGCGGGCGGAGACAGTGGCTTGAAAAATAGGCACACGCGCTATTCCCAGTGCTGGTGCTGGCAGCCAGTGTTGTCTGCCAGTAAAACTGGCAGACAACACTGGCTTCGTTTAAACCTTGCCTTATTTGCCTTGCTTTGTTTTTAATAATTGTTTGTTTGTTTTTATTTGCCTTGCTTTTAGCTTGCTCGTCCATTATGAAATTTCTCTAATATGAAAAACTTCTTTTTCTATAGTTTTTACAATACATTGGAAATATAATAACCAATTACATAAACAACTGCAACAAGCTTAAACTGGAGTGAAATGTCTGAATAAACATAAAAATAATTTTAAATAAAACGAATATTTCCGGATTTTATCGAGTTTAATTTAATTTTTTAATTACCGACGGAAGGGGGGGGGGCGCGAGGTGTTTAATGTTCCGATGTCATAGTTAGCCTACGGTACGTACGGTACGGCTACCTTCAGTTTTTGAATATTGATTTTGATCCCATCTACCCAGAATAAGCTTACAGTGTCTTGAAATCTTGTAGTAGTGGTATGCTTGCAAAAGGTAGTAGGGGAGGCCGGGGCTACAATTAACAGAGGTAAGTATTAACAAGCGAATATCTGTAAAACTATAAATGCTAAAGCGATAGCATTTGTTTTAAAACGTCGTGTGGATCATGCTACATGATTCGGGACTAGTCAATTGTGTCCCGTGCGTCGTGCGACTGAGTTGTGTAACGGACCACTCTATTACGCAGGTAACGAACATTTTTTATTTTGCAATTTTTTGATTTATGCTCAAAATATACGACATTATGATTTGGTTTTTTGTTTTCCTAGAAGTATATTTCGTAGTTAATAATGCTCTGTAGCTCAATTAATTAATTTTTCAACAAACATTTTTTTATGTTATTAAAAATTAAAAATGTACCTTCGGGGATAAAATTAACAAATCGACGGGGCTAGTATTAACATGTTTATACTTACCCCAGATGTGGGGGCAAGTATTAACAAGGTACCCGACTGAGTATGATTATTTTATGTTCTTTTTTGTTAAATTTTATTACAGCATGAGAACGTATAAACGAAAAACTACTCGAGGAACCAAATCCTTAGAAGTTTACGAATTGGCTGCGAGAGAAATGATAGATAGAGAAAAATAGAAATTACAGAGATGTAGCCAAAGAATTTGATCTCTGTCACGTTTCACTCTTCAACTTTGTAAAAAAAAAGAAAGCGGGTGCACCAGCAACAGTGGGTTACAAGAAAACCCGTTTAGTTTTTAGTGCCGAACAAGAAGCAATTATAGCAGAGTATTTGTTAAAGTGTGCTAATATTTATTTCGGGTTACTACCTGAAGATGTCAAACGATTATCATATCAATGTGCTAAATTTTACAATGTTGAGAACGTACCAGAATCTTGGCGAGTTAATGAGATGGCAGGTAATGATTGGTTCACTAATTTTATGAAGAGAAATCCCAGGTTGGCGATACGAAGCCCTGAAGCCACCAGTTTAAGCAGAGCTACTTCATTCAATAGAACCAATGTGCATAATTTTTTGAAAAATACGGAAACGTGCTAGAAAAATACAGCTTCCAACCATCCCGGATTTGGAATGTAGATGAAACAGGTACCTGTCTTCTTATTTTCATTTCAATTTTATATTGTCAATTTTTATTTCAGAGTGTACAGTTTTAAAATCTTTGCACTCTGCCAGGTATCACCACCATTCAAAAGCCGAAGAAGATTGTTGCTGGAAAAGGCGTCAAGCAGGTCGGTGCTGTAACATCAGCTGAAAGAGGTGTACTAGTTACACTGACAGTTGCGACAAATGCTATCGGCAATGCCATACCCTGTATGTTTGTCTTTCCTCGTATTCGTTATAAAGACATATTTGTTAGGAATGGACCATCAGAATGCATAGGGGTTGGAAACCAATCGGGCTGGATGACTCAAAGAGAGTTTGTAAAATTTATTGATCATTTTATTCATCATGTAAAGCCGTCAAAAGAAGATCCTGTCTTACTCTTGCTAGACAACCACAGTTCACATGTAAATGCGGAAGTAGTTAACAAGGCCAAGAACAACAACATTGTTTTGTTGTCATTTCCACCACATTGTTCCCATCACTTACAGCCTCTCGATGTTGGAGTCTATGGTCCACTGAAAAATTATATGAATAAAGCACAAACTTCTTGGATGAATAATAACCCTGGTAAAACAATGACCATTTATGATCTTCCTAGTATTGTTAAGGAAGCCCTATCGTTGGCATTAAATCCTACGAATGTTATCAACGCATTCAAAAAATCTGGCATTTGGCCATGTAACGAAGATATCTTTCAAGAATCTGATTTTGCGTCATCTTTTGTCACGGACCGTCCAGATCCCAGCAATCAAAATTAGTCACTTATTTCTAAACCACCTGTTGAGAATGAGGTTAATGATGATGATCTGTCATTAAATTTAGAAAATCCTGAAATTTTAAACGATATGCCTTATTTAGATATAAGCGTAACTGAAGTAATTGAGCACATGTCTAATGAGCCAATAGCTGGATCATCGGGCATACAGAAAGATGTTAATGATTTTTTGGTTGAAACTGTAAGACCTCTACCAAAAGCTCCACCATGAGTTCCATCTAATCGTAAACGAGCCAGAAAATCTGCTATTCTCACCGATACACCAGAAAAAAATGCTTTAGAAGAAGAACATTATATTAAAGAACTGAAAAAAGGGAAAATGACAGAAAAGAACCAGAATAAAGAGAACAAAAAAAATGAAAGAAGGGTCAAGGCAAAGGTAAACGCAAGGTAGAGGGAGATAGAAAAATAAGCAAAGACGAAAAAATTCAGGAGGTGAAGAAAAAAATATTAATAGAAACCAGTGATTCTGATGAAGATAAATATTTTTGTATTATTTGCGGTATCTCATATAATGAAGATCAATCAGGTGGTGATTGGATACAATGTATCTCTTGTAAAGACTGGGCCCAAGCTGGGTGCATCAAAGGTGATGTCACATCATTCATTTGCCTAAATTGCATTTCGGATGATGATGAGTACGAGTAGATATTTTTTGTGATGCTTAATATAGTTCCTAATCGTTGACATTCTGTTTATATTTGTTGGTGGCATAAAAAAACTACATTTTATACATGTTGTTATAAGCTTAAGGTAAATACTCGTACTTATTACGAAGACTGATTCGCTAGATGTTAAGTTAAAAATGTGTTATTTTCTACCTCATCTATGATGACTTATAAGCTGTGTGCCAAATTGTTTCATTTTTAGCATAAAAGTCATTAATCTTAAGAAAAACTGACCAAAACAATCTTGATTATTCATAATAATTTAGCAAATTGTTAGTTTTTTTCATGTTTAGATTTTTCGTAATATAATGTCAATTGATATAAGAAAATGTTCATACACGTATGTAATAGTTGGACTTTTATTAATAAAAGGTAATTTCACATATATATTTGTTTTTCTTTGATATTAGTTGGTATAACATAACGTTAATAATTACCCCAGAGCTGTTAATTCTAGCCCTGAAGACGGGGTAAGAATTAACCAACGACTTTTTTGAGAAAAAAATCTACAATAGACATCACTTATGTTTGAGTTATGGTAATAACCTGATACCTAAATAGTTAAAGCATCATTTGACGTAAAAATCACATTTAAATGTTGAATTATTTCGGAGTTATGACATAAAATGCAATTTTTGTTAATTGTAGCCCGGTCTCCCCTACCCAGCCTCCTTCCTATTGAAATATATAAAGAAGAAAAAAGAAGCGATTTCCGACCTGTCAGATCAGGACTGGCAAAAGTGTTTTTAGAGTTGGTTTATGCGAATGGAACTTTGTATAGAGCGTGATGGAGAATATTTTGAAAAGATGTAAAATAAATATTAAAAGTATCTAGAATACTTTTTGTATATCTCAAAACTTATTGAGTGTCCCAATTACTACTTTATTGTTGAGATAGAGTAAGCTGCATATAAAGATGATAACAGCGTATTATAGCCTATTTGTTTTTCAGGTTCAGTCAAAGGAAAATTATGATTTGATTCGTGATGAATACATAGCTTGTATGTTTTCCCGGCCGCAGAGTGCCAGATGTGTGTTTGACAGATTTATCGACGACTTAGAGAGACTAGCTATGTTTCAAGGCGACGAAGAAGAAACCTGCGTAGACCATGTGTCATTGATGATGACGAAGAGCAAGACAATGAGATAGTTCATTGTTCAAGATTGGATCCAACTACTTCTACTAAAATTTTTGCCCGAGAACTTGGGACTCTCGAAGTGGAAAGTATGGTTTAATATCCATACCGCGGGCCTATACATATAGTATACTATACGATAACTTGTACTGGCGTGTAGTGATACGTATATATAGTATATATACGTATCACTACACGCCAGTACAAGTTATCGAAGAAGAAGATCCTTTGATGAGGTTTGATTTCTGCAAATTCATGATGAATGCAGATTTAAAAGACCCATAATTTTTGAAAAATAATTATGGACAGATAAGTCCAAATTTGATAAAGATGGTATAACCAATTACCACAACGCTCATTATTAAGCCCCGGAAGAACAGGGAAATCTAAATAAGAAGCGGATAAAGGGGTCACAAAGATGATTCAGCTTGAATGTTTGGATAGGCGTAATATCGTACCGTTTGATTGAGCTTCACTTTCTAACTGACAATTTAAATGGAGAACACTACAAAAACTTTTTAAGACAAGATTTATCCGCCTTATTGGATTTTTTAGCACTCAATCAGATTAGAGAATGTGACTTCTGCATGACGGTTATCCAGCACATTTCAGGAGAAGCGTTATACAATGGGTTATACAATGGGTAGAGCCAAGTGATAAATTTGACGCATGAACACTGCTATTTTTTAATACTACCACCTGTAAGCGTTCCATCTAAGTTTTTTCTAGGAATTCTGGTAATACCCTATATTGTTATACGTTCTTGGATTGCAGAAGAAACGAAGATATTTTTAAGTAAATCTGCAACATACCTGTCATAGATTTTTTAAATATCCCTCAAAGAAAAATACCTTGTACAAATTCATTTTTTTTAACTGTCAATCATCTACTACGAACCAGATTGTTTATTCGCCTAAGATCTTGGTGTTTAAAATAATAAAGCAACTTATCTACTACATAAAAATTATAAGAAAAATAAAACATGGTGCACGAATTACAAAAAAAAAATTTGTACAATAGACAAAAATTAGCTATTTTTATAAAAAACGTAAATATCCAATATCTTGAAAACGGTTAAGTTTGGGGTATGGTGTTTTATAGTGGAAATAGTCGGTAATGATGCAAACTACAACCCCCTAAAGGATCTTCTAGGTCGACTTAACCTGTAAGCCTGTATTTATGAAATTAATCCATTTTAATAACATTAAGTTTATTTATTTTTTAAAGGAATTTTATTGCACTTAAAATGTACAATTGGCGGACTTAATGCCTTTAGGCATTCTCTACCAGTCAACCACGAGCTAAGCAGAGAACTTTAGCAGGTGCCATAAAACATATTTGCTAAATGATAGGTAATCATAGTAAGAATAATTTATTTATTACTAATAATCTAGTAAAAGTCCTATCTTTATTATAATATCCAGCTTTTCATCGATAATGCGTATAGACAGTTGTTACAGCCACGGCTGCATACAACTTTTCAATGTATTGCGTCACTTCATTACACTGTTAGGACTCAGAATATATCTACGTGTGTGTGTGTGAAATTGTTAATGTATTATTTTAATTGTTATTATGTGTTTCACAGTAACAGACGATTATTTTTGTGTGGGAGTCTAAGAAAGTGTGCGTGGCGCAGATTTACCCCGCAGCAATAAATGTCAGACTACTCCCGTCCTGTGTTGCTCTATGCACGTAACACATCCGAATATACTTTAATAAGTAATAATATAAAAGCACTTATTTATTTGTTGTATGGTACCCAATAAAATAATACGCGGTTTATACCTAAATATTTATATAGCAAACGAATAACCTTTTTTTACCGCCTGGAAAAAAACGGGTGTAACATGTGAACGGAGTAGAAGTCTATGGCTTTGATATTTTTCTAAAAATACTAGGCTGCACTGAAAGTATCAGGAATGAAATACTTCCACTGTTCCTGTCATATTAAAATCTTTTTGATTGAAAACTCCTTGGTTTTAAAAATCGAATACCATTTAATTATTTAAAAAAAGATTCTCGGTCTTGTCACAAGGTTTTGTCAAACTTGTTTAGTCGTTGAGAAAATGGAATTGACTCGAGAAAATTCAAGAGCGACAATTTGTTATGACTTTCGAAGTGGTTTAACACAAAAACAGTGTGTTGACCGGATGATTTCTGCATTTGGTGATGAAGCCCCATCCAAAACCACAATTTATCGCTGGTTTGCTGAATTTCAACGTGGACGTGTCAAGCTCAGTGATGATCCCCGTCAAGGCCGTCCAAAAACTGCAGTCACCTAAGTAAACGTTGATGCTGTGCGTGCTGATTGAGGAAAATCGACATATGACATACCGCGAAATTCAGGCAACTTTAGACATTGGCGTGAGTCAAATACAAATAATCTTGCATGAACAATTAGGTGTAAAAAAGTTGTTTTCCCGATGGATACCGCATTCGCTCTGTGAAGAGCAAAAAGCGGCTCGCGTTACTTGGTGCGTCAGAACTTTCGAAAGATTCCACGCAGGATCCTCAAATGCTGTATACAACATCGTATCAGGTGACGAATCCTGGATATACGCGCATGAACCCGAAACAAAAAACCAGTCATGAGTTTGGGTGTTCAAAAATAAGTTAAAGCCAACAAAAATTGTTCGTTCACGGAGTGTTGCAAAAAAAAATGGTGGCCACGTTTTTCTCCAAAACCGGCTATGTTACGACTATTCCTCTTGAGGGACAAAGAACGGTTAATGCAGAATAGTATGCTAGTATTTGTTTGCCACAGGTCGTTTCTAAACTCCGTAAAGAGACCTGCAACCGCCGCGCCGGATCATTCTCCATCACGACTATGCAAGTTCTCACACCGCACAGGGAACAAAAGAGTTTTTAGAGCAACAAAACATAGAATTATTAGACCATCCGCCGTACAGCCCCGATCTACGCCCTAATGATTTCTATACTTTCTCTAAAACAAAGATTAAATTGCGTGGACAGAGATTTTCATCACCTGAAGAAGTTGTGGACGCCTACAAAACGGCCATTTAGGAGACCCCAACTTCCGAATAGAATGGTTGCTTCAATGATTGGTTCCATCGTATGGAAAAATGTGTCAAATTTCGCGGAGAATACTTCGAAAAGCAATAAATACATTTTTAAATAGTAATGTTATGTCACTTCCTTGATTCCCGAAATTTTCAGTGCCGCTCTCGTAAAAACATTTTTTTTTGAATTAAACGTTTAAATTTTTTAATAATTACTTTGCCCTATGTCCCTTGAGCCTGTGACCCTGCGAAGTGACAAGGTCAACGACACATACTAAATTTGTCGTTCGTATTATAAAATAGGGTGGATATGATTTGAATGTCGATAGATTAAATTTAACTAAATTTATTACATTATTTATTATTAATTATTTATTAAATCTAAAATTTTTGTTTTTATTTTTTGTAAAATATCAGTGCCATGGGCTTTCTATCTCCGCTCACATGTTACACCCTGTTTTTTCTCTGACAGTAAAAATGTCGTCCAGTATAATTCTATGTAATAAAATATCTAACTTAGTAACTTAATAAAATGATAAATTTACTTTATTTTTTATTTATAACTATGGTCAGGTTAAACATAATTATAGTATTTTAGACACGAATTTGACGTTTGAGTATTGATACTTCACGATACGTATATTATTATATGGTCAGAAAAAAATATGCAGAACTTTGACGTTCGAGTTCTCGTTTTTTTTTTAAGCGATAACCATATAATATTTTTCAATTATATGAAACGCATGTATGGACTTAGATTCTTAATCGTTTACATTTTTATTTAAATCCTTTATTTTTTCATAATAATCAAAAACTTCGGGTAGGAAACCCTCAACTTAATGTTATGAATGCAATGTGTGGTTTAAGAACTATTATCTACATTTTTATTTTGTTTATCAGTGTTTAGTTTTACACACGACTGTCTCGTTGGTATAGTGATGGTAAACGAGATTGCTGATCATGAGGTCCCTGGTTCAAATCCCGGGTCGGACCAATATCAGTTTTTGGGTTTTTCTGTCAAGAAATTCTCAGTAGCAGCCAGGAGTCAGGAATTTGACCCCTGGGCTTCGGAAAGCATGTTAAGCTGTTGGTCTTGCTTCTTATCTCTCTCCGGTCGTTTCGAATTACCCGTCTCATCGGACTATGGGAACACCGGCGCACTATAATTACGTCTTGCGCAGATGATTAGTCTCCGTTAAAGACTGGCTCCGTGACCAAAATTCGGTCAGGAAGACATTATTTACTGTCTGTATTTTAGTTTTATTATTACGTAGTAATATCACGTTATATTTTATTCTATACTCTATGTATCTGTCAAGCTGTCATGACAATATATTTATAAATTAATTTATAAAATTGATTTATATTTATAAAATTAGTAGTTTTTGATTGGAATTAGTGTCGGATAAGACACACAATACGGATCGCTCTCAGTGATTTATTTTCTTATCTGGATAACTCTGTTCCTAGAGATATTTCAGTCTCAGTCTTTATTGACTTCCCTGTTATAATATATTCTTACAGAAAATGTCAAAGTGCGATGTGTGTAAAAAAACGGTTACGAAATCCATGCCTGGACTGGAATGTAGCAAGTGTGTAAGGATTGTGCATCTTAACACCAGATGCAGTGGTTTAACTACGAAACAGATTTCTGCATTAAAGGCGGCCTCGAGTCTGGAGTGGACTTGCCTCCAATGCCAGCGAGAATCACCGAGGCGAAACTCATCCATAATCATTCCTGAAGAAGACGTCGAAGAAAATGATACGCCTGTCCAAATAAACGCCAAAAAGTTGCTGAATAATATAACTAAGGAAGTTGAAAAAACTATCAAAAATGAATTGCGCGGCTTAAATGAATCTTTTCAATTTCATAGTGCGAAATTAGACGAAGTAGTCGAAAGTATTGATGCTTTCAAGCAGACAGTAAAAGCCCTTGAACGGAAGAATTTGGAGCTAACTAACAAGAATATTAATCTAGAAACCCGTGTCGGTGCCCTTGAACAACGTTTGCAAGAAATTGAACAAGAAAAGCTCATAAAATATATAGAAATAGCCAACGTTCCTTATCAAAGCTCAGAAGTGGTCAATAAATTAGTGGAAAATGTTGCTTTGAAGCTCAAACAGCCCCTCGAAGCAATCAAAAGTTCTCGTAGATTACCTGGAAGAAAAGACCAACCATTCAATATTGAAGTAGAGTTGCAGGACGAAGAAGCCCGAGAAAAATGGATGACCGCAGCGAAAACTATCAAAACCACGGTAGGTGACATATGCCCCTCCGAGAGAAACAATAATAATGTTTTATACATACGAGAGGCCATGACAAAAGCTAACAAGGCTATACTATGGGAAGCTAAACAGGAGCTAAAAATCAACCAAAACTTCAAGTATGTATGGTTTAAAAAGGGATTTGTAAAGGCACGAAAGGATGAGAAATCAAAAATCCATACCTTAAGAACAATTAAGGACGTACAAGCTTTAACTATTAATAATTACAAGCCATCTATTAAGCCCTAATAATATGTAGTTATTACTCATTTATTTAAACAAAAATTATAGTTATTACAATGGACATCGTACAAGACGATATTAATGAACTGTCAGATTGTTTAAACATAAATAATTTCCTGTGTAATATTCCTAATATGCATATAAACTTACTATGTATCCATATTAACATAAGGTCAATCGTAAAAAACTTCTCCACGCTCGAACAATGTATACTTACTGCTAATAAAAACATAGACGTCATTATTCTAACGGAGGCTAACATAACGGATAGTATTAGTTGCTTGTATCATATAAATGGTTAGAAATGTTCACAGCCCTAAGAAAGACAAGAAAGAGTGGTGGTATCATCATATACGTAAGTAACAAACATAAATGTAACATAATAACAACAAAAACTACACATTTTGAAAACATTTTACTAAATATCACCACTCATTTTAATTATACTGCGAACATTTGTGCAATTTACCGTCCCCCGAGTTGTAGCAAAATTCACTTTATCGACGAACTCCAAAATACTATCAAAAAATGCTCAAAATCTATTGACTTATACTTACTAGGAGACATTAACATAAACCAGAAATCGGAAAACCCTATAACTCATAAATACAATAATATGCTGCACAGTTTGGGCCTTCTATGTGGGATTACAGCACATACTAGGATCGAATTATGTAATAAAAAACTAAGTAAATCATGTATAGATCATATTTACGCTCGATCCCGCACACAAGACCTATACACTGCAGCAGTTGGAACAACACTAGCCGATCATCGGACTATAATACTGGCTTGTCTTGGAGCACGTACACAGCCTGTCTCAAAATATAAAACTTGCATTAATAACCAAAAGCTATTTACATTATTAGAAAAAATTGATTGGGAGTCTACGTACAATATGACATGCCCAATTAATATGTACAATTCTTTATACACAAACTTCATGGATTGTTATAGAAATTCGGCTTACACTGTAAAAATTAAAACAAATAATACAAGAAATAATAACTGGATAAATATGAAAATTATTAGAGCATGTGAGTATAGACACGAGTTATTTTTAAAACGGATAAAAAACACTAGTAATTCAGTAAATAAACTACAATATAATAAGGCTAGAAACTACGCAAATAAGCTAATTAACAAATTTAAAAATAAAAATACAAAATCTGATATTATTTCAAATAAACAAAGCTCTAAAAATCTTTGGGAGATTTTAATAGGCTGACGGGCAAGATTAAGTCTTCAATTGATGATGCACTTCATAATTATTTTGGTAATAATGGCTACACTAGTAAAGACATTGCGAACAAATTTGCTAGTACATTCAACAATAGTGTGAAACAAATAATTCCGCAATGTTCGGAATTATTGCTTGACAAAGCAATTTATGAATCTACTGCAAATGTAACCATGCGATTTATCCCTGCCGATTCTAAAGCTTTGGAAAATATAATTAAATCAATAAGCAGTAACAAAGCCCCTGGGGCAGACAGGATAAGAGCCATTGATATAAAGCTGCTGTGCGGAAAAATCAAAACAGTTATTGCTAAATTAATAAATGCAAGCGTTATTACGGGCAAATATCCTCCCCTATTAAAAAATGGAATCGTTCGACCAATATACAAAAAAGGTAGTAGGACTGAGTATGAGAATTATAGACCAATAACGATATTACCTACCATAGACAAAATAGTCGAAAAATATATAAGCGCACAAATCCATAGGTATTATGAAAGTAATAATATATTAACTAGCAAACAATATGGTTTCCAACCTCAAAAGAATACCTCACAACTCCTTTCTGCATTCACAGACAGTTTGTACACGCATATTGACTCTAAAGAGCACATTTTAGTCGTTTTCATTGATTATAGCAAAGCTTTTGACACGCTAAGACACAACAAATTAATTGAAAGCTTAAATGATAGCGGAATTAGAGGAAAATTACTAGCGTGGTGTGAAAATTATCTCCATGAAAGATCTTATCGAGTAAAAGTTGGTGATGCTCTTAGTTTCCCTGTCCAGGTAACTGAAGGCACAGCACAGGGCTCCGTTCTTGGACCTTTACACTTTCTCACCTACGTAAACAATCTTTCTAATTTAATTAAACAGTGTGAGATCTATCAGTTTGCAGATGATACCTGTTTAGTAGCTGCTGGGCGTAGTATACAGGAGGTACTAATGAAACTTCAAAAAGAATTTAACACACTGACGAAGTGGTCACACGACGTCGGTTTAGTACTCAATGCTGCCAAAACTAAACTTATGTATATAAGTACAAGCCACAACAGAAGTTCTTTTATACCTAAACTAATAGCGCACACACATCACTGCCTTCATATACAAAATACTAACAATTCGACACCCTGTAATTGCGATGCCATAGAAATTGTAAATAAGCACACCTATCTTGGTCTAATAATTGACGATCCGCTAAACTGGAAAGAGCATGTAAATCTTGTTTGTGATATATTAAGAGGAATATTAGCGAAATTTACATTAATCAAACAAAAAATACCTTACAAAACCTATTTAATGCTCTATAAATCCTTAGCTGAATCTGTTATACAATATGGCTTGTCAAGCTATGGTAGAACCTACAAAACATATCTAGATCGAATTTACTCATTTCAGCTGCGCATTTTAAAACAAATAGTCCCTAATAATCTCAAAATTAATTTTAAAGATGATTATCGAAAACTATTTGCATTTTGTAAAATTATACCTATTCACGACAAAGTTGAACTAACATTACTAACCGAAAATTACTTTACTGAAAATTTTAAAAAGGTAGATAAGTTTTTATACTCCACACGCAGAACTGATCATCTAAAACTGCAATTACCTAGATATAATAACTTATACGGAAAAAGAACATTAAACTATGTTATACCTAATCTAATCAATCAGTTACCTAAATCTTTGAAAGACGTCATTACACGTAAAAACATAAAATATAAACTAAAATTTTTTTATATACAATTAACTCTTACTAAATACTCGTAACACTTTAAACAACTTCTCGTTCTATATTATTGGTTTACTTTACCAACATATTATCTTATTATAAATTTATAAAAATATATGTTCCTGTGTCACGATTATTCACAGAATGTAATAAGTTCACCATGTGATTTTACGCTCATCGCCTAAGACTATTTTGTATTTTTGTACCCATAAATAGTTTTGTCAATTAGAAACATAACATTTAATGCACCTAATTTAAGTTGGTAATAATATTAATGTAACTTTGGTAATGTAATGTATTATAAAGTATTAATTAGAATAATGTGTCGACAGCAATGGTGTACGGAAAAACTCTAATGAGTTTATGTTTACACTAAAACTATTCATCTTTGTAATCATAAATTTCTTAAATAAATAAATAAATAAAATACTTTATTTTCTTAAGTTTTACTTGTAACGTCTCATAGACAAACAAGTTCAGCGACTGCTCGTGAGTTGTTCACAAGGGCATCGGCAAAGTATCAGCGTTGTCGTTATTCTAGCATAATAATACTAATTTGGATTGCTATTGCTTGCCTATTTGTCGCTAAATTGATAATGATGTAAATATACTGAATGAACTTTTTACCGATTGGAAAAAATAGGGTGTAACATGTGAACGGTGTAGAAGCCTATGGCACTGATATTTAACAAAAAATAAAAACAAAAATTTCGAAATAAATAAATAAATTAGTTAAAATCTATCGAAATTCAAATCATATCCACCCTACTTTACGAACGGCAATAAAAGTAGACATCTTTGACCGTATCACTTCGCAGGATTACAGGCTCAAGAGAAAAGGGCAAAGTTATTGTTCAAAAGTTTTTTATTAAACGTTTAATTTAAAAAAAATTGTTTTTATTTTTTCTAAAATATCAGTGCCATAGGCTTATATTCCGTTCATCTGTTACACCCACAGAAATCGTAATAATATTATCATATTATTGTTAATTTTAAATAATATTGTCTTGTTATCCCATTTTTTCCAGACGGCAAAAAAATCATCCCAGTATATACATGTGAGTGATATTGTGTATTATGTAGCTACAAATAAAGATTTTTCATACTTTCTAATTATCCGAAATCCTACTATTAACAACTACTAATAATAATTTCATTTTGTTAAACGACAAAGATGCGCTATTTTTTATTTTACGATAAACATTTTTAACGATTCATAACTGACATTTTATACTTTAGGTCACATACGGTTATAGTTACCTTAATAAGATGCTTCCGAAAAGAAAATGAAAAAAATTTAATTGAGATAAATTCAGATATTGCACGCAGGAATTCTTGGATTTAAATTACGTGATTTAATTCTTATCTTCCCTTTCCGCTATCGGACAACAAGACTTTGCTGTCAACATTCCACGCATTCATACCAAACTGCTTCTGCCTTCGTTATCCGTACAGCTGAGTAGAATAATCTGCCGTCTTGAATGTATTTAAAGCAAGAGTGAATAAGCTTTTGTTTTTTTATTTGTGCTGTGATGTTAAAGGTTCATCACCATACAGCATTAGGTTAGATTGTAGTCAAATCTCTGAACTAAAAGAACAAAATATTGGCATTTTACAAGAAGATAGAGAAGTTTATATAATGAATAGAAATCAGTTAAATATGAATGACACACATTAGACTTATAATACATGATGACACATCTTTATTCTTCCACAATTACTAAAACAAGAAAAAACAATCCAGACGACGCTATGACATTACAGATATTGTTCGCGGAATTAATAAGATCAAAGAAGAAGCGCAATGTTTTTATCACTAATTCTTTATAAACGCAAAAACATAATATATATGTATAGTTTATTAACTAGGTCAATATTAATATTTCTTAATAATATCAAAAGAGAACGACAAATTTAATCCGACGAATATATTTGAAATTCGATAATTTTTAAACAAGAATTGAGATTTACTTCCAAATTTTCATTTGGATTAGAATTCTGATGAGTCGTAGTACATCATATTATATTCCGAACCATTTGAAATAATTTAAAGAATTATTCGATGCTAGACGTTGCTTTATTCTAGAATCTTCGCAACTTCATTTTTGTAAAAACCGTTTTTGGGACTTTTAACGGTATACCAAAGATATAGAAGCTAATCACGTAGCAAAAGTCAATAGTTTAAATAAGATTAATTAAAATTGTGACATGAATAAAGAACAAGAATCAGGATTTATATTTAGCAAAGTTGATAAGATATGGCTCAAATCTGAGCAATTGCAACATCACTCGTACGAAACGCAAGAGATAGTTTCCAGCACAGCCGATTCAACAGCATTGTACAGGACTAACCTCTCAACCCCCTAGCGGTCTCATGAGGTCGCGCCCACCCACAGCACTTTAACCCATAAAAACTTTTATATAGAGACTACTTTTCTATGAAGAAGTTTGGTATTATATAATCAATATGAAATACTCTATCCCCTCCCTAGTGCAATAAAAAAACTGTTATCCTATAGATATTTATTTATAATCTACGTTAATTTCGTACGCCATTTTCGCCTGAATGTCATTATGTTGATTTTGGATTTTCTAGTGTTTTAGTATACTGTTTTATTATAAAAGTGTAATGAAAGTTTTTGTGTGAATATAATTTATCTTTTTACGTAAATAATTTAGAGCAATATATATTGAAATAATTGTGATTTTCACGCTGCCGGAATTCGCTTGGTACGTTTTTTTGGTTATCAAAATACAATAAAATCTTTTTGTAATGAAGCAAAACCTGACTTTGTTTACACCAAAGGATAGAGCATTTTGTATAGATTTTATAATGCTAAACTTCTTCATAGAAAAGTAGTCTCTAAATATAAGTTTTAATGGTTTTAAGTGCTGTGAGTGGGTGCGGTCGCATGCGACCGCTCGGGATTCGCCGGGTGCATGCGACTGCATGGGATTTTTATGGCGCTTGAAGGGCTAAGCAACCGTGACCTACATTATCGCCCCTTGGAGCGTACCTGTATGAGAAGAATCAATTGACATTTATCAAAACCACCGTGGAACTCAGGCGCTAAGCGCTTGCCATAAACATAGTAAGCGAGAAAACATCTCCGTTGGTGCAATTGCTTTTTTTCTAAAATTATGAATATAAGGGGAGATGGCTGTACGCTGCCTGCGTAAACACATCTGCCTTTTTATTTGTGTTATGATGTCCTGTTATTTGTGGCATTGTTTCAGTTCAAAAAAATACGACGAAATGCCTCGCTAACGGTAAAAAGAGTGTCCGGTCCCTACCTTATTCGTATAAAATACAGTATTCTGATGCTATTATACGCTGGTATTCTACATGAGCGTAGTCCTTCCCCGGCCGAGCCAATATATTCCTCATTCGTGATGCCGGATGGCTGTTCTACTACGTAAATACCTTTCAACAATACTTTTAAAAAATATTTGCAGCACGTAAAGTGGTAGCGCAAACAACATTTGTCGCGTCCTGAAATTTTTTACCTAAGACGTCTACTTTAACTATTGGGAAATCCAGCACTAATTTGTGTATATTTGCACGTGTTGTCCTAATCTTTTAGCAGGAATGTTGACCCTGAGTGAATCATCCATCACAAGACTGATCGGTCGAGTGTCAGCATGAATTACACGAGATCGCCCGCTACGTCGACGTCAAATGCTTTATCTATATCACGCATAATTTACTCATAATATTTACTTAACGCGTAAACAGTATAACGGAATTAATTTTGATTTATTGGAAATAAATAATAATAAACATAGAATACTATAATTCATACAAAACCCAATAACTGATATTGGCCCGACCAAGGATTCGAACAACGAGGCAGCCATATGGGATTTTTTTTAATGAAATAAGGGTAACAAAAGAGTTCACAGTCCACCTGATGGTATGCTAGATAAAGAATTAACATGCAGATGCATTGTCACCCTAAGGACTAAGATGGAATGCCTTGTTTTCGGTAAAAAGGGGTCTCCGGTTCTCTACACTTTCACCATACGAAACACAGCAGCATTAAGCTGCTAGTTGACGATGGTATTATGTGATGAATTAAGTAAATATAGAATTAATACCTCGTTTTTAATTTGAGCACACACCAAGTATTAGCTTGTTCAAACCGAATATTTTGCTACTGTGACGTCATTAGAAAATTAGTAACTGGGCAACTATTGGAAATGCCAGAAAAAAATTATGGCTTCCGATGGATGGCAGACTATCATATCGTTTATGCCAAACGTACCGTATAGTGGTAGTGTAAGAATATACACCACCCCATATCACCCCGAGGGTGTCGTAAGAGCCGACACAGGGAAACTGAAACAGGAGATTGGCAGCAGCTTTTCCCGATTACTACTGAAAAACTGAAAATAATTAAAAACTGCGGTTGCCAACTCTCTTAGCAAGCTTGACAACTATGGCAAATCTCCCCATGAAGCAATCTATGCGGGAGGCATCCAGCAGTGAATTTCAATAGGCTGTGAAGAATGGGTAATGGTTACGCCAGACGTGAAATATCCAGATCAACGACAGGAAGCAACGTTAATGTTGCGAGACGTCTGGTACTGCGATTGTCTGTCCGCCTGCCAAGTGCAAGGTTTTTTTTTATAGAATAGGGTGACTAGCACACAGTCCACCTGATGGTAAGTGGTTGCTGCGGCCCATAGACATCGACATCTATCCTCGATTACAAATCAAAATGCAGATGCGTTGTCAACCGTGAGAGCTAAGATGGAATGCCCTGTTTCCAGTAAAAAGGGTCTCCGGTTCCCTACACTCACCATACGAAACACAGCATTAGCTACTATTTTACGCTGGTATTCTGTGAGAGTGTGGTTCTTCCCCGTTGGGCCGACCCATTCGCGCTACAACTATACTACTAATATAACTGCAGCATGGCTCTACCACGTGTAATTATTATCTGATTGATCCTGATTAAGGCAAGTCCTACACCTGGAGACAGCTCATGTTCAACAGTGGACTTTTGCGAACTACAGTAGGTGACCAAATACATAAATTAATTATGCAGATTTAAAGTATAACACCAAAGTTATTACTATATAATTATTTTAGTGTTATTTTTATTTTTGAAGTGAAACTTGTTTATCGACGTAGTGGAGAAATTTTGTATGGTATTTAAAATCAAAAACGTCACGTTTTATTGTAACGTTTCACACGTATGCGTACACTATCATTTAACCAACTTATGTAAAATATAAAATAAAAGAAGAATGATATGCCGCAAGTGTGTACAAAATTACGCGTACAATTTTTTTTGTTTTCCTTCTACCTCAAACCACTCAAACTTACCATTTTGTAGTTTGTTATTAAATGTGTCTCACAAATCCTAAAAAATTAAAACCACCGCAAGAATTTAAAATACCGTAAGGTAATTATGCTTGGATCTAACAATAATAATAATACTAGGCTGAAGATAGGTAAGATTACTAAATGTAAGTAAACTAAACACGCTTCATCCCCAAAAATCTGTTTTATTCAACTTCGCAATTTGCATTTAACATTCCATTGCTAAACCGCAAATAAGAAGCGGTTTAACTGCACGTACACCTACGATTATCAAAAGATTTCGTTAGATTTGTGATAAATAGAACGGAACTAACAAGGGATTGACTTTAAGGTAGTACTGAACGCTAAAAAATTACGGAAAAAAAAAAGAAAAATACACTTCACTTCACAAAATGAGTTAATTTTTAATATAAATAAAGTGTGTTGTTTGGTGACAGTTAATTAGATTCGCTCGACCTATATCGTATCGTAGATACCAAAAAATTCGCACAATGAAAATAACAGAAATTCACATTTTCCATGTTGGTATAATCAACTAGCACCTAGGATTAATAGGATTGGTAGGATACCAATCTTACTAATTCTACTAATATTATAAATATGATTTTTTATATAGTTTTATTCCCATTTTATCTCTTGTTAGTCTTCTGTATATTTTAATACTTCGAGTAAGACTCAGTCTTCTGCAATCAGCCATTCTGCCAAATGGCAAGACAATGACAAGTTCTTTCTAATAAAGGTGATGGGGGGTCCAGCAGTTGAATGAGGTAATGTTATTTTTTACGGTATGAAATTTATTAAGTAAAACTTTTATACAAAATGAATTGCTCAAATGGAGATAATATGTACGCAGCGTGGCACTGTTTTCAATTAACTTATCCTCTGAGTAATGGGTCCTGGGTCTTAAACTGAAATTACGATCCCTCGTATTAAAAATTAACACATGAGATTAACTATTTGCGCCTCCTTTGAATTGCGCCTAGGGCATTTGCTCACATTATACACCACGAACTTCCTTCTAGAACATAAATATTTAAATGGGGGTAAAAACCGAATCCATACGTAATTTTTATGTGTAGGTCAAAAATACGATAAAATCAAAAGTATGCTTGGATATAATTTCAGACTCACAGATAAAAAAACCCACGATTCGTGCAAGCATCTTCTGTCTTCACTAAGCAATTGTCATTAGAAAGGTAGGAACTTATCGAAATAGTTATATACTCGCCTCATAATGTATCTAGTCTTCTTTTCGGATAGAGTGACGACGGACGTGAGGTAGTCGAAGAGTTCGCCGTTCTTGCACAGCTCAAACACCAAGAAGATGAATGTCTCCGACTCAAACACATCTTGCAGTTCAACTGTGAACAAGCATATTGTTAGAATCCTAAGCAATAACCTTACTTACAGACAGTACAAAATCTCAGGCTTTTTATTATATGCCACAACTATCACACACAACGCCATCTAGTCCCAAGCTAAGCAGAGCTTGTGTTATGGGTACTAGACAACTGATAAACATACTTATATATTTCTAAATACATAAATATTATAGATAAATTACACCCAGACACAGAACAAATGATCGTGCTCATCACACAAACATTTGTCCTGGGTGGGAATCGAACCCACGACCTCCGGCATAGCAGTCAGGGTCACTAACCACTAGACCAACAGGCCAGTCAAAATTATTGCAGGATACTTTTGTATATTCACATGAATATTTTAGGGTCCAGGGTTGTCTAGTAGAGAAACACAGAAAAATATTAGCTATTGCCCAAAAGAAGATAAAGGCCATGGAGGAATACCATGTTATAATATAAGTTATAAAATATAAAATAAAAAAGTTATATTATGACCAATACACACAAAAATTCCGAATAAATTGAACATATTATTACTTATTTGTTATATACATATTATTTAAACATTATGCAGCACCCTTAAAAAGATTTCAAAAGGCAGACTCAATTTCTTTTAGCATTTTCTCCAAGTCAACCCAGGATGTGTGAAAATAGAATACGAACATGAACAAAAACTATACATATTATATTAAAATTTTGATAATAGTGGATCTTTAGCCAGATAATTTTGATATACAACATAAATAAAAGATGAATTGTAATATTGGTAAGTATTTTTTTCTCAAATATATTAAATCTACTAATTAATTAAACAACAAAACCTATGTCATAGGTTGACAGCCCAAGGTTAGTTTTTGTCATAGAAATGACTAGTCAGATTATTTAATCCACAATACTTACAGGATAATTACTGAAACAGTGTATCAAAATCAAAAGTCCACTGCTGTCCATGAGACCGTGATCCTACCCCAGGCAAGCCGACCCATTCGTGCTGCAACCACAATATAGCCGCTGCCACCCATATCTAGATTTGCTTTCATGTTGTTCATGTGGCTACTAGTCACAGCAGCTGGCTATTACGTTGAATGCTCTTGATCCTAGTTGAAACTTTCATTTTTTTTTTATAGAAGAGGGGACAAATGAGCTTGCGGCTCACCTGATGTTAAGTGACTACCGCCGCCCATGATCAACTGCAACACCAGGGGAATTGCAGGTGCGTTGCCGGCCCTTTAGAACGGAGTAAGCTCTTTTCTTGAAGGTCCCTAGGTCGTATCGGTCCGGAAAAATCGCCGGTGGTAAACTAGTCCACAGAGAATTCGTACGTGGAAGAAAACTCCTTGTGAGACATACAGTGGTGGAGCTAAAAACATCCAGATGTTGTGGATGGTATTGGGACGTTTGCCGCGTAGTGCGTTCATGAAATTTGGCAGCTGGGATTAATCCGAACAATTCCTCAGAGCATTCCATCTCCATTAAAATAAATTTTCTTTTTAAGGTATAGTTGTGTTGTGATAGTCCATGTGTTTCCAAAATTGCATACTGGCCATCCAGTTATAGCAATGCAATATTACAAGGAAATGGACATGGGTAAATTAGGACAATATGTCATATTATAACCCATTTTCTATATTTTTAGTCTTCCTACTAGGGCCAGGGTCCCACAGTAGCCTGTTAATAGGCTGAAGAAAGAAGACAATGGTTTTAAAATTACTTATCCCATAAAAAAATTTGGCTTAATTATTTTTAAAAAATATTAATAAGTGTTCCCACTTATGAGTTTAAAGGTGGGTATCCATTATGTTCGCGCTCCAGCAGCGCTCCGCGCACTTGCAACTGCTCCCGGTAGTGGGTACTGTTGTTTCCATCCAAGTTCAAAATGATTTTCCTAGAAAGTCCCTATAAAGTTTTACTTTTCAGATTTTTTTCATATTTTCTAAACTTATGGTTCAAAAGTTAGAGGAGGGGGGACACATTGTTTTTTACTTTTGGAGCGATTATTTCCGAAATTATTGACATTATCAAAAAATGATTATAGTAAACCTATTCATTTTTAAATACCTTTCCAACAATATATCACATGTTAGAGTTGAAATTAAAAAAAAAATCACTTCCCACTTTACATATTATAGGGGGGGTACCCTAATAAAACATTTTTTCCAATTTTTATTTTACCACTTTGTCGGCGTGATTGATACACATATTGGTACCAAATTTCAACTTTCTAGTGCTAATGGTCACAGAGATTAAGCCAGGACGGACAGACGGGCAGACAGACATGGCGAAACTATAAGGGTTCCTAGTTGACTATGGAACCCTAAAAATGAGAATGTTTGAGATTTATTTCAATTATTTTTCTTAACCATTTGCCTATGTTAGTTAATCTGCACCAACTGCAAATTTAGCCGATTGTGTCAAAATAACCTCATATACATCACACAGTTTGGTGTTGTTGTGGTTATAATGATGCATACTCCACCAACAGCAGAAGACATTAGTAGAAGAAATCACTTTAAACTATTATACATACATACATACATAAACACTCACGCCTGTCACCCAGAGGGGTAGGCAGAGACTACAGACTTCCATTTAGCACGATCCTGACATACCTTTCTCGCCTCTTCCACATTCATATACCTACGCATACATGCTCGTCGGTTAAGGGTACTCTTAATTTGGCCCATTTTTAGTATATCGCCAATTTGGTCGACAAACTTCCGCCTAGGACGTCCCTTTCTGACTCTTCCATTCACTTCTGCAACATATATTTGCTTTGTCAGTCTTTCCGCATTCATTCTTTCTACATGACCAAACCACCGAAGCATTCCTTTCTTAATCCTGGTCACCGCATCATCTTGCAAACCACACTCTTCTTTTATCACACAGTTTCTCACCCTGTCACTCAGATTCAGCCCTAACATACTCCTTAGCGACCGCATTTCTACCGCATTTATTCTACTCTCGTGCTTCTTCTGCCACACCCAACTTTCACTACCATACGTTAAAGTAGGGACTAATACAGCACTGTGAATTGCCATACGTGCCTTTTTTGACACATTCTGACTTTTCACAATAGAGTGTAGAGCCCCATTTACTTTATTTCCTGCATTCACTCGTCGTTCAATGTCCTTATCATATCTCCCATCCCTGCTGAATACACATCCCAAATATACGAACTCATCCACTTGCTCAATTAACTCTCCTTCTATTCTTATTTCACATACCGTTTTGCTTTCATCTCTTTCAAAAACCTATTATATTATATTTAAAATATTATAGATATTTTAAACTATTTTTCTTTATGGGAAAATGAGCCAACAGCTTTTGATATGTTCAACAAGGTGATCACATAGTGGAGGTATAAGAATATCTACTACTGCATACTGTCCCATATGTATATAAACAATCCAAAAATGGGCAACAGAGTATTCCTAATAAAAACTAAAAAATAATGAACTACAGTTGCCAACATCCCTGTGAACTACTTGGCGACTATGACAAACACTTTTTTTTGATTTCGATAGGTATAGCAAAAAAGGTTTGTAATGTCTCTAGATAATGTGAAAAGTAATGCAGTACAGGCAGGCTACAACTTGCACTAAGCTGGAATATTTGATCAAATTAAACATGAAAAAAAATATGAATCTTTGTCATCATATGAGAGGCATTCAATACATTCTCAGTATTAGGGTGATTTGCTAATAATGTGAGTAATTAAAACTACCTATATATATATATATATATATATATATATATATATATATATATATACATAGACAAATAATCCGGCATGTTCGGGACCAGCTCGGTGCCAGACTACAGAAAATTCCGGTCTATCGGGCGATAATTATAAGAACAATTATGTTAATAATTAAACTGCAAACACCGTACACAAATATGTATGTATGTACATAGAACAAAGTTTATTTTACATTTCATATACATAATGTATGTACACATACTGTAAAACATACTGCACTTAGATTTAAAAAAGTCACGAATGTCTTTTTGTTTTCTTGACTTTCGGCGTTTAGTATTATTTTTTTTTTTTTATAGAAGAGGGGGCAAACGAGCATGCGGCTCACCTGATGTTAAGTGACTACCGCCGCCCATGATCAACCGCAACACCAGGAGAATTGCGGGTGCGTTGCCGGCCCTTTAGAAAGGAGTAAGCTCTTTTCTTGAAGGTCCCCAGGTCGTATCGGTCCGGAAAAATCGCCGGTGGTAAACTATTCCACAGAGAGGTTGTACGTGGAAGAAAACTCCTTGTGAAACGTACAGTGGTGGACCGCCAAGCATCCAGATGGTGTGGATGGTATCGAGATGTTTGCCGTGTAGTGCGTTCACGAAATTTGGCGGCTGGGATTAATCCGAACAATTCCTCAGAGCAATCCCCGTGATAGATGCGATAAAATACGCAAAGAGATGCAACATCTCTTCGCAGCGCCAGTGAATCGAGCCGATCGGAAAGCACTAGGTCGTCGACGATTCGAGCCGCTCTGCGCTGGATGCGGTCAAGTGGAAGGAGCTGGTACTGGGGAGCCCCAGCCCAGAGATGGGAACAGTATTCCATGTGCGGCCGAACCTGCGCCTTGTAAAGTTGCAGGCGGTGTGCCGGCATGAAATACTGTCCCGCTCTGCTGAGCACGCCAAGCTTCTTAGAGGCCAATTTGGCCTTCCCTTCCAAGTGACCACGAAACTGCACGTCACTCGATATGTCGACGCCGAGGATTCCGATACTGGCTGAGGCAACAAGGGGAGTGCCTTGAAACTGAGGGGATACGACAAAGGGGTTCTTTTTAGCGGTTAACGCGCAAACTTGTGTCTTCTGGGGGTTAAACTGGACTAGATTTAGTCGTCCCCAATCCGAGACTCTGTTCAGCAAAGACTCGACTTCAGACACAAGTTTGTCCTGGCACTCGGAGACGTTTTCCCGAGAAATATTGGCTCGGCCGGTGTAAAGAGCATCACCAGTGCTGTCATCCGCATAGCAATGAATGTTACGGGTATGCAACATATCATTGATATGCAGAAGAAACAGCGTTGGCGATAGCACGCAGCCCTGTGGAACACCATTATAAAATTTATTTCTAATGAAATCAATAATTTCTCAAGCACTGTAGCTAGTACTAGCCTCAGCAAAAGAGATAAACTTACTTAGTGATTCTGCAGCTTCTTGAGCTTTTTTATTTGCTTTAAAGACACACTTTTGGTGAAAACCAAAAACCAAAGACCGGACTATCGGACATTCCGGACTTTTAGATGCCGGACTAATGGACTTCTACTGTATATACACAAGAATTGCTTGTTTAAAGGTATAGGATTTGAGTATTCAACATTAATTATACTCAGGTTTCAGGTATTTCTATTCACCATTCATACATTACACTGCACTTCACCAAATATTAAAATCAATTTCATAATTATAACAGTAATGTATACTGTATAAGTAAGTAGTATGTAACACAGCTCATGTTCCTGAAAATTAATAACAACTCACTCACTAATGTAAGGATGACCAGCCACCATCCTGAGGATATTTATCTCCTGCCGTGTGGCATCCCTCATTGTTTGTGTATCAACACCATCCTGAGACTCTTGACTGAGATCTATTATCTTAGCAGCAAACTCATGACCCGTTTCTTTTTCTATGCACCTTCTGACTGTAGAACTTATGCCTCTGATGTAAAAAAAAAACATATTTTTTAATGTCTAATAATGATCATTATCAAAAAGAAGACACTTATGATTATTAAATATAATATTACTTTTACAGCATGAGAAATGGTATTTAGTAACCTGTTGCAGGTTATTTCAATTCAACCGTGATATGTAAAATAGTATTTAATTGAAGTGACAGAACTTCTTTAGAGGTCAACTAAAAATGTTTACCTTTGAATCAAGTCAAAATAATAAGCAACAACGTTTGTCGAACGCACAATATGCCTTTCAATCAAACAATATATTTGATATATTAATTAACATACCTGCCTATGATTTCTTTTGGTTCATACTTTGCGTAAAATTCTTTCGCCGCATCTTTATCAGGCAAATTATCATCATCCTCTTCTTTGGCCATATTGATAATATCTGCAGTTATATTTTCAGCTACCTAATAGCAAGCAAATAGTGAAATTAATTCACAATGACAAAAGGTTAATTTTATGAATCTGTTTAGCACAGGTTTAGAAATTTAGAATGAAAAATGACAGTCCAGTCCAGTCCAGTCCAGTAGTATGTTTTTAAAATCTATCATACTCCTTAATACAAGAATTTAAAACAATCAGTATTTAACGCATTTTTGGATCTAATCCAATCTAACTTTATTCTATTTTTGCCTAAATGAAAGTGCTAAAACCTAAAAGTAATTAGAATAGAAATACTTAAGTCAACCGAATCTAAGAAATACCTTTTGACGTTTCACATTACTCATTCCGCAATAACTTTGCACAAGCGTACTCACACGATTTAAAATAAACTTTTACGTAAATCCGAAGAATTATGAAGTTATCTATATTTCATTACAACGTGTATAGTTTTTTATCATTTATTTAAATTTGAATTTTTTCAACAAAGCAAAATATTAAAAAATAACCAGTATTAACTTTTTTACTTGACGTCGTTTCAATGACATGTCGCTATGTATATTACCGTAGTGTTTGGATGATTAAAATTCATAGTTATGCGAATAATCGTAAAAATATTCAAATAATCGGTAAAAATATTCTAATAATCGAATCATTGATTTCTTTAGCGTATTATTTGTTTTATTTAATTTTTATTTTCAAAATTCCTTAAATTACATGAATCATGAATAAAAAAGTTTATTTTTTTCACTTTCTCAAAGTAAATTTTTGTAGGAAAAAAATTCATATACAAGGCCGTGCTAAAATACATAATTTCAATATCCCGCCATTTCGGTACCAGTTTTTCGACTCCACAGAATCAGTTATTCATTTTTGAGGCGATGTATATATAGGTACGCTTTCATAACAAAATGCCAGAAAATATATAAAATTTGACGTAAGTACACAAAGTACAAAAACTATTAAACTAAGTTTGTATAAAAAGTGTTTTAATATAGAGGAATTTATGGATGATAATAACCCTGGGAAGGGTGATCGCTACCAAGCTATTTTTTATTTGTTTTGTGTTGTTAATTGTAACATACATGATTGTAAGCTCTTTATTTTTAAACTAGTCCCGTTGGGTTTCTTGGTGGTTCTTCTCAGGACAGAGGTTTTTTTGCAAACCAGTGATAAATGAGAAAAGGGATTTTCAATAAGTATTACTTATAATCTATATTGAATAAAAAAATGTTTTTTTTCTGTTTCGAGAGCTTACTGTGCGTAATTTTGTAATTTTGTGTTTGTCTTGTTGTTTTGTGACTCG
The DNA here is from genome assembly GCA_036936625.1 of Parnassius smintheus behrii. Classification (NCBI taxonomy): domain Eukaryota; kingdom Metazoa; phylum Arthropoda; class Insecta; order Lepidoptera; family Papilionidae; genus Parnassius; species Parnassius smintheus. Next base: position 12,646,307 of record JAUPFT010000017.1, read on the forward strand.
GCTTTAACTTTTTGGACGGTTTCTTCTATAACTTTTTGTACGCGGTAGAGCCACGCTACATATCTATGTTATAGTTGTAGCACGAATGGGTCGGCTCAACCAGGGCAGGACCGCGCTCTCACAAAATACCAGCGTAAAATAGCAGCGTAATGCTGATATATTTCATATGGTGAGTGTAGAGGACCGGAGACCCTTTTTACTGGAATCGAGGCATTCCATCTTAGTCCTCAGTGGTGGCAATGCATTTGCATTTTGATTCTTAATTGAGGCTTAATGTTGGGCCATAGCATCAACTTACCATCAGGTGGACTGTGTGCTCGTTTGTCACCCAATGCTATAAAAAATTCGTTGAAGCATGTACCCATGTCACAAAGGATGATTGGGCGAAAGTGGTAGAAAAAATAAAAATGATTATGAATGACTTTGAAAGATACATTAATTTTGACTGCATTATTGAAAATCTAATGATAATTAATATAAACAACGACATCCCTACTAGTTGTACTGAAAGTGATTGAATAAATTTATTTTTAATCTAGTTTCAATCTTAAATTTTTATAACTGTACCTCTAGAAATAAGCAGTAATAACAAATACGAAGAAACTGATAAGGCTTGTGTTATAAATTATCCGTTTTTAATTTAATCTGGTATTATTCAAAACAAACTGTAAATCATTACCAACTCCAAATAATCGATATCGATTTTTTTTAAGAATCGAATATTGTACATTCTCATTTTTTGGTTGGCATGTTTGGTGCAATACAAAAGTGCAAACAGCTGTCAAAATGTTTTAGATTTGGATGACTTAAATTATTATAGACTCAACCAAAGAGTAGAAAAATCAGTCCTGCCATCTTTAAAATAGTTTGGTACCGTAAAGTGGGGCTATTTGGTATATTTTTTGACGTGACAACGTCTTATAAATTGGTTTGCCGGGTGACACTTCAAGAAACTGCGTTACGCTCCGCTCACGTTATGCGCTCACAATGAGAGCGAGTGAGAGGCACGCGTCCCTTCCACTCGGGCATGGTTAGCCCGCCTAAGAGCGAGAGAGACAGACATAAAAAGTGTTATTTCATCCTTCTTCCTACTATACGAATGAATATTCACATTAAAATTATTTTACCACTCAAAGTCGTTGTCACGTAAAACTTTCGCCCGTATACCGACTTTACAGGCAACCAATTTTTTGTTATTTTTAAAACAATCTCGTACACAAAAACTACTAAGGTTAGCTTACACAATTTTTTTACGATTAATCTCAGCACCACCTTCTAGAGAAGTGCGGTAGTATTTGTGTTATGATCTTAGAGATATAGAGAATTTTTTTTCGAAAGTGCTATTCCAAATATCGCCGCTTTGGGGCATTTTAAAATCAGCACAATCTTAACTTCGGTTTACACTTCTATTTTGAACTGTATCTGTTTTAACAAGTTTTGCGATATTTGGACCAACAGAAGGTTATACGGCCTTTCGTTGTACCGTAAGTTTTTAGGTTAGTTTTAAATAAAAAGTCAAATATTCAGTATTGTAAAATTTATTATGAAAAAAGTGAAGTGCCATTTAGGGGCTATTTGGAATCTAAAGTTATTGTCTTATAACAAAAAAAGTTGAATTAAAGGCAATATTTGGAATAATTAAGGGTAAGTTCGGCCAGGGCTGGATGATTTCTTATTTCTTGCAAAATTTCTGTAACTGCTAATAATGTACTGTTATTTGTTTATCCGTAACATTTGTCCTTTGTTGCAGGGTTCATTCAGGGTTGATTGGGTATAAACCAGATTTATTAAAACCTGCTACGAGGTTACGAGATACAGCACCTCTTTCAAGCAATTTGTTTTTTAGTTGTACTAATAATTTCGGAAATGAACTTTTGATTTTTTAAGTTTTGTGTTTCCGCCCTTCCTTTAACTTCAAATGAGTTAAAACATCTCGCCAGTAGGTTTTCAGCGGAGCAAAAACTGCGACATCTAATTGCTGAATCAAGTGTGTAGTTTTCGGTAGTAAGCATACAAATGCAATATTCAATTCTTCACAAGTGTTCAGTACATGCTTTCCAAGAAATGAGGCGACAGATTGTCTCCGATTAAAATTTTCCGCCCGACTTTATTTCGTGCGTAAGTACTATAACGGTATTAAACCAGTCTTCAAAACAGACTGAATCAAACGACCCACTGTTTGGTCGATTATATCGTTCTTGTTCCTTCAGGTCCACCCCCTAACCACATATCCCATAGATGATCCGCTTTATATACCACATATATTGGTAACAACTCACCATCTGCTGTACCCGTAAACATGAGGGAAATTGCTGTTTTTGAATTGTTTACTACTCTTTCTGGGTACTTTATACCTCTTATAAATATAGTTTTTACAACCTGGATCATCTGTGAGGTTGGTCTCATCATAGTTGATAATGCAGTCCGGGGTGACACATTCGACAGACTTCACATAGTTTTTGAAGAAACTATCAATTACGTCACTTATAATTTTGGCTCGATCAGTAGAAATATTAGACGCTTTGCGATTTGAAATTGCGGATTTGTGTCTTAAAAGAAAGTTGCGTACCCAATATATTGTGCTAGTACTCGTAAATCCATACAGTCGAATGGAAATCCCCATTCACTTAGTATTAATATGTTCTGAATAAATGAATTTTCCTCTTCAGGAAACTCTTTCTAAACAAAGTTGGATGTCCCGCTTTATCTTGCGTTCAATTTATGTTTCTATATTTTCTACAAAACTTGCTCTTTGGTACATCATAAATATCGGCAGCATCGGTTAACTTAAGTTTTCCAGACTGTTCTGCCTCTATAGCTTTTTCCAAATTTATATATATATATAACTATGATATGGTGTAAAAGGTTTACCATTTCTGCAATTAGTGAACTTTCTTTGGTAAGTACGCACCATATTTCCTTTACTTTACTTACTTACTTATCTTTACGCACAATCCCTAAAGGGGTACCCAGAGAGAACAGATCGCCAAGTATCATATTCTTACATATCTCTTTCGCTTCTTTCATGTTCATTAACTTCTTCATACATGCACGTCTAGGTATCCGAGTACTCTTGACCTACCGCTCTTAGAGTAATTTGCTCACATGGTCTTCGAAAGTTAGTCTCGGTCTACCTCGACATCTTTTAATATTTACTTTCGCGCTATATGTTTTCTTCACCATTCGGTCTTCACTCATTCGCTCAACGTGCGCAAACTATCGGAGTACGCCCCTATCAATTTTTGCGATAAGGTCATCTTTCAATCCTGCCATATTGCGAATCTCTTCGTTTCGCTTTCGCTGAGATCGCATCTCCACTGCATTCAACTTGCTTTTATGCTTCTTCTGGCATACCCAGGTTTTGCTGCCATATAACAAAGTCGGCACCAACACTGCGTTATGTATTGCAAGGCGTGCACTGTTCACTACGCCTTACCTTTTGATTAACGTAACCATATTTCCGGAACTGCAATATAAAATAAAATAGCTAGTTATGTGATTAAAACTACTTTTACGGATTTTATCGCGTTTATTTTTACTTTTTATTTTTAATTCCCGACGTTTCGGGCGCTTTCCAGCACCCATGGTCACGGGCGGGACCCGAAGCTTGTTGTCGTGCAGAACTTCTTTTACATTCTACAAGCCGCCGAAGAAGATTAGTCAGTTCCTACCATCCGTCAAGTATCATATTCCTCTACAAGATGCAGGAGTGTACAAGCTTGATTGTGAATGTGGTCTCTCTTATATAGGATAAACCAAAAGATCAATTAGGACCCGCGTAAAAGAACATATAGCTGATGTGAAGCATCAACGTTCCGGGAAGTCTGCAGTTTGTGATCATATCCTAGACGGCCCCAACCATTACATCAGATTTGATAGACCACAAATCCTCGCGAAAGAACACCGATTCCTACCAAGGATGATACGTGAGGCTATTGAAATTAAAAAACATCCTAATTTCAATAGAGAAGGAGGCTGGGTACTACCACCTGCTTGGGATCCTATAATCAATAAAATTAAAACTAAACCCAAGCATACCACTGCAAGACCTCAGGACATAGTCAGTTCATTTTGCATAGATCGGACCATAAACAATAATTAAAAAAGCTGAAGGTACTCCGGGTTTAACAATGACATCGGGACGTCAGTCATCTCAGTCCCCCGTGACCATGGGTGCTGGAAAGCGCCCGAAACGTCGGGAATTAAAAATAAAAGTAATTAAAAGTAAAATAATCGCGATAAAATCCGTAAAAGTAGTTTTAATCATGTGCAATGTTCGCGTAAATATAAGAAATCATTAGCTAGTTATGGTTAAACCAGCACCACCCGTAATACGTATAAAGCGTCCATCAGCATAAATACATAAACGCTGAGTATGTAGTAATTTAAGTAGACTGTAAGCATAGGATTAAGAATTGTAAAAGACAATGGTCAGAATAAATTCACAACTCACTCTGTGAACACGTAGTTTTAATTAGTTTTAATTAGTTTTTAAAAAGCTCTCGGCAGCTCCCGCAACTTGACTGGCGCAGCCGGTAGGATCACCGGAAAAGCTGTGCCACAGTTCGTGAATATAGCGTATACAATTTTACCCATTTTCGCGCATCGGCAGGCGATTCATACAGCGTGGTGATCCAGCGAACCAAAACAAATTCGTCGAGAATAAGGAGCCGTGAAGCTGATAATGGGCACTGCGGGCTGGTGACTACGACTCTTCACCTCCTTCATATCCCTTAGTAAACTTGGAATTAGACATTTTCCATTTTGACTGTTATTTGGGTTTCAAATACTAATCTCACGTAAATTTTATAAAGTATTAAGTGCAATAAATAACTATTATACTTAAATAAAAATAAAAATAATATTAAATTAGTTGTATATGTATAATAGCAAGTCCCATATTACTCAATAAAATTATAGAGTAATATTTTATTAAGTATTATACAAAATATTAAGTTCTTATTGTGTCTACATGATGTGTTTGTTAATTTAAAGATTACTCGACACGTTAATACATAATTATTAATGCATAATTAGTACTTATACCCGAATTTTCCTTACAACATTTGTGGAACTAGTAGAGTTTATAATAAATATTTTATTTTATTTTTTATTTTTGTGTAGAACCAGCGAATAAATTATTAAAATTGTCGAAAATTAAACTTATCGCTAATGAATTAACTAAAATAATACCAACATTTAGCGGCGATAAACGCCATTTAAGTTTATTTTTGCGTAAATGTGAATATATAATAAGTAACTTTAAATCATTCGATGTTTAAAATGAATATATAATGCAAATCATTACTAGTCGTCTTACGGGCGAGGCTGCGTTGCTTATCAGTGAACGGGAAGATTTAGAGACGTGGGCGGAATTAAAGGAATTGTTTTTAACTCACTTCGGCGACCCACGTAGCAAAGAATGTTTAGCCATTGAATTAGAAAATTTAAAGAAACACCAAAATAAAAATTATATAGATTTTTGTGGTCGTATACAATCCGTTAAATCAGTGCTATTATCGAAGGTTAATCAAATTGGTGATAAAAACTTAAAAATAAGTAAAACTATTATTTATAATAACACAGCACTGCAGGTTTTCTTATATAATTTACCCGAAAATATGGTGCGCATTGTTAAGTTGAAAATACCCAGTACACTAGAAGAAGCACTAAGTATAGTTCTAGAAGAAGTAAACTTCTATGACCAATATCAGATGCGTAGTAAAATGTTACAGTCTAGCCATACGTCTAAGCCACAGTCTAGTAGTATACCAGTATAACAACCATCGTTTAAGTTCGCAATGCCAACACAGCCTACAGGTTTTAGAGCAACGTTAGCACCAAACCAACCCCCTAGGCAGAATTTCGGAACACCACCTCAATTTAAGTTTGGCATTCCCCATAGTAGACAAATGAAGATTCTGTTACCACAAAATAAGCCTCAACAGCAAATGAGTTTCCCTAAGCAATATCACCCACCTCAGTTTCGATACCGACCTAATTTTGGATACCGACCAAACTTTGGATTTAAACCCCAGGGCTATAGCCCCATGCAACCAATGTTACCACAACAGTTTGGTAATTCTCAGCGTTTTAATTACCCTAGTAATAATAATGTGCATAGTAAGCCGGTTTCTAATGATACTGATGTTTCTATGAGAACTGCCCATCAAAAGCCAGGTTTTCGCCTAAACATTATATATTACAAAAAATTTATACCTATGGAATCAAATGAAAAATACTTCACAAATGCACATGTGTGTACTCAGGATGGAATGTTGTTAATCGTGACAATTACTATCCCATAACAGAAATTCTGGACCGTAATTCCCGTACAGATTCGAAGGAAATATGTGTAGCATTGATCTAAATGATCTGATTAAAGTAAGAGACAAGTAAACTCAAGTTTTTTCTACTTAATTCAGTTAGATAAGTCAAAGTAAATAAAATCTTTTCCTTAGCACTGCATTCTAGATTACTATGTGTAAATCATTTTATAAAAGCGGCCAAGAGCGTGTCGGGCCACGCTCAGTGTATGGTTCCGTAGTTTCCCGTCCGTCACAATAAGTGTTCTCACTTATGAGTTTAAAGGTGGGTGTCCATTATGTTCGCGCTCCAGCAGCGCTCCGCGCTCCTGCTACTGCTCCCGGTAGTGGGTACTGTTGTTTCCATCCAAGTTCAAATTGATTTTCCTAGAAAGTCCTTATAAAGTTCTAATTTTCAGATTTTTTTCATATTTTCTAAACGTATGGTTCAAAAGTTAGAGGGGGAGGGGGACACATTGTTTTTTACTTTTGGAGCGATTATTTCCGAAATTATTGATATTATCAAAAAATGATTTTAGTAAACCCCTATTCATTTTTAAATACCTTTCCAACAATATATCACACGTTAGGGTTGAAATTAAAAAAAAAATCACTTCCCACTTTACATATAGGGGAGCTACCCTAATAAAACATTTTTTTTCCAATTTTTATTTTACCACTTTGTCGGCGTGATTGATACACATATTGGTACCAAATTTCAGCTTTCTAGTGCTAACGGTCATAGAGATTAAGCGAGGACGGACAGACAGATATGGCGAAACTATAAGGGTTCCTAGTTGACTACGGAACCCTAAAAATGGGGATTAAATGTTTAATAAAGAAGTATAAAAACGAATTAGAAATTTATCCATCATACTATCCCTACGAATTTCCTCAAAATTACATGTATGAGGAAACATACGACAATTATTATGAAGATGAATCCATACAAGAAAATTCTATAATAGGGATCGACGAAAACAATGGTTCAGAGGATAATGAGTCTGTACAGACTGAAAACTTTCAAGTAAAAGCCTCCGAAAACCACCCGAAATAATAGAATTGAGTTGCGACATAAATTTAAAACTACCATACATATATAAACCGGAAATAGATGTTAATTTTATGATAGACACAGGAAGCACCCGTTCTTTTATAAGCCCCGATAAAGCATATCAATACTACCGTAATTATATAACAAATGAACCCTTTGAAGTTATAAGCACTCATGCATCTAGCAAACACGATCAGGTAATTAAAATTCCACTATTTTCCTTATTTCAAAGTAATGACGAACATAAATTTTATCTTTATAATGTCGATTCACGTTACGATGGGCTAATTGGGAATGATTTATAAAAGCAGTTGGAAGCTGCAATAGATTTAAAGAAACAAGTACTTACCACAAATTCTTCTGGAATACCTATAATACACAATAGCTTAGATTATGTTGTAATGCTCCCACCTCGTTCTGAAGTTAGAGCAAAATTACCTGCTAACATGTTTTATGGCGAAGGAATATTAAATTATACCCGATTCTGTGATGGAGTGCGCATGCCTTCTGCATTGGTTAAATGTGAGAATATATATGCCACTACAATTATACAAAATACGTTGGATCAACAAATGGAACTATCTATTAGGAAATCTTTTGAAATTTGTGAATGTGTGGATGATAAATCGTATGTAAATTCTATAAATCACTCTGATCTAGAAACGGACCAGTTATTGCTTGAAAATTTAAACAAGTTAAGCCTAAACCATATGAATGAAGAGGAAGGCAGAGCATTCGTAAACTATGTGAGGAATACAAGGATATATTTTATTGTGAACAGATACCTTTGAGTTTTAGTAATCAGGTTAAACACTTCATTCGGACTAAAAACGAGGACCCTATATTCACAAAACCTTACAGACAGGCCCCCGCAGAAGTAACAGAAATAAACAAGCAGGTCGATAAACCTCTATTAGATAATGTAATTCAGGAATCTTTCTCCCCATGGAATTCTCCCGTACATCTTGTTCCAAAAAAGGCTGATGCTTTGGGCGAAGTTAAATACAGAATGGTCATAGATTACAGAAGGCTAAATGAAATTACAGTTCATGATAAGTACCCCCTACCAAATATCGCAGACCTTTTCGATAAGCTAGGTAAGAGCACATACTTTTCGACACTCAACCTGGCAAGCGGCTACCACCAAATTAAACTCAATGAAGATGACCGACAGAAAACTGCCTTCAGCACCCAAAATGGACACTATGAGTTCCTGAGGATGCCATTTGGCCTAAAGACAGCCCCCGCCACCTTTCAAAGGGCTATGAATAACGTCTTAAGAGGTCTGCAAGGAATCCATTGCCTTGTGTACCTAGACGACGTTATTATCTTTTCCGCTAGTCTACAAGAACACATGAAAACACTCCATACAGTTTTTGAGCGATTTCGAAAGACTTAACATGAAAATACAATTAGACAAATCCGAATTTTTCCGAAAAGAAGGTTTATATCTTTGACACACCATAACTGAAGACGGACTGCGACCAAACGATGACACAATTAAGGTAATTTAGAATTATCATCTTCCTAAGACAACCACCGAAATCAAAAGTTTCCTTGGGCTGGTTGGATATTATTGAAAATTTATAAAGGACTTTGCGAAAATCACACAACCCTTAACGTCGTGTTTAAAGAAAAGAAATAAGATAATTGTAGACCAAAATTATATAGATGCTTCTCATAAATGTAAGAAAATATTGACCAGTGTTCCACTACTACAATACCCGGATTCGACTAAACCATACATATTAACTACCGACGCTTCAAATGTAGCTATTGGTGCAGTACTGTCACAGGGACCGATAGGGTCAGATAAGCCAGCCGCACACTTAGTGACACCGAATCGCGATACAGCACAACAGAGCGGGAACTTTTAGCCATCATTTGGGCTGTAAAGCACTATAGGCCCTACTTGTACGGACAGAAATTTCAAATTTATACAGACCATAGACCCCTGGCTTGGCTCTATTCTCTTAAAGAGCCTAACAGCAAACTAACACGCTGGCGTTTGCGTCTTCAGGAATACGATTTTACAATAATCTATAAAAACGGCAAACAAAATACCAATGCTGATGCCTTGTCTCGCATAAAACTTAATGCTTTCTACGACGCATCAATGGATGTTAATGTGGATGACAATGGAATACAAAAAGTAATACGCCAACTGAAAGAACTTGAAAAATACAGACCTGAGCCTCAACCAGAGACAGTGATAATTTCAGACTCAGACTCGAGTGTGACGGAACATGTAGAATTGTTCGAAAAAAATTACCCTGTACCATCCGTAACTAACAGTAGTAGAACAGACACGATACACTCAAATATTGAACCTGAGCAATCCCGATTTTCAGCGAGGCAATAGATACCAAAACAAATCAGACCCTAGTATTTTCTTAGTTCTAAAATAAGCTACAAGTCAGAAATTTATCTAGAGCAAAACAAAAAATACTAGAGGTGTTTCTCCCACTAGAAAACGAAGAATTAATAAAACAATTTTAAAGGAATATATAAAATTTAAGAGTCGATACTTTATTTATTTCGAGAACGCTGAGCATGGGAAATTATTTACGAAAGTTATTATAGAATTTTTTAAGAAGGATGCAGTACAATTCATTGAATGTACACAACACGTAGTATATGTGGAGGATGAAAAATAACAAAAAGCTGTCATTCTCAAATACCATGAAGGAAAAACATGTCATCGCGGTGTGAAAGAAACTATGATAAGAATACGCAGAAACTAATACAGTGGACCCCCGGTAATCCGGCCCTTGTCTAATCCGGCACCTCCTGTATTCCGACATGGTCTATTATGTATGATCAAATATTTTTTGACAATCTTCGCTAATGAATAATTGAACAAGTTATGACTTGTACGTACCACCACTATTGTGCTTGACGCGAAGGCTATTGTCTTGATTCTAATTGCAAATTTTTATTCTAAAAATGATTGAAAGATCATAATTTTCCTCAAAAAGCGTTATTGCTTCTTGATAATGCTCTTAAATTGATGCTTCTTAAATTGATTGATTCATAATTTTTTATTGTTTTAGTATGTACATTTGATTGTACACAACTATTTCCTAATGTAAAATGATTGCATATTTTTCGTTAGTTTTATAGCATTAATGACGTTAATTTTATAATAAAATGTAAGCTCTTTGGATCTGCAAATTGTCGGATTATAAGGTACTCTTTTGTAAAAAAAATCGAACTATAGGGGGTCTTAGGCAGTACTCTATAATCCGACAAATTCGATAGTTCGACACTGCCCTGCAAAATGTTTGTCAGATTACCGGGGGCCCACTGTATTGGGAAAATATGCAAGACACTGTAGCTGCCGTTATAAATTCTTGTGAACCTTGCAGATTAATGAAGTACGATAGGAAACCAATAAAACCTATACTACAACTCACATCAAATCAGGATGCGTCTTTTATTTACTATTGAGAAGAAGTATTATTTAACCGTTGTGGATGCTTTTAGCAAATTAAAGCAGGGCTTAGAGATTGCAAGTCGACAAACCGCTGAAGTAGCGCGAGCATTAATTAAATATTTTTCTATGTACGAAATTCCTAAGAAAATATCATCTGATCCAGGCACTGATTTTAATAACAAACTTATGCGTCAGCTCCTATCTATGTATAAAATAGAAACTCATATCACAACTCCCAATACCCTCAATTCGACAGGCATTATCGAAAGATTTCATTCTTCTATAATTGAAATATACAGACTTGCAAAATATGAACATAAATGCACAGACGCTGCATCTGTCACGACATATTCAGTAATGGCATATAATCATACTATTCATTCAACGACAGGATTAACACCCTTTGAAGAAGCATTTGGTCTACCGATTCTTGTAAAATATTCGACGTAGATTTTGAAAAGGCATATACACAGCAACTCATTAAAGACCACACGAGGCGAACCAAGTACTTATATTTCCAAAAAAGTACATATAGATAAAAAGGTTAGGAAAAAGAAAAGCGGAAAATCTGGAATTGATTTTAAAGAAGGTGATACGGTTTTTATTAAAGATAATAACATAAGGAAAACTAAGAATAAACCTAGGTATCAAAAGGCGAAAGTGCAAGGGGATTTTGAAAGAAACATAATACCTGTAACGATAGGGAAAAGAAAAACTAAAGTGCACCTCAAAAATGTGAAACGCCCTCCACAGGTTGTTGGCGATCTTCGTGAACCTGAATCTGATGATTCGGACCCAAGGCTTTCAACTTCTAAAGGTTGAGCATAATCCAGGCATGTTACCCGTAAAGCAAGGACAAGCATACAAGGAAGTAGATAAGTGGGTTATAGTTAAGCAGATATACTTTAACAGCATAAAAGATGATTTAAATTTTAATATCAATAATTATAAAGAATTTAGCAGTTTAGTAGATATCCATAAGCCATACGTAAATGAATTCCAAAATATGAACACACAAGTAAATTATTTAAGCAACTTAGCTGTAGAAAAGTTTAAACAACTCATACCTTCGATACGTTTAAAGCGCGGGCTTATTAATCCATTAGGTTCTGTTATCAAAGCGCTTACAGGAAACTTAGACCACAATGATGCAGTAAAATACGACAATATCATATCTCAATTAAAGACCCAGCAAACGCACACTAATAACAAAATAACAATAATCTCGGAGATGCTTGACTCTCTCATAAATAGTACTGGATCTCTACAGGAAAATATGAAAATTGTAAATGAACGAATGAAACGTATAGAAAGAATTGTAAAATATATAATTACTAAAGACGATAACAGAATATACTGCACATATGTTTTAAGTATGTTTAACATGTTTGTCAATAATTTTAGAACTATATACTTAATTTTAAGCGAAGTAGAAACAGCATTAGCATTTACTAAACTTCACGTTCTACATCAAGCCATTGTTAATTCCACAGAATTATTAGTAATATTAGAATCTATATCTCAAACAAATAGTTTATTGTATCCTATTACTGAAAACAATTTAGTTAATTTAGAAAGATCTATGTCTGTTAAGGCCTATGTAAATAAAACCATATAACGTTCATTATGGAAATCCCTCTGACTGATAATATTACATACACTTATTTTAAAATGTATGCTTTACCTATGTTTGATCCTACCTATAATAGAACAACTGTTATTTTTCCCAAATATCCTTACCTCATGGTGAAAGATCACACGTACTTACCCTTAAATGGCCCATGTCAGGAGATAGCAGCAAACCAGTTCCTGTGTGAGGAAAATGATATCGTGCAGTATCCTGAAAACACATGCATAGAACAACTTATGAACTTCGCATCAAATCTAAGCCTTTTTAAACTATCAATAGTAGAGCAGGAAAGTGTTAAGATACAGTCTATTGGTCCTATTAACTGGATCCTATTTACACAAAATGAAATAGTGCTTACAAAAACGTGAAAAGTGAAATAGTGGAAAGTGAAACTGAAATCTTAGTGAATAAGAAAAGTGTTAGTTTAGCTACTGTACTACTCTATATTATATTAGTTTTAATTAGCCTTATTATTGTAATTTGGAAAAATAAGTCTAAGCTCTAACATTGTATGCAAAGTCATCGGAATCCAAATCTTGCCGATAACTTTGCAGTTGAGGAGGGAGGAGTTATGGTTACACCAGCACTACCCGTAATATTTATAAAGCGTCCATCAGCAAAAATACATAAACGCTGAGTATGTAGTAATTTAAGTAGACTGTAAGCATAGGATTAAGAATTGTAAAAGACAATGGTCAGAATAAATTCACATCTCACTCTGTGAACACGTAGTTTTAATTAGTTTTTAAAAAGCTCTCGGCAGCTCCCGCAACTTGACTAGCTTCCTCTTAAATTTGTACTTATTAGGGGGAGGTCCCCGAGAACCGGACACTTAAGGAACAATAAAAATAAAAAAGAACGTATAATAGTCTCATTTGTTTATTTCACTTTAATAAGTTCGCAACTATATACTTAATCAACACAGATATATCAACAGCCTGAAATCTTACTTTAAATGTAGTAGGTACTAAGGAACATTTAACGAAAAAAGACGTTTTTAAAAAGGTCCCCTAATGACGGACAGCCAACTTTTCGTTCAATTTTAAATCTAAACATTATTTTAACAAACAATTCGTGAGAATATCTATTAAAATTGATCAAATCAGCTGTTTGTAAAGAAAACTATTCTTAATTGTAATTAACTTTGGTCATAATTAGGAACGGTTTCTAAAAAATTACAAAACTTTCATTGTACAACCTGCAAAAATCACAAATGTAGCTAACTGAGCTTTTTTCAATATTTCATGTTTGGGGGTATTCCCACAACTCGGTTTGGGTTTGTCCATGGTGAATCTGAAAACCAAAACACAAAAATAATAACTACAACAAAAATAAACTTACTGTAAAACTGTCCGGTATTAGGGGACTTTGAGAGTGTCCGAACTTAGGGACCCTTAGGTACATACACGAAAAATTCTCGTTCACATTATGTGTTATGAATCTTAAAAAAACACCTGGGTTATAATCAGATTAGTACAATAGCCATAATAATTAATAACAATGATTATAATCCCATACTTTAAATACTGTTTACAGAACCCAAAAAATTACTTCGAACAAAATTTTTACTTACCTTAAAATTTGCTACACGCTCCACGTCGAACGAGTCAGCACAAACTATTGACACGCTCCCCCCACACTTCACTTGGGAAACGCTTTCTAACCACGACTCAAGCAACGAATTGGCTCGCTTTTTCGCACTGATTCAGATCCTGTCCGGCTTTAGGAGCCGTCCGGGCTTAGGGGACTTCCCCCTACATTTCGGGCTATTTGAGACAGCGATCTTAAACTTAGTAAAATTAAAACACACTAAAGCTGGTGTTATTTGGAACAGGATTCCAAATAGCCTCAAACTTGTTCCAAAAGCCCCATTCTTAAAAACACATAAAATATGGCGTTTAAAACAGGTTACAATAACCAATAAAATCCCAAAAGAACTTACGTATACATGAACGAACTCATTATCTACTTACTTTTAAAATGTTGGTATATCAAATGGAAGTAAATTACGTACAAATTAACTCGATTAAACAAGCTTTTTTCAATTTTTTTTTTAACCATTTGCTTCGTATACAGAGAAACCTATAGACAATTTCACGCCTTCTTTCGCATTCGCACACGAAAAAGATAGATTTATGCATACGTTTTGCATAGAAATGAGACAGAGCGATGTGATTGTTTGTCCCTTTCTTCGTGCCTGTGTTTTTGTTTAGCAAACCACACTTTACTAAACAACTTTGACAGTTCGTAGCGATCTAAAGAGTTTAAAAGTTGGTTTAAGTGAGAAAAATGTGTATTGTGAGCTTAAGATTGGTGAATCTTGTTCAGTTCAGTTCTTAGAACACTTAAAAATTTTATCTAAATATGTTTAAAAGTCATAAAGATTATTGTATAACCTAAAACTGCGTTATCTCCCTTTCTTACTCGAGGTCACGCTAATCATTAGTCTATAGGTTTCTCTGTCCACGATTTGCTTACACATTGATAACGTGACTTTTAAACATATTTAGATAAAAAATTTAATAATTAAAATAAAATTTAAAAAAAGTCGGTGCCTAATTTACCCACTCATGGCGACAAGGATTTTCATTCCAATGTGTCTCTGAGAAAAAGAAAGGAACGCACTGATGAAATAGATTATAAAAAAAGATTTTGTAAGCTTTCGTACAGACATGATGAAGTTCTTAGAAGAATTCGGAAAACACAAAATGAGAATCTGAAATACATACGTGAAGAAATATCGGAGATTAAAAATGAAATAAAAATAATAAAATCAACAACAAAGAACTTTACACAACGATTTGAACAAATATACTCTGAAATAGAAAATATTAAATACATCATATCTGCTACTCAAAACCAAATAAAAAACACAGAAAGTGAAATATCCCTGATAAAAGATAAACAACACATTGAAAGTTCAACGGATAAATCGCCCGTCTTGTGCCACGAAAACCTCATCCTTGAACTCAAAGAGCGATACGACCGTGAGAAAAACGTTATTATTGTGGGTATACGCGAAATAAATGAAAAAAATACAAAGTGAGACGAAATTACGATAATGAAGAAGCGATGAAGTTGTTGATATCATTACATGAAAACTGCCCCAAACCAATTAAATGTATAAGACTAGGGAAATATGTTTCAAACAAAAGCCGGCCTATAAAAGTTTTCTTTAACAATATAGATACTCCGAAATATCTCTTACGGAATAAAAAGTACCTAGCCGAAAATCTTAGTATTTACTCAGATCAAACGCCAGTTCAAACAGTTTTTAAAGCAATTGAAGGAAGAATTAAAGAAACGAACAGAAAGAGGCGAAAAGGATCTTATTATTAAATATATAAAAGGCCCACCTTCAATTGTTATAAGCAAAACCCATCAAAAAAAACCAATAATAACTTCACCACAAACCGGAAAAAATACGGATAGATTATGCCACCAATTAATAAATATACGAAAAAACTAACTGGATAAACCTTACACAACTATACATTTATTGCACTTGCACTCTAATAAAAAATATTATCACTAATTCTATTCAATCAAACATACAATGACATAAAAAAACAACAACACACAACTTAAGAAGTAAAAATAAACTACAATTAATAACTGCACGAACTAATTATGGCAAAAATCCTGTTGTTTGAGGGAGCACAGCTGTTCAATAAACTACCAGATGACATAAAAAAATGCAATAACATGAAATTGTTTAAAAGTAAACTTAGGAAATATGTACGTACAGTGTAATTTTTCCGAATATGTGGTATCTCATATGTATACCTCATAGTAAATAATTTTAATCTTATATCTCATAGTAAATAAGCTTAAACTATAACACCTCCAGCACTAGAGGTAGATGCGATAGTTTTACTTTAGTATAATAATTACTTTGTATCTCATTATTAAGTGAACCATTGTATAGTTGCGAGTCGTGAGCACAGATAAACTGTGGTGAGAGGTAGGTACACTGTCGGGCAAAATTATTGGGTACCTTTATTATTTCAATTCGTAATTGAATATTTTCGCCGACTTTTATGAAAATGTTTACTCGAACACACCAACTTTTACATTGATACAGTAATGTTGCAGATATTCGTGTCCGTTATTTTATTATCTACTATAAAGTATTTAATGTATACCTGGTGGTTAGAATTGATTATTTTATTAAGAAAAAGGAAGAGGTGATTGCGGTGCACCGTACAGTAGCTACTGAGACATTAGTCGCCTTAGCAGTCTATTTATATACGTCTATGATGTTTTTCGCAGTAACTAATTTTTTCATGTAACTAAACACTGAATAGACCATATGTCGGGATTGTCTATTTAACACCGAATTCTTTCTTCTCTGCATATTTAGACCAAAATCTGAACACTCAAATTATAACAACAAAAATAATTAAAAACAAGAAATAACAAAAACAATTAATAACAAGGAATACACAAGCAACAATTATTAACAACGAGGTAACAAAAACAGTTAACGAAAATAAACTAAGTAAAAAAGTTATCACTAAAATTATTGCCCTGAAGTGTACGGAAGCCGAATGATACGTTCGATACCAATAGACGACGAGAATCGACTGATGAACCAATCACGTTGAACGTCAGCGTGGTCAACGTCGTATCGACCAATAAAAGTGTGCTCACGACTTATGTCGGCAATTATATGTTCTTATGAGAAATAAATTTCTTTAAGCCATAAGGGGGCACCGTCGAACTACTGTACTCAGTAGACGTGCGTTAATTCTGGCGAAAAACATCTAAATAGTGCTCCTCAAATCTATTTCTTATATTCAAACGTAATGGACCTTAAATTCTGTGAAAGGTGATTTATGACAAAAATCCTTTTAAAGTGAAGATAAATACTGTATCAAAGCATCGATAGCTGTTCCAGCGAGCGGGGCGACGTACTTCACCTCCGCGGGACAAGTACTTCACCTCCACGGGACCAGTACAGTGGCTATTTCTTGACTCGCTCGCACACTGACCCGGTGTCTTAGCATACAGTACTGCGCGTGAGTTGTGTATTTATTATCTTACGTAAACAAGCAATTCTTGAAGTTTGTTTGTATCATTGTAAACTAAATTATATATTTCCTTGCAATTGCAACAATGAATATAATGCGATCTCCACCTACTACCGCCGGCGGCTCGCAACCTGATTTGGCAAAAATTCCGGCAGATAATATTTCCGATACACAAATTACTTTTAGAAAACGTAAACAACCGGCTGATCGTGAATGCCAATGTTCGGATGAGATTAAGTTGGTGCGAAATGAGTTATCACGAATAACTTCCTTATTAGAAAATTATATTAGGTCAAATACACAAATAATGAGTCAAATGAACCAGAGTATTGTTGAAGTTAAGAGTGAAATTACCGATCTACGGGCATCGCATGAACAAACTAGAAACTTGATTAGCTCTAATGTAGCAGAAATTAGTATGCAAATCCAAGACATTAAGACCGCCACGTCAAAAATTTCTATAGGAAACAGTCATATAAAAACTTAGTTATCGCAGTTGCAGTCAAAAGTATCAAACGGTGAAGATAAAACAAAGTTACTTGAAAACGACTTTAAACAATTATGTTTAAGCTCGCCAGCCACTCAAACTAATCAGCTGTTTGTAAATGAACAAATAATTCGCGAAGTCCGAGAGCGCAAAAAGAGAGAAAATAATATAATTATAGTTGGCATACCAGAACAAAATTCCACCAGCACTGAAGAGCGGATCCTCAAAGACGAGGTTGAGGTTTTAAACATTACTTCAATAATAGAAAAAGATATTCCGAAACCAAATAAGATTTTCCGCATTGGTAAGTATAATCCAGGAAAACAACGAAGGGTTAAAGTCTGCTTTGACAAACCAGAGACAGCCAAGGTACTCCTCCGCAACAAAGAGAAATTGCCTGATAATGTAAAATTTTTTTCGGACCAAACACTGGCTCAACAAAAATACTTCATGAAGATAAAAGATGAAGTTTCACGACGTACAAAAATGGAGAAAGTGATCTCATAATGAAATACTTCAACGGCATACCAAGTATTATAAAATCGGTTTCAAAAAACTCCAATCACCAATAATAAATAACACCTCAAACGATACCATAAACTATCAAATAGTTAACGACTACCAACTTATCCAGACTAAAAGATCACGTTTATTATTTCTCTACTTAAACGCTTGTAGTATTCGGAAAAAAGGCAAAGTAGACGAACTTAAATGCATCATAAAATCAATATCACTGTACATATTATTTTGCTCACAGAAACTTGGATACAGACTGAAAATCGAAATTCACAACTACAAATCACTAACTACACACTTTATTTCAACTACAGGACGAATATAAGAGGAGGTGGAGTATCAGCATACATACATAACAGCTTAAAACATAACCTTATTGAATCGACTTACCAAGACAGAAATAACTATTTATGGATAAAAATTCAAAAATTTGCACTCGATGTGGCGTGGTTTATTATCCTGGACATACCAATTTAGAAAAAATTTTGGAAATATATGACAAACAATTACAGCATCACAGGAGAGCAATAGTTTTCGGAGATTTCAACATTGACTTGTTGACAAAAAACAATAAATTAAAACAGTACAAGCAAATGGTCAAAGAATCAGGATATAGATTACTCAACAAAATAAACCAAACGTATTGTACAAGAGACTCCATCACGAAGAAATCGATCATAGACCATGTTGGCACTAACCTAAAAGGTGACCATTTCAATATTGTTATGATCAACTCACCTATGACAGACCATAAACAAATTTATGTACAATTAAACAGATTTAAACCACCAAAAAATATGTAAACGCTATGAATCAATCAACTATAAGAAACTATATAACTCGATAGAATCACACGGATTTGAAGAAGACTTAAATTACAGTCAATTGGAAACTAAACTAAAACAATACGTTGAAGACACTAAAGTAATAAAAACCAAAATATTAAATCCACCACATTAAGACTGGAATAATAACTATATGCTTACTGGCATTAGTCAAAGAAACTATTTGTGGATGCAATACAAAAATTATCGACAAAATGAATCATTAGAAAAAAAACTGAAAAGAAATACAGTGGCTAAGCAGATCCAATATACGAAAAATTCCTACTATTATAAACTATTTCAAAATTATACTAATAACCCAAAAAAATATGGCAACTTATAAACAATCTAGCAAGCAACAAAATAAAACAATGTAGTGTTTCTCCAAAACTTATTGTATATTCCAAGGTAATCAATAACACAGTCGAGATTTGTGAGATTTTTAACGAATATTTTTCAACTATTGGACTACAATTAGCAGATAAAATACCTAAGAAATATCATAGTCGCTCCACTTATCCTTTCTCTAAAACACAAACAGCTAATAGTAATGAACTTTGTACACTAGCCCCATGTACTGCTAGTGAAATTCGTAAAATTATACAAAGCCTCGATTCGAATTCTAGTAGTGGCATAGACAGAATTAGCACAAAAGTAATAAAGTGCCCACAAAATTTGATAGCACATGACTTAGCTCAATGTTTCAATAAACTTATGATCTATGGAGAGTTTCCAGATACTATGAAGATTGCAAAGATAACACCAATCTGTAAATCGGGACTTAAAACCGACCCAGAAAACTATCGTCCGATATCGGTATTGCCGGTCATGTCAAAAATTTTAGAAAAAGTCATACATAATCGTTTGGAAAATTACTTAATTTTTTTTAACTTTATATCAGAACGGCAATATGGATTTTGAGCCAAAAGGGCTAAACTTTAGAATATGGACCATCGATTTCAAAGCCCATATTTTTTTTGTAGATAGTACTCACTAAAAGAAAGCGTTTTGCAAAGTTTTAGGTTGCGGAAACTTACGGTTCATAAGATATATTTTTTTAAACTTTTCATACAAATTGGTAAATAACACGCAATTACAAAATAAATTTGACAAATGATTGATGTTAAACGTCAGTTAGTGAAGGGTTCCGAATATTTTGAAAGTATCGATACCTACTCTATACCAAGTATCGTATCAAAAGAATCAATACTACTTGGTATCGAGTACATTTCGTTAATTTTGGAGACGAAAAATTATGACAAAACAATTAGATGCATAGGAAGAGCTGATAAGTGCAATTATATATGTATATAAAGTAGAATAAAGTTTACTCTATTTAAGTTCCACCTTGGTACTTGTATTTCATTGTTTGCAACTTGTTTGTATTTCTTAATTAGTACAGCTTTTGTACTTTTATTTTATTGTTTGCAACTTTCTGTATTATCTAATTTTTACTACAATAAAGTGTTTACTTACTTATTGACTTACTTATTTAATATTCAAAAAGTACCCAGAACCGAATCAGAGCACCCCACTATCCACGTGGTCTTGTCTGCCCTACCCCTAGAGTGTATATAAGAGCCCGGAGGCGCGGAGGGAGAGCAGTGCCCGCCCGCTGTAGGGAAGCGCAGGCACCGAGCTCGCCGTAGCGGCTGAGGCAGGTCGCCGAAGGCGACCAAAAAGCCGAAGCTGCGAAGGCGAGCCCAGGTGCCTGTGCTTCCCTACGCTAGGGCGGAGGCACTGCTCATCCCGCAGCGCCGGAGCTGCCACGGAGCGCCGGAGCACAACTTCCCGGCTTCTTACCCCTCTAGTCTCCAAAATTAACGAAATGTACTCGATACCAAGTAGTATTGATACTTTTGATACGATACTTGGTATCGAGTACGTATCGATACTTTCAAAATATTCGGAACCCTACACTAATTTACGTTTGACATCAATGATTTGTCAAATTCATTTTGTAATTGGTGTAATTGCGTGTTATTTGCCAATTTGTATGAAAAGTTTTAAAAAAAATATCTCATGAACTGAGAGAAGAAGACAACATGAGAGAAATGAAGTTTCCGCAACCTAAAACTTTGCAAAACGCTTTCTTTTAGTGAGTACTATCTACAAAAAAAATATGGGCTTTGAAATCGATGGTCCATATTGGAAAGTTTAGCCGCCAAAAGTAGCACCACTACCGCAACAATCGATCTAACAACTAGATAAATGGGAAGTGGCTTTAGGTGTATTTATCGATTTAAAAAAAGCCTTTGATACTATAAGTCACAAATGGCTATAAGAAAAACTTCAAGGCATCGGAATCAAAGGTAGTGCTCTTAAAATATTTAAATCATATCTATCAAATAAATCGCAAGTAGTGAAGCTGGATAATTTTCAAAGTAGTGCCTTAACTATCACGCATGTTTTGCCGTAGGGATCTATACTTGGGCCACTCCTATTTCTAGTCTATATTAACCAAATCGCATAAATAGGGTTAGGTCATCTAACTTTGTATGCTGACGATACATGTCTATTTTATTTCGGATCTAAAATACATGATATTATCTTGCAAGCGCAAGAAGATCTAGAACAATTGTCTGAGTGGTTCCGATATAACTTGCTAACGGTAAACACTTCTAAAACATGTTACATAATTTTTAAAGCAAAGAACAAAACTATACCATTACATGACCCACTGACAATTGATAACATCCGCTTAGAACAAAAAACCTGCGAAAAATAGCTAGGCTTGAGAATGTACAATTACTTAACATGGAATAGGCAAATAGATCACATTAAAAGTAAACTTTCGGCACTTACTGGATCACTTCACAATATTTCCCATTGTCTACCTAAAAAAATGCGTTACGCTGTTTATAACCCAATAGTTAAATCGCATTTACTTTATCTTATAGAATTTTGGGGTAATGCTGCCAAAACTAAGTTACAGGAACTTCAAAGAATACAAAATAAAATCATAAAAATACTTTTTCACTATCCCTATTTAACAGCAAGTTCTAAAATTTTCAAAGAAACAAAACTTATGAACTGAGGTCAGTGATTATAGTAAATTTACAATCTCTTTGATAATATTGTTACGCGCCTAAGTTGAAGTCAGGTACATGGCACTAGCGCCATCTAGTGTCGGGGACCAGAGCGAGGAGGGCTTCCTAGAAAATGTCAATCTTGATCTTTCAACCAACAGCGCCATCTAGAACTTTCTGCGCCTGGTCGGTCGGGGCCCTTTATTTACTGGAATATTCTGGATGTTTCGGTGTAAAAGTGTATTTAAACCCGCTGCATGCCGCAACCGGGGCAGTATTGAATTTGGCAAGACAAGCGAAGCTTCGGAGCGAAATAAAGTGAATCAGTGTGATTAATTGTTAGTGTCTTTTAAGTTTTAATTGGTGTTCGGTAATAAAAGAGCAAATTTGGTTATTCAATCGGCAGTTTTATTGTCACGAACCTCAAGCTCGTAACAATTGGTGTCAGAAGTGGGATAAAATCATGCCGATTTTACCTAAGGATGAAACGGAGTGGGGTGCCCGTACCCGAAGTCAACGCCAGCAGGAGACGGACCAGAAACGGTTTGGTGGTATATCGCCCCAGACATCGGAGGGCCAGCCGCCGGCCACGGAGGCCGGTCCGTCAGTAGCTCCTGCATCTGCAGCACCTGACTTAGGTGCTCTGATGGTGATGCTGCAGGAGCACGCCCGTCGGTTGGAAGAGCAGCTGCAGCGCGGATAGGAGGAACATGCCCGGACAGAAGGAACAGGCCCGCAGACAGGAGGAACAGGTCCGTCAGCTGGAAGAGCAGATGCAGCGCGGACAGGAGGAACATGCCCGTCGGTTGGAAGATCAGCAGGCGGAACAGGGTCTTCGGTCGGAAGAGTAGATGCTCCTCATGAAGGACCTTCACGCTACCTTTGGGAAAGAGATAAGGGAGGTGAAGGATAGGGTTGCTCAACATGACAACCGCCTGTCGGAAGCTGAAACCCAACTCAAGGAAGCTAAAACCCAAATCGATCAAGTGAACAATCGGGTTGACAACGTGATGGCTAACGTGAAGAAAACGCTGGATGACCTCAAACTGGGGGATGGAACTACAGCTCCCGTAGTAGCTACTACACCTTCGCTACGTGGGTTCAACTTCAAAGTGCCACCGTTCGACGGGACTTCTTCCTGGTCGGCCTACAAAATCTAGTTCGAGGCTGTCATGGAGGCGAACAGCTGGAATAAGAGCCACAGGCCATGACTGCACTCACCCTAGGCCTGCGCGACCAAGCCTTAACTGTGTTGGAAGCTCTCGGTAAGAAAGTGACCTACGAGCAGCTTCTTGAGGCATTGGAGGCGAGATATGGCGACGCTCACTTGGAACACGTCTTTCGTGCGCAGCTTAAAGATCGCGTGCAACGCAGCAACGAAATCCTACAGCAGTGGGCCCTTGAGGTGGAGAAGATGGTTCGAAAAGCATACCAGTCTGTACCCGCGTTCATTGAAGTGAACCTGGTGCAGACATTCATCGATGACATCCGCGACCTTGAAGTCAGAGCTGCTGTGAGGTTTGGGCACCACGAGACACTTTAGGACGCCTTGGCCCATGCACTGGAGGTGGAAGCCGTGTGGTAGGATCATCGTTCGCATCGCATCAGGGAGGTTGCAGCAGCTACAGTTGGCGACCGCAACAAAGGATACAGCCCCAGGTGCTATGGCTGTGGGGAAAGGGGCCGTCTTCGATCCAGCTGCCCTAAGCGAACTGTAGAAAGGGAAATTGATCGATCTCGAGAGGGTAGTGCAGCTGACGGCACCGCCTGGCGGTGGCAGGATCATCATTCCCCTCATGTAAGGGAGGTTGCAGCAGTTATGATTCGCGTCCACATTAAAAATTACAGCCCAAGGTGCTACGGCTGTGGGGAAAGGGGCCATCTTCAATTCAGCTGCCCTAAGCGATCTCTAAAAAGGGAAGGTGATCGATTTCGAGAGGGTTGTGTGGCTAAAACCACCACTCAGCAGCAGGAATACGACTTTGTGATTGAATACCGCAGCGGGAAATCGCATCGCAATGCAGATGCATTGTCAAGGAGACCTTGTCCTGAAGATTGCAAGCACTGTACTAGGCAAGAGAGTAAGGAAGTGGTATCCGTGAGGATGCTCAGGACAGACCACCTCAGCAACGAGTGGAAGGACAGCTTACATCATGCACAGCAGGAAGATCCGGACATCAAGCCGATTCTGGAATGGATGAAGGCCCATGCTACCAAGACTAAGTAGAGCGACGTCTCAGCGATGAGTTCGACGACTTCGACCACTAAAAGCTATTGGGCCCAATGGGACAGCTTGCTGATTCAGGATGGAGTCCTGTGGCTTAAATGGGAAAATGGTAGAGGAGACAGCTGTCGTTTGCAAATGGTTGTCCCTAAATCTAAAGTGCCGCATGTTCTACAGTTGTACCATAATGGTTCTTCAGGAGTCCATCTGGGAGTTAAACGAACTCTACTGAAGATCCGAGAACGATTTTACCGGGTCCATTATCGTGACGATGTCGAGGATTGGTGTCGCAAATGTACAAGATGTGCGGCGGCGAAGGTACCTCAAACTCGTAGTAGAGGTGCATTGAAATTGTACAATGTTGGTGCACCATGGGAGAGAACACTCCTTGACGTTGCGGAGCCGTTTCAGAAAGGTGCAAGACGTACTCCTAAGATCGTCTATGTGGATCGACTGCCGCGTTATTATAGGGCCGATAATGCTCGGGATGAGCATGTCTTACGAGGATGCAGTGTTACGCGCCTAAGTTGACGTCAGGTACCTGGCACTAGCGCCATCTAGTGTTGAGGACCAGAGCGAGGAGGGCTTCTTAGAAAATGTCAATCTTGATATTTCAACCATCAGCGCCATCTAGTATCGAATTGAAGAACTAAGCTTACTAGAAGCCCCACACTCGAACTTTCTGCGCCTGGTCGGTCGGGGCCATTTATTTACAGGAATATTCTGGATGTTTCAGTGTAAAAGTGTATTTAAACCCGCTGCATGCCGCGATCGGGGCAGTAATGAATTTGGCGAGACAAGCGAAGCTTCAGAGCGAAATAAAGTGAAACAGTGTGATTAAATATTAGTGTCTTTTAAGTTTTAATTGATGTTCGGTAATAAAAGAGTAAATTTGGTAATTCAATCGGTAGTTTTTATTGTCACGAACCTCAAGCTCGTAACAATATCTTTGTAATCATACACCACAAACTAATAAGAGTACTCACGTAATCAAGTCTATGCTATGGGGGTTAGAGAGAAGGGGAACGAACGCGCTAAGAAAACGAATTGTGAAATATTGTATTGTGCGTGGATGTGCAAGTGGTTTAGCATCTGATCGGAAAAATAGACTGAAAATGACTTTAATTAACAGAACTTAGCAATCGCAGCACCTCACTTATTTTGTCCATATTTCTGGAATACTATTTTCTACAGGATCTTTCTCTTTCTCTCTAACCTTCATGGACTATGCGTTGTAATATCTTTGGATGAATATAACCACAAACTAATAAGAGTACTAACGTAAACGTAGACAGAGAAACCTATAGACTAATGATCGGCGTGGCCTCGAGTGAGAAAGGACGATAACGAATTTTTAGGTTATACAATAATCTTTATGACTTTTAAACACATTTAGATAAAAATTTTAACTGTTCTAAGAACTGAACTAAACAAGATTCACCAATCTTAAGCTCACAAAACACTTTTTTCTCACTTAAACCAACTTGTAAACTCCTTAAATCGCTACGCTGTTAAAGTTGTTTAGCAAACTGTAGAGTTTGCTAAACAAAAAATCCGGCACGGAGAAAGGGACAAACAATCACACTGCTCTATCTCATTTCTATGCAAGACGTATGCATAAATCTATCTTTTTCGTGTGCGAATGCGAAAGAAGGCGTCAATTTGTCTATAGGTTTCTTTGTCTACGTAACGTACAGACGACGATCTTCAATACATACCTATTAAAAATTAGTCTATGTATAGCGAGCCTCAAAAATTGAAAGTGACAGTTAGATTTTTAAATTTATCTAAGGCAAAGGCATTTATTTGTTTCAGTCTAGTAGCCAGTGGCTGTAAATAATCCTCCCAGAACTTTGAAAATTTATCATTATTGATTTAAACTTATGTACGTGTTCACAATGTGACCACATACATAAATTTAAACCATTATTAACGCTTATTTAGATAGAAAGAAATAAAATACAGAATTATTTATTAAGTCTTTTATTTTAACATTTCAGTGTAAATTTACAAGTGCAAGCAACTTCTTTCCTTCTAGGCGCAAAACATCAATTTCTTTTAAATATTGCCGAAACCATTGAAACCTCTATAATTACAATGTAATTTTTTATCGAAGGAATTGATGGTTCTTTGCACATAGGTCACATATTCAATTCAATTGATGTAACAACTCTTCTCAAATTTTTCTTCTTGTAGTAGGTATTTATGGTTTGTGCATGTTGCTCCCCCATTTACCAAATACAGTGTGGTTCTAAATCTCTTTAAAAAGCCAATTATTTTGGCAACACTGTCCGTCAGTGTCTACTTTACAAAAATGTTAACAGCTGATTTTGCCCATTGAATAGAGCCATAGACACGCTATGTATAATTTTTCTCTTTCATTCCAATGTGTTCAATATCTTCCATTTCATTTATGTTAAATATGTATGTGGGTATGTTTTCTCTTGTTGTTCTTTGCGGTTGTGTACTTTTCAATGTAAAGAAAATTATGTTCAAGCTTTATCCGTGATTATTTTACGCTGTTTCTGTTACGTATTATTAGATTTCGACACTGAGGATTCATTTTGTTCCATTTTAAACAGGTAAGAATAAA
Organism: Parnassius smintheus behrii; assembly: GCA_036936625.1. Classification (NCBI taxonomy): domain Eukaryota; kingdom Metazoa; phylum Arthropoda; class Insecta; order Lepidoptera; family Papilionidae; genus Parnassius; species Parnassius smintheus. Next base: position 12,673,438 of record JAUPFT010000017.1, read on the forward strand.
TTACGCATTGAATTGAGATTTTGTAAGTGACATTCTTAGTGGGTACATCTTTTTATCAACCTTGACTTGAGTTTACAAACCTTTCTTTTACTTGAAATGATTAAATATTTCTAATTTAGGTAATTAATAATTCTTTGTTTCGTTTTCATTAATCTTTAATTTTATAGATGTGTACGCATACAATTTGTATGTGCCATACACATGTTAATCTTATTGGCGTATTTGATAGGATAAGCAGTCGTATTACCATTACCATGCTATTGTAAAAAATAATGCTTTGCTTGCATGCTACATACTCATATTGGTTTTCATTGTTAACACTATGTGTAAACACAAGAAACAAATGAATTGTTTTTATCTATGACATGATAAGTGATAACATTAGGAATTTGTTTTTACATTACTAAAATTAAATCTTAAAAATTATATAGGAAAACACGGTATTGCTTTAGTAATCTGCTGCACGAATTTATGGTCGGCGGGTGGAGGGGGGGAGGGGTATGAACCTCCCCCTAAAAGGTTTAAGTGCCGGAGCCCCCCTCCTTTTAATGATTTTTTTAGCAATCTGCCGCATGAATATATAGTTGCCGAGTAGGGGGTCTGAGGTAGGAACCTCCCCCTAAAGGGGGGAAGTGCCGGAAATGCTCGCCTCCGCAGCTTCGGCTTTGGTCTCCTTCGGCGACCAGCCTCAGCCGCTACGGCTCGCTTAGGTGCCTGCAATTTGCTACAGCGGGCAGGGGCTGCTCTCCCTCCGTGCCTACGGCTTTACAAAAACACTCTAGGGGTAGGGCAGACAAGACTAAGTGGAGTCGGGGTATGCTAATTCGGTTTTAGAACCAATTCAACCAATTTTATCTAGTTATAAAGTCTAGTTGCTGGATGGATTGTCTGGGTCCGAGTGATTAACTTTTTTTATGAGTGTATCTGTGTTAAAAAAACAAATTGACATATTTACATTTCGTTATATGCAATTCTAAGTGGAATTTATTTTTATCGTAATTAATTCAAAAGGCATTTCCGAAATCCAAAAACAGTGTAAATGGTTCGAGCTTAACCCTGACAATCCTCCTAAATTGAAAACAAAATTAAAAAATCAAGTACCGGAAATCTACTTCATAATACGAGAACAAATTGACATATTTGCCTTTCGTTATTACGCTATTTTTGGTGAAATTTGTTTTTTTTATCAATTAATTCAAAATGAATTTCTGGCATCTATAAATAGTGTAATAGGTTTAAGCTTAACCCTAACAAGCCTCCTAGACTAAAAACATTATCAAAATCGAGTACCGGTTGTCTAGCCAACCCGATATAACCTCAAAACTTTAACTATCGATATCTCAAAAAATAAAGATTTCCGGCATAAAAAGCAGCTAGATGGTAATCAATAGCATCGTTGCCTGTCAATTAAAGCAAAAATAATCACTTAAATCGTGCAGCAGATTACTAAAGCCGACCGGAAAATACTTCTTGCTATAGTGGTTCAGCAGAATATATATTTTTTATAGTATAGGCTGACAAACGAGCACTCAGTCCATCTGATGGTAATTGGATGTTGTGGCCCACAGACATATACATTTATTCTCGATTAAGAATCAATATGCAGATGCCTTGTCACCATGAGGACTGAGATGGAATGCCTCGTTTCCAGTAAGAAGGGCCTTTATTCTTCTTAATATTCTTGTTTATATACTACCCATAACATTGTGTAGGTGTTGTTAGGGTTGACAGAGCGAAACTCACACTTGAGATTGATTGGCAGCAGCATCTTCCTGATATCTCCCCTATGATTAACTTTAAAATACTGCAATTGCTAACCCAGCCGAGCGTGGAAAATTCTTCCCAATGATAATCTATGTGGTGTGGCATATATCCAGCAGTGGAATTTATAGGAAGTAATGGATGGAAATGATTATTTCTTTTTTAGTTTAGTTTAGTTTATGATGGGCTGTTTTCCGCAACTCCACGTCTAAGCGCGTATTTTGCGTGTGGGAAGGAATAATGAGGTTATTCAAGCTATGATATTTCCCCGAAGAAGTTCAACAGTCCTTTGATGTTGCAAGCAACTTCGGGGAGCGATCCCGGCGTGCCGAGATGTTTAGCCCTGTATGAAGCGACTTCCGGACATGTCTGCAACACGTGAGCTGCCATTTCTTCCTCTCCCATGCATGCCCTGTACAGGGGGCTATCAGTAACACCTATGGTGAACAAATGTTTGTTAAGAGAGCCATTTCCTGTGTTAGCACTTGTTACTATCCTGATCTGTGGCTTGTTCAGTCTCATTAGAACCTTGGTTAGACAACTGTTTATTTCAGACAGAGCCTCCCTAGCTTGTCTACAGTCTACTAAATTTTTCCAAAGTTGAGTGAGTGTTAGGAATTAAAATGCTTGTTTGTCACCACAAGGACTAAAATGGTCCAGTTTTCAACACTAATCATACATAAAACTCATTAAAACCTAGCCATCCATTAAAACCCTTTACATGTCACTGCTGGATACAGGCCTTTCCCAGAAAATATCAAAAAACCGTTAGTGGTATATAGAAATAGAAATAGAAACTTTTTTATTCAATGTAGATTATAAAAATACTTATTGAAAGTCACTTTTTTAATTTACCACTGGTTCGCAAAAGAAACCTCTGTCCTGGGAAGAACCAGCAAGAAACGCAGCGGGACTATGTTTTTTTTAATAATAGCTTACAATCATGTTTACAATCAACAACACAAGACAAATTAGAAATAGCTTGGTAGCGATTACCCTTCCCAGGGGTTATTATCATCTATAAATTCCTTAATATTATAATAACCCTTTTTATATATATATATATATATATATATATATATATATATATATATATATATATATATATATATGTATATATATATAGTTCTTCATCTGAATACACTGAGTTGAGTCTTATTAGGTTGTCATTCCATCTATTGGTGTCCAAAAATCATTCAAATAGTAGCTTGATGCAATGTAATAAAATAATTTGTGCTAAAATGGTTACGGAAATAGCTGTATAACATGTTTTTTTTATAAAGAGCAATAAGTCTACACAGCCTAAATGTTTACTTTAGAAAACTGCACTTCTTAGTCCATTATGAAAATTAGGAACCCCACAAATGTAGGTAACCTTAAGACATGGTATACCTTACTTATCGAAAATACTTGAGAAGGTTGTTTATTCGCAAGCATTGAATTTCTATGAAAAACAACTACTACCTAACCTACAATCAGGTTTTAGAAAAAATTACGAAACATTAACGGATCTTATGAATGCTGTAGATGATGTATTATCTTTTTTGTATTCTGGATAAGGCTATTCACAGTTTATTAGATTTTTCAAAGGACAGCAAGCCAGTGATAACGAAACACTCAAGTGGTTTAAAAGTTATTTAACTGACCATCAACAAGTAATTATAGTCAGGCATAATGGTGAAAACTGTATTTCTATTCCTGTTGATAGAGGTGTTCCTTAAGGTTCCTCAAGTGTTTAGGCCTCTTCTTTTTATCATTTACAGTGCTGATATAATGAAACTGTAAATACTATCTCTATCTGATTTACAGGTATATACACTGATGATTTACAGGTATATATACCCATACATCAAAGAAATAGCTATTAAAACAGTAATAATTAAGTTAAATCAGGATCTCTAACATGTTTGCGATTGGTCACAAAATAACTTTATGGTCCTTAATCCTTTAAATTCAATATTTCTAATCATTAGCACTAAAAATCAGATAAATGTTATAGCTATAACAACTAGATGACCTGATGTTAATGGAGATACAAGATCATGTATGTAATTAATGTGGTACAAAACTGCCTTTACGGATTAAAAGTTATTTACAGATTTAGACCATTTATTACAGTTACTTTACATGCAAAGTTTCAGCTAAATTTAATTTATTTACATACTGAGACAATCTCATGTCACAAACTCTCAAGGTGTCTCAAACTTTTTATGCTTGGTATCCGGCGTAATAAACACAAATAGTCCAGAATATCTATATAAAAAACTTAACTGAAGGAAAATCAACACTTATATAAAACGAAAACATGCTCTAACGGATTTTGCGTTCCTAAACACAAAGTATCAGCTTTCCGAGGTAGTAAGTTTATGGTCACTAAACATGGGAATGATCTCTCACTGCTATTACACACTATGACAAATAAAACCAGCTTTATAAAGAATTAATACTATCATAATCGGATTATTTTTACTTCGTTGCAGGACTGCCCTGTAAATATATTTATAATATTGATAATATGTAGGGAAACAACTTACATAGGATTTAACACATAAGTTACGTAAAAAAACATCCTGTTATAATGAGGCTTAAAGAACTTCTTTCAAGTGAGATATATATTAATTTATTTTATGTTCTTTTACACATGTTTTAGTTGCAGGCGTAGTATAAAATTTTCCTTTGCGACTTGTTTTAAGAATTCTTGGGCAATAATAGAGATATCCTAATAGATAATGAGTAATTTATAAGAAAATTTGACATTTAACACTATTAACATATCCCGTAACATTCCACATTTACTTTAATAACACTTGCTATATTAGGTAAACAATTTAAATATTCAAGGTAAAACTTGTTTAACCTCAGTTTTCATTATATCTTTGGATAAATAGATGTAGAATTCAACTTTGAGTAAAAATTTTTCTATCAACAGCCTTTATATTATAATGCATGCAATTGATGCAGTTGATGTTTCAATTAGTTGTACTCAGAAGACGAGAATAATATAAACATAAACTTATTTTGCTGCTTACAGGCAGAAATAGATCAAAAGATGATATCTATCCAGGCATACTCTTAAGTGCCGTGTAGTGGCGGTTGAGAATATCCACTACCCCGTATCTTCCCGTGGGTGTCGTAAGAGGCGACAGAAGGACACAGAAAGGAGATGGGCAGCAGCATCTTCCTGATGACAACTGTGACGTAATAAAAAACTGCGGTTGCCAACCCGCTCGCCAAGCGTAGCAACTATGGCAAATACCCCCCATGAATAACGACGCAAACAGACGGCCCCCAGTCCCCGGCGGCCCCGATGTTCCTGGCTACGGTGGCGACCATGGTAACGGCGGGGCAGGAGGTGCTAAGAATCTCCGGTGGAGGTTCGGTTGCCACCTACGACGACTCGACCTGGCAACATATAACGCACGCACCCTGAGGACTGACGAGAAGATACTGGAGCTGAAAGAAGAGGTAGACAAGTTGCGCTGGCATATTATTGGATTATCCGAGGTCCGAAGAGAGGGGGAGGACACCGGCAATCCTCGAGTCCGGCAACTTGTTCTATCACCGGGACTATCTGTCCCAAGGAGGTGTCGGATTTATCGTCCACAAGTCTCTCGTCAACAACGTTGTAAAGATTGGGAGTGTGTCGACGAGGGTCGCGTACCTGATACTCAGAATCACCAAACGGTATTCGCTGAAGGTCATTCAGGTTTACTCACCAACCTCGGCACATCCCGATGAGGGGGTGGAGGAAATGTATGAGGATATTTCCAGAGCCATACATTCCTCCAAAACCCACTACACGGTGTTGATGGGAGACTTCAACGCAAAACTAGGCACAAGAGAAAGCAATGAGCTGAAGGTAGGGAAATTTGGAGTAGGGCAACGGAACCGAGGGGGCCAGCAGCTGGCCGACTTTATGGAGAAAGAGGGACTCTATGATGAACTCTTTCTTCCAGAACCGGCCCCACAGGAAGTGGACCTGGTCGAGCCCCGACGGTTCGACAAAAAATGAAATTGACTTCATTATGACGACCAGACGCCAATTGTTCAGTGATGTCTCAGTGATCGCAAGGGTGAAAACTGACAGCGATCACCGAATGGTTAGAGGCACACTGAACCTAAACGTTGGAGAGTTTGGAGAGAGAGAAACGAGTTGGAGAGGTCTCGTCTAATGAAGTCAACGCTCCGTCCCCCTCGTGCTCTAATCCAGAATCCCGAAACCTTTCAGCTCAAGTTATGTAACCGCTTTCAGTGCCTAGAAGATTGCAATGCAGTGGACGATATGAATGACAAGCTCGTGGAAACTGTCCATGCGGTTGGAGCTAAGTTCTGCAAGACCCGCCGCAGAAGAACACAAAAACTCTCCGATCACACTCTTAATCTCATGGCTGTTAGACGGGAGATGAGGCTGCAATCGTCAACAGATTTGTCAGCATACAGGCAACTGAACAGACAGATCTCCAAATGCATGCTGCGAGACTTACGCAACTTTAATACTTCTCGTATTAAAGAAGCGATCGAGCGGACCCAGGGCTCCAAAGTCTTTGCCAGAGATCTGTCTGCCAGAAAGAGCCAACTATCAAAGCTGAAGACTGAGAATGGCAACATCGTTTCCGGGACACCTGAGATTCTGAGTGAGATTGAGAGGTTCTATGGGCAGCTGTACACATCATCGTTGGAGCCACACGCAAGTGTGAGTAACGATCCAAGAGCAAGTCTTATCCGACACTATTCCGATGATATCCCGGACGTCAGTCTGAGCGAGATTAGAATGGCTCTCCACCACCTTAAAAACGGCAAGGCGCCGGGCGAGGATGGAATTACAGCGGAGCTTCTGAAAGCGGGTGGAACACCGGTACTTGAAGTCCTTCAGAAGCTCTTCAATTCCGTCCTCCATGGTGGCACTACTCCGGAGGCGTGGAGCAGAAGCGCGGTGGTTTTGTTCTTTAAGAAAGGCGACAACGCTCTCTTGAAGAACTACAGACCGATTTCCCTTCTGAGCCGCGTCTACATGCTATTTTCGAGAGTCATTACAAATCGTCTCGCACGCAGACTCGACGACTTCCAGCCTCCCGAACAAGCCGGTTTCCGAAAAGGCTTCAGTACCATAGACCACATACATACCCTGCGGCAGATTGTATAGAAGACCGAAGAGTACAATCTGCCACTTTGCCTGGCATATGTGGACTATGAGAAAGCCTTTGATTCCGTCGAAATTTGGGCGGTGCTACAGTCCCTCCAGCGGTGCCAAGTTGACTGTCGGTATATCGAAGTGCTGAAGTGTTTTTACAGTAGGGCTACGATGGCTATCCGAGTACAGAACCAGAGTTCGAAACCTATCCAACTGCAGAGAGGTGTAAGACAGGGTGATGTTATATCCCCGAAACTCTTCACCGCTGCGTTGGAAGACGTTTTCGAGCTACTGGACTGGAAAGGATACGGTATTAACATCAATGGCGAGTACATCACTCACCTTCGATTTGCAGACGATATAGTCCTTATGGCAGAATCGCTGGAGGACCTTAGCACTATGCTCAATGACCTCAATGGTGTCTCCCAACGGATAGGTCTTAAGATGAACATGGACAAAACAAAGATCATGTTTAATGTCCATGTCACACCTATGCCGGTAGTTGTTGGGAGAACTATGCTCGAAGTTGTTGACGAGTACGTTTACCTGGGACAAATAGTCCGACTAGGTAAGTCCAACTTCGACCGAGAGGTCAATCGACGGATTCAACTCGGCTGGGCAGCGTTCGGGAAATTACGACACATCTTCTCGTCAGGTATACCTCAATCTCTGAAAACTAAAGTATATAACCAGTGCGTGTTGCCAGTGATGACTTACGGATCTGAGACGTGGTTCTTCACTGCTGGCCGTATGAGGACGCTCAAGGTCGCTCAGCGAGCTATGGAGAGGGCTATGCTCGGAGTTTCTCTGCGTGATAGGCTCAGAAATGAGGATATCCGCAGTAAAACCAGAGTGACCGACATAGCCCAACAGATTAGTAAGCTGAAGTGGCAATGGGCCGGCCATATAGCTCGAAGAACCGATAACCGATGGGGAAGAAAGTTTCTCGAGTGGCGGCCTCGTACCGGTAGGCGTAGTGTAGGGCGACCCCCCACTAGATGGAGTGACGACCTGGTAAGACATGCAGGAAGTCGATGGATGCAGGTGGCTCAGGACCGTGCTTTGTGGCGTTACGTGGGGGAGGCCTATGTTCAGCAGTGGACTTGTGAAGGGCTGTAATGATGATGATGATGATACTCTTAAGCTAAAAAGGGGTCATATTAACTAGTCGTGTTGAGTAAAATTACATAGATATTTGTTCCTAACATGTTTTTAAGTACTATAAAATATTATTAAGGTTGCTTCGAGTAACCTATAAGACCAGAACAATGAAATGTCCTCTTAGCCAAACAAGAGCAATTGTCAACAGTCGAAACTGTCAACAGAGCAACGACATATCGTTATACATCCTACACAGCCACCGCCGTCATACTGCGAATCACTTTATCGTGAGTACAAAAAGATCATTTTATCATATTAATTATTAATATTCGATACATGGTAAACTTGACGGTGAAGAGAAACGTAACGTTGTAAAGGAAACCGCATATCTGAGAAATAAAATATTTCGTAGACATGTGAAGTGTTATTACTTTATAATCCTATCAGAATTGAGAGGAGGCCCGTGTTCTGATAGTATGAAGGCTTTGGCTAAAACTATTATTTACGGATTTTATCGCGTTTAATTACTACTTTAACTTATTTTTATTATCCCGACGTTTCGGGTGCTTTACAGCACCCATGGTCACGTGGTGGTGGTGGGGGGGGAGTAACTGTTTTAACAGTTGTTTATGTTTGACCTCCCAATGTCATAGTCAGTCCGGCTGGCTACCTTCAGTTTTTGAATATTAATTTTTGGTCCGATTTACGCGTATCGAGCTTATAGTATCATGAAGTCTTGTAGTGGTATGCTTGGGTTTGGGTTTAACTTATGATATACCACCACCGATCAGAAATAGTAAAACAGTTGCCACTTTTAAAACTTTATTAAAAAAGTTTCTGATTTCCGTACAAAAATCCAGCAAATAGGCATAAACGGTATGATTCAATCTCAATGCTAGTACCGTACATGCACATACGAACGCACTCACACACTCAAACACGCATGCACACGTACACATACACAATTTATTTTATTTTTTCTGTATGCATACCACCGTTCGTCCATCTCTACACTATCAAAGTTGCACTGACACGTGGAATTTTGACAGTTTTTTTTTTCTGATTTTATTTTATATTTATGTTTAGTTCATTTTTTCTCTTGCTGTTACTTGTCATCTGCCTCACACTCCTGGCTCCACTGAAAATCAGCGTTACGAATTGATGTATTTATATCTTCAATTCGTGACTTAAAGTTGAGTGGAGACCATTTTGGTGCATATTTTGTTATTCCTTTTTTAAATATTTTTGATAAGATATTAAAAAAAATGTTTTATTTTTATTCTTTTTGTTATAATGTATGTACCAAATAAACTTTTCTTTCTTTCTTTCTTTCTAATTTTGTTAATTATAGGATTCCAAGCAGATGGCAGCACCCATCCATCTTCTCTATTAAAATTTGGATGTTTTTTACTTTCAATAGCCTCGCGTATCATCTATGGTAGGAATCGGTGTTCTTTTGCGAGGATTTGTGGTTTATCAAATCTAATGTAATGGTGGGGACGATCTTGAACATGTTCGCGGACTGCAGACTTCCCGAAGCGTTGGTGCGTGAAGCACATATGCTATATGTTCAGCTATATGTTCCTTTACGCGGGTTTTTGTAGATCTTTTTGTTTGACCTATCTAAGAGGTCTCGGTTGACGTGCTGAAGCTCGGCGGCCAGATGTTTTCTGTCACAGATCCCTCGTGCTCTCTGAAATAAAGATTTACCCAGGGTAGCTAACTGTGAAGGATGATGGTGAGATTCATTATTTAAATATCGGTTGGTGTGGGTCTTTTCTTCTTCACTGTATATAGGACGCGATAAGACCCGTAAATAATAGTTTTATTCAATGTGCTCGCGTAAATTTAAGAAATCAGTATTAAGGCTGTAACTCTATTTTTTATCATAATTGCAATACCTAAACAGTCTTCTGTGTGGTGGAGTAGTGATTATAGTAAGGCCAGAAAAAATTCATGACCTCCGGCACTTTGCGGTGTAACCATAATATACTTACTTTTTACACCAAATTAAACACGTAGATTTTACTGTCATGCATTATGAGATACAATTAAACGTTTTAATTCTGGATGGAGGTAAAGCAATCTTAACCTCCATCATTTACTTTTAGGTATCAAAAACAATACATAAATTAATCGGAGTAAAATTATTGGTTTATGAATAATATTAACGTAAAATAGGTTACAAATCGCTGAATAGAATACGTATTCTATTCAGCGAGAGCGGTATAATAGATCCACATAAAGTTGAAATTAGTGCCTATAAATGTGTTTTACGTCGTAGATTGGCAACCCTGACTGTAAAGGTCATGGCTCAAGGGCGTCTGGAGCTATTGACTGTCCCGAACTCGAACCCATTCGCTTGTAAATTTAGCGACGCTTTGTGTGCGGGATAAACTAGGTAGGTAACCTAACTCGAAATAAGTTTTTGGTTTTCGTTTATTCTCGTTTACATTGTTACGCTGTTCTCAAATAATAAACGTGAGCACAATAGGATTTGTAGGGCGAGAGCTTTGTTATAACTTCGTGAAAAAAAGAAACATTTTACTACACGAATAAAAGTTTTCATCTATACAAATAAATAAAATTGAAATGTCTATTTGTAATGTCAAAATAACATCTTTTTACAAAATGAATATGAAAGTATATACAGTGCTTATAACAATAAAATGACTTTTAAAATTTTTGTCTGTCTGTCTGTTTGTTCTGGATAATCTCAGATGGCTGGAGCTATTTTGACGGAACTCATTGGTAGATAGCTGCTGTTATGAGGAGTAACTTAGGCTGCTTAAAAAAATAAAACCCGTGAAATTCTATCGTAATAAAATCCACGTGCATTAAGTTGCAGAGAACAGCTAGTATTAAATATTTTATTAAACTATTTTGTTGATTGTTATTTGATTGATAGCCTCGGTACTTGGGGAGCGGAATTCTACCAGATGATTGACATGAAGAACGATGTATCTGTAAATGTAATATATCGAGACGTTTTCTAGGACTTATTTGGGCCATTCTACATAATTAACAATAAAAGATTAGCGAAAGCTTAATCAAACCTTACACTCACTTTAATTTTTTTTATAAATACGCCAATACTTAGAATAATAACACCAATATTAATACAGGTAAGTTTGGGACAAAACCGAAAAAATAATTAAAGAAATTTAAAAAAAGCAGCAATATTTTTTAAAAAATTTTAAAACTCGTAAATGTTAATTCTCTTAAACATTTTACTGACTTCAAAAAGGAGGTGATATTTATTATGATATTACCTCCTAACTTTTCTGTGTGTGAACCGATTTTGATGATTCTTTTTTTTATCTAAAAGCTGGTGATTCTCGTGTGGTTCCATGTAATATGTATTCCATAATGTTATATTTCTAGAAACATTAAGTCATTAAAATTTTGATCAAAATAATTATTGGCGGGAAAACGCGTGTCAATGAGAGCCGCGACTTTTTCTGCGACCAGGGCGACGCCACTTAAAAATGAAGTGTAATATTTGACTGAGTTCATAAATGGGGAAGTTTATTTAAAAATTTAAAGGTTAAAGTTTCTTTCTGTGCTATTAGTTCTAATTAGTGTGTATAAAATATATTTAAAATAAATAAACCGAACCACAGATATTCTAAGTTAAAAGTTGAAAAAATAGTTGTGCAAAAAGCTAAAGAGTAAACCGCTGTGGTATTATTTTGTATATTAATATAATAGTACTCTAGAAACTGATAAACTTTTATTTAAATCGGACTTCTCTATTAAATGACGTGTAAAAAAAAACTTCATCTCAGTGTCAACTAACGTTCTCTGGAGAGCGGAAGATTATTAACCCTCATTGTTTTCAATCTCAAGTTAAGGTTTTTTTTTGTGGAAGAGGAGACAAACGAGCATGCGGCTCACCTGATGGTAAGTGCTCACCGTCGGGCACAAACACCTGTAACACCTGGAGAATTGCAGGAGAGTTATGCCGGCCTTTTATTAAGGAGTAGGCTCTTTTCTTGATGGCCCCTAAGTCGTATCGGTTCAGAAACACCGCAGGCGAGTAAATTCCTGTTTGGTCGTGCGAGGCAGAATATTCCACGTAAAAAATGATGAGAATGGAATTTATAGTTCTGTCGCAGTGTACGATGGTGGTATTTAGCAGCTAAAATTAATATTTCTTAAAGATTTGATGATACGTTTGATATTTACGGAGCCAGAAGCGGTCGTGACAGCTTTCTACATGCGCGTGAAAAACATGCCCTCAATCCAAGGTCCAATGATTTCAAAACAGAATAAATGTATTTAAAATTTAATGAAGAATATTTTGAAAAAAAAAACCAGTAAATATATTAGTGTACATATAAATTGTTTTATTTATGAATAACACAAAACTTTCAGTGTATAGTGCATAATATATACTCCATCTCCACGTATTATGTAATGTGCCAGTGATCGGTAGTTTGCCTATCAAATAATTGCTTATAAAATACTCACGGCTCAAGGCCAATCAAACTGTGGCTAAAGGCAAGACCAATAAAAGACTTGACCTTTGTCTCTATCAAATGGTATTAAATGTCTCAGTGTTGTTTACGAATACCAGTCATCTTGTTGTGATTGTACGAGATTTTTTTATTTATTTAATGATGAAACAAATTTACTTTGTAAATATAATATGTAGGCAGTAGTAAATTTTTATGTTTTACATAGTTTAAGGTATACTTCCTTAGGGATCGCTTCAACCTTGATTACAATATCACTCACTAATAAGTAGAAAACACGTGTTTTGCGCCAAAAAGAGGTATTGTTAAACTGCGACCACTTACCATTAACCATTTATTGAAATCTTTCATTCATCTTTAAGCTTTTTTTATTTCTAGATGTTATTTGACCACAATCAAAACCACTATACATCCAACTACCTAAAATTTTCATTTATGAATAGGGATTGTTTTTTATAGGTGCTCTAAGTGTTAGCTCGAACGCACAGTGTGATTCACTTTCACGTTCCTATTATAAAATTCGATGTACATTTATTTATGTATTGGTATGACACTGTGGCTGTGGCAGGGAGACGTGAACTTGGTCATCAGTTAAAATACACCCAGACATAGAAAAAGATTTACGAAAGTTATCCAGCAGTCACAACAAAGTTAAAGGAACACCTATATACGTCCTTCATACGGAAATAGAGTTTTGGGGTAGGGAAGTGTACATATGTCCTTTTTTTATTTCGGTTTAAGTCTAGTTTCCTCACGACGTTTTCCTTCACCCCGGAGACCTTGGTAAACATTCGAAATTGCCATTAATAATTTAATTTGTCCCTGCAGCAGTCGAACTCATGTTGTTGGAGTACTGCATTTTAAGGAAAACGCTAACCGACAGATACTTCGGCTCTCTAGTAGGAGTAGGTTATCTTTATGGTAAGTTATTTAGACGACTGCAAGACCTAGAACCCAGTTGCTTCGGGGCGGGTTCTCGGTAGAATTGCACTCGGAGCCAACTTATGCAATATAGTAATTTTTTGGTTTCGGAGTCTATATATTATATCCCCTTTCAGAAAGTATGAATTAAAAAATGCAAACTCTCGCATGTTTTCTTTTCGATTCTTTTTTTAATTTAGTTTCATCAAACGTTTATATTTATGACTACTGCGTACTACATCGCGCTTGCCTTAACGAACTTACGACTACGTTCAGCTGACTTTGGAATGGGGGCATGTTGTCGTTTTTCACGGTTGACCTGGCATTAGTCGGAAAATTACCGAGCGTGTTTTAAGATGCAATAACTTTAGCCATAAGTCCGTAAGACTACGATCGTGCGCACAGTTTATTACTATGGTTAGATTGAAAGGTTGCATTTTTATATATTATCTTAATATATAAAATTTCGGTTTAACTGTGTTTGTAATTCTTATTTTCCTATACCGCTTGACTGACTTTAATAAAAATTTTATGTGGTCTGCTGGATGGTTCTTAGATATAGTTAGACCCGATAGTAGGCGCTTTTGTCGAGACCCTGTAATCACTCGTGCAAAGCCGGGGTGTATAGCTTATTATATGTACTTACATGTCACCCTTTTATTATCGACTTACCACGCATTCGATGCTTCTGATGCTTCTGCATATGTCTTTCTTTCAACTGATTGCAGTGTGCTTTACTATCTTCGACTGCACCACCATTTAATATTAAGGTGCGAAAGTAGTCGAGCACTGGCTTAGAATGTTAATAAAAATAAAAATATTCATTTTTACCATTAGCCTAAACCTAAAGTGCACTGGCTGCTCTCTGATTGCAGGAAAGTAGTCGCAGTAGTCTTGCTGGCCTTTGAAGCTGCTTCTGATCCCCGGTCTGGACGACGCGACGGTTGCTCTCAATTCCGAGCGGTGTCATTTAAAACACGAATTCAATATCGGCCAGGCTATGTATACTACTTCATAAAAAAAAAAGAAAAATCGATACAATTGATGCTTATCAATTATTTTATCTTATACTTTCAACATCATGTCGCACTGATTTTGTTACTCTGTGATATAGACGATGATAGTAAACCATAAAGCGACAATTGATCATAGAAGAAGAACTGTCAGTTGTCACAACGGTGTCAAAAATACGCGAAATAAACATGTCAAACGTCACTAATTTATAAAAATGACAGTTAACCGCCATGACGGGTTTTTGTAGTGTGTTGCAATTTCAAGTGTAATTTCCTGTGCTTTACCAGCAAACAAAACAATAATTATAAAGTAATCGAACAGTTGAGAACCGTTTATAATGTGTTTTCCTATTTTTTAGTATAGTGTACAAGGACCTGTACACATTTTGGAACATCTAATTTATAAAAGTAAAAGGATGGTATACAAGTGTTTTAAATACAAAATTTAAGCGTGAAATCATGATGTCTAGTATATTATTAAATAACGTTACGGACGGCGACACTGAAAGTTTTAGAACTGGTCACTTGTAAACGATATAAAAAAAATAAGTTCAAATTTTGAAAATGGAACTCTTTGCCAATATTATTGTATATGTATTTTATTAAATTTTGTCATTTGTTTACGATTTGGCGGCAAATTTAAGATTGTCTGTATCACGTCAGCATGAATTTAACGCGAGATATGGTAGACTTCGATTGGCCTTTCACGATAAAGCCCCATCTCGTGCCACTGTTTACAACTGGTTTAATGAGTTTAAACGTGGTCGCACTAATCCCACCGATGATCTGCGTGAGGGACGGCCTTCTACGGCGACGACTGAAGATAACATCAGTGTTGTGCGGCGTATGATAGAAACTGACAAAAGAGTGACAGCAGATTCGCACAAGCTTAGGCATCGGTATGAGTCAAGTGCTCAAAATCCCCCATGAACATCTAGTGGTCAGGAAGCTTAGTGTCCGGTGGATACCTCATAATTTGACAGAGGCCCAAATACTCCGTCGTATTCAAAGATTTAACAGATGTGACTCAAATGCTGTGTTAAACATATTTACGGGTGACGAAAGCTGGATTTATTGTTGTAATCCTGAACCTAAGAGACAGTCTGCTGTCTGAGTGTTTCCTTCCGAGGAGTTGCCAACTAAAGTGAAGAGAGGTCGAACCGTGGAAAAAAAAGATGGTGGCCTCGTTCGTCGTAAGGACAGGTCATTACGAAACAATTGTTTTAGAGGATCGAAAAACTCGATGTTACTGCAGAGTGGTACACTAACAATTGTTTGCCACTTGTCTTGGAAAAAGTTCAGGAGAAACGACCTCACAATAGAATCCTCCTTCACCACTACAACGCCTTGCGTACACCGCCAAGCAAACAATCGACTACTTGGCGACGTCAGACGTGGAATCACTGAATCCACCTGCCCTATAGCCACAACTTCTCACTTTGCGGTTTTTATTTATTTCCGAAAATAAAATAAAAACTTCGAGAAAAACGTTTTATGGACGCCGAGGAAGCCAGTGGCTGCATTTCAAAATGCCGTCGAAGAGACCCCTAAGGACGAGTGGGCTAAGTGCTTTTCTCAGTGGTTCCATCTGCGATGTATTGATGTAAATGGATACTGTTTTGAAAAGATGTAATAAAACTAATAACTTGCTAGTTTGTTCAATTTTTGATTTTCTAAGAATTTTCAGTGTCAGCCTCGTATTTGTTATTTGGAAATACTGACCTTACTGTTTATCTCTACAACGCGACACAATAAATAACTTATTGATATATACCTAATATCTTTGAGAGCGCCTGACGTTATTAATTATCAATGTTTCATCTTTATGATAATTGCGTTACAGGTTATGTTTAAGATTACACCTTTTATTTGCAATAAGGTTATTATTTATTGTGTCTCACTGTTTAGCGAAGCTTGTACGATATGTCAGGGTGCTTGGTTCGAATCCCAGGTGTAAGTTACTAGCTTTTCGGAACACTACACCGAGTAATTCGCTTTTTTAGTACCAACAAGCCACTCGGCCCTCCTTCTGACAGCATAGCAATACCTGGTAATGGTTTTAATCAGACCAAAAGATGGTGGATACTCTTCCATAGCAGGAAGGTAAATTTACGTAAATCCTTACGGATAAATCACGAATTAATATTTTACTTTTTGTATGTTCGCCGATTTGTCGGAAACCGCTGAACCGTTTTAACAGTTTTTCTTTATATATTTTATATATAAGACTTACATACCTTAAGGGTAGTTTCATTTAACTTTGGAGAAAAATTCAACGTCTAAAGGTGAAAAAATAGAGAATATTTTTTAATATACTTACCTATAAAAAAATATTAAGATTGCATTCTAGTTGTCATCTTGAACTTGTGATATTGCTTAGAACGTTTAAAAGGATTAAAAAAGTACTTAAAAATAAAACAAAAGCCCACTTCAAAAATAAAAAGAATTAAATATATTTTCACATACGAGTAACAGCTTTTGAAATTGGACTTTAATTTTTTGATATACTGTCTTAACACCTTAAGTCGGACGTCTGTTTTTACTTATTAATTTATTAAAAGTTTTAATTTTACTAATCAAGGACAAAGGAGCACATGGTTCAAGTGACTTCTGGTTGACATCCCGTGGGTTTTGTGTGTGGGAATCGGAATTACATATATTTTTTATACGTGCTAGAGCCACGTTGCAGCTATATTATGGTTGTAGCACGAGTGGGTCGGCTCCGGACCGGGGAAGGACCACGCTCTCACAGAATGCCAGCGTGAAATAGCAGCTTAATACTGCTGTGTTTCGTATGGTGAGTGTAGAGATCCGGAGACCCTTTTTTACTGGAAACGAGGCATTCCATCTTAGTCCTCATGGGTGACAGCGCATCTGCGTTTTGATACATACATAACATATCGAGGATAAATGTAGATGTCTATGGGCCACAGCATCCACTTACCATCGGGTGGACTGTGTACTCGTTTGTTACCCTTATTCTATAAAAAGAAATATTTGTTCCTAATTATTATAGATTGTGGGTTCAAAATGGTCGCATGCGTGAGAGCTTGCGCTTGTTCGGGCGTGCCTACGTGTTGGTGTTTTCTATAGCATTTAAAAAATACTTTTAGATACACCGAATTGCCTATTTGTAAATTATATTTTTATTATATATTGACATTTCAATAGTAAAAGTATCGTTCTTTGATATTTTTTTCATACCTAATTCTTAATTATTAGATATGATAATATTGGCCTTATCGCCCCCCGAATATTATTAGAGATAATCAATTGTGTGGGACAAATAGAGGTGTGAGCACAAATTACATATGTGTAATCACGCTATAGCTGTATTATGTGGAGTTACCATGCTCTCGTGAAGTACTAGTGCATAGCAGCTTAATGTTTCGTATGGTTAGTGACGAGGACCGAAGGATACATTCCATGTTACTCCTCAGAGGTGACAAAACAACGCATATTCATCTTTATTTTGATCGAAGAATGTTGTATGCACAACACCCTCATGTCAATCCTCTTTCTTGAAAGAAAATGAAATAGAAACTTTGTCAATTTATTTCAATCCATCGCTGTGCGCATTGCGAACGGCGAAGTAAACAGTTTCATCAGTTCAATATGTCTATACAAAAGCGGCGCGCTTGTGTTGTTGTATATCCTACTGGATGTCTGGCGGTCCACCACTAAGCGATTTAAAAAAAGTTTTTATCCTCGCACAACTTCCTTGTGAAATCGAATGCCGCCAGAGATTTTTCCGGGCCGATACGACTTAGGGACTTTAAGAAAAGAGCCTATAGGGTTAAGTGCTCGTAGGCCTAGGTACACTTTTTCAAAAGGTATTCAACGCATCTGCAACTACCCTGGTATTGCAGTTGTTTATGGGCGGCGGTAGTCACTTACCATCAGGTGAGCCGTATTCTCGTTTGCCCCCTCTCCTATAAAAAATATGTAAATACACACACTTTTTGTCAGCGTCAATGTTTGAACACACAAAAAATTCTGTTGCTTCAAATTTCATACCATGTTTCTCAATAATATTGATATTATTATCTACCAGACGTTTGCCAAAGGCAAAAACGAAATCCACTTATTGTAATTTGAGATTATTTTGTTATAATAATATGTGTCCTTGTTTTCAGGTAAACAAATTCGACCGCTTCTCGAGTTTTTGATGATTTGATCTGTGAAGGTCGGTATTATATTAAGTCTCGGTCTCTGATTTACTATACGACATTAACTCTGGTTACAATTGAGTACCTACGAGTATATGTGATGTGACAACATAGTATCTGTCATTGCATTTATTCAATCAGCAGTGCGATTGTGCAATTCTTGTGTGAATTTTTAGCCGGTGAGAATCAACGCCACCACTAGTTCTGGACGGTCTTAGATATGATTCCATAAGTCTTGAAAAAATTGTAGTGATTAGACTTGGCTACATGTTTATGATAAGATTCATCAATGTCGTGATTTCCTAATACATTAGTCATAAATTGTTTAAAAATAACTGCATTAAAAACCTGCTCTAAATTTAAAATGTTGAATGTTTTTATACGTGGCAGAGCCACGCTGCAGTTATATTATGTTTGTAGCGCGAATGGTCGGCCTGACCGGGGCAGGACCACTCTCTCACAGAATACCAGCGTAAAATAGCAGCTTAATGCTGCTGTGTTTCGAATGGTGAGTGTAGAGAACCGGAGACCCGTTTTACTGGAATCGAGGTATTCCACCTTAGTCCTTAAGGGTGACAACGCATCTGCATTTTGATTCTTAATCGCGGTTAAATGTAAATGTCTATGGGCCACAGCATCCTGTGTGGTCCGGTGTGGTGTGTGGAGACTGTGTGCTCGTTTGCCATATTACTCTATAAAAAACACACGTATCACTAGACTATTTAGTTCAATAACTCTACTGAGACCGTTTAAATAAACTATAGTTAGTTCCACCCTTTTCCTTGCACACAGCCAGTATAAGCTTGCCAGCATCATTAACCCTTTTATCGCCAAACTTTCCAAGCACCGACTCGTACCCTGGTCGAGCGATACCTACCCATCCATTCAAATCACCACATACAACAGTTCTTTCGTTTCCATTAACCAAATCTAGAACTTCTCTTACATTCTCCCAAAACTCCTCCAGCTCAGCCCTGAACGACGAAGCTACCGGCGCATAAACAGCCAAAAGGAAAAACTTCGTCAGTCCCAGTTTAAAGCGAACCCAGAAAAGTCTTGAGTTCACAACCTTATAATCAGTCATAAGATCGACCAACCGGGACGACAGCAGCACCCCCACTTCCTGGCAGGCGTTCTCGCTTTCCGGGACTCCGGACCATATAGCTAACGTCCCGCCAGGGATCTCTTCACCTCTTCAGTACCACTGCCTTTCCGTTTGGTCTCCGACATACACACGACATCTAATTCTCTTTCTTTCTTTATTTCGATCAACTCATTCGTCTTATCTCTCATGCCCCCTCTAACATTCCACGTGCCAACTCTGCACTCCGTCCTCCACCTTCCGCCGTGTCCGTCTGTGCGTGACGGGTGGCGGTCCCCATCGCCGCTTTGCGCGCTGCATTTCACACCAACGGGGACGAGCTGGTGTGCGTCGCCTTGCAGCTGTGTAGAATTGCAGGCCTGAAAATGGCTGGCGGGGGTCGCGACGAGCACGCTTCTACAATGACCCCCCAATGAATGACCCTACAATGAATGAAGAGGGGAAGGTCAAGAGTACTCGGATACCTAGACGTGCACGTATGAAGAAGTTAATGAACATGAAAGAAGCGAAAGAGGTATGTAAGGATCGTGACACTTGGCGATCTGTTCTCTCTGGCTACCCCGTTAGGGATTGTGCGTGAAGATAAGTAAAGTAAAGTAAAGTTAGTTCCACCTGTTCATTACTAAAAAAAACACGCGAAATTAGTTGGGCACGATTAGATCTTGACCAAAATATGTAATTCAATCATCATAAGTCAAATGATTTAAGCTAATCACTAACCAAGCACTAGTTATTAATGAACCAGAGACCCTTTTTACTGGTAACGAGGGATCATCCTAGTACTCCAGGGTGACAACCCATATTATGCAATTTCATTTTAATGGAGGATAGATGTGGATATCTATGGGAAACCGCAACCTCTTACCATCAGGTGGACTGTGTGCTCATTTGTCACACTATCCTATAAAAAAATCAAGTGGACTGGTGGCATATATATTATAATTTCATGTCTTAATTTTTTCTATAAAATGCAAGGAAGTTTTTTCTCCGACTTAATATATGTCAAAATTATGTGAGAACCGCCAACTCTTTTTAATGAGGCATTCCATCCACTTACCGTCTTAATGGACTGTGTGCTCCTTTATCACCCTTACGTCTATAAAAAAAGTTTCATACTTATTATAATATCTGTCACAGACGTGTTCTTAGAGACTATTTGATAATACTATTCGATGACATTTACCATGTAGTGGTGGTTTTCGTGTGGTGGCGGTGTTAAAACTGAAAACATCCACTACCTCCATCCTCTCCATCTCCATCTTAATCCATCCGTTACAGCCTCAAAAGCCATAAAAGTCCACTGCTGAACATAGTACTCGCCCCAGTCTTCCTAATAAATGACAACTAACTAATGGTAAAGTGGTTGCTGCGGCCCATAAACATCTACATCCAACTTCGATTATGAATCAGAATTCAGATGCACCGCTGAGGACTAAGATGTAATGCCTCGTATCCAATAAAAAGGGTCTCCGGTTCCCTCCACACACCATTTGAAAAACAGCAGCATTAAGCTGCTATTTCACGCTGGTATCCTGTGAGAGCGTGGTCCTACCCCGGTAGAGCCGACCCATTCGTGCTACAACTGTAATATAATACGGCATGGCTCTACCACGTATAACGTGTGTCAGTCTCAGTTTTATTAGGATTAAACAAGTACCTTTCGTTGCTAGAATATAGGTTTATAGCAGTACCAAATGCCTTACAAGTTCAACGCTCTTTTCTGTCACCGACTTCTGTATTTATGAAATTTTTATATTGCCATCTATCGGGGGCTCTTATATACCAGGTGATAGATATCTTTTTTTAAATCGTTACCACACTACATGTCAACTGCTTGATCTACTGCGCTACTTCGTGTATAAATTTACTGCTACCGTTACAGCCTTTCAGAAGTCCGCTGCTGAACGTAGTCCTACCCGTAGATCGCCTCATAGACCAGTATTTTTGTAGTTGTTTTTAGAAAGACGTTACTGACCATCTCCTGTTCCCACGCCACGGTAAGATATGGGGTAGTGGATAGGTTTGCCACCTTTTTTTGAACAAATATAATTTTTTTCACAAAAAAGATGCAAAAATATAGTACTTTTGAAAAATTCGGAGAGAAAAATGTGCATATTTATTTTTAATCTGTGTATTTTTCCATATATATTTGTTATTGCTCTTTGCTCTAGCCGTCAATTATTTTACTACCTTTAAAATAATTATAAGAGTCTGAGCAATTTATATTCATAATAAAATAAATTAACAGTTAGTTTTTAATAAAATTAAAATTTTACTTTTTACTTTTTTATTAAAATTTTACATCCATGACGATTAAAATTGTTTCCGTAAAACTTTCTTGTTCCAAACTTACAATCACATTTAATATAAAAAAGTGCAAAAGTTGAATAAGGAATACAAATATACTATTTTTCGTTTTATATTATTTTTCTATATTATAGACTACAATTGACTGAAATATAGTGCGATACTATATATTATAGTACGGGTGGCAACCCTAGTAGTGGATACTCTTGCATCGCAACTGCAAGGTAATATTAATAAATTACAATATAATTATATAATTAATTTAATTTATTTTAATTTAACTATTTTATAAGGGAGTACATTTATTATCTTATTACAGAGTTGCTTAATCTAATAGTTATGACATGTGTAGTCGTAGTAAACAGAGATTACTCTGTTTACATCTTTTACTAGTCAGCATCGTAACACAATTATTGTAAACAAAAGTCGGCTAAGCGAGTTGGGTCGTCAAGTGTAATAAAAACATTGTCCCGTATCTAAGGTCAGCGACCTTCCCGTTCTATTTCTAACTCCGCAAACTGGTTTCCTTCCCACAAATTTTGCATATTTCTATCTTGCTTTGAGTAAAACAAATTTTACAGATTTTATCGCGTGTGTTTTTTTATTCCCGACGTTTCGGGCGTTTTACAGCACCCATGGTCACGAGGGACTGAGGTGTTTGACGTCCTATGGTCGTTATAAAGAAGGCTAATTTGTTGTAATCTACCCAGAACGAGCCTACAGTATCCTGATGTCTTGTTGTATTGTAGTAGTATGCTTGAGTTCGAATTGAAGAATCCAATCAGATGGTAGCACCCAGTCATCTTCACTATTGAAATTACAATTGTTTTTTTTTTTATTTCAATAGCCTGGCTAATCATTATTGGAAAAAATTGATGATTTTTTTGCGAGGGCTAATGTGGTCTTGATCTTATGTAATGGTTGGAAACATGTGGCTATACTTCAGACGATTGTTCCAAAATTCTATTGATTGTCCTTTTAAAAATCTTACCGCAATCAGCCCTTATCTTACCCCCAGAGTTTTATCCGCGATAGCTTCCACCGAGAGGAGGTTGCTTACAGATAGGTTATTAGGTTTTAAATTGCTATTTTAAAATGCTTTCGCGTCACATCGACAGACCTGGGTGTTGCAAATAATTTGAAACGTCGGGATTTCAAAATAAGTTTATAAATCAACAGTAAGTAGTTAGTAGTAGGGTGGTGAGGTGTACTAGGTGGCACATTGAGCCAGAACTGGTTTTTTTTTAATAAGAGAGGGGACAAACGAGCATGCGGCTTACCTGATGTTAAGTGATTACCGCCGCCCATGATCAACTGCAGCACCAGGGGAATTGCAGATGCGTTGCCGGCATTTTAGAAAGGAGTAGGCTCTTTTCTTTAAGGTCCCTAAGTCGTATCGGTCCGGAAAAATCTCTGGCGGTAGTCAATTCCACAAAGAAGTTGTACGAGGAGGAAAACTTCTTTTAAATCGCACGGTGGTGGATCGCCAGTCTTCCAGATGGTACGGATGATATCGTGAGTTTTGTCGCGATGTGCGATGGTGACATTGTGCGGCTGGCATTGGTTTACAAACTAACTACTACAGTTTAATGATAATTTAAGAATCCTATACTATTAAACGAGCAATTCTTGTATATATATATATATATATATATATATATATATATATATATATATATATATATATATAAATATATAATCAGGATCTAGCTAGGATTTATTTTTAGAAAATGTCTTTTTGTCCGTGTTTTTAGGCAATGAAAAACTGCTACAATATCGTTAGAATAAGAAAGTAAATTTTGACAGATTGTCAATGATTATAAATAGCTTAATTGGTATAATGGTCGGTTACAGAATCGTAAAACCCCGGTTCGAGCCCAGACCGACCGACCAACTTTTTTAATTTTTTTTTTCATGTTCGTTTCTTTTTTGAGAAAATCTATTTTTTCGAGCACTTTTTTTAGTATTTTTTAAAAACACGAAAATTTAAATTAAACTAATTGCAAACATGATATTTTTATTCAAATAACCAGTTCAGTTTTTTCTATTATGTCGCTAAGATCGAAAAATATTATTCATATTTCATCAGTATGTAATTTGTGTCTAAATATAATTTCCAAAACACACGAATTAAAAAAAACCAAGCGAAAAATACCGAGCAAAGCTCGGTCAACCGGGTACTATAACACTAATTCTGTTGAATTTAAGATTCAACTATAGTGCACATTATACAGCGTCACCGTCCTAATGCGGGTAATACGTTGCATTTTCATTTTTTACCGAAACTCAAAATAACATCACTTGTATTATAATATTTTTCCAACAAAGCTTGGTATTTGTTTTATGGCAACTAATACTTATCATAATAAAATTAAAACTTTTTCACAAGCAAAAAATTTCAAGATATCCGCAATTTTATGCGTTGTAGAGCCATTTTGCACCGAGACACACCGGAGACAGAAAAGAAACCGAACCACCTAGTTAAGTCTGCCACTCTTATAAATGGCAAATTAAGATATATATAATATATTATAACGGGCAAGGACCACGCTCTCACGGAATACCAGCGTTAAATAGCAGCTTTAGCCCTGCTGTATTCCGTGTGGTGAGTGTAGAGAAACGAAGACCCTTTTTACTGGAAACGAGGCGTTCCATCAAAGTCCTCACGGGTGACAACGCATCTGCCATTTGATTCGTAATCGAGGATAGATGTAGATGTCCATGGGCCGCAGCAACCACTTTCCATCAGGTGGACTGTGTGCTCGTTGGTCACCCTTATCCTATAAAAAAAATGTTAGTTATTGTTAGGTACAGATCTCTTACAATATAATAAAATTTTGTAAATATTACTTTACAAATCAGTTTAATGCTTAATAAATATTTATTTATTCACCTGTTTTATTCGTTTATTAACAACGATTCTATCGGCGCTATAACTAACAAAACCTATTTTTTTACATATTATAATACACATACTATGATATTTAAGTTCTGCCTTTTAAGTTCTGTCGTTTACATATTTACCGGCAATTTTGAATTTGGAATTTTTCAATATTTAAATTTGTTTAGAGCCAGAGTCTCAAAACAATAGACAATATGAGGGTTAATACTATTGTTTAGTCGCAGAGTGTTTTTGAATCTGTCGGGTCACGTATGAAAATGAATCTTACTAAGGAAAATATCCGTGCAATAACTTTCTACAGAAACAGAAACAGAAACTTTTTTATTCAATGTGGATTATAACAATACTTATTGAAAGTCATTTTTTTAATTTAATTTACCACTGGTTTGCAAAAAAAAAACCTCTGTCCTGGGAAGAACCAGCAAGAAACCCAGCGGGACTATTTTTTTCTAATAATAGCTTACAATCATGTTTACAATCAACAACACAATACAAATTAGAAATAGCCTGGTAGCGATCACCCTTCCCAGGGGTTATTGTCATCCATACTACAACTTTTGAATAGGTCTAACACGGCTTCAGTGTTTCAAAGAGCTAACTTCTATGTTTAATGATGAAGCCCTATATAAGGACTGTCGGACGCTGGTATTCAGAATTCCAGCGTGGACATACCAACCTTAGAGAAAAACCTCCTTAAGGATAAGGACGTCCAAAATTCGCCTTCACTGAAGATAACATCGTTGCTGTAAGAAAACTAATTCTTGAAGATCGTCATTTGACATATCGAGAGATAGCAGCGTTATTAGGCATTTCAGAAGATCTTGCATGAAGCGCTTGGTGTGAGAAAGGTGAATTGCCGTTGGATCCCGCATTTGATTTCCGACGATCATAAGGCACCCCGCGTCAGATGGTGTAAAAAACTCTTCAAAGGTTCAACCGAGGAGATTCAAATCACGTCTACGACATCATCAGTGGTGACAAATCTTGGATCTTTGCTTCCGATCCCGATTCTAAACAACGTTCTACAATCTGGGTCTTCCAAGACGAGCCCAAGCCAAAAAAAGTTATTTGCTCTCGAAGCACTTCAAAGAAAATGGTGGCAATGTTCATTGCAAAAACCGGCCATGCTGCGATGATTGCACTTGTAGATCGTAGAACGGTTAATGCAGAGTAGTATACCACAGTTTGTTTACCACAAATCATCGACGAACTTTGAAAATCTAACCCAAAGCGACACCTACCGACCTACACCATGACAATGCAAGCTCACACAGCGCTGGTCAAACGATTGACTATTTGAAGCAAGAAAACGCAGAAATTCTTGACAATCCTTCATACAGTCCTGACGTAAGCCCTAACGATTTCTTTACATTTCCTAAAATTAAAAAGTGGTCAAAGGTTCCAGTCCGGTGAAGCAGCAGTCGTCGCTTTCAAAACAGCCATATTGAACACCCCCACTTTGGAGTGGAATAAATGTTTTAATAACTGGTTCGAGCGAATAGAGAAGTGGAATACTTTAAAAAACAATAAAAAGTACTATAAGGTTCTAGTTGCATTTTTTTTTTGGTCAAACAATAAAACTTAAAAGGCATCCTCGTATAACGAAGTTAAGAATGATACTCGTATGAAGTTGTTAACTTAGTCCTAAACAGTTATTCTTCTAAATAGTTCTATAGATACACAAAAGCAATCGCAATGTGACCCCGATAGACACATGCGTCATACTTGTGAACAGGTGCTGCTTTTCTACTGCTGGTCTGCTCCGGCTCCGTTGTTTTTTAAATACAATATGTAACATAATTAACGCACACCCTCAGACACCCCAATTAGTATATTATGTTATAATCATAATACATACACTGAATTTTAGTTAAACAATTTTATGCACTGATTATTTATCAAATTAGTTATACTAATTCCGGAAGAATGTTGTGGTCACAGTACAAATCCACGAACGCAAAGATTTTAACGTGCTTGATATAAAGTTCATTCTTCTTTATTTTTATTGAATGACAGAATTAGTAATAATACAAATAAAACTGCACTCTTTAAAGTCCTATTGCCTTAAGTTACGGTCCATTTCTGTTTGTTTTGACTGTACAGATTTAGTGTGACTGTAATTTACGTAGTTTTAATATTTTTGGGATAAAAAATTACCTATATTAAAAATGATAGGAATCGATTCAGAATAATAATAATAATAATATATTTATTTGCTTAAAACATGGTATGAAAAAGATTTTACAAATATACATTCGAACAACATGTTTTGCTAGAGAGAACATAGCATGCAAAAGATTTTTATCGTACATTAAGACTTATGATTAATATAGTCCATAATGCTATAAAAATTATTCTTAACTAGGTATTCCAGTAATTTTGATTTAAATAATCTAGTATTTAACATTTTAATATTATTTGGTAACTTGTTATATAAACGTACACACATAGATGAACAGCTATTATTATATTTACTTATTCTAGGATTGTCAATATGAGTTTGTATGGGTTTCGCCGCATCCGAGGGTTTACATTATCCGCCGTGTTAAATAAATATTTATGCTTCCATACAAACATGCATATTTCATAAATATAAAGACATGGTAGGGGTAATAAGTCAAGTTTTTTAAACACCAGTTGACATGATTCATTTGGTTTAAGCCCACATATTGCTCGAATACATTTTTTTTATGCGCGAAATGCTCTATTTTGATCCGTGCTAGATCAAAGTGCGTTAATTATGTTACATGTTGTATAATCATATCATAACATACGAGTACTTCAATTACAGAGCTTGGGTCTGCTGTCGTTTTCTGTTCTGTACATACCATACTTGTAAAAAATGACAAAGGTAAAGTATGTTTGAATATATTTAACTGGTTTTTCGGAATCTCTAACGATTTGGACTTTTCAAGTTTATCTCGATTGTTTTTAACCCTGAATTTTAAACCTAAAATTATATATTTTTTTAACGCCGAGTAAAGCTTAGTCGCGCAGTACTACTATAATATACCTTTTGAATATGCATCCTACATCCCGACATTGAACAATATAAGAATACACAGCGATAAATATCCATTAACAAAAACATCACAGATAATATTGCTTTTTATTTTAGTATACTTCGTCTACTACAAACGTTTTTTTTTATAATTTCTTTAAAAAAAAAGTGAAGTTAAAAAAACAATCATACGTCCTCCTGTTGAAAACAGACCTCATATTTTTGATAAGTTCGTAAAGTAAGTGAACTTCACGTGCTGGAAAACATTTCTTATAGATATTCATGTTTTTTGTGTGTTTTTGAATGTTTCTCTTCACCGCATTAGCAATTACAATTCTGCCAGTCCAGCTCCGAGCAGTGTTAACGTGGCATGAATATATAGTATTTTAATAGAAGTAAGGAAGTTAGTGTCCATAGACATCTTTGTATATCCTCGATTAAGAACCGAAATGCAGATGCGTTGTCATTTCTGAGGACTAAGATCAAGTGCCTCGTTTCTAATATAAAGGGTCTCTGGTTCCATACCAGCGTATGGTGAGTAACGAGCGTGCCCCTTTCAAGTTGTGTATGCCCGTTCGTGCGGCAGCCATTCACGCTACAGCGTGGCTCTGCCACGTTAAATAATTATCAGTTTCAGAAACATGGACGCTTTTTTGTCGAGTAACGATTCGAGAGAATTATCCTGTAACCTTGCGAAATAACTCGAGGTTAAAAACACATTAAAAATCCCATTTAAAATTAGTTACCTTTGGCATTTTTTCGGAGAAACAAAGACAGGAAGGTTGCCACGGACGATTGCGTGTTTTGATTGCATATTATAATGACGACCGGCCAAATTATTTCAGCTCACCGCGCTATGCCATTTCATGCTTCAATACAACTTTTTGCGATTTAATAAATTTGTCTAGACTTGTTCGATGAGGTGCGACGTTTGTAGAAAAAAAATGCTATTAAGTTCACCAATGGGTATGTTTGTTTTGTAAATTATTTCAACATTGATTTATTCTATCTACATTATATGTGGTTATTGGTGCTTTGTGCGACGTGTGCCAGTCGGCCTCGCAAGTGACGGATTCGGCAAGTCACTGTTTTATTATTTGTGTAGTTAGCTAATGACAATTATAACAAATTATAAGAATCGAAAATCCCCCTGGGTTTTTTGCTGGTTCTTCCTGGGACAGAGGTTTTTCCAAACCAGTGACAAAATCATAAACGACTTTCAATAACTATTCTCGTAATGTATGTTTATCATTATTGTTTCAAAATTAAAAGGAAACATTTTTTACTAATTATTTTTAGTTTTCAACCGACTTCAAAAAGGTGGAGGTACTCGATTAGACGGTATGTTTTTTTGGGCGAAGAACTTCAGAACTTTCAGAACTTTTTCTGGGTGTATTTTGATGATTCTTTTTTTATTTAAAAGCTGGTGCTTCTCTTGTAGTCCCATATAAATTTGATCAAGATCTGACCAGTAGTTTTTAAGTAATCCTCAATGCGTATTTAATTCACTTCGAATATATTAATGATGTTCTCATTTTATTTATGTTGAAGTCGGTTGTACATAATTTTTAATTTTACCATTTTAGTACACAATAAAAGAGCTTACGGCTTTCTAAAATGTCTTCAAAGCACCTGTTATTAATCTAGTGTTACATGTGTTTATAGGCGACACGCGACAGTAATAACCTCGTACTATCGTACCGTGGCTGAGATGCACGCTCGTTTACCCTTTTTCTTAAACGAAAATTTAGATAACTGCACATTTTTCGAATAAAATAGCTATAACTTTCGGACGGTTATGTAAAAAGGTAGTTGTAACTAACACGCCTAGAAAAGGATGTTGTGTCGTCTTTATATAATATGTTGTTTCTTTTTTCTAATAAAATTCACAAGTATATTTTATTGCTTCATCTTTTGCATAGGCAGAGTTTAGAATATCTTTATAGTATATTCAAATGAGTTGTGTGGCAGTTTGTTTTTAAGACGAAGTACAGCCTCGCTTCCTATCAAGTTTCTTGTCACGATTCTGTTTTACGACCCTTTACGTGGCGGAAGTACTTGACGACTTGCAACAAGGGAAAGCAATCAAACAGACAGATTTTAAATGTTATTTTGGTGTTTATAATTTTTATAGCATTCGGTGAACATTACAAATAGTTATAATAATTTCTGCACAGCTCTTACCGTTAAAGCCTATCAAAAGCCTTTCAGTACTTTTTTTGCTTTACATGGTAAAATCCCTACGCACTGGGTATGCGTGCGTAAGAACTAAGGACGGGTTTGGTGTTCCACCTTCGTCGTATGTTGGTCCCCACCAGTGCCGGCCGCCCCATGGTGGCTTCTCCTCCGGAAAGGACTACTCCTTCCCCATCCCCATTTCAGTTAAGGCGCACTAGAACGCGTGTCGCGCCTTCCTCCGCGGCCTCCAACTTCACCTGCGCAACAGATGGCCCCGTGTCCAATACGCGAAGTCCTTAGGGCCCGGCAAACAAGCACTCAGAAGCACTTTTTACTGGAAACTAGGCATTCCATCTTTATCCTCGGGGGTAAAAAAACATCTGTATTTTGATCTTTAATCGTGGATAAATGTAGATATCTATGGGTCACAGCCTCGCGGCTTCCACTTACCATCAGGTGCACTGTGTGCTCGTTTATCACCTTATTCTAAAAAAAAGTGTCTTTCACCTCGCGCCAGCTAGATGCCAGCCATGCCATATAGGTTTCTCTTTGTTCACCGCGGGTCACCAAGCCGTGGCTACTAAGCCCTTTGCACCCCCCGCCAGGAAGATGGGAACCCGTTCGGTGGGGAGGAAGCCTATCAGTCCACTGTTGTGTAATATAGCCCTCTCCATAGATTACTCCATAGGGTGATAACTATGGCAATAAGGGGGATGACTTGGTTGCGCAGTGATAGGTATTTGGCTGCGGGCGCCAAATTTAAATTTTTTATAGAAGCAAACGAGCATGCGGCTCACGTGATAGTAAGTGACTACCGCCTTCCCCTGAACATTGCAACACCAGGGAAATTGCAGGTGCGTTGCCTTTTAAGAAGGACTAAGCTAGTTTCTTGAAAAAAATCGCCGGTGCTAAACAATTCCACAAAGAAATCGTGGGAGAAAGAAAATTCCACATTAAACCTTTTATATGTCCTACAAATAATGGTTCCAGTGTTGTTGTTTTGTCCTTGTGCAATTTATATGTGTAAAACGTCTCCAAGGCACAGGAGGAATTTCTAGTGATTTGATCAACTTTGAATGATCGACGAAGCGAAGTGCAACTATGTAACAATAATCTTTACATACCTTCGTGCCGATATGTAACAAGCAACAATACTTTAATTGCCATTACTTACCACTTGTTTACCTGCTCGTCGCGTCTCGATCACGCGCACGGTGACGTGCATTAATCCTATATTGATGGCTGTAACACTACTACACTACACCTGAGTATAATAAAAACATACAGTAGCACGACGCCTTTGATCTCGTGATAAATGCCGACAACGTCTGGACAACGCATGGAGGCTAGGGCTGTCACAAATTAACAACTTTTACTAATTTAATTATTTAATTTAGATCTACATCGTCAAAAGTCGTTGCTTGGTAAAAATTTTTTGTTGAAAAATGTTGGTTGGCATTGGTATAGCTATTTTCTTCAGTAATTTCTTCCCGTGCATACTCTTTTCGAAAGTCCAAATATATGTATTCTTTAGACTTTCGAAAGTTCTTCCAACTAAATCAGGTCTTCAATAATTTTCATCCATAATTTGCATCTGACATTTTTAAATACACTGTTAATACATTTTCATAATTGCCACCTCCAGAAACACCTCGAAATTGATACCCATATCATATTATTTAAAAAATGTCCGCCATCTTGGATATGAAAATGGATGGCGTTTTTTTAATTATCACCCCGAGAAACCTAAAAGCTGACATCCATAACATTAAAAAAATGAAAATATATGCCATTTTCGTAACCAACACCCCAAGAAAAAATTGACATCCATATCAACCATCCATAATATGTAATTATGGAGTGTAGAAGTAAGGAGTACAGTTGGTACCCATGGTAGAACAGTTTAAAAAGTGTCCATCTGTAAGCAGTAAATAACGCTTCAAAAACTCTCCACAACAGCGCTGGAGTAGCTACTGGGATGAAATGAACTTAGCAGTTGTTGACAGTTTAAGTGTGCTGCTAAACTGCTCAGTAGCTCTAAAATCTAAAATAATTTTATTTAGTAAATATAACCTCCAAAAAGTCGTCTATCCCACTAATATTTTTCGGCACGTTCTTTAAAATTTAACCTTGATATATGATGATGATAATAAAATTTAAATTTGTATGAAAGATTTTTTTTCTTTAAATAAATTATATTATAAACCGTAGGTTTAAAATTTCGTAACTGCCGGTATCTGTAAAATAGCAAATACGTGTATTTTAAAATGACACCGATCGCATTGGAAACATTCCAAACAATGCACGTCTTATAATTCTACTCGGTAGGCCGTCGCGTCGCCTTGCGCTACGTGAATTTATTTTTGTGTGAATTTTTTTTCTTGAAATTGTTTGTGCTGCAGTCGTTATCAGAGTTGCCAACTTTTTTTAGATGAAAAAAACCTATTTATTCTTATGAAATCCTAAATTATTTGCAAGAGAAAAAAGGTTAGGTATTTTTCCATTTAGCATACGTTAACAATTTTTGGTTATCTTTAAACGTTTCAAAGCCAATCTTACAATCTAAGTTTAGATTTAAATTGATAAATAATTTATTTTTGATTTAATTTATGAACGATCTATTTCTCTCTTCTCGCCACTTCATTTTCATCACCGAGAAAACTCTTTAAGTGAAAGCTCCGAAAATTCTTTGTACCTATTCGATTTTCGAAATAAAGTATTTTCGCATACTTTATTTTTATGCAAAAGCATAAAGTATACTACAGTGCAACCTCGATTGAACGAAACTGAATGGAATTTGAAAATATTCGTAACACAGTGTAACCTTGATATAACGAGCCTCAACATAACGAATTGCTCAATTTAACGAATTTTTCGGAATCCCCTAGAACAGCCCGTAAGAGCTTATGCAAAATATATTTATTTATTTATTTTATTCTTTATTGCATCCTTAAACAAAAGAATACAAAGGGTGGACTTAATGCCTTGAGGCATTCTCTACCAGTCAACCCATGGAGTGGTGAGAATTTGATGTAGGTGTGGCAATAAGAGAACACTGTACAAATGATAATTAACTACATAATATATACAAACTACTAATAAATAAACTATACATATATGATCTATCCTAACATATATACAAATATATAAATAAATGGATATACATACAAGTATATATATATATATATATATATATATATATATATATATATATATATATATATATATATATACGTCTGTTTGGCAATACATATTAAATTGATGAGTCATGTAAAATGCATTGTCTTAAAAAATGATCACGGACCAACTTTTTAAAGCGTACTTATTGGGAGCTTTTCTGATGTCATCGGGCAAGGAGTTCCAAAGGCGTGTAGCCTGAACTGTGAAGGAGTTACCATAGAACTCGGTGAAGTGAACTGGAGTACAGATTTTGTTGTTAGAAGAAGAGCGTAGGACCCTATCATGAGATGAAGAAAGATAATGAAATTTACTCTTAAGATAAGAAGGCGAAGATGGATCATTTAATATGGAAAAAAGTACAATTAATATTCTGGAGTTGCGCCTCTGCCGGATTGTAAGCCAATTTAGCTTAGATCTGTATTGAGAAATATGATCATACTTACGAAGCCCAAAGATAAATCTTATACAGTTATTGAGTAGGCGTTCCAGCTTGTTCAGAAGATCTTGGGACAGGTCTGAGTAACACACATCTGCATAATCAATTATGGGTAATATAAGTGATTGGACAAGCATGATCTTAGATTTTGTGGGAAGAAAATGTTTTAAACGATACAGAGAGCATAACGTGGCAGTTACTTTACGACTCACATCTGAAACCTGAGTTCTCCAATTCAGCGTGCTGTCGATGTGAAGGCCAAGATTTCTAACAGAATTACTGAAAGGAATTGTAGTATTATCATAGTAAATAGGAGGTAAGTCTGTCAGATTAATCTTAGCCAGCATCCTTGAGCTACCCACCAGTATAACTTGGCATTTCAAAGGATTGACTAAAACTCCATAACGAGTAGACCAATCCTTGATAGCTGCTAAGTTGCCGTTAAGGTTTTTGATCCCATTATGGATATCCCCAATCTCAGTTTGCACATAAAGCTAAAGGTCATCGGCATATAAATGGTACGAGCAGTCGATGATGGAGGTAATAAAGTTTATAAAAATTGAAAACATTATAGGAGAAAGAATACCGCCTTGCGGCACACCAGCATCCACATCAGCCCAAGCTGAGGACAGTTGCCCCACACTGAATGACTGCTGTCGACCGCGAAGATAAGATGCAAACCAATCCAATTCAGTAGGGCCAAAATTCAGATGAGACAGTATGGAAAAAGGATTTCATGATCAACTGTGTTGAAAGCATTTGAGAAATCAACTAGTACCAGTACTGTTATTTTTTTTCTTCCATGCCTTGTTTAATATTATCAATAACATTAATTAATGCAGTAGTGGTACTATGACCAGGACGAAACCCAGACTGATATATACTCAGTAGGTTATGTTTCGAAATAAAAGTAGAAATTTGCTTGTAAACACAGGATTCTAAAATTTTGTAAAGAAAGGATAGAATGGATATTGGACGAAAATGATTGGGATGAATGGGAGTAGGAACTTTTGGGAGAGGCTTTACAAAAGCCCTCTTCCAAAGATTAGGATACTGACCTGAATCAAGGGAAAAATTGATTATTCCACACTAAAGCTGGAGAAGAATTATTAATACTGTTATGGAAATATCGGCGTTTAGCTGCACGTACCATCTGATTACACCTATTCCTGGCTGCTTTAAAAGATGTCCAATTTTCTTCAGTTCGATCTCTCTTGAAACGAAGAAAAGCACGATTGCGTCTAGCCATTGCCACCTTTACGCCCTCTGTCATCCAAGGGGCAGGGGGACGCTTCAATCTAACCTTGTGAACAGGAGCATGAGCATCATAAAGGCTAAGGATAGTGACTTTATCGTCAACAGTAGATGCTGCTATTAAGGAGGCTAGATCAAGATAAAGAGCGTCATTCCTAAGCTTGTCAAAGTCTATTTTAGAAAAACTGCGAAGATGCATTACAGTTGGGGAATATTTAGGAGGTTTAAGCTTATACGATACATAAATTAAGTCGTGGCGTGAGAAACCCAAAGCGGGTAACTGTCCATGCATCATCACATGTTCAGGAGAAGCAGCAAGGATTAGATCAATCAATGAGTCATCGGTTCCGATATTATGATGAGTAGCCTTTAAAGGGAGAATAAGATTAACCGACTCAATAATTGAAAGAAACCTTTTGGAACGAGGGCAGCTTTTCAACAGATCAGTATTGAAATCACCCATGATTATACAGTGAGTGTACTCAGAACAAATATCAACAAGAGCCATATCTAAAGTGGCGAAGTAGTCGGTATATGGGGGGCAATACACTACCCCTAGAAGCAACCTGATGCCCTCGACATCGAGTTCCACAAATAA
This sequence comes from Parnassius smintheus behrii, assembly GCA_036936625.1. Lineage (NCBI taxonomy): Eukaryota > Metazoa > Arthropoda > Insecta > Lepidoptera > Papilionidae > Parnassius > Parnassius smintheus. The sequence goes on from JAUPFT010000017.1 coordinate 12,708,970, forward strand.
AAACTCGGAAGGAGCGGAATAACAGTAGGGAGATGCTAAGACAATTTTATAAGGAATTGATGCGTGTAGGTAGATTGCTACACCACCTCCACCTTTTCCAACACGATCATTCCTAACAAGTACAAAGCCGGGTAAGGGATATAAAGTTGACGGTAAAGAAGGTTTCAGCCAACTTTGCGACACTAATATAGCATGAATATACTCGGGAAAAAATGAAGCTTCAAGTTCGGAATAGTGGCTCGGGATACTACCCTTACATTATGAATACATTTATTAAAAACGAATTTTTACAACTTTAACCTAGACATAACGTATCCTAAATTATTAATTATCCCCACTTAATTCCACAATAAATCATATTTAGTTTCAGACACATTAAACCTTGTATGACCTTGTTAAAACGAATCGCCTAGTCCCAACTAACCTCTATATAACAATATCAATACAACGAATTACTTGGTATAACGAATATTTTCTAATTCCCTTCAGTTTCGTTATATCTTCTCTCCTCTTAAGTTTTTTTTAATAAAAAACGTTACCTTCACACTAGGATTTTTTTCTGTATCGGGTTTACAAACGTTAGTTTACAAACATAAATTTCACAAGGACAAACATCCAGACCCGGAACAATTACTTGAAGGCCATACAAATACTTGTTCCGTGCGGGATTCGAACCCGCGGCTCTTATTGCTGTAACTCATTGCTAAGCCACTGCGCCATGGAGCCGTCAAATATTATATCGAGGTTGCATTGTACCAATTGCATGAGGTTTGTTAGCCTAGTATCCTTATTAAGGAAGACTATAATATGGATACACTACAGTAGTTACGTTGTACCAGTTCTGGCGCACTTGTAGAAAGGTTGTACCAGTTCTGGCGCACTGAGTCACAAGTACGACGTTCGTCGACTCACGATCCTAAAAAAAAAAAAAAAAAAAAAAGGTTTTGGCATGCTCTGATCACGAATCTGCGGTCCATTTTTGCGTAGGATGCACGGTTCCGGAGATGTGCAGATCAATTAACTCTTATCTAATTGATATCCGCTTCGAGCCTCCACCGTCATTAGCGCTCCATTGTTCTTATCTACTTATCTATTGTTCATTCAATACCGTCATTATCTATTCTTCCTCAGCGTGGTGATATTGTTATATACTCCTTTGTTCCTATCTACACTAATCTGACTCATTAATAAAACACATTACCCAATTTTGTTAAAATTTTTATTTATAAAATACAAAATCTTATTACTTATTATCTATAAAATAGGAGCGAAACATCTCATCCACTAAAATATCGTTGTACAATGTGTTCCCTGTAAATATACTCGTAAAACTATGCATTGAACATCCCTGAAACTTATATAGCAAATACATTAAGCAATATTCGCCACAAACTGAAGTCCACTCATTCTGAATCCTATCAACATTCCAGTTCCATCTTTTACAATTTCTTTTAAAAAACTCTAGATGATATCGTACAGGTGCCCGTCCGAATGAATCAAAATATTGACCGACGTCATTCGTATCGATATATAAAGCTACCCAATGTGACCCTGGTTTATCATCTGTATCCAAATTGCATATTATATACGTTGGTACGTGGGTGTATATGGGTAGTTTATTGGCAGCATAAACATTATTTTCTAGAGTGGGGTGAATCTTTTTCAGATGTTGTTGTACATCTAGTGTATCCATAATATTACTGCTATTAGTAGATTATTACAGTACCAATCTACTCAATGACTAATATAGGAATGATCAATTATAGTGATATCTAAATATTAAATTACATTCTTTGTGTTATACAAATCGTATTTGAGTCACCAATACACTGAACAAGACACGACAGGAAGGACGTAGGAATGTAGAGATAAGCAACAGAATGTAAGGTAAGCTTGTTGACGCATAAAGATACTATCAATTCTACTGCAGAAATTCTTTAGATTAGAATTATTACTCACTGGTACTATATAAGACCAAGCAACTGCAGTCATGGAGTTAGTGTATGGTCGTTTGACCGCAGTGGATCTATCAATACTACGTTTGTGTTACTTCAACGCGTCAAAGGCCATGGATGTAAGTGTTTATTCTATTGACAAACTTACTTTTCTTTCTGTTATTTTCTTACGTGTGTATGATTTAGTGTTAACAAATTATATTTAAATATTATGTGTGTGTATATGGTTAAGCCGTGGTAGCTCAGATGGTTAGCGCAAAATGTAAAATTCACAGTACGCGACCCGGGTTCGATCCCCGCCGGCACCAATTAAATTGTTAATTACAATTTTAAGTGTTAATTTACCACGTGCTCAGCGGTGAAGGAAAACATCGTGAGGAATGCATGTCTGAGATAATTTCGAAGGCATGTGAAGTTTGCCAACACGCATTGAGGTATCGCAGCGAACATTTCCTAGCCCTAAAACCCTCTCAGAAATGAGAGGAGGCCTATGTTCAGCAGTGGACTTTAATAGGTTGTAACTTTAGCTTTTTTAACTTTTATGATTAAGTGTTACCAAATTGATATTAACATGATAACTGTGTTGTTGCAGAAATCATTGAGCTTCGATGAAAATACATATAAACAGTATTACTACTCGCCACTCTCCCCTCAAGAAGAGAGTGATGACATCGTCATTAATAATAACACATGCGATGGTGGAAAAAGAAAATCGCAATCGATTGATCATTTTTTTGAAGCTGAATCAAAAATAAAAAAGAGGAAGCTGTTATCATCAACCGTAGCACGAGCCGCTAGAGATGGTGTATCATACATTTCTACTAATTCTGACGATGGAGACCAAGCGACGCATCTCATCAAAATTGAAATGTACGATATGAAGAAGCTATCCAAGATTCCAACTACTGATCATTGGAAACATGCTTCCACGAGGATTAAATATTACGTAAAGACTAATAAGGATAGCATCTACGACAACACAAACGCCCTCGTATACAATATTACAAAGACAATAGCAGAAAGTGAAAAAGTTAAAAAATACTTTTTTAACAATGACAGTCATTAGCTGATCATTAGTGAATGTGATTCTGTTTACTTAAATTACAGGAAGACAAGAGCAGAAGAAAGAGATGAGTGTGGCATACGTGTACAGAACACATCATTGAAGAACAAAACTACAACACTGAGTGGAGATGAAAACGAGAAGAATATGCAGTACTCAAGAGCTGAATATCCATTCTTCAGTTCAAAATCTAGCCGGTTGCTCAGTTTCGAAAACTGGCCTCTCGTTATGCGACAGAAACCTGAAGATCTTGCAGAAGCCGGTTTCTTTTATACTGGCCATGCAGACAGGACCAAGTGTTTCCATTGTGGTGGTGGCTTAAAAGATTGGGAAGATGATGATGATCCTTGGCAGCAGCATGTTCAGTGGTTTAGTCAGTGTGCTTATGTAAAATTTAAACTTGAACAGAGTTTTGTATTAGATTAAATAGAATATTTATAAAGAAATAAAAAATAATATATTGCATACAATTTGTTTTATTTAATTTTATAATGTTTCACATAGTTACATACACACAAAATGCATTACACATAACTCATAAAATCTAACACACAACACATATTATAACCTTAACTACTATAGTCTACAGTAACATTTCTGTTTTTATCTATCTCAATAATATTATCAAACTCAGCATAAACTATACAGTTAATTGTTTGTATTAGTGATGATTCAAATCGTACTTCTAATCTTACACTACCATGCTTTATGAGATTCCAATGAGCTGATGAGTTGGCTGATAAATCAGGAGTTAAGTCAAATGCTAATAGACAGTAACCTCTGGCATACTGTTCACAAGAGATTCCATTTCCTTCATTAAGAAAGTGAATACCAGTTCCCGAGAATAGAGTATGATATGCTGATGTAAATATGCTATTATTATAAGATGGTTGCAAAGCTTTTGAAGGTATTTGTTGACCATCAATATATAAGCTGAAAGAATTAATACCATAGTTTTCAAAGTTAAATGGATTTTTAGTAAGGGAACCATTAAATGCAGAATTGTTCACAAATCCAATTATACATCTTTTGGGTACCTGCCCTAAAAATATATTATCAAGAGTTTTTCCTTGAACACCTGATGGAATTGTTAAAACTTTTACTTCAGCTCGAGTAATAGGATATTTAGCAGTGGTAGAAGCTAAAACTTTTTGATGTGCGAGTAATACGCTTGGATTAATTCGTGCTCGTCGAACAATAAGAGTTGCGTCCGTAATGCAAACTTTAAACTTTACATCGTTTGACCCAGCAATTAAATTAAAGCTCTCTCTCGATCGAACCAATTTAACACTCATTTCAACACCATTAATTAAAAATTTATCTTGGTTGAAAATGTCACCGTGAAGATGACCAATCATTTTTATTTCCTTACTTTTACTAATCAATTCCTGTCTTTTAACAAATCCCATAATTTTACCATCCGTAGAATCCATTTTTCCTGCTGTATCATCATACCAAAGACTACAAGTAAGATGAGATTGTTTAGCGGCAGGAGCATAGTTTAAAAGGGTTTCCATGTATGCTCGATATGCATAGGTATTATTAGGTGGTGATACAAGTTTTTGGTTTAAATAAACATCAAGTTGACTAAAAAGTGAATGCAGCCAATTATTTACAGGTGCTACTATTGTAGTAGATATCAAGTTAGTTGAATCTTGATTTAATACTTTTGCCTTTATGTGGAGTAATGTATGAGACAAATCTATGTAGTCATCGCCTGTCCCAGGAACTTGAAACTCGATAGGTCCATCATCACCAAGAGATGAAATTGGTTTATAATGAATCCACAATCCATTTTCAATGCTAGTTTGTGTAGACGGTAGTGCAAACAAATCCAATTCTGACTTAACGCACTCGCAAGAATGATTATGAAGGAAAGACATATTTAATTTGAAAATATATCTTTGTTATTTTTTGGTTTTAGACCAAGTTTTTTCGCAGCTTTCACTTTAGCAGTTAATGGTGGAATGAACGAGGTCAATCGTTTTCTTTTAGTTTTATACCCAGATCCTGTCATGTTAAATTGATCAATTTTCTCATCAGCCTTTCGTTTTAAAGTCGTACTAACTTGCTTTAGACGATCTTTTATTGAGGCTTCCATAGGACGCGCTTGAACCATATCCGATAAAAGTCCTACTCCAGCGCTTAATGCCTCCTTACCAATCACTCGAGCACCACTTGAAAGTAAAGGTAAAACTGATCTAAATAACCCCCCTAAGAAGCTCCCAATACCATGACCGCGTTGGTATGGTGCACCCTTATAAATTACTCCAACTCCTGACCCAGCTTGATGTGTATAATAATTTTCATATGGACATTTATGATGATCACGAAGAGAATTCATTATAATAATTTTCGGAAATGTAGTTTAATACACACGGTTCCAAACTGGAATGGTATTTTTTGTCCTGTGCTCGATCTTATAACTATTTCCAGCGTATCGAACTCTCTTCGCATAACAGGTAAGTAGTGAGGTTGAGAGAAAACGTGCATTTTGTTTGCACCATAAATGTATTTTGTAGGATCTAATGAAATGACTCTTAGTAAAGGAGTCATAACATCACCCACAATCTGAGGATCGATAATGTCACAATATAGAAAGAGTTGAGATGGTAACCCTAAGTGTAAATTAGCAGGACACTTTCCAAAATTTCTCTCTAGGAGATTTTTATTTGGTTCATAACCTAGTTGTAAACTTAATTTGGGTGATAATGTTACGGATGTTATGTTTTTATCCAAAACAGAAATAGACACAAATTTTGTTATTTCATCATAGCGAAATTTCAAGTTCTCTCCGATACCATTTAACACTCTTAAAATATGCTCAACGTTATCATAGTTGGTAGCTGGAATATGTTTTTTGTAGTACACTGTGGATGGTTTATCTTCATTAGGCATTAACATAGATTTTGTAATGTATATAACATTTTCATGATCTTGAACAGTAAACATGGTACATGGATATTGAAACTCGACAACTCCAACCGACCATTCACCTTCTAATTTAATAGCTTTCGGTAATTTCGTTGAAAAATTTGTGGTCTTGTTATCAGGAAAGTATTCCATTGAACTATTGCTGAGCAAAGTTAAATAAAAACTTTCTTTATTCATATTTCTTTTAAACTAGAAGCTAAAATCCAACTGTTAAATTTATCTGGATAACCTTTCCACTTCACTAATACTTCTTTTCTGTTACCTGAGTAACGAGTGTCAATTATTTTATCTATTTTATATTGTGAGGTGGGGTTGTAAGTGATTTTCTGTAATTCTCTTTCATAAAAAGTACCAACTATTGGTTCATTTTGTAAATCTGTTATTGTATAAACAACCCATGGAGATCTATCAATTATTGAAGATATAATAAATATTTCATCACTCCAATTTGATTCATATCCTTTTTGGAAAGCATGTTTATATTTAGTTATTCGAACATAATCACCCACATTGAAATTTGGTTTAGGATTTTCTAAAGAAAGTTTGTTTGACCGTCTATCATAAAGATTAGTCCAAACTGTCATAATATTGTTGGAATTTACATCACATGGGCACATCTTAATACTAGAGTGAAAGCTGTGATTATAAGAGTATATTAAATCTTGTAAAACATCTATATATCTATAAGTATTATTATGAGTGAAATAACGCCACATTTTCATTTTTAGTGTTCTTTGAAATCGTTCAACAATACTGGCCTTAATGTCAGGATTGTTAGTGGTATAGTAATTAATCTTTTTGGATTTAAAGTATTTTTGTACATCTTTTGAAACAAATTCTGTACCTTTATCAGATTGTATGTGAGTAGGTGTTAAATTACTTTCAGTAAATATACTTTCAAAACATTCTTTAGTTGTTTCTGAGTTTTTCTTTTTCATTGGTCTTGCAAAAGCATATTTACTAAATACATCAATAACACAAAGTATATACTTGAAACCATCATTATATTGAGAATAAGTTCGCATATCACTTAAATCAGCTTGCCACAGTTCATTAATATTTGATAGAATGTACCTATTACGCGGGAATTTTTTTCGAATGGGTTTATGTAATGTGTATGTTTCTTGTGATTTTAACCATTCCTTTACTTGCTTTTTATTCATTTTACCCTTCATGGCTTTTGATAATTTATCAATACTATCAAAACCAGCGGGATTAGATGAATCATAATAAATCCTGTTAATTTCTTCTAGTACGGGGTCCATTTTTCCCACTCAAGCCTTTTACGTAAATTTAGTTGTAGACTTTTTATCTCTACTGCTCGGTGTAGAAAACTCTTGAAATTCAATCTCAGAGGGTTTGTTCAGATCTTTTGCTTGAAGTTGGTTAGTAAACTCACATCTCTTTGGATTTCCAATATAAGTAAGTGGTACTTTAATATCTTTTAATGCTTCAGCAAATCTATCCCACCCTACTGGATCACTTCTTTTTAAGGGTCTTAGTGAATCATTTATTAAATCAACAATATTACTTCCAGGAATTTTTTCATTATCAATTATGACTGTACCTTCATTATCCCAATGTATTTTACCTTTACTTGTTTCAACTAAGTTTCATAATAACTGTCCTTTTTTATTATAAGTTTTTGGTATTAAACTGAGTATTTGAGCTGGTGTTTGGTGGATTCTCCTCCAACAAAGATTCAGCATCAACTGAAGTTTTTAGATCTCTATCTTTATTTTTAAAACCAATTTTAGACTCGTTTGAATCTTCATTAGATGTATCAGAATAAATTGGTAATCTGAGTGGTTGACGATCCTCTTCGGTAAAATGAAGGTATCTTTGCAGTGTTTGTAAATATAACATCCATTTCTTTCGGTCTTCCGTCTTACTATTCATAATATTTTGCATTTCAATATCTAATCGAGATAAACTACTACTCGTATTAACCTTATTTTCTTGTTTTAATTTTTCAATCAATCCAGGTTCGATAAGTATCATTTTCGTTGCATTTTCCATGTTAACTGGCTAGTCCACTCACTAATCCACTCAATATTGCACCTAATATTATTGGTAAGAAAGCCCCTCCTTTTTGTATAATTATATTTTTTCTTAGTTTATGTTTACACTTACGCACTATTTGACGGAGTATATTTTTGTGTTTATTCAATTTTTGTTTATCTTGATCTTTAAGAGGTACTTTTCCTTGTAAAACGTTATGAATACACTCACAAATACAGTTAATTTCTTCTTCATCACACGTTTTAAGTAATGCTCTTTGATATTTTGGTTTAAGCGTATGCAAAGCGTTTAGCAAATGTTTATGCGTTGTGAGTCGACGATGCATCATTTAGCAATGATTTGAAATGTTTGATTCTTGGTGTATTTAAACTCTTTTGTGGGAACGTAGACTGTGCAGAAACCATTAAATGGGAAGACATTTGTCTTGATACGACAAAAATCATTGGTATTCTGTTTTAAATCTACCATTAAATATCCATGCGCCTCTAGAGTTGCATCCCTGTAGGCATCTTCAATAAATTTTGGGTTATCTGGTGACACTTGTCGTGCTAAATATCTTATTTGAGTTTTATCTCGAGGGTTTTTAAAATATATTATATAACTTGAGTTTAAGGATATGTCTCTTTGCCCTTTACCCTGATGAAATAAATTTTGTGTTAAATAAAATACACTAAGATTCCTGTGATGACTACCTTTTGTAAATATATCCACAATTCTTCCATCGGACTCTCTCATTAGATCATCAATAATAACAAGATGTGGGTTTTCACCGTCAAACATATTAACATTTGGAATTCCTTGATGGTAGTTAACATTTGGTAAATTATATAAAGGTTGCATTTCATCAAAGCACCATGTGATCTGATTAAAATCACAATTACATATTTCTGTAACTGATTTTATGAAATTTGTTACAAAATTTGACTTCCCACATCCACTTGGCCCCGCCACAATAGCAGTAAACGGATGGATAAAGTGAAACATTACACACGTCTAAAGTACTAAGGGGTGAAATAAAAAATGAAAGTGTTGGTGTTAACAATTAATATATATTGCAAACATTATATAAAACAGAATGATCTGTATACTATTTCTAACACAATTAGTACATCATAATTTTACAATCAACTCAACCTCAAATAAATGCACACACACACGCAAATATAAACAACAATTAACTTAAATTATTTACAATAAAACAATTAAACCTGTAGGAATATCTACCTAGAGAGAAATTTTGGAAAGTGTCCTGCTAATTTACACTTAGGGTTACCATCTCAACTCTTTCTATATTGTGACATTATCGATCCTCAGATTGTGGGTGATGTTATGACTCCTTTACTAAGAGTCATTTCATTAGATCCTACAAAATACATTTATGGTGCAAATAAAATGCACGTTTTCTCTCAACCTCACTACTTACCTGTTATGCGAAGAGAGTTCGATACGCTGGAAATAGTTATAAGATCGAGCACAGGACAAAAAATACCATTCCAGTTTGGAACCGTGTGTATTAAACTACATTTCCAAAAATTATTATAATGAATTCTCTTCGTGATCATCATAAATGTCCATATGAAAATTATTATACACATCAAGCTGGGTCAGGAGTTGGAGTAATTTATAAGGGTGCACCATACCAACGCGGTCATGGTATTGGGAGCTTCTTAGGGGGGTTATTTAGATCAGTTTTACCTTTACTTTCAAGTGGTGCTCGAGTGATTGGTAAGGAGGCATTAAGCGCTGGAGTAGGACTTTTATCGGATATGGTTCAAGCGCGTCCTATGGAAGCCTCAATAAAAGATCGTCTAAAGCAAGTTAGTACGACTTTAAAACGAAAGGCTGATGAGAAAATTGATCAATTTAACATGACAGGATCTGGGTATAAAACTACAAGAAAACGATTGACCTCGTTCATTCCACCATTAACTGCTAAAGTGAAAGCTGCGAAAAAACTTGGTCTAAAACCAAAAAATAACAAAGATATATTTTCAAATTAAATATGTCTTTCCTTCATAATCATTCTTGCGAGTGCGTTAAGTCAGAATTGGATTTGTTTGCACTACCGTCTACACAAACTAGCATTGAAAATGGATTGTGGATTCATTATAAACCAATTTCATCTCTTGGTGATGATGGACCTATCGAGTTTCAAGTTCCTGGGACAGGCGATGACTACATAGATTTGTCTCATACATTACTCCACATAAAGGCAAAAGTATTAAATCAAGATTCAACTAACTTGATATCTACTACAATAGTAGCACCTGTAAATAATTGGCTGCATTCACTTTTTAGTCAACTTGATGTTTATTTAAACCAAAAACTTGTATCACCACCTAATAATACCTATGCATATCGAGCATACATGGAAACCCTTTTAAACTATGCTCCTGCTGCTAAACAATCTCATCTTACTTGTAGTCTTTGGTATGATGATACAGCAGGAAAAATAGATCCTACGGATGGTAAAAACATGGGATTTGTTAAAAGACAGGAATTGATTAGTGAAAGTAAGGAAATAGAAATGATTGGTCATCTTCACGGTGACATTTTCAACCAAGATAAATTTTTAATTAATGGTGTTGAAATGAGTGTTAAATTGGTTCGATCGAGAGAGAGCTTTAATTTAATTGCTGGGTCAAACGATGTAAAGTTTAAAGTTTGCATTACGGACGCAACTCTTATTGTTCGACGAGCACGAATTAATCCAAGCGTATTACTCGCACATCAAAAAGTTTTAGCTTCTACCACTGCTAAATATCCTATTACTCGAGCTGAAGTAAAAGTTTTAACAATTCCATCAGGTGTTCAAGGAAAAACTCTTGATAATATATTTTTAGGGCAGGTACCCAAAAGTAGTATAATTGGATTTGTGAACAATTCTGCATTTAATGGTTCCCTTACTAAAAATCCATTTAACTTTGAAAACTATGGTATTAATTCTTTCAGCTTATATATTGATGGTCAACAAATACCTTCAAAAGCTTTGCAACCATCTTTTAATAATAGCATATTTACATCAGCATATCATACTCTATTCTCGGGAACTGGTATTCACTTTCTTAATGAAGGAAATGGAATCTCTTGTGAACAGTATGCCAGAGGTTACTGTCTATTAGCATTTGACTTAACTCCTGATTTATCAGCCAACTCATCAGCTCATTGGAATCTCATAAAGCATGGTAGTGTAAGATTAGAAGTACGATTTGAATCATCACTAATACAAACAATTAACTGTATAGTTTATGCTGAGTTTGATAATATTATTGAGATAGATAAAAACAGAAATGTTACTGTAGACTATAGTAGTTAAGGTTATAATATGTGTTGTGTGTTAGATTTTATGAGTTATGTGTAATGCATTTTGTGTGTATGTAACTATGTGAAACATTATAAAATTAAATAAAACAAATTGTATGCAATATATTATTTTTTATTTCTTTATAAATATTCTATTTAATCTAATACAAAACTCTGTTCAAGTTTAAATTTTACATAAGCACACTGACTAAACCACTGAACATGCTGCTGCCAAGGATCATCATCATCTTCCCAATCTTTTAAGCCACCACCACAATGGAAACACTTGGTCCTGTCTGCATGGCCAGTATAAAAGAAACCGGCTTCTGCAAGATCTTCAGGTTTCTGTCGCATAACGAGAGGCCAGTTTTCGAAACTGAGCAACCGGCTAGATTTTGAACTGAAGAATGGATATTCAGCTCTTGAGTACTGCATATTCTTCTCGTTTTCATCTCCACTCAGTGTTGTAGTTTTGTTCTTCAATGATGTGTTCTGTACACGTATGCCACACTCATCTCTTTCTTCTGCTCTTGTCTTCCTGTAATTTAAGTAAACAGAATCACATTCACTAATGATCAGCTAATGACTGTCATTGTTAAAAAAGTATTTTTTAACTTTTTCACTTTCTGCTATTGTCTTTGTAATATTGTATACGAGGGCGTTTGTGTTGTCGTAGATGCTATCCTTATTAGTCTTTACATAATATTTAATCCTCGTGGAAGCATGTTTCCAATGATCAGTAGTTGGAATCTTGGATAGCTTCTTCATATCGTACATTTCAATTTTGATGAGATGCGTCGCTTGGTCTCCATCGTCAGAATTAGTAGAAATGTATGATACACCATCTCTAGCGGCTCGTGCTACGGTTGATGATAACAGCTTCCTCTTTTTTATTTTTGATTCAGCTTCAAAAAAATGATCAATCGATTGCGATTTTCTTTTTCCACCATCGCATGTGTTATTATTAATGACGATGTCATCACTCTCTTCTTGAGGGGAGAGTGGCGAGTAGTAATACTGTTTATATGTATTTTCATCGAAGCTCAATGATTTCTGCAACAACACAGTTATCATGTTAATATCAATTTGGTAACACTTAATCATAAAAGTTAAAAAAGCTAAAGTTACAACCTATTAAAGTCCACTGCTGAACATAGGCCTCCTCTCATTTCTGAGAGGGTTTTAGGGCTAGGAAATGTTCGCTGCGATACCTCAATGCGTGTTGGCAAACTTCACATGCCTTCGAAATTATCTCAGACATGCATTCCTCACGATGTTTTCCTTCACCGCTGAGCACGTGGTAAATTAACACTTAAAATTGTAATTAACAATTTAATTGGTGCCGGCGGGGATCGAACCTGGGTCGCGTACTGTGAATTTTACATTTTGCGCTAACCATCTGAGCTACCACGGCTTAACCATATACACACACATAATATTTAAATATAATTTGTTAACACTAAATCATACACACGTAAGAAAATAACAGAAAGAAAAGTAAGTTTGTCAATAGAATAAACACTTACATCCATGGCCTTTGACGCGTTGAAGTAACACAAACGTAGTATTGATAGATCCACTGCGGTCAAACGACCATACACTAACTCCATGACTGCAGTTGCTTGGTCTTATATAGTACCAGTGAGTAATAATTCTAATCTAAAGAATTTCTGCAGTAGAATTGATAGTATCTTTATGCGTCAACAAGCTTACCTTACATTCTGTTGCTTATCTCTACATTCCTACGTCCTTCCTGTCGTGTCTTGTTCAGTGTATTGGTGACTCAAATACGATTTGTATAACACAAAGAATGTAATTTAATATTTAGATATCACTATAATTGATCATTCCTATATTAGTCATTGAGTAGATTGGTACTGTAATAATCTACTAATAGCAGTAATATTATGGATACACTAGATGTACAACAACATCTGAAAAAGATTCACCCCACTCTAGAAAATAATGTTTATGCTGCCAATAAACTACCCATATACACCCACGTACCAACGTATATAATATGCAATTTGGATACAGATGATAAACCAGGGTCACATTGGGTAGCTTTATATATCGATACGAATGACGTCGGTCAATATTTTGATTCATTCGGACGGGCACCTGTACGATATCATCTAGAGTTTTTTAAAAGAAATTGTAAAAGATGGAACTGGAATGTTGATAGGATTCAGAATGAGTGGACTTCAGTTTGTGGCGAATATTGCTTAATGTATTTGCTATATAAGTTTCAGGGATGTTCAATGCATAGTTTTACGAGTATATTTACAGGGAACACATTGTACAACGATATTTTAGTGGATGAGATGTTTCGCTCCTATTTTATAGATAATAAGTAATAAGATTTTGTATTTTATAAATAAAAATTTTAACAAAATTGGGTAATGTGTTTTATTAATGAGTCAGATTAGTGTAGATAGGAACAAAGGAGTATATAACAATATCACCACGCTGAGGAAGAATAGATAATGACGGTATTGAATGAACAATAGATAAGTAGATAAGAACAATGGAGCGCTAATGACGGTGGAGGCTCGAAGCGGATATCAATTAGATAAGAGTTAATTGATCTGCACATCTCCGGAACCGTGCATCCTACGCAAAAATGGACCGCAGATTCGTGATCAGAGCATGCCAAAACCTTTTTTTTTTTTTTTTTTTTTTTAGGATCGTGAGTCGACGAACGTCGTACTTGTGACTCAGTGCGCCAGAACTGGTACAACCTTTCTACAAGTGCGCCAGAACTGGTACAACGTAACTACTCACTACTACTACTGCGGTAAGTAACCTCTTCTTGAATAAAACTAAATTTACGGATTCTATCGCGTTTATTTAACTGATTTTACTTATTTTTAATTCCCGACGTTTCGGGTGCTTTACAGCAACCATGGTCACGGCGGGGGGGGGGGGACTGAGATGTTTGACGTCCCAATGTCATTGTTAGCCCGGCTACCTTTTGAATATTAATTTTTGGTCCGATTTACGCAAAACGAACTTACAGTATCTTGAAGTCTTGCAGTGGTATGCTTGGGTTTGGGTTTAATTTTGTTAATTATAGGATCCCAAGCAGATGGCAGCACCCAACCATCTTCTCTATTGAAATTAGGATGTTTTTTAATTTCAATAGCCTCGCGTATCATCCTTGGTAGGAATCGGTGTTCTTTTGCGAGGATTTGTGGTTTATCAAATCGAATGTAATGGTGGGGACTGCAGACTTCCTCTTCTTGCGAGATCCGGACAAAAATTACTATTCAAAAGTTGGAAAGCAGCGACAAAAGACTTCTAGTATTCACCACCGAAGAACATTTTCACAAGTTATCATCTGAATCAAAAGAGTTACAAAGATTGATGTATGTATACATTGCATAAAGCTAGTTTAATGGAATTTATAACACATTAATTTTAATTCTTGATGTTTCGAGTGGCTTGCATTAAAAAATCTCGATTAAATCGGTAAAATTTGCTCTATCCGAAATATATGAGTAGGTTTATAAAACCTCTAGTGCCGTGTGGCAGCGAGTGCCGTCTGGCAGTGGCGTTAATATCTCGCCACCCCATCTCTACCCTTGGGGGTCGTACGAGGCGACTAAGGGCGAAAAAACCAAAGAGAAAAAAAAGAACAAAATTTGGCATCCGACAGATGGCGGAATAACAAAAGATGAAACGGAAGGCAATACCTCGCAATGTTTATAAAACGTAAAACAACAATAATTTGTAAGCCAATAACAATTTGTCCCATTGTCAATTGGAACTCAATGTCAATGTCATTACGACTTGTTGAAGCAAAACTTGAGAATTTTCTGTTTTACCGTTGATAACATATTATTTAAATTGTTTTTGTTTATAAAGAACAAAATAATAACAGTGACACAAAGCAAAGCACTAGTAAGTTGTTAGGAGTTATACTCACACTCGGTCAAACAACGTTCCGAAAATTAGGGACCCTTTTAATGGGCTCGTAAAACATCACTGGAAATATTCCAATCCATCTGTGCTCAAGTTAACGAGCATTCATATAATTTTATGTTGCAACCTCCGATTTAAATTGCGAACCTGCGAACGGATGTATCAACTTCTTTGGACTAGGCAAACATAAGAGTGTAGTGGCGTAAGAATATTCACTACCCTCATAGCCTAATATCGTCGCGTGAGAGTTGTGAGAGGTGACAGACGGAAATAAGTTAGGAGATAGGCAGCAGCATGGTAGAGTCCTGCTGCAGTTATATTATGGTTGTAGCACGAATGGTTCGGCTCGACCGGCCAATTACCACGCTCTCACAGAATACTAGCTTAAAATAGCAGCTGAAAGTTGCTGTATTTCCTATGGTGAATTTAGATAACCGGAGGCTCCTTTTACTGGGAACGAGGCATTCAATTCTAAGTCATAGGTAAAACCAGATGGCTCATTGGCACATGCTCCTAAAGAGAGCCGATTTATTTGCTTCTCTTTTTGCTTGCAATTCGCGTCTGGACAGTAGCAACAGGGTACCATCTCAATTACCTCACTGCGGTACCTCTATGTCAGAAGTCCGTATCACCAACAAGGAGGTTCTTAAAACCTTGCGAAGTCTAGACGTGAACAAATCTAGTGAACCTGATGGTATACCGATTATAGTTCTAAAGGTCTGTTCACCTGAGTTGTCTCCTGTGTTGACGCGCTTGTTCCTCCTCTCATTCAGGACTGGAATAGTGCCCAAAGCTTGGAAGCTGGCCGATGTGCAGCCTGCGCCTAAAAAAGGTAGCCGTGCCGACCCTGCCAGCTATCGACCAATTTCAATTACCTCCATACTCTGCAAGATTATGGAGAGTATATTGAACGCCCGCCTAATGTATGCCTTTACATTGCCTAGAACATGGGCAATGTAAGGAGCTGAGAACCACGCTCTCACAGAATACCAGCGTAAAATAGCAGCTTAACTTGTGTTTCCTACCGGAGACGCTTTTTGCTGGAAACGAGGCATTCCATTTTTAGTCCTCACGGGAGACAACGCATCTGCATTTTGATTCGTAATCGAGGACAGATGTAGTTGTCTATGGGCCACAGCAACCACTTACCATCAGGTGGACTGTGTACTCGTTTATCACCCAATCCTATTAAAAAAAATTCAAAAGAATAAAATTATATCACATACCGGTGTCGAGGCAAATTCTTCTACACACTATGCTTAAGCACCGACTTCAGTGTTTTTACAGCCCACCATCGTAAGTCCTCTACGGAACGTAGGCATATGCTTTATAGGCAATATAGGTGAGGCGGCTATATTGCCTATAAAGGTCTGTATTATATGGATGCAAATGAACATCTAAAGATTGTTCCTAAAGTTGTAGATAATTCCGTGAAAAATACGAGTAGTTGGAATTAATATGGTCAAAAACAGACGTAGCAAAGTTATCAGTGGCCGGAATATTATTCTGTTTTTTGTCGCAAAAAAAGGATATTACTAATCCAATATTATAAACAAGTATAAACAGTGATTTTAAATGTGGACTTTTGATAGGCTGTAATTAATGATTAAAAACATTGTTGAGTGACTGTTTAGAACTATTGCAAACTAATTAAAGTAAAATTAAATATATAGCTTTGTATAGTCATACAAATTCCCATTTTAGAAATGTAGCATATAATTATTTTACATAATAGGTTTCTAATATGAGTAATTAATTTCGGCCCAACATTAACGCGCTTGTTCCCTGGTCAAGCAGATATAATTAACCAACGCGGCGACCTACGCGAGTGAAATGGTATTTTTACTGAAGTATTGGACCGGCCTCGCTCCATTCCAGCAGATGCATCGGCCTCTGTCCTTGACTTAACTTATGCATATGGTGTATGCCGTAATGTACTAGCGACTAGCGTTTACTCGATGCTCTCATGTACTACAAGATACCGTCTCTTGTCAAAGTCAAGGTTGCTTGAATTCATGAAAGCAGTTATTGTGAACAATGTATTTATATATGTGGCGTTTCTATCGAAACGCTTATTCTTTTCTAAGCAGGACATTTCGTTCTAACAGTTTGACGAGTATATGCTGAGAGAACACGCACATACTTAATATTAATACATGTTTGGGTTATTGTTTGTCTCGCTTTTATTACATGAACATGATTAACCTATTAAAACAAAACATAACACCTTTATTTACATAACACCTGTGATAACAAATACAACTAAAACATTTTAATGACATTTATTGATATATCGTATTTTTTAGTTATTAATGTGTAGCTTGGAGTTGTAGCAAGGAAAAAGCAATAATGAAATCAATTAATAAATTTTAGGTTAAATTTATCTCATTAATAAGCAAAAGTTTTATGATACAACGAAGTAACTAATATGTTGTGACTGTTTTTAAAGCTTAAAATGTAAGCTTTCTGTGCATTATGGTATAATGATTTCTTATATTTACGCGAACACTATACATTGATTAAAACTTTTTTTTTACTTTTACGGATTTTATCGCGTTTCATTTATTTTATTTTTAATACCTGACGTTTCGGGTGCTTTCCAGCACCCATGGTCACGGGGGACTGAGGTGACTACTACTAATTAACTGTGTTTTGAAGTCTTGCAGTGGTATGCTTGGGTTTAGTTTTAATTTTATTAATTATAGGATCCCAAGCAGGTGTTAGTACCCAGCCTCCTTCTCTATTGAAATTAGGATGTTTTTTTTAATTTCAATAGCCTCACCTATCATCCTTGGTAGGAATTGATGTTATTTCGCGAGGATTTGTTGTCTATCAAATCTGATGTAGTGGTTGGGGCCATCTAGGATATGATTCCTGGAAGTCTGCAATTTGCGAGAAGACTGGGTACTACCACCTGCTTGGGATCCTATAATTAATAAAATTAAAACTAAACCCAAGCATACCACTGCAAGACTTCAAAACAGAGTTAGTTCATTCTGCGTAGATCGGACCAAAGACAATAATTAAAAAGCTGAAGGTACTCCGGGTTAATTTTGATATCGGGATGTCAGTCACCTCAGTCCCCCGTGACCGTGGGTGCTGGAAAGCACCCGAAACGTCGGGTATTAAAAATAAAATAAATAAAACGCGATAAAATCCGTAATAGTATTTTCTTACCAGTTACCACTATCAAAAATATGTGTACACCTGATTATAAATATCTCGCCAGTAAAGTTTCCGATTCATATTAATAATGGCAGAATTGTTTATTTTATTAACAAGATTAACACGACTTATAGTGTAGACGCTAAGCGTTTCGCTACGGCTCTGCGTGATCGGGATATAAAATACCGCACTAAATTAGTGTTTGTATGGTCTCCAATTAATTGTTCCAGTTTTGTGTACTCCTCCTTATGCAATTTATGCATGTAAAATGTTTACAGGGGAACAGCTTAATGTGGGGGTAAAGTTTTCAGTAAGAAATTTCCGTCTCATGACTTGTACCATATTTGTGGAGCTATAGGTGCCGCCATATCAAAAAGCCGTATCGTACGCTACTCGGGCTATTTATATCAGGTCCCGTGGCGGCGGCCATGTTAATGCATATAGTACAGAATCATGAGTGCATGTTATTGTGTAGTGCGAGAGACATTTTTTTCTGTTGTTAATCATTTCACTATATAGACATATTATGTCTTGACTCCATAATATGAACACTGAAGACTGCTTTCAAATTTTGTAACGAGAACATTGTGTTTTTACTATTGGTTCCTTTCAGTGAAATACAGGTACAATATACAGGCGACAAGTTCTGTAACTGACTCAAAGATGTTGCTGCGGTCGTGTTTTGCCATTGGCGCTAATTTTTATGTGTTAATTAGCAATGATATTTAAACAATCATACTCTACGTCGTACATGTTTGTAGTTACCTTTCAATAACCAGTTATAAGAAAAATATATAATAGCGTTTATGTAAATTTGTTTAAAAAAGAAATCTCCAGTTTAGGTTATGTACATTTTGCATTTTATATATTTTAGGGGTTACGGCGAAGATTTCTTACGTAAAGCTTTTAGCCCTCACCCTTCTCCGCTGCATATTTATCCAGTTAAGTAAGCGGGTGACATTCGGTGCAGAAAAAGTTACTTTATTTAAAACGATTTTGCTTATTAGTAGGAAATAAGAAATCTACACAAAACATAACCGATTAAGAATCTAATTTAATTACATATTATTGAAAAATATTACACATATTATATGGTTATCGTTTAAAAAATGGAATCGGAAATTAAAATTTTTTGCAATTAAATTATATTTTTTTTTATCTCTATTTATAAGTATTTTAATAATCCATTTGATTAAGAATTGAATATTTCACGTGTCTACACGCATATTTTTCCCGAGATACTATTTCAAGAAATATCAGTGATTCTCGAGAGTCATAATTGTGTCGAATTTTATCCAACTTGGCCTTAATTTACAACATTAACGGTCGCATATAAAAATACTGGTGTGGTGGCAGGAGCAGGAGCACATTAATTAAGTCGATTCTCCGCAGGTTCCACTGACATGTGAGACAGTCGTGCACGCTGTTGTTATTCCATCGGCTTATCGATCGGAGCGCACGTGGTTAAACATGCGTTACCGGTAAACACTGCTTAACCCTCACGCTTTATTATACCAATACTTAAAATGTGTGTGTGTGTGTGTGTGTGTGTGTGTGTGTGTGTGTGTGTGTGTGTGTGTGTGTGTGTGTGTGGGTGTTTACTTACAGCATGTAACGTGAAAAAGCTTTTTTTCCCACTTGAGTTGACACTTTCATTAGACACTAAAATGTGTTTTAAATAAATATATAAGGCCGGCAAAGCACCTGCAATCCCCCTGATGTTGCGGTTGTTCGGCGGTAGTCACTTACCATCAAGTGAGGCGCATGCTCGTTTTGCTCCTTCTTCTATAAAAAAGAACAAAATAATTTCCATATAGTACCTACCTTTAAAACTATGACGTAGTACAGCATAGTACGACAAAGGGATTTACCCAGACTTACTTTATATTGAAAGTTTAATTTAGTTACCCATTTGACTTTCTAAGGAATATCACAAAATTAAGGTCACATCTAGCATGTCGTCTCAATAGTTACATTAAACACTTCAGCCCCGTTTCCCCAACCTTAGGGGTAGAATTTTTCTCCAATTTTATATGGAGAACCCTGAAGCATAAACTTTTTAATAATAGAAAAAATCATTAAATTCGGTTTACAATTGATCGCGTAACATACAAAAAATTACTGGCACCTCCTCTTTTTTTAATTCGGCTGAATAGAGTTTGCTGTTTTAGGATCTTTGCATATCGGACTTGTCAATCTGATAGGTATTTTAAATAATTATACGGTCCAGCTGAAATAAGACACTTTTAACAAATAAGGTTAGTTTTCAAAATATCACGCTTAGAAGTAGCCACCAGTGTATCCCTCTTCTCCTTAAATTTTTAAATAAATATATCGAAAAATCTGAAAAAAGCTTAAAAAATTGCTCTTATTGAACACTTTCAAGTAAGTCATATCATACTGTGCTGTTGTTTATATTCAGAAAATATTAGTCACAATTAGTTCAGCAGAATCCTATCTAACACGTATGCTAACTGCATTTGAACGACTTCTTGAGACAAAATACAATATAAAAGAAGGTACAACCGTGTTTTATAATTCATAACTCTTTCTGTCTAATTATAGTGTCTCGGAATCGCACTCTTAAAGAGGCAAAACGACACAAACATAAAAGTTATCTTGACGTAATACACAAATAACGCTATCAGTGTAATTTTCATGCACTCAGTATGTAAACACACACGACCTTCGCTTGTGTAATCTCGAGGCTATCCGAATATACGTGTAACATTTGTTATAAAGACATCAAGTTTATGAAGAAAATAATAATTGAAAATTATAAGACTAATGGCGATCTACCCCGGCGTCGCACGGGTGATTTCTAGATCTCAACAACAGTACCACCAATTAGTCCAATACAGCTAAGAACCATCCAGGTGACCACCATCCCTAACCCCATCCCCAAATTCGTCTAGTCGATTAGGATAGGAAACTATAGGTTTCACCACGATTTTCGAAGATCGAATTTTCATCAAATCTCGACGTTTTGAGATCCCAGAAAGCTATTCTGACTAATTTCACGTGGACGTCCGTACGGATGCCCGTATGTATGTGTGTGTGTAAGTATGTAAACCTTTCATAACTTTTGAATGATGCGGTTTGCGGCGTTCTAAAGATCTCAATGTGGAATAGATTTGGTGATAATATGAACTAATTCGGATGAGTAGATTTTCTAGAGAGAAATCTAAAAAATAAAAAATTTGAAAAACTTATTTTGAAATAATCAGCTCTTAACCTCTAACAATGACGTCGAATGTCGTTTGGAAAATACAAATTGGTTTATTCGTTCGTGAGATATCGAAGGAGAAAGAATTTGAAAAAACTTTTTTTTTAACATAACTTCGAGATTTCGCAACATAATTTAATGAAATTTAGAGTGCTTTGCATTTGAAATTAGCGGGAAGTTCCAAGGATGGCCTGCAGGATCAACCAATTTTTTTTCTGTAATATAAATTAGCAAGTGCTTATTTCGCCGGTCAGACTGGGGCGATAATATGCCCTTTATAAGGTTATCTATGGAAGAGCAGTGCCGGTTTTATTATTACTAGCGCCGTGAGCGAGATTTCTACGGGCGCCCTGGCTCTACTTTTTAAAATACAATCGTTTATTTCAATTACGTACACTTCCTAACAAAATTTTACTTTTCTATCGGCAAACTCTTTTATTAGGGCATGAGGCGATGTGTTCTTCAATGTTATTTTCTATTGACAAAGTTGCCAAGTTTGTCAACTACTTCCCCACTCGCTTCCTTACGTTTCGATACTTATCGGTCTTTAATAAAATTTAAAATATATGTAGGGATAACAACGTCACGTAGCCAAAAATTATTTCAGGCTTATGATTTTATTACACAACGAATGACTTCTACATCGGATTCGACCCCATTGATGATTTTAATTACAAAGTCTGGTTTTTTAGGATTCCTTTTTATATTGAACATGAAAGACCACGGTTTTGAGTACTCATTTAACTGTTCAATTCTGTCACTAAGTATACTTAAAGTTGAGTCCAAAAGGCAGTTTAAAACTTCGACTTCCTATTCCTTTTGCGGATCAGTTAATGGCATATCACTGGCAGCTAAATCGTCACTTGGTTGGCGTTTAATACGTCTTATACTTGTTGTAGTTATAAGTGCTGGTTCGTTTTCAAATTCTTCCGCCAACTCTCTCTCTCTCTCTCTCTCTCTCTCTCTCTCTCTCTCTCTCTCTCTCTCTAATGAAATAACGCTTTCAAAACTCTTTTTTCTGTATTTTTTCAAGAAAGAACAGTATTTCCGCATCTCTGTGCATTTAGCGAGAACCATATTTGGTGATTGCAGGAATTTACTAATAACATTTATCTGGAACAGTACATCACACCAAGCAACCAGTGAAACTATGAAGCCGAAATCTTTCAGCTGTTGGGCTAGAGAAGTGGCCTCGTAAGAGATTGGAACGTCGGTTCTCTTGACTCCAATAACCAAAGTAATTAAAGCATCATGAACGTTACTAATTAGATAACGGACTGCTTTAACACTGCTTATTCTTGTTTCCCAACGAGTTTTACTGAGCTTCTTTTACTGAATACTAGTGATCCGCCCCGGTTCAGCATTTGGGTTTAGGTCTTAGTAGCATACCGGGTCCGAGATTTTAGCTATAGTAGCCACACGGTATATAAATAGCTAAGGGGTTTTGTCCTGATATTTAGGAGTAACATTTTTTCCTTTCATATTCGCTCCGTTGTCATAACCAATTCAAGTCCATTTTTATTTAAAACATAAATAATAATTCAGATTCAAATAATCAGTTAAACCTGCACCACTGATGTCACTGATTTTTAAAAATTCTATGAAATGTTCCTTTATACTTATTTCTTTTTAATTTGATGATAAATCAACAAATCGGAGTGTGAGTGAAAGTTGTTCTACGTGAGTAATATCTCTGGTGCATTCAGCTATAATCACACAATGCTACAATCACTCCGGACTTTACTTTTTCTCCCTCACATATACTTTTTCGACTTTGGCGCTCCTTCTTGTTGACTCCCTTGGGCGGTCGCCCAACCGCGCCCTGCCCTAACGCCACTACTGTGGGGAAGGTATCTAAAAAACAGACACGTAAAGTCAGCAACTTGCAACTGTAAATAGTCCATCACTTGATGAGGATGGAGCACTTCTTTTGAGAGTTCATCAGCTCTATTTGTCGTGGTGGGCACGAAAATGGAGTTTTTATATCGGTCCAAATATAAACATGGGCCCACAATCTGGGGAAAATGTGTGAAGGTCATTCCATTGTGTTTGTTATATTTTCATACGTTCACGCGTAATCAGTTTGACCTTCATCGTTGCTTTAGTCTTTTATCACAGGCAGAGGTCATCGACAGCGCGGCAATGACAAATTTTCCGTTTTGTTTTCTCTTTTTTATAATACAGTTTTATGATGTTCTAAACATTTATTCAATTTCCTTTTTCAAAGTAGGCGTTTTGCCTTCAAAACTTTTCTTTTGGCTTCCACTTTTTTTTCTTCTATTTATTCATCATACAGTCTTTTATTGGACATGGTACGTGTGTGTGGTGTACGTGTTACGTGGTTGAGCCTCGCTGCAGCTATATTATAGTTGTAGCATGAATGGGTCGGCTCGACCAGGGCAGGTCCACGCTCTCACAAAATACCAGCTTAAAATAGCAGTGTAATGCTGCTGTGTTTCGTATGGTGAGTGTGGAGAACCGGAGACCCTTTTAACTGTAATCAGGCATTCCATCTTAGTCCTCAGATGTGACAACGCATTTGAAGTTTGATCCTTAATTGATGATAAATGTGGACACAGCATCAACTTACCATCAGGTGGACTGTGTGCTCGTTTGTCACCCAATGCTTTTGAAAAAAAAAACATGGCCTTTCCCTTTGTATAGGAGATTTGTCATAAATTACACTCTCTTGGCAGACATATTGATGAACGCATATCAGATAATATCTAGCATTGTTGAGCTCCTCCGGTCTTGGTATTTTACATACCACCATATTCACCGTGAAATTTCTCTGGTATTTCACGTAGTCACCGCTTACGGGTGGAACGAAAGTAGAATGGGACTTTTGGGCCTGAGGTTAACAGATTGATATAAACTTTTAAAAAATTGGATATATTTCACTACAAAAAGTATAAAAAATAGCTCATTTTACAATCTAGATCACGAAAAAACATTGAAATAAGAAGTTATTTGCAAAATCGATTATATCATCGACTGCATTTTTATTCGAATCCAAAGGCACGTCGATTTGTCCTCTACATGACCGATTTTTGTGTCGATTTGAAACGAGCGCAATATTATCTATTATTTGATTATTAACTTTGTAGATGTTATTAAGTGTACGTGCGTTTATTCCATTCAAATATTATCACACATCTGGAATAAAGATGATGTGCTGGAAAACAGCGGACATTATCTTAGATAAAGGGGCTTGTATGTGAACCGGTCCAATCAGTTGGGTTCTCTGAATTCAGTAAATAGATTCAGTGTTTCTGGTTAATCTAAATAGCATATTAAAGTTAATGTTTTTTTGTTTGTATTTTATGCACTGCCATACCGCTCAATTTATAAATTATTTATATATTTTATTATATGTGGGCACGATATGCACGCCACTTACTGTACGTTAATTTTACTATGCCTATAAGCTTTAACACTTTGAATTGAAACGTTAACTCACTTCACTAAGTGAGTTAATGTTGTTGAGAAGAGTAGAAGTGCAAGCTATAAGTTGACAAAATTTAAGCGCAATCGGATAAATGGTATGGCGGCGCATAAAATACGAATAAAACAAACATTATTTTTTATGTAGATTATACCTACGTAAACAACTATACTAATTATTAGGATACCACACTATTAGGGGTAAGATTACACTCAAACTGAAATAAAGTGTCTAGGTCACGGTACGTGCTTCCAGTCGACGCTATTTACAAACAAGTGTGTGCGAAACGTTTGGAATGCGGTTCGTGGTTTGATACGGCGCATAGTTATCGCGATCGCGATAAGAGCCATAATGTTCGCCGATAGCGGTAACGGTAAGGTGTGCTAAATCTTGTAACCATAACTCGGAACGATTATCCTGAAGTATCCCATGCAATATGCAAGGCAATCTTCTTTTTTTATAGAATGAGTGTGACAAACTCGCACATAGTCCACCTGATGCTAAGTTGATGCTGTTGCCGATAGGCATCTACATCTATCATCGGTTAAGAATCAAAATGTAGGTGCGTTGCCGCCCCTGAGCTCTTACAAGGCAAACAGCGTTACCAGTAAAAACTATTTCCAGTTCTTTACACTCACCGTTCCAAACACAGCAGCATTAAGCTGCTATTTTAGGCTGGTATTGTGTGAGAGCGTGGTTTTTCCCCGATTGAGCCGACTTATTGGTGCTAAAACTACGATACAACTTCAGATTGGCTCTACCACATATGATCAAGTTCTGGATACAAATATGCCTCCCGTAAAGAGGGAGTCCTAAATCTTCCTTTTTTGATATTATAGTCGTTTTATAATTTAAACACTTTTAAAATTTAAAACGACTACAATCTATAGCTTATTATTCGTCCGATGTAATAACGATTGTTCGGTAAAATCGATGGTAGGTTTGGACACAGTGTCAAATATACTTAACAGGACACAACACTCAACTGACTACAGCACATCTCACGTCAAGTATAGACTGTAAATAATGGTAACGAATTACTCGCTAGCGTACTGTTGACCTTCCGAACTTGTTCGGGACCATCTGAAAATCAGCGTTGCAAACTCGCCGCTGATGCTAAGATGGTCCCTTTCACCACTTTATTATACCACATGATTTTTGTTTTAATATGTGTGTGCCTGTGTATGTTTCCATACACATATAATATGTGTACTTATTTTTTCTTAATAAGTCATTTTTCCTTTAATTGTAATGTATCAAGGTGTAGATGTAAGACAACAGAGTAACAAGACACGAAACATTTGTACTTATTCCCCCAGAAAAAATACCTGACCAGGTTGGGATTCGAGCCCTGGATTAGGGACGTTCTAACCAACAGTGCGATTGTGTAACCCTGGTAGGAATCATTTGTCGATGGTAATCACTCCGCAAGTCGTTTATGTTTTGTCATTATGATATTATTCTTTTTATAATGTGAGGATGTCATCATGACAAGAGTAAATTGGCAAATAAGCTTCCATCTACGACTGCATCACTACTTACTATCTGTTGGCGACGCGCCTATAAGAATGTTTCAGTTTATTAAGTCAACCGATGACGAATAACTTTTCAAAGACTTATTGTCCAATAAAAATGTTCTGATAAGAAAATGCTTAGTTAAATCTTAAAGAAATGTCGAATTAATGGTATGAAGGTCTTGGGTTCGACTCCCAGGCCGGACTAGTTTACTGTTTTCTAAGTAATATCTTTCAATAAATTCATATAGGGAATTTTATGTTATAAATTATGTTACCGGATTTGTTCCCCGGTTGAAATCGTCTTTCCAACGATGTAAATTCAAAGGAATATTAAAGTGAAGTTAGAGATCGGATTGGTTCCCCGGTCGAGATGATCACTCTGTGCACAAACAGAATTAACGGAAGTTAATTGCATAAGTATTGTCTTGTATAAGTATGATACGTTTTGTACGAAAACAAATGCCTATTTGTTATGATCGATTAATGAAAACATTCACTTGTATTGTTATCTGATAAGAAACATGATAACTGATAAGAATCTTATCAGAGATAGTTTCCTACTGTTTGAAAATTATGTAGAAGCACTTACTTATTTAATATTGTTAAAATTAAGTGTATTTCAGACTTTCATTTTTTCTGATAGCCGAGAGCCGTGCAAAGTTAGTTGTTCAAATAGTGTGAGTTCACGGAAGCACGCTGGCCACGCCCTTAGGAGGCCGAATATGTAAAAATTTAAAATGTTTGTAATTTCAGCAATTTATGTAAAAATGACTTGTAAAACATTTCAGGTTGATTGTACGTGCTAAAAAGGTGAATTCTGTGTTATTTTTATGTGAAAATTCCTGTGTATAAGTGAAATAATGATAGTTTTGTATAAGAAATTTAAAAGTGTTTTAAATAGTGAAATAAATAGAGAAAATGTAAATTAAACTATTGTATTAGTTAACATATGTATAAATTCAAGTGGGAAACATTGTTTTAACTTTCTGTGTTAAATATTTAAGAAGTTTGGATTTTGAATTTGTGATTAAAATAGGCATGTTTTGTTTTATAAATTAAAGGATTTTTGTGATACGAAAAAATAATATATATCATGGTGTAGATATTGTTTTGTGCTATCTAAATAGATAACTTGTATTTATGTATGATTTATGTGAATAAAGAAATTAAGTGAAACGTGAGAGAGTAATAGTACAAATTCATGTTGTTAAGTTGCGCAGGCACGCGAATGGCGCGGCTCACTTTCGCGTATAGCTCTGGGGGTAGCTTAGTGAACGGGTTTTATTGCAATTCGCGAAGGATCTCCTAGGTGTGTGTTACTTGCAGTATTACAGTGGCTGCAAATAACCGCCGGTACGACAAACTCCGCCCACGTTGAGTCCCGCGATTCCGTGAGGCGTCGAGGTCACCGGCCCCTAGGTGATTCTTGGCACTTTATGCGTTGCGTGCATCTAGTGCCTAGTCGCGTCATAAAGTGCCACCGTTGCACTTCCCCCAACCCTTTTGGTGTACAAAAGGGGTAGGCAGTGCCCAGAGTGTCGATAGCCACAAACTTTTTATCACCATATTATAGACAGGGCCTTTTAGAGTTCGACTGACGTTAGGGTTATTAACATGTCAGGTAGGGATAAGGGGGAGCCACCCCCTTCAATAAGAAAACCACCAGACAAAAGAACAGGTGTGTTGGATCGACCACTGGTTGTGAGGGATCTGTCGAACCCGGAACGCACGAGGGTCGTGTCCTCCTTCTCACAGATCCCCCAACGAAAACCCGTCTCGCCACGGAAGGAGCCCGCACCGGGTGCTGTGCTCACGCCGGCCGTATCTGAGCATACGGCCAGGCAAGAACCACCGCCCCAGCAGCAGCGAGCAGCGAAAACGGCTAGACGCCATACTCCACCGGAGACCGAAGCCTCTTTATATGAAAAGAGGCAAAGGATTGGCTCCCAACTGTCCTCCGACGAAGCACCGTCCACATCGGAGGAGGATGATGATTACCACCATCGGGTGACGCAGAAGAAGGTGTTGAGATCACCACCCAAATCACCATCTCCACCGCAACTCCCCCCCCCCCCGCTCCATATCGCCGGACCGACGAAGCCGAGATTCGGCCCAGTATGAGCAGGGAGGTGAAGAATCCTACAGTTGGGGGTCCACTACATATGCCACCCTCGCTGCATCCGCCGGCCGGTCCTCTCCGGCGGCAACGACCAATCCGTCCGGGCTTCCACAGGACGATGGCCAACGGCCATCTACCAGTTATGCCCATATGGTAGCTGCACCAGCAGTACCACGACCACCTTCGGCGGCAGTGCCAACAGAGAAGCCTGCCGACCAAGATAAGACCCGCTACCCGCCCATAGTGGCAGAATGTCTACCAGATTGGACGAGGCATTTTAAGGAGCTCAATAGAATGTTGGGCCACCCCTTAAATGCCCGTCCATTCGGGAAAGGCGTGAGATTCACCCCGCAAAGTGCAAAGGAATTCAGGACAGTCCAACGATATATGATCGAGTTGACTAAGGAAGTACCAACACTATCGTGGTATTGCTATACCCCGGAAGAGGACAAGCCCACTAAAGTGGGCATCCGGGGTCTACCAATGGGCACGGACACCAAGGACATAGAGGAGGCTATTAAGGCAAAAGGCTTCCCCGTCAAATATGTCAAAGCTATCCCACCGCGTAGAAGCAGACCTGGCTGCATATACTTTGCCCAATTTGACCACCTGAGCCTGGAGCAGCTCAAAGAACTTTACAAAATCGACGAACTCCTCTTTATGAGAGGAGTAGTCATCGAGGCCTGGCAAAGGAAAGTAGGACCGGCTCAATGCCACCGCTGCCAGGCCTTCGGCCATGCATCCGCAAACTGCTTCAGGCCAGTGAGATGCGTGCGCTGTGCCGGGGAGCACATTGCAAGCCTTTGCCCTCGGGGTAGAGAGGAACAACCTACATGTGCCAATTGTGGTAAAAACCACACGGCAAACGACCGCCGCTGTCCAGTCCTGAGGAGGACTGCAAGGAGGCAGGGGATAACCTTACCGGGGTTACTCCCGGAGGCCCCCAAAAAGACCTCCCAGAGTCGCCCGAAGGCTGTAACCATTCAGCAAGACGGGTGGGCTACCATTACTGGGAAGGGCAGGCAACCAGCCCCCCCCCCCACCCGTAACACCTAAAGAAACGGTGGAACCCGCGGAGATAAGGGCAACCACCGGGGCGACTCTACAGCCCCCCGCCAATCCTGCCACAGAACGGCAACCCTCCAAGAAGAGGAGGCGGGAGAGGAACAGGAAGAAGTCGCAGCCTCCTCAGGCTGTAACCTCTACCCCGACACCAACTGCACCAGTAGCCTCCCAGGTGCAGGTTACTAGGGAGAGAACTAGGAGCATGGGTGGAGTGCCAGAAAGGGCTGAACATAGAGCCCGCTCTGCTGGAAGAGCACGCCCCACCCAAAAGCACAGTGAGCAAATCCAGGACACCCAACACCCGAGACAATTGCCAACGCCTTCCCACAGGAGAACACCTACCACCGGCCTCGAAACAGCAGACGCAATCCAGCGTCTGGTTGGTATTGCCATCGAGGTCGGTACGCAGGTCCTGGCAGATATCAGGACCGGGACAGACCCAATCACAGCCATTATGAAGGCGCTGGCAAACCTCCTAGCCCGGCACTATGGAGGAGAGTAACCTGCGCCTCCTATACTGGAACCCGGACGGTATACAGCAGAAGCTGCATGAACTCCGCACTGTTGCCCAGCAACAGGATCTGCACGTCATCTTGCTGGGAGAAACGAAGCTCAACCCAAGAACGCACATAAAGCTGCCCAATTACCACCTGTACAGAAGGGACGAGGTCACTGCTCAAGGGGCTGCCTACAGAGGGACGGCAGTTCTAGTGAGGAGGGACATCGTCCACCAGGAACTGGAATTACCACCATACCAGTCAATGCGTTCTATCGGCATAAAAATGGAGGCGGCGGGCGAGGAACTTAAGATCTATGCAGCATACCGCCCGCCAGGGACTCCATTTTGCCCCTCAGACATCCGGACAATAATGGAAGGCGACACGCCCACTATCGTCGCCGGGGACCTAAACGCCAAACACCCGGCGTGGGGGTCCAGAGTGATCACCCCGCCGGGTCGTGAACTTTACAATGATGCAGAAGACAACAACTATGACGTTTTAGGTCCCGAGGAGCCAACGCACATCCCGTCCAACTCACGGCAGTATCCGGATGTATTGGACATCGTGCTCTCCAGGAACATCAACTACCCAGTAGTGGTAGAGGTGCTATACGACCTGAGCTCACAGCACCTCCCGATTCTGATAACCCTTGGCACAAAGGCGGTGACCACGCCGCCCAGAGCAACCAAGACACGTGTCGACTGGAGGCGCTACGCACAACACCTGCAAGCGAGACCTCCAGCACACATGCCTATAAGCACAGCGGACGACGTAGAGGCCGCTGCTACTAGAATAACTAAAAACATCCAAGAGGCCCTCAACGCGGCCTCTACGATCGTCCCGATAACAGCAAGGCGTGACGATCTGCCGCGTGAGATAAGCGTGCAGATCAAGCGCAAAAGAGCGCTGAGAAAGCTCTGGGCGCGTACTCGCTGCCCCAGAATAAAAACGCAACTAAACAGCGTATCGGAGGAGCTGTCGGTGGCAGTCCAGGCCTACAGAGGAGAGGCCTGGGAGCGGCGCATATGGAAAGCGGATGAGCATGATGCGTCGCTCTATAAACTGAACCGACAGCTGACAAAACTAGACTTCCCGTTTGCCCACTGACCAACAGTGTGGGCGAACGTTGCTATGATGCCAAGGGCAGAGCGGATATCCTGGGAGAGCACTTCGAGGGGCAATTTATGCCGAACCCAGCGAGTGCGGAGTTCATGGAGCTTCATGCCCGGAAGGAAAGTCGCGTACAGGAATTCCTGTCGTCGCCCGCGCCACCTCTTGCAGGAGAGTGGTTCATCTCCCCCGCTGAACTGCGGAGGACAGTAACCCGCCTGCAACCGAGGAAGGCGCCTGGGCACGATAGGATTACCAACGCTGCACTCCGAGAGCTGCCCAATAAAGTCCTAGTAGAGATTGGTCGACTCTACAATGGGATATTGCGGACATCCCACTTCCCGGAGGAATGGAAAAAAGGCAAAATTATCGTCTTGCCGAAACCCGGGAAGGACAGGCGTAAAGCTTCCAGCTACAGGCCGATTACGCTATTACCACACATAGCTAAACTGTTCGAAAGATTGCTGCTAAGACGTCTCCGTCCGTGCATCCAACTTCGGGCGGAGCAGCACGGATTCAGGAGGGGTCACTCTACAGTCACACAGCTGACTAGAGTGCTGCACCTGCTTGCGGCAGAGTACAATCGCGGCCGCATATCGTTGGGCGTCTTTCTCGACATCGAGAAGGCGTTCGACCGGGTGTGGCACTCCGGATTATTATACAAACTACACGAGCAGACCAGTGTCCCCCCTGCTATGTTGCGGTTAATGGCGTCTTTCCTGGAAGACAGGAAGTTTTATGTCTGCATAGAGAACGCCGAGTCCGCAACAAAATCCATCAGAGCCGGCGTTCCACAGGGCAGCTGTTTGTCTCCAGTCCTGTACGCGGCTTATACTAACGATATACCCACATTGGCAGGCAGGCTGCAAGAATGGGAGGACGATGTTGAGCTGGCGCTATACGCGGACGATAGCGCCTATTTCACCTCGTCCAGAAGAGCCCATATAGCCACTGCCAAAATGCAGCGTCTACTGGACCTGCTGCCACCATGGCTAAATGAGTGGAGGATGGTTGTCAACGTTGGTAAGACAACCGCTCTGCTCACTCGTCGCCTTAGGAACTTACCACCACCACTGACTCTCAACGGCCAGGAGATAGCGTATGAGAAGGCCGTGACTTACCTTGGGTGCCGGATCGACCGGGCGCTGCGCATGACTGCGCACGTCGACTTCGTCGTCCGCAAGGCCAGATGTGCGCGGGCGATGCTCCGTCCGGTCCTGGCATCCAAACTACCATTGAAGACTAAGATCCGGATATACAAGATGTATATCCGGACTATTACCACCTACGCTGCTCCGGCCTGGTACGCGCTCCTGAGCACAACCCAGAGGCGGCGACTGCAGGCCCAGCAGAATCTGACATTAAGGACGATTGTCGGAGCAGGTCGTTACGTCCGGAACGACGTAATAGCAGCCGACTTAAAAGTCTTCGTGGCCCGGATGGCGCGCGGCTTGTTCGACCGTGCTGACAACGGGCCACACGAACATCTCAACGGCTTTGCGCCGTTGCACACTCGGCCACCGGACGGGCGACCTCTTCCAAGAGAACTCCTCTCTATATGTGATTAGAGAGTCGAGTAACAACCCACAATGCCGCTGAAAGGCCAACTTTGACTTTCAACCGGATAACCTCTCTTTTTTCCGTAGTAGGTTAACTACGGAAAAACTATCACTATACACATCGGATAGACAACCTCCTAATTTTCCATAGTCGGGTAAACGACTATGGAAAAATATTCACCACATACGGATATTCCGGATAGAAAGAAGCCACCTACAATAATAGGTGAAGAAAAGGACTGCCCCATAGTAATGGGGCATGAGGATCGTCCGGGCAATGGGGTTTACCCCGAGGCCCGATACCTGTATTGCACCTCGGTGCAATCAGACGACAAACTGGTTGGTTGCAATTCGTTCGGGAATCAAACCAGCAGTCAATAAGAAGAAGAAAGAAAAAGTGTAGGGAAGTGATAGGGAAAAGTGATTACTCTCTCACGGAACGGTTTGAAGATAATTGCTGTTTTATTCCCAAGAAATTCATCCCTCAAAGTTATACAGTCCACATCGAAGAATTAAGGCGTCGGGACCGGGACGACTTCGGAAGACCCGTAATCCCCGTCTGAACCTACTTGCTGAAAAAGAACGAGGTTATCGCCCTTGTGTGTTACTCCGTTGCGGAGATCACATACGTTGTTCCCGAACCCAACGTAGGCATTATAGGAGGCCGGATCGAGAGAAGCCTCGATTCCTCCCTTCTGTTTCTTAATCGAAAGTCGAGTTCCGCTTGGTTCTTTTTCACTATCAGACGGTATAGTAGTCAAGTATTGTCTAATAAGAGTAAAAAAGATAATATTCTAGGTATAAAAATGGCA
Organism: Parnassius smintheus behrii; assembly: GCA_036936625.1. Taxonomy (NCBI): domain Eukaryota; kingdom Metazoa; phylum Arthropoda; class Insecta; order Lepidoptera; family Papilionidae; genus Parnassius; species Parnassius smintheus. The sequence goes on from JAUPFT010000017.1 coordinate 12,742,689, forward strand.
TCGATACTCAATACATTTACAAAACACAAACGAAATGAAATTTTAAACATCAAAACAAAATTTTCCGAAAAATTCCAACGAAATTTTCACATTCGCACTGCTGCTGGTACTGTGAGCGGCCCTAATATTTTCTGACCCAAAATTTAAAGATGTTTACTTTGTTGTAAAACCCGAAATTGGTTGAACCTAATCCCGATCTCTGTTTATGTGTGACTTATGTATAAAACTTATTCAGAAATGTATAACTTATACTTATACTAAATTATACTATTATAATTATTGTACTTGTACTCATCCAATGATAATCAACGTGTTTGCTTCGTAAGAAATTGACATAAAATAGCTTAGCCTATGTGTTATAGCATGTGTAAAAATGTATTCGCTAATGCTAATATCTTGTACTCATGCGTAAACTTTAATAATTTTTACCTTTACACCTTTATTATTTTTATAAGGCTTCGACTTTTGCCAAAAAATAAAGTTGTGGATACTTATAGTTTTAAATTTCCTATCGAAATAAGCCATACAACTCCGCCAAGTGACCACAGTCGTAAATACTATATAAACTTCTTCATCACCCCAAAAGATTCCACTGCTGGACGCCCTGTCTGCAGGCAGATTGGCGATTGCACTACCATACGTTTCGCATATTTGACGCTACTCTCTGTCCCTATAAATACCCAGACTACGTCTGGCGTAAACGAGTTCGTTATATTGTCATGTGTCGAAAGCCAGCACATATCTTTTTGGTATTTTTCTAGGTCGACTGTATCTTCTTACGAAACCTTCGGGCCGTAATGGCTTAAGTAAAAACTATGAATAAAAATTGTGAATAATAAAATACTTATCAAATATTTCTTTTTCTTTCAGGTAATTTTAAAATGTCTTGAAAATTAATTTGGTAAGTATTATATTTATACTAATGGGTGTTCTTTATGTCAATACGGCTGCTGTATTTATGTTCCTTACACTTAATGGTGAGAAAAAGCATTTTTTTTTAATTAAGCGAATTTATTTAGCCGTAAATCGGAGTATATATTAACTTCTAAGAGATTGATTACAGATATAAAGAGGTCAAAGACTCACTTTTGACGTTTTCACATAATTTTTAATATACTAAATTATAAAAGTTACTTTTATAATTTATTATAAATTAAACATGAGCAATATAACTGTTATATTGTTCATTGCTCTTTTCATTAGATGACAATATAAAGAGACAGGTATAGAGATGATTAATACTTAATTTAAGTAAGCGATAGTCAAAGATTAAGTTACGTCGATAATATTTAACTAGTGAAAAACTTAAGAATTAATTTCTTCGTTATTGTGTGTAAGCTTTGATCAATTTCTTGAATTTGGTAAATGTGTTAAAATAACTTATAATCAACAAAATAACTACTATTTTGTTGATTATTAGTTATTTTAAGGAGCTATAATGAAGTTAAAATCTACAGCCGTTTTCAAAAACACGTTACAAGAAGCAACTGTGAGATCGTTAAAGCATTTCAATAACTCTTGAAACAATCGGTGATGCATACCGCTAATACTGTAACTTAGTATATATTCGTGGTAGAGCCACACTTCTGGATATTTTTAACTTGACTGAGAAACCACTTCGTTTTTTTACCGGCTTCAAAAAGGTGGAGGTGTTCAATTTGACTGTATGTTTTTTTTAATGTGTATTACCTCATAACTTTTCCCTGGGTGAACCTATTTTTATGATTCTTTTTTATCTGAAAGCTGGTGGTTCTCCTGTAGTTCCATATACAAACATTTAATCGAAGATCTGACCAGTAGTTTTTGAGTTATCTTTAATAATGCGTATTTCATTGACTTCGAATACATTGATGATGTTCTCATTTTATTAAAGTCGGTTGTACAACATTTTTAATTTTACTACTTGTTACTATCTCGTTCATAGTACAAGTGCAAATATCATTGTAATACTGTTGTTTTATATGATAAATGACATGAAACGAATAACCATTTTACTGTAAGAAATTCTTTCTTTATCCTCAGTGGAGAAAAATGAAACAATTTTTGAAATAAGTAAGTGGTTTTGAATTAAATTTTAATTTAGTAATTTCTAAAGTTGCCGAAATTCATTTTGTTTTGCTTAAAGTATTATATGATAATTAAATTTATCGCCACAAAATCATTGAGTTGTACAAAATAATATATATAAATCAATGCCCAAAATACGATATCGAGCAAGGTCTTAAATCCGAAAATAAAGTAACTACGCGAATATAAAACAGTCGGTCGAATATAAATACAGCGACATCAAACGGTGCTGCGCGGCGGGATAAATAGCGGGAGGTGACCTTGAACCAATGGGGTTGGAGCGACTCGTATGGATCCGCTTTTTGCCTTTGCCTTTTAAACTTATTGATAAATTTGTTATCCCACGAACTTGTGAAAGTAAGTCTTGTCGAGTGTTTACCTGAGTGTAAACATATATACATAAAATCTTTTAAAGACAGACGGAGTGCACAACAGTCGCATATTTTAATAGTGTGATAAGTGATAACGATCGCGTATCTCAGTGACAGCTATATCTAGATCCTATGTTGGAACCGGCTAGAGGAGTTTAGATTTGATGTGATTGTCCTCGCGTCTCTGACAAAGCATGAGGTTAATTTTATATACTTATATTTTTTATATTGAACAAATATGATAAACGAGCATACAGTCATCATAGACTCTCTACATCTATCCTGGAATAAGAATCTAAATGCAGATAAAATAATAAATAAATTATTTGTTTCATTAAACATTAAAGTTACATTATGTGATCAGTGATCGAAGCCACCTAGTAAGCAAAATAATGCCTGTAACAGGTGACTTGGCACTTCTTTGGCTAAGAATTACAATATTATTAACGGAATAAATAACTTATAGGAAATAATAAAGATAATAAAAACATGACTAGTATCTTACAGTCAGTCTCATAACATTAATACATCAATAGTTATTAGGTTGTTTTTTACATATATAATGTGTATGTGTTTTCAGTAGTTGTAGTATGTGGTGTGGTATACAAATTTGTGCATGTTGTATGAGTAGTGTGTGAGTATGTACTGTGTATGGGTGTAAGTATTCAGTATCTGTATTGTAATAATGAATGTGAGTTAAAAAATGTGTAATCAATTTCTTACATTCTTATTTGTTTTGTTGTAGATCTCTAGTTCTTTGTTTAATTTGTTGTATTGTAAACCGGAGCGACTTGAGTATTGTTTACTAGCAAATGCAGTTTTGGATTTATTTAATGCAACGACAGCTTTTCTTCTTTTTTGTTTAATGCTGTCATCGTAAGTTAAAGTTTTATGTTTTTTTTTTTTTTATAATACTGTGAGTAGATTATACAGCTTTTCCACTGATAGGACTTTAGTGATAGAGTAAAGTTTATCAGTTGGAAACCTTCTTATTTTGAAGTGCATTACTTTTAAAAGAGCACGTTGTTTTTTTTTGTTTTTTTTTTTTGCGGATGGAAAATCATCTAATGACGCCTTTCGCTCTGGGTGGAGCGTAAGGGAGTGTCAGACTTTTACTGACTAAAAACCATCCGTGTTCCTTCAGTGCCCTTACGTTCCGGAGCCGCGGTATCTCTTTCGAACAGCCCGCAGCCCCGGCAGGCGTCGGCCCTTGCGGGCCCCTTCCCGCTGCTGACAGCTCTTTGAGGCGCGCGTGGAACAAAACGCGCCGTCGACACGGCCTGTCGTCGTTAGACGGACGTACGGCGAGCTACCTATTGCTCGCCGTCCACAGGCCCACGCCTACGGTGGCCGGGGACCACGACGTAGCCCCCGACGCCCGGGGACGGCATCCCATTCCGTCTCGCTCCGGACCATGGCTTCGACCAGGGCCGGACGCGAGAGGTCGCCGCCGCCTATTGCCGCTACGAGAACACGGCGGTGCTCCGCCCAAGCAGGGCACACCTCCACGGTGTGTTCCACCGTGTCCTCCGGTCCATCCTCGCAGTGGGAGCACCCGGGCGTTTCCTCCCGCCCGATTCGGTGCAGGAACCTCCCGAACATACCGTGTCCGGTGAGGACCTGCGTCAGGCGGAAGGTGAGGATGCCGTGGCGTCTCTCAAGCCACTCATCAAAGAGGGGTCTTATCGCCGCTATAGTGGCGTGCCCAGCACGGGGTTGCGACAGTCGCTCTCTCCATGTCGCCATGAGATCGTGCCGGAAGTCTGTCCGCTGCGAGACAACTTGCCGCGGCAGCGGGGTTTCCCCCCGCCATTCGTGCAGGCGTGCGAGCACTATCGCCTCCAGATCCCATGGCGGCAATCCGGCAAGGTGGCTCGCCGCCTCGCGGGAGATCGTGCGGAACACCAGTTTGGTTTCCGCAAGAGGCGCTGAAGAGTACGTTGTGCGCGTTTCATCTCCAACATTTTGGTTTTACCCGTCCATCCCAAGATTGGGATGCAGTATGTGACTGTGCTAACGCTATATAGATTTCCGTTATATTCATATGGAAAAAGCGGCTCCCGATTGCTCTCACGGCAATTTGACTTAGATTTACCTTGTCTGGAGCCAAATTGTGTAGATTGTAGAAGTTTATATTTGATTAGATTATTTACGAGTAGTAGTAGTATTTAAAGAATTCTCCGTATTTTTTAAAATTGCCGGGAGAATTGAAATTGGTCTATAGTTACCAACATCACCTCGAACTCCACTCTTGTACATTGGAATAATTAAAGATTTTTATAGTGAGTTTAGGAATATAACTTTTAGTTATTTTCAACTACAATAGGTGAGTTTTTTATCAGTTGATTTTGGTCTCACTCTATACGTATTTAACTTCAAGACTAGATTTTCTACCGTCTATATGCAATGCCTCTAATTTAGTTTCTAGCATAGTAATATGGTTCCTGTCCTACTTTGCTTAAGTTTCCAGTTCGTTAATTCTCTGCCAAAGATTCTCATTTTTGTAGTAACTGGTAAGACACGAGTTCTCAATATTATATATAATTAGACTGATGTACGTCTCTTTAAGTAGGGCATTGACATTTTTAAGATCTGCAACTTGCGATGCAAAAAAGGATGTCATTAGCTTTTGCATTTCTTTTTTAAAATCATCCATCTGGTCAGCAATGGAGACTTCCATCTGGGCTCTCCATCTCTTATTACGTTGAGAAACAAAGTTTGGCGGTGTTAAACGAGATAGTTCACCGATATTGTACCGTTTCAGACGCAGATTTGTTTAAAATAATGTTCGTTTCTATTAAGTTGTTAGAACTGCTAGCTCAGGGCACGTATTTTTAATAATAGGTGTTTGCGGTGGAGTTCTCTTTACCGACATCGTGTACCAGAATATAAGATAGCACAAACAGTAAACGTTGAGGAGTGTAATTACTAATTAGTGAGCTCAAACTAATTAGCACTATAAGAACAGGGGTCTACGTATTCTGGTGGTTATAGACGTTTTCATACAAATATACTTTCCTTCCAGTATACCTCTGTACTTTGGCAAATAGTAATGAATGCGCTTACCGTTTTGGTTGATGCGCTCCTTCGTAATTGGACGACCTTAGTAACACCTCTGGAGGTGGCAACAGCAAGGTGCTGGGCGATGTTTCGGGTGACGACACCAAACAAGACAAGGACGGTGAAGCTATTGTAGCGATGTCCTCATAGTTATGCACTCCTATTATTTGATTTATTTTGCGAATTTGTTTTTAAAATTAAATCAAAATAGTATAGCGGTTTAACATTTAATACGTCTGAACTCGTCGGAGGTCCGGGGGGAAGATGAAGGCAGATGCGTTCTCACCCCTGTGGACTAAGATAAAATGCTTAGTTTCCAGTAAAAAGGGTTTCCGGTTCTCACAGGTTAACACAGCATTAAGCTGCTATTTCACGCTGGTATGTACGTAGTGGATGTTGTACGAGTACCCATTCGTGCTACAACCATAATATATAGCTGCAGCGCGACTTTACCACGTATAGAAATTGAATACAGTTTAAGAATTTAGTAAGATATTTTTATTGATGTGAAATAAAATTTTGAGAAATTCTATACGGAGACCTTACCGTTATCTACTTTCATATGCTTAGTACAACGGCGCTACCGGAACATCTTATTGGATATCACGGCTTTCTAGCGCTATGAAAAATGTTTGCCGCGTCGCCTCGCTACGGGCCTCTTGTTCACACGACACGAAACAAGTATTTCTATGGCCTACAAACAAATTTTATGGGGCCCTTATGCAATTTATGAATGTGAAGCTCTTCAATGAAAAATTCCTCGTGTACCGTTTTTAATGATAAAAACGGTTTATAACATTGATTGAGCAGTTCCTAACAGCCACAATGCTTGTGCAAGTGCTTAATATCTATTGTTTTCTAGTTACACAACTATTACGACATAATAAACGATTTGGGTTTTTTTAACTCGTCATATTGTCATTACCGAAATATCTATGACTTCTCTCGCCCTTGCCCTACAAAAAAAACTCGCGCCTACGTGACCCGCTCGTCAACTATTTAACATATTTTTGTGGATACCATCTTATTTTGTTGATGATGACGGTCCCGACGAAAGGTCACGGTCGTTTACGAGATCACTTTCGAGTACTGTCGAAAGCTATAAGTTGCGAGGATTTATAAGGAGGTGTTAAAAGAAGAAAGAAATAATATTTATTCGGAGCCAATAAATTAAATACAGAAAAAAATTATTTTATAATTAATATTGGATTGCAGCATCGAAATGGTCTCCGACTCAGCATAAGCTTTTGCAGCGTTGTCGCAGCACTTTAGTAGACAAAAATTCACGAATTAGTTTTGTTAATTACACGCTTTATGTAGAGCCATGTGGTGGCGGCCTAAGAGAATTCGTCACCCTATTTCTTCCCAGAAGTGTAGTAAGAAATAACTATGGTAAACGCCTGAAAAATCTTACGGCCCGTGATAGATGGCGGTATAATTCAAGTCGTAAAATATCCATTTCCAGTCCATTAGAAATCCAAAAAAATATTTGCACTAACACTAAACGATATGATCAGAAATAGCCACAATATACTTACTAAATGTTTATGTATCTATTGATATAATAGTGTATTAAATTTTAACCATGATTATTTTAGCAAGAATCCGAATAGCCCGAACAAGGCTTCGGTATTCCCGAGGTCGGATCAACTTATACGATAATCCAATAGAGAGATTACTTAATTAAGTGTAGCGTCTTTAACCTATAGATTAACCTCATATGGATCCTTCGTTTTTTTGCCTTACCTATCACGCTTGACAAGCGTAGTTATATCTATGCGTAGAACAATAACTTTTTATATAAACATGAAGTGACTGACGAACTTATAGTCCACCAGATGGTAAGTGGCCACTGCAGCCCTTGGTCACTTGCATAACAAAACATAAACAACATAAATAAAGAAGGCTACAGATGTGTTCTCTGAAGACTAAGATGGAATGCCTCAGTCACATCGTAACGTCGTGCAGCGAATCTGTCAAACTGTTCATCATCTTCCTAATTATCACCACTGCTGAACAAATAGGGCTTTCTCAAAGACTATAACAAAGCGACAAGAGCCACATTCATACGTCGACTTCCCGCATATACTACCAAGAGGCCTATTCGCTAACTTTGTTGACATCAGAATAATGTCCTACCGAAGCTTCGACTTCAGCTTTGGCCAAAGTGGGCCGAAGTTTTGGCAGAAGCTAAGGTCTCTAGCAACTGCCGTAATGGAACCTCCGATCAACAATACCAACATGGAAGGAACTGATACGAATGAGTGAGAGCGCGATGGACGGGACGATGCGCGGGGGTCACACTGCGTTGTGGACTTGCGCTGGCAGTACTAGTGTAATATAGTGTAGTATATTATTAAAGCCAAACTTGAACTGAATTACTTACTGATTAAATCCAAATCCAAAAATAATACTCACTTTGTAGTATTTACGTCGTGTTTTATAAGCCGTGGTAGAGCTCTTATTAGAAAAATTATGGAGCATACGACGGAATGTACGTTTCTGAATTGAATTAAGTTAGCCTGCAAGTTATTAAACCAGGTGGTAACTACGGAAAATATCCCCCCCCCCCCCAGATGAGATAATCTATGGGTAAGAACTGCGCTAGTATGCGCAGTTTAGTATGTCTATCTATCGAGAGCGATCTAATACCTATCTGTGTATTATCTATATAATATGAAGCTAAGATATTTGTTTTTATATTACACGGTGAATAAGCGTAGAGTAAAGTTCTTGATTGCCATTTATACGCCTAATAAAACCCTAACACTGTTTCTAACGAAGTGTGAAGAAGCAATTTTGGCTAGTCTCACGGAAAAACTTCATTCAAACAATGACTTTTATGCAAAATCAGTCGTGTGACTGGGAACACGCGTACAACAATAGCTTTGCGGACAAGATAGAGTTCGTGGCGATATACGTCTCATTCACACTTGCTAATTTTAACAACTTTCCATTTTCTCGACTGCAAAGTTAATGTAGTAAATGCCATAAAACTACTGGGTAAATCCGATGTCAACAGTTTGTTGGTAAGTCGGCGTGTGAGAAAATTGAAAGCTAAAGATGGATATATTATTCAGGAGAAAATTTTAAACATGCAATTCGATGGATAAAACCCACATAAACAACTTCAAACGACATCGTCTGTCAGTATTTTACCACAAGGTGTAAGGGAAATCCATTTTATAACAAACTTATTAACTATATTTGTATGTCTTTTCGAGACTGCTTCGTCAGTCGACAAATCGAATGTTTGTTAACTTTCATTACCAACGACAATGCTCTCTGCTTTATCGCCGCTAGAGTTCTGAAGTTACGTAAAGAGTTTTAGTGAACTGTCACTAAAACTCTTTACGTAACTTCAGACCTACCATACAAAGGGACATCTACTGAGATGTCCCTTTGTATGGTAAATTAAGGTTCGAATTTGTGCAGTATATAAAAATATTTTTATGAGTATGTCAAATATTCATCATTGTTTTTCATTAATCACATTTATACTGTTGCCTGTTCCGAGTTTATATTCATTAATAGGAGGATATATTCGTTGACTTATATATTACTAGCGAAGGACCGGGCCGACAGAACAACTAAAGCGGACCAGTGCGTTGGCCCTAAAATAACAGTTTAGGGCCAACGCGAATCGGTCGACAGTGGTGCTCGCAGGACAGATTTGCCTGTCAACCTGTCACAAATATGTCTAGTTGCGTGGTAAAAGGATGCAAAAATTACGATACGAAGATTAAAAAGGAACATGGGATATCGTATCATCGGTTAATAACTTTATATTAATTTTGTTTCTATTAAATTATTATATAAACGCATTTTTAAAGTTTTATTTTACAGTTAGTTTAGTTACGTTACAGAGATTAGGTCAGGGTTGGATTCAGGTCCTCAAAAATATTGTACATGGAAAATAAAATTATACTATTTAAAAAAAAGTTATATCACGTTTGACGTTTCATGTTCCTTTTTTCCCATGTGTCGGGATTTTGGTGTAAGTTAAATTTTGAATATTGGTACCTAATATATTTTATATTCAATAAGGGTAAAACCAAAAGAGTACAAAAGAAACCATACCTGCTTAATTGAATCTGAAAATCTGATTCATAATATATTTTGAAATTCTGTTTTCAAATCGATTGCTTCTGGAGCATAGAGTTTTTATCGTGGTAACCCCTCATTATAGTGTATAAAAGATGCAACATAAATGCATCGATCGAGCACCGATTGACCAGAAAGGGAGCTAATTCTAATTTTATTAAAAAAACGCGGTACACATGTACAATACAGAAATTCTCGATATCATAGTGTTAATATTAAAAAGTAAAAGGACCCAATAACAATATAAGTCGATCTTTAAGTAAAATTATGGTATTTTTGCTTAGCATTATTACGATACTATATACAACAAACTATGAAATAATGGTATAATTACGATAATTATATATATGAAACCCGATCCTGGCTACATCATATTATGATATTATGACGTTTGTATTATGACAGATGCGCTACTTTTTCTTGTATGAAAAAGTTATAAGTAAAATATTTAGATGGCCCTATCCTTCCTTTTGAAATCATTGGATATATTAGTTTTAGTTTATCTTTTAGGTTATGCATATTATCCATATTAATACTCATGTTATTTGGTAGAGGGATTTTCAGAATTTATTTACTATTAGCATTTTATGTAATGCTCTCGTAAGAAGTCAACTTGAAACGAAACGCAAGTATTTGGAATCCACATAAAAGCAAGTATAGTGTCATGGTCGAAAAAATTCGAAATAAATTCGCACGATTTTTATACTTTAAGCAGTACGGAATCTATCCTTGTTTCGCACTGATGTATCCGAGTCTGTTTGTACTGGGGATGGTTGGTTACAGCCGCCTGAGTGTGAGGAGAGACATCACTCTTATTAAATATGTGTGGAAAGTATTACGTGGATGGATATATCACCCAGATGTGCTCGCTGCGTTAAAGCTGCGGGTGCCTAATAATTACGTGTGTTCTCGTCGTCGTCCCCCATTACTCCTCGTGCCCGCTGCTACGACGAAGTTGCTTCAGAATGCACCATGGTCACGTGCTATACACTATGTTAGTATCATCTCACAGGATATTGACATATTACCATGTAATGAGACTAAATTCATAATTTTTGCAGCATACAAATGCCTTGCAAATTGTAATGTTTTTAATTAGTATTTTATTTTACCATCATTTTGATAGATTTCATACTAGATATAAACTATTTATTGGTAAGTAGTTTTCTTATAGGTCTTATAGATTTGGTATAGCATCGCATTGGTTTCATAACTGTAATGATATCTTTACTTGGTAGAGTCATGCTGCAGTTATATTAATAGTATAGTTGTAGCACGAATGGGTCGGCTCGACCGGGGAGGAACCACGCTCTCACAGAATACCAGCGTCAAATAGTAGCTTAATGCTGCTGTGTTACGTATAGTGACCGTAGAGAACCGGAGACCCTTTTTACTCGAAACGAGACATTCCACCTGAGTCCTCACGGGTGACAACGTATCTGCATTTGGTTCGTAATCGAGGACAGATGTACTCGTAGATGTCTATGGACCACAGCAACCACTTACCATCAGGTGGACTGTGTGCTCGTTTGTCATCCTATCCTATTAAAAAAAATGTTATAATTGTGTAATAAATAAATAAATGTTCAATTTTGGAAAATTAGTATGTATTATCCCCAAATTAAAATCAGTAAGCCTTACAAATAAGAATCTAAATTATTAACAAATAAACTTTGCTTTTCATTCACGAAAAGCAAATGTTTTACGTTTCGAAAAATAATAAAAACAATTTTCATGGGCACTGATTGCAGACGATGGATGCACGTGGCACAGTACCGTGCTTTATAGCATTTTTTGGGGGAGGCCAATGTTCAGCAGTGGACTTGTTGCTTGTTGGTTGAAACAAGCCTTCGCGTCGTTTGCATATAAACATTTTCCCCGCGATATGTTTCCCAAACGCATAAACACGTATTGTTTACGGAAGCAGCAAGGATACACTAAATGCAGTCGTGATGGCCTCTTATTAGCCTTCAACATGATGTGTTAGTCATGCAAACAAAAGTTGCTTACCATCTGGAGAATTTATTTTTAACGTGTTTGGTGCTCCACTAATCTTGCGTGCATGTTTGGTACTGAGTCTTTGTGATTACATTTCATCGTTAAATTTGCAATCTGCTCATAATTACGCGACAAGAAGCAACAAGGAAGGATTCAGAAACGGACTGCGAAACTCAAAAATCGTGTGTGGAAATCCCCCTTTCGATTGGTTTTCGCATCGCTTTAATCAATTTATGCTTGGAGTAGTTTTCATACTAGTAATGTTAATAAATCAATAATATAGTAATGTCTAGTCTAGTAATGTTAATAATAAATAAATAGTAATTTATTGACTGCCTCTTTGGTCTGGTGATCTGGTGTTAAAAATGGGAACGTACAATATTCGATTCTTAAAAAAATCCATAACGATTATTTAGAGTTGGTAGTCATTTACAGTTTGGTTTGAATAATACCAGTGTAAATTAAAAACGGATAATTTAAAACACATGATTTATCAGTTTATTCCTATTTGTTGTTACTGCTTATTTCTAGAGGCACAGTTATAAAAATTTAAGATTGAAACTAGATTAAAAATAAATTTATTCTATCATTTTCAGTACAACTAGTAGGGATGTCGTTGTATATATTATTTATTAATTGATTTTCAACAATGGAGTCAAAATTAATGTCTCTTTCAAAGTGATCCATAATCAATTTTTTTTCTTTTTTCTATCACATCACATCTTCAACGAATTTTTTATAGCATTGGGTGACAAACGAGCACACAGTCCACCTGATGAAAGTAGATGCTATGGCCCATAGACATACACATTTATCCTTAATTAAGAATCAAATGCAAATGCGTTGTCACCCCTGAAGACTAAGATGGAATGCCTCGATCCCAATAAAAAGGGTCTCCGGTTCTCTACACTCACCATATTAAACACATCAGCATTACGCTGCTATTTTACGCTGGTATTGTGTGAGAGCGTGGTCCTGCCCTGGTTGAGCCACCACCTATTCGTGCTACAACTATAATATAGATGTAGCGTGGTTCTACCACGTACAAAAAGTTATTATAGAAGAAACAGTCTAAAAAGTTAAAGCCGAGTCACAAAATAAGAAGACAAACACAAAATTACAGAAGAAGCAGAAACTTTTTTATTCAATATAGATTATGTATAATACTTATTGAAAGTCACTTTTTTTCATTTACCACTGGTTCGCTAAAAAACCTCTGTACTGAGAAGAACCAGCAAGAAACCCAGCGGGACTAGTTTAAAAAAATAAGAGCTTACAATCATGCGTGTTACAATTAACAACACAATACAAATTAGAAATAGCTTGGTAGCGATCACCCTTCCCAGGGGTTATTATCATCCATAAATTCCTTAATATTGATATGATTATAGCGACAGTAGCCTAATGGCAGGGCGCGAACCGCGAACTCAAAAAGGTCGTGGGTTCGAATCCGCCATTCGACTACAGGCGTGAACCACTCGTAACACAAGCAATTTAAGCTGACCACGAGTGGTTAAGGGGAATATTAGTAATGTTTATAGCATTGTTAATATTCTTTAAGAAAATTAAAAAAAATATTAAAATAACCCTTTTTATACAAACTTAGTTTAATAAATTTTTTGAACTTTGTGTACTTACGTCAAGTTTTGTATATTTTCTAGCATTTTGTTGTAAAAGCGTATAGATCGCCTCAAAAATAAATTACTGATTCTGTGTAGTCGAGTAACTGGTACCTAAATGGTGGGATAATGAAATTATGTAGTGGTTATTTTAGCACGGTCTTGTATATGAGTTTTTTGCCTACAAAAATTTACTTTGACAAAGTGAAAAAAATAAACTTGTTTTATTTATGATTCATGTAATTTAAGGAATTTTGTAAATAAAAATTAAATTAAACAAATAATACATTAAAGAAACCAATTATTCGATTATTAGAATAGTTTTACCAATTATTCGCATAACAATGAATTTTAATTATCCAAACACTACGGTAATATACATATGTAGCGACATGTCATTGAAACGACGTCAAGTAAAAAAAGTTAATACTGGTTATTTTTTAATATTTTGCTTTGTTTGAAAAATTCAAATTTAAATTAGTGATAAAAACTATACAAGTTGTAATGAAATATAGATAACTTCATAATTCTTCGGATTTACGTAATTTTAAAACGATTAATGTGAAACGTCAAAAGGTATTTCTTAGATTTGGTTGACTAGTTTTCGTTAAAACGAGCCGTCGTGACCGAAGTTCGGTCGGGAGGACTTGATTGTTTTAAAAATCTATTACATGCAAAACCCATAAAATGTTAATTGTTTTAAAAATTATAGTTTATATTTAAAAATTATATGTTTAATCTTTATAACTGCACTATTTACAGTAATATCACTCTATACACCTATTATTTGTTTTATCTTTACGGGATTGAATAAAACTATATTTACGGATTCTATCGCGTTTAATTTACTTATTTTATCTTATTTTTAACTCACCCACAATCATTATTTTACGAGATTGTTTTTTTTTGCGCAAGAGGAGCGAGTCGCGATAGTGTGTAAGTAGGGCTCAGTATTCGAATATTCGTTTTATTCGAATATTCCGAATTTTTCGAATACTACAAATAATATACAGATAAATAGAATTTAATAATAAAAATATTTCAAAACATGACCGGAATTTAAAAAAGAAAGATATATTTAATCATCACTATTGGCAGCACTGGTAGCTCTTCGCAACTGCTTTTAATTAAAAAAATTAATTTTTTTATTTCAAAAAATATTTTTTCAATTTAATTAAAAAAAAACGCGAAATTCAAATTTTCTTACGACTTATATTTGTTTTTTATTAGTGTGTTTTTTATTAGTTACACTAATAATATAAGAGCGTGTACCAGACCATCTTATATTATTAGTGTGAGTCGTGGCCGCTCAAGATGTTTGACAAACGCTAAACCACACGCTACACCGAACGCTGTCCTCATAAAGCTCATAAAGCTTCAGTGGACGGACGTGGCCTTATGACAGACACCATATATGTTAAGGTGTTCTGAGTGTGTTCGGACCCTTGGAGACCCGTGGGAGTTGTAAGGAACCTACCCCTTGAAAGATTGACTACTAATCGCTTTTCTGATACCTGAAAGCAAGGAGATCCAGAGCAGTGTAGTATGATAGATGAAATCTATTGATGAAGAAGTACGCTAATAACTTAGTAAAATGTGTTGGAATGCTTTTATCTTCTATTGAAATCTTATTATCTGTTGAGGAGCGAAGTACCCTATTGTGAGAGGACTTACTATAATTAATATAATCAGGCGTTACTTTGCGGAAATCCATTTTATTTAAATTTGTTTAGAAATATTTCGCCCACTTCCGCTCAATGAAATAAAATGAAGTGTGCGTCTTACCTAGTTTGAAGATCACCTCCCGCCGTTTCTCAATTGCGTGCACTTTCCCGTCACCACTAATCCCAGCACCACACACTAGAAAAGACACCACCGAAGATAATACACCTGTTTCGCCTCTATACGTGGCATCCTCAGGTAAAGTAGACTCTGCGGTGGCTGACCGTTAAGTGAGCGTCGAGTTTTTTTTCGCGCCCGAAGCAAATATGTGCAAACCTCCGGAAAGTGGGGGAGGGAGGTGGAGAATGCTCATAGCATACCACGCAGCCGACTGCGTGGTTATGTGGAGACTTTTACCCATTAAACCCCACCTTTTAGGGACTGGCTTAACGGTCTAACTAGAGATCTCTAAGTCGTATACGGACGTGACTCTCCTTGGCAGAAAGGAGGGCGCAACAGAAAGGAGGGCACAAATAGCGTCGAGTCATAGAGGCTGCTATTTATGCAACTCGCTGACGCAACCGCTCCCTACTTTAAGTAGCGAGCGACCGGGTCGTGCGATAAAACATGCAACCAATCACCACCTAACGCACTCAGCCGCCTGCTGTCAAAATAATAAACCGCTGCGAAACGCCCACCTACCCTCCAACCACGCAACCAATCGCTGATCATCGTGAGGGTGATGGGTGAAAAACGGCCGACGTTTTTCCGTCAAGAAATTCTCAGTAGCAGCCCGGAGTCTGGAAGTTAGCGATGTTTCACCCCCGTGCCTCGGAAAGCACGCAAAGCCGTTGATCTTGCGCCTTGCTCCCCGGTCCTGTAGGGTTACCGTCCCATCGGAGTATGAACGGGTGAAATAAAGCACTAGTGCGTGCATGCACAAGTACTTTGGCACTATACACACTTGGGCACTATAGTCTTGTTCTGGCAGATGGGTACTCGCCATTGGGACTGGCGGCCATAATTGAATGGATATTATACATTAGAATGTGTCTGATGACAATAATTATAAAAAACTACGGTAGGTCTACTCGGCTGGCAAGCGTCGTTACTATAGTAAATGTTCCCCGTATAAAGTAATCTATGGCGGAGGCCTATATTCAATAGTTGACTTGGATGGGCTGTTATGATTCATTCATTCATATGATGAAAATGTGTATCATTAATATTGATTTATTGAATTGAATTGTAACACAACAAACTCGTACCAATTTGTACAAGTGGTTGCATGCGAGACCCGAATTTGTACTACCTGCTTAATTAAAAAAAAATATTGCTTTATTTACTATAATATCTATTTATTTTATATCTAAAACCGATTTGTTTTCTTGTAATAAAAAAATGCATTCTGCACAAAAAATGAAATGGCGTATGTCTCTAATATCAATATATTGAACTGACTGACGGGACTGTTTGCATAAATTACATGAATAACCGTTTTTTAATTGTTAGACTGTCTGTCTGTCTTTACGAACTGATAGATAGCATTACTAGGAGTAATCTAGGCTTTTTTTAAATTTTTAAATTCTGTCTGAAAAGCTTGGACATTTTTAAAGAAAAATGATTTAAAAAAATCTGTAATTGTCTTAAATCTAAACAACGCCACTTTAATAAATCCACCCCGGGCTAAGTCGGGGCGTGTCGCTAGTAAAGAATAAATAAATATCTACAATAATGTCTTTCATTAAACGCAGATTTACACTTAGTAATGTAACGTCAAAGCAAGTCTGTAAGGAAAACGCGTCAAGTTTTACCTGTTTACGCAATGCTGTTTGGGAAAACACTGTTTAATCAAACTTTTCAAGGTCCATTGTATTTGCAAGGAATATTATTCTTCAAACAATTTGACATCATTTTGCTGCTAAGGAGGAGTTGGCTCGACCAGGGAAAGCCCATAAAGTTACAGCCTATATACGTCCCACAGCTGGGCACAGGACTCCCCTAATTTCTGAAAAGGTTTTAAGTGTCCGCCGCGCTGCCTCAATGCGTGTTGGCGAACATGGCTTCGGAATATTTTTTTTCTTATTCTTCAGACATGCAGGTTTCTTCACGATGTTTTCCTTCACTGCCGAGCAGGTGGTAAATCAGCACTTAAAATTGCAATTAACAATTTCATTGGTGCCGGCGGGGATCGAACCCGGGTTATTCGCGTTACGTTATATTTACAGCGAGCGTTAACCATCTGAGCTACCACGGCTCTAGGGAAAGCCCATGCTCTTACAGATTACGTGGTGTTCAAAAGGATTTCACCAAACTTAGATTTTCAATACTGTGTCAACCGATTTGGACCGGTAGATTTTGAGAAATCTCAAAAATAAAATTATAAATTTCTTTGGAATAACTTATAAACAGATGTAATGTCAATTCCAAAATCTAATCGGCGCTTAACCATGGAAAATTACGTCGTCTGCTGCGAATCGCTTCAAATCGGTTAATGCGTTGAAGAAAAAACGATGAAGAAAAATTTCGAAAAAGGTGCCTTTTTATCACATAACTTTTGAATTTAAGGTCTAATCGTTTTTTTATAATAAATTTTATTATTGTTCTTAAAATACCTCGTCGATTGCCGCCAATAACATCAATTAAATCGGTTGATCCGTTCAAAAGTTATAGTTGTTCAAAAATTTCAAAAAAGTTTTTTTTTAATCTTCGAAAAGAGATGTATGAAATTGTTTGTTTGATATCATTCCTAACAGTTATATAAAAACATTTAGGTAACAAAACGATAAATTTTAAGCATAAATCAATATTTTTATTTCAGTAATACATGAAATAATCATATTTTTTTTAACTTTAAGCTAATATATAAATAATAAAAAAATGTTTGGTTTTTTTATAGTAAACGTATAAAAAAACTATTTTTTTTTAAATATTTTTCTTTATTATGTCTATCGCAATAGATAGGCTACTTTTATAATAAAATACACTTCATTATCAAAAAAACATTATTTTGATACATTCAAGCGTATCCGTAGAAATTTATATTGAATAAAATAAATATATTTAGAAAAACGATTGAATAGTTGCTAAATGTTATTAAAAACTAATAAAAAAAACAATTTCAATATTGTCTGACACGACTAAATAGGTTGCATAGTCATCATAGGAATATAAAAAACTTCTTTCTTATATCTATGATAGCCATTGATCATTGCCTTTTCCGAAGGCGACTTAACTTGGGACCCAAGACAAATTATTATTTTTGATAATAATTTGTCTTGGGTCGCTCACATTAATATGATTAGCAGAAAAGTGAACTACTCTTTTCAATCTCTCAAGCGTCTCCAGATGTTTTTACCGTTAAAAACTAAGATAACCTTAGCTCAAGCACTTCTTCTTCCTCTCATTGACTACGCTGATGTTAGTTTTTTGGATGCTTCAGAGGAGCTGTTGAACAAACTGGAACGTGTTCAAAATTTGTGTATACGTTTTATTTTCGGTCTTCGTAAGTTTGATCATGTTTCAGAGTACAGGGCTCAATTAAAATGGCTTCCTATCCGTAGACGTCGAGACTTACATGTGTTATCATTTCTATACTTTCTACTCTTTAATCCTCTTGCACCTCCATATCTCCGCGAGCGTTTTGAGTATCTTGTACCCCGTGAAACTCAGTGCCGGACCACTAAACAACTACTTCTCAAAACTCCTTCTCATTTCACAAGCCGATGTGGTGGATCCTTTACAGTAAGGGCGGTCAAGCTATGGAACTCACTCCCACATGACATACGTGCTAGCTCTTCTCTTGATATATTTCGGAGCAGAGTAAAGAAATATTATCTGTCAACTTAGAATTATAAATATTTACATATTTTATGTATTTATATGTATAATTGTATATATATGTATGTGTCTATGTATGTATATGTATGTATATATATATATGTATATATATATATGTGTGTGTATATGTGTATATATGTATATATTTATTGTCTTTATTGGTATAATATATGTATGTAAATCAATAGAAATAAGAATAAAAGAAATAAGAAAATGAATTATACTTATATGTTATACACTTATATGATAATTGTTAACTGTAACTTATAGCCAATTTCTATTAAGTAGCGTTATGTTAATTATTAAGTACGCACGCTGCTACCTACTTGCTTTATATATAAAACCATTTCTCTCTCCCAATAGGTTTGCTGGAAGAGAACTCTTATTAGGGTTAAGCTCGCCTTTGTACATTTATTTAAATATTTAATAATTGTTACCAACTTATTGTGTGTACAATAAAGAATAAAGAACAATAAAGAATAAAGAACTTGGTAACTTCGAGTTTTAACTTGTCATGCGCAATTGGCATTGTAGCTGTGTTTGTGGATAGATTTCGTATTCTTACTTTCGTGGATTTATTTAGCTTTGCTTTTCTCTCGGATAACAGGACAGTGGGTTGTTACGCCTACATAATGACAATAATATGGTAGTTGGGTTATGACGTTATGAGAGAAATAAAACAGCGGGAAGTTCCATGAATGGCAACGATTTTTCGATTTTTTTTAATGTGTGTTACCTCATAACTTATTTCTACGTGAACCGACTTTGAGGGTTTTTTATTTTAAAGCTGGTGCTTCTCACGTAGTTTATATACCATATAAATTTGATCAAGGCCTGACTAGTGGTTTTTGAGTTATCCTTAATAAATATATATAATGCCTATTGAATTGACTTCGACTACATTGATGATGTTCTAATTTTATTTATATTGAAGTCAACCGACTTCAACATTTTTTAATTTTACCGCTTGTAGTCTATACGATACGATATACTTCATGTATGAAGTATATTAAAGTCGCTCAGCAAGCTATGGAGCGGAATATCCTTGGCTACGTAATGCGCAGTAGAACCGGAGCAACTGACATACTAGCCTTATGGATCACTAAGCTAAAGTGGCAAGGGCCGGCTATATGGCTCGAAGAACTGACAGCCGATCGGTAAGAAATGTTCTTGAGTTATACGGATGCCCCGTAGATGAAGTCATGATCTGGTAAAAGATGAGAAAAGCAGGTGGATACAGGTGACTTAACCACGTGCTCAAGCACATTAAATTTGGGATGATTTCAAATAAAAGTAGAAGCCTAATTTAATCGTATTTTGAAGAAAAAAAAAATTCAAACACTGAAATATCGGAAAATCATTATATATATAATTGAACTTAAGTTTATAGGCTGGTAGATATGATAGGGATATAGAACGACGAGTAAATGCAGGGAATAGAGTGAATGGGGCACTACACTCTATTATGAAGAACCAGAATGTGCAAAACAGGCACGTATGGTAATTCATAATGCTGTGTTAGTCCCTACTTTAATGTATGGTAGTGAAAGCTGGGTGTGGCAGAAGAAGCACGAAAGTAGAATAAATGCTGTAGAAATGCGGTGCAAAAGGAATATGCTAGGGTTGAATCTGAATGACAGGGTGAGAAATTGCGTGATAAGAGATAAATGTGGTATGCAAGATGATGTTGTGACCAGGATTAAGAAAGGAATGCTTCGGTGGTTTGGTCATGTGGAAAGAATGAATGAGGAAAGAGTGACAAAGCAAATTTATATGGCAGATGTGAACGGCCGAGTCGGGAAGGGACGCCCTAGGAAAAAGTTTATCGACCAAATTGGCGATATTTTGAAAATGGGCCACGTTAGAAGTACCCATAACCGACGAGCATGTATGCGTAGATATATGGATGTAAAAGAGGCGAAAGAGGTATGTCAGGATCGTGCCAAATGGAAGTCCGTAGTCTCTGCCTACCCCTCTGGGTGACAGGCGTGAGTGTTTATATAACTTAAGTTTGAAATTTGATTACTCTTTGAAAAATAAACCTGTATTTAAATACAGCACACCTGTATTTAAGTACAGCAGGCACACGCTCTACTGTGGCCATTTTCACTCGGACATTGTGACGTGTTACCTCATAACAGTTACCTTTGTGGCATTACTTGTGAAGGGCTGTAAAGGTGATATCAGACAGTTCATTTTTCGTTCATTTTTATCTTTTATTCGTCACCTTTCACTCAAAGTGAATCGTTTGAACACAAAATGAAACAAAAGTGCCGAATAAATTCATTAATGAACCGATCCAACAATGTTGGATATTGGCACTCTGCATCTTTCACTCCCAATCCGAATGAACGATAAATGAACGGTCTGAACACAGAGTGAACGTTCACTCGTATACGGCCATGGTGTTTAAGTGGAATGACCAAAATACGCTGCTGTTTTTGGACAACTGTTAAAATTATCAATGCCTTTGCAACCACCAAATTGATGAATATAAAAACAAAACAATACGGTCAAACGCTATTCAATCTTTATTTTGCTGATTTCAACTTAGATCTTACTGAGGAAGACGTTAAACAAAATAAAGACGGTGAGGACCCGCTATACACGACGTTTTCTTGTTTCTTTTATGTGAATTCCTTAATTAAGCTATCGCAAATTAAATTAATTCCAATACGCACAACTGTATTTGACCACATCTTGAGAGAAAAGAGCGGGTGAATGTTCATTTTTAGTCACTCTACCTAGGCTGTGTGAACATGGAATGAAAGAAAAATGAAGCAGTCACTCCAGTTAATATTCATTCGAGTGAACTGTCTGATATCACCTTAATGATGATGATAATGATGATGATAATGATGATGATAATGATGATGATGATTGTGACGTAGGTGCGGTTTTCGTAAAATCGTTCGAAGAATGTTGTAGTGCAAAACTTACTCGTCGGTCAGGTGTTTACTGTTACAGACCACTCGTGCCCTCTGATACAAAGATATTTCCTAAGGTAGTTGTGAAGCATTGTGGTAAGATTCACCGTTTAAATATCTGTTAGTATGGATCTTTTGAATACACACTATTGCTTATCTGAATTCCGAATTGCTAAATTTTTAAAACATTGTGAGCTAAATTTTATAGTTAAGATAGTCTAAGAATATGATGTGTCTAACCGCTTGTAGAATCTTAGAATTACTGGATCTATATGTCGGCATCTATATGTAATCATGTGAACAGTAACTGCATATCAAAACTGCCGATAGTTATACTGTCCATAGGTATAATGTAACAGAAATATTAAATATTCGATGGATGATACTTTAAACATAAAACTTATGTTTTTCCGTATTCAAAATGTTTAAGTATTTCTTTTTCTAGTTA
The DNA here is from genome assembly GCA_036936625.1 of Parnassius smintheus behrii. Taxonomy (NCBI): domain Eukaryota; kingdom Metazoa; phylum Arthropoda; class Insecta; order Lepidoptera; family Papilionidae; genus Parnassius; species Parnassius smintheus. The sequence goes on from JAUPFT010000017.1 coordinate 12,764,785, forward strand.
ATTTATTACAAGGGTTTTCCGGTAAGAAAGAAAGAGATATTTATTTGACCATTTCTTAACAAATTAGCCCTAAATTGTTCATGGGGGTACGATATGAATGACAAGCTCGTGGAAACTGTCCATGCGGTCAGAGCTAAGTTCTGCAAGACCCGCCGCAGAAGAACACAAAAACTCTCCGATCACACTCTTAATCTCATGGCTGTTAGACGGGAGATGAAGCTGCAATCGTCAACAGATTTGACAGCATACAGGCAACTGAACAGACAGATCTCCAAATGCATGCGGCGAGACTTACGCAACTTTAATACTGCTCGTGTTAAAGAAGCGATCGAGCGGAACCAGGGCTCCAAAGTCTTTGCCAGAGATCTGTCTGCCAGTAAGAGCCGACTGTCAAAGCTGAAGACTGAGTGTGGCAGCATCGTTTCCGGGACACCTGAGATTTTGAGTGAGATTGAGAGGTTCTATGGGCAGCTGTACACATCATCGTTGGAGCCACACGCAAGTGTGAGTAACGATCCAAGAGCAAGTCTTATCCGACACTATTCCGTTGATATCCCGGACGTCAGTCTAAGCGAGATTAGAATGGCTCTCCAGCACCTTAAAAACGGCAGGGCCCCAGGCGAGGATGGAATTACAGCGGAGCTTCTGAAAGCGGGTGGTACACCGGTACTTGAAGTCCTTCAGAAGCTCTTCAATTCCGTCGTCCATGGTGGCACTACTCCAGATGCGTGGAGCAGAAGTGCGGTGGTCTTGTTCTTTAAGAAAGGTGACAACGCTCTTTTGAAGAACTACAGACCGATTTCCCTTCTGAGCCGCGTCTACGTGATGTTTTCGAAAGTCATTACGAATCGTCTCGCACGCAGACTCGACGACTTCCAGCCTCCCGAACAAGCCGGTTTTCGAAAAGGCTTCATTACCATAGATCACATACATACCCTGCGGCAGATTATACAGAAGACCGAAGAGTACAATCTGCCACTTTGCCTGGCGTATGCGGACTATGAGAAAGCCTTTAATTCTGTCGAAATTTGGGCGGTGCTACAGTCCCTTCAGCGGTACCAAGTTGACTGTCGGTATATCGAAGTGCTGAAGTGTTTGTACAATAGGGCTACGATGGCTATCCAGAGTACAGAACCAGAGCTCGAAACCTATCCAACTGCAGAGAGGTGTAAGACAGGGTGACGTTATATCCCCGAAACTCTTCACCGCTGCATTGGAAGACGTTTTCAAGCTACTGTACTGGAAAGGATACGGTATTAACATCAATGGCGAGTACATCACTCACCTTCGATTTGCCGACGATATAGTCCTTAGGGCAGAATCGCTGGAGGACTTAAGCACTATGCTCAATGACCTCAATAGTGCCTCCTAACGGATAGGTCTTAAGGTGAACATGGACAAAACAAAGATCATGTTTAATGTCCATGTCACACCTATGCTCGAAGTTGTTGACGAGTACGTTTACCTGGGACAAATAGTCCGACTAGGTAAGTCCAACTTCGACTAAGAGTTCAATCGACGGATTCAACTCGGCTGGGCAGCGTTCGGGAAATTACGACATATCTTCTCGTCAGGTATACCTCAATCTCTAAAAACTAAAGTGTACAACCAGTGCGTGTTGCCAGTGGTGACTTACGGATCTGAGACGTGGTCTTTCACTGTTGGCCATATGAGGATACTCAAGGTCGCTCAGCGAGCTATGGAGAGGGCTATGCTCGGAGTTTCTCTGCGTGATAGACTCAGAAATGAGAATATCCGCAGTAAAACCAGAGTGACCGACATAGCCCAACGGATTAGTAAGCTGAAGTGACAATGGGCCGGCCATATAGCTGGAAGAACCGATAACCGATGGGGAAGAAAGGTTCTCGAGTGGCGGCCTCGTACCGGTAGGCGTAGTGTAGGGCGACCCACCACTAGATGGAGTGACGACCTGGTAAGACATGCAGGAAGTCGATGGATGCAGGTGGCTCAGGACCGTGCTTTGTGGCGTTACTTGGGGGAGGCCTATGTTCAGCAGTGGACTTGTGAAGGGCTGTAATGATGATGATGATGATGATGATAGCCCTAAATACTCAAAATAAACAGTATGCCAACACCTGAACTACTTCTTACTGTTCAGGTGCTGGCCCGAAGCCTTGGAAGACAGCTTTTGTGCACCAGATCCCTATTAAAGATAACCGCTCTGAACCTTCCAACTGCAAGCCTATCGCTATCAACTCCCTTTTCTCTATAATAATGGAATCGATTGTTGACTACGAGCTTAGGAGGTTACTCGTCGAGCACCAGCCGCATAGTGATCGCCAGCATGGTTCCCGTTGGGGTCGTTCAACTGGTTATCTTTTAGTCCTAGCGATTGAATCACCAATTTTCATACTGACCATTGCATCAAGGTGTTCCACAAGGCTGCATGTTATCGCCAACCCTATTTCTTTGGCATCACAGTTAATCGTTGCAAACATTTATTATTACGTAGGCGACAGCACTGGCGTTATTATATACAATGTTATTTTACTAGAAAATTACGTTGAAATGATTCAAGAAGGCTATTGTTTTACCTTAATATTTGTTCCCATAGCGACTGCACTCGGCACGTGATTATACAATCTACAGAAGGCCTTCGATACAACCAAAGCATTGCATTTTACGACTTTACGCGCACCATTGTTACTTTATTTTCATGTAGTGTAACATCTAGTAACTTGTTATAAGTTCGCTATCAGTATAAAAATATATTAATATACAGTGTAAACTTTATATAACGACACTCAAGGGACTGTGCATATTTTGACGTTATAGCGAGTCGTCGTTAAATGGAACGAAGAAAAATTTGTATTAGTAACACTTTTTCGTCAATACACATTGATTTTCTTTTACTTGACAGTTTGAAAGTCTGTGAGCAACTAAGAATATGATAACTTATAGATAATCCATGACTCCTACTATTAGTAGGAGTTATGGATTATCTATAAGTGATCACGTGTGAAATGTGCAAGCAATCCCAATTTGTAAACAAAACAACGGATTTGTTAGAGAGTTTGTTGTGTATGATGCCGACAGTCTAGTTTATTACGGACTAGGATAATAAAGCGACAAAAGAACAAAAGATCGTACACAGTTGCGCAGTTTTTACTAATTTTTGCAACTTAAAAAGTACTCTTTATTATTTCATAGTTGTCATTATTTAGAGTGGGTGTAATGCTCTCAGACGAAATGAGTTTTTATTTCGTCTGAGGTAATGCTATATAGAATTTATCATTCTAAGGAAGATGAGCTAAAGAAGCTAGAGAGTATGTCGTTAAATCGAATACCATTATATGGAGTGCACACTGTGTAATAATTAATAGTTTATATAATGACACAAATACATTTCATCTTTATATAAGCTACATAGTTCTATGTAAATTAATAAAGATTAAGTATCACAATATGAAAAAAAATTAATTAGTTCTTTGATCATTTTTGCAGAATAAGTTTCTATTAAAATCGTGTACATTATCATTAGTAGCAACGAAAACATTATTTTAATGTATTTTAAACGTAACCTGCGCTTACGAAGCTTACGTCTAAGCTGTTTACCGATCTTACCTCTATCATTACGTTTTTAAGTCTTAAAATTATTATTTATCTTCCAATATGGCCGAAAATGTCAGTTACATACCCGACTTCTCGAATTTAGTAAAAGTTAGTTGGGGTTTCCTTAAGAAGCAAACGAACATTGCTATTTCAACTGTAATGTGTGTACGTATAATAACAGCACCGTAATGTTGGTATTGCATTACACCTAAGGTTTGGATTATATTATATATTTTTCGTCATCAGTGAAATATTTCACCCTTTTCTTATACCAATAATCAAAGTAATCTTGACTATTCTATTTTAAAATCGATCGTAAATTGATTCGTAAGCGTATAATATAAATCTTTACCGACATCACTACACTTGAAGGTTACTATTTAACTAGTTGTGATAAGAAACTATGTTGCCGTGACAATTCTTTATCGTTTGTTGAAAATAATCTTGGTTTAAATGTTATGCAAATTGTATAATTTACGCAATCAAATAGAATTTATTAAAATATTCGGTACATTGTTGTGAAATGTTTCTATATACCTACTTCTAATTGTGATGTACGTAATTTTATAAAGTTACGTCACAATTCGAAGAGACTATAGATTTCTTTTAAAATGAAGAAATCTGACTATAGTACATCTCTTAACGTGCCAACTGTTATACAATAAATTATATGGTTAATTTTCTGTTCCTGCGCCATTGAAATAGGTGGACAGATTACATTAAATAATAATCGGTTTTGCGACTTAGTTGGGCAGCTAAAATCAAAAATATTCGCCCAGCAATTGAGGAGCGTTTTGACAAAACGATACATCTTAAAAAAATATTTTTCAATAAACGGTTTTATGTATTTATTTCTCGGTGGTTAAAATTATTTAATTAAAATTACGGTTAATTTGGTTGATATATTACTTAGTTATTATTAACTTACATAATTGAATACAATCAAGAATAATTAACAGAAATAATGAGATCATAAAACTACGAGTTTTTTTTTAACTTGATACATCTACTGTTGATGTCTCGGTCTGATAAAAACCCCATACCAAATTGTTTAGATTCCGAGCCATGTTATTATTACAGGTTTTTAGTCATCTTGGTAACGTCGAATTTTGTCGTCGTCAGGACCAGAACCCTGAAGCACATCTGCAGTAGTTACGTTGTATCAGTTCTGGCTCACTGAGTCGGAAGTGGTACAAGTACGACGTTCGTCGACTCACGATCCTAAAAAAAAAAAAAGGTTTTGGCATGCTCTGATCACGAATCTGCGGAATCAAAATTTATGACATTTACCAAATCATTGTATTTTGGACATTTGTATTCTTCAATATTAAAAATTCCAACACAAACAAAACAACAAATTCAAACCACCTTTGTATGCGAGTACTATAACTAATGTTTTTGGGAAATCAAACAAAATTTATGATTAATTTAAAATTTTATTTTCAAGCAATAACCACTTGTAAAAAACCCACACTTCGTCACAAGAACAATGTAAAATTTTGTGATTATTTTTTGCAAATATATGATTATTACACACATAACGTTTGTTTAAATTTATGACATTTACCAAACTATGTATTTTGGACATATGTATTCTTCAATATTAAAAATTCTATCATTCGTCGTCAACATTTTTAAAAATTGTTTTTCTTTTGAACCACCTTTGTATGCGATCACTTCGTCCTTGCACAATTTCTAATATACCAATTTAATATGGGGATGATGTTCTCTTGTTTGTAGACACATTTTAATTCTTCGGTCACATCAAAATATGGAATGCCGTGCACGTGTGTTTTGCAATAACGAACAGTTTTTTTGTCTTTTGGCGACAAATAATTGAAAGGATAACTTGGCCGAAACAAATAAGTGAAATAAAAAATGAAAGTGTTGGTGTAAACAATTAATATATATTGTGTACTATAACTAATGTTTTTCTGAAATCAAACAAAATTTATGATTAATTTAGAATTTTATTTTCAAGCAATAACCACTTGTAAAAAACCCACACTTCTTCACAAGAACAATGTAAAATTTTGTGATTATGTTTTGCAAATATATGATTATTACACACATAACGTTTGTTTAAATTTATGACATTTACCAAATCATTATATTTTGGACATTTGTATTCTTCAGTATTAAAAATTCTATCATTCGTCGTCAACATTTTTAAAAATTGTTTTTCTGTTGAACCACCTTTGTATGCGTAACACAAAATAATGCAATTTAATATTTAGAAATCACTATAATTGATCATTCCTATATTAGTCATTGAGTATATTGTACTGTAATAATCTAATAATAGCAGTAATATTATGGATACACTAGATGTACAACAACATCTGAAAAAGATTCACCCCAGTCTAGAAAATAAGTTTATGCTGCTAATAGACTGCCCATGTGCACCCACGTACCAACGTATATAATATGCAATTTGGATACAGATGATAAACCAGGGTCACATTGGGTAGCTTTATATATCGATACGGATGACGTCGGTCAATATTTTGATTCATTCGGACGGGCACCTGTACGATATCATCTAGAGTTTTTTAAAAGAAATTGTAAAAGATGGAACTGGAATGTTGATAGGATTCAGAATGAGTGGACTTCAGTTTGTGGCGAATATTGCTTAATGTATTTGCTATATATGTTTCAGGGATGTTCAATGCATAGTTTTACGAGTATATTTACAGGGAACACATTGTACAACGATATTTTAGTGGATGAGATGTTTCGCTCCTATTTTATAGATAATAAGTAATAAGATTTTGTATTTTATAAATAAAAATTTTAACAAAATTGGGTAATGTGTTTTATTAATGAGTCAGATTAGTGTAGATAGGAACAAAGGAGTATAATACAATAGCACCACGCTGAGGAATAATAGATAATGACGGTATTGAACGAACAATAGATAAGTAGATAAGAACAATGGAGCGCTAATGACGGTGGAGGCTCGCAGCGGATATCAATTAGATAAGAGTTAATTGATCTGCACATCTCCGGAACCGTGCATCCTACGCAAAAACGGACCGCAGAATCGTGATCAGAGCATGCCCAAAACCTTTTTTTTTTTAGGATCATGAGTCGACGAACGTTGTACCACTTCTGACTCAGTGAGCCAAAACTGGTACTAACTAACTACTATCTGCATACAACGCACGGGCATCAAGGTCATCAGTCATCACTCATCAGAAATGTCACAAAATTTAAGTAAATTTTCGACGTCTGCTTTCTTGAAATGAGATCATATTAGTTTTAGGTAACTGGTCGCAATAAAATCTCGAGAAAGATTTGACTCACTTCTTTTTTATTTCGGTAGTCACTGATGCAGCAAAATATGCGTCTTGAACACCCACTTCAACATTTTTTTGAAGCTCGGGATGCGACTACAGTCAAGTGAATTATCCGTGTTTGGGATATATTAAATGACAGTTTTGCTTTTATCATTCGTTTTGCCGTGGCTTTCATATCATATCAATCTTTACCCCATTCGTTGACTTCGTTTCCTAATAGGTAATAGTACTCTTTTCGCGACATAATCACTTCACGTCGACGGTAGTCTTTCCACCCATCCGAATACTCTATCAGTAGCCATAAAACTATGGCCTCGAATGGGAAAAATGTGACTCAGTTTATTAAGAACCTTGCTAGAAGCCATGAAATTTGATAACATAGTTATCATGATAAAGTTTTTATTCTGACTGTTGCAAGAATCGGAATACAGTTCAAGCTTCAAATCTTTTTTATTTTCTCTTAGGCATATTTCTTCTAAGTTTCTCAAATAATGTTTTCTACGTGGTAGAGCCACGCTGCACCTATATTATGGTTGTAGCACGGATGGGTTGGCTCGACCGAGGAAAGACCACGCTCTCACAGAATACCCGTGTCAAATAGCAGCTTAATGGTGCTATTTCATGGGTGTAGAGAACCGAAGAACAGTTTTACTGGAATAGAGGCATTGCATCTTACTCCTCAGGGGTGACAACGCATTTATCTAAGTGCATATCAATACGAAAGTTAATCGGTTCGCAAGTACTGTGTAAACAGGTTTGCAAAAAATACCTAGATCACTCACGCATACGCTAAGCTCATGTTTCGTGCATGAACTATAACTAATATGTATGTTACCACAAAAAATAATAATAAAATATTGATTACCATTTTGGTCATAGAAACTAAGTTTAATTGCTTCCCGCAATGATCTTTTCTTAAGGCCGAAATTGTTATATCTAAATGATAATCAGTTTAAATTTGGACAATCTTTTCCTTCTTGTGTCTTCTTTCTTTCCCTGATAGTTTCAACCACTATCGTGTAACAAAAAAGTGCGTGCTTCTTCGGTGACTTACTCAATAATACTGATTTATAATGTGACGCAATAATATTCACGTAATTTTACAGAAAAGGATAACGAAAAAAAACAAATCTAGCGCGTCACTTTGAAAAAAAAAACTAAAAGAAAATTTACACTTCTATTTGAATGGTTTATGTATCGCTTACAGAAAATTCATTAGTACTAATTATGTCCAGCTATAAAAAGAGTATTCAAAACAAAAAAAAAATTGCTTTTTTTGTTTCTTGTATTGCTTTGTAAAAACGCTCCTAAATTGTTCAGAAACAACACAAAAAAATAAGAAGAAAGATGATAAAGGAAGTAAAAAAGTCGTGGAAAGAACCTGACTGGAAGAATCAATCCAGCAAAGTCAGTTACAGGTACAGCAGTTAGCAGATGCACTGAAGAATACAGATACAATTTCTGCAACTCATTTACCATGTAATATAAAAAAGTCGTATGATACATAAAGGGGATATATGGAAGTAGCAACTTAGTGGAAAGAACCTGACTGGAAGAATCAATCCAGCAAAGTCAGTTACAGGTACAGCAGTTAGCGGATGCACTGAAAAATACAGATACAATTTCTGAAACTCGTTTACCATGTAATATAAAAAATCTGTCTTTCATTTTTATTTCTTGCTTTCATGTGTGTACGCTATTTACTTAATTAAATCTAGCTGTTCAAATGATCATTATATTTTCTTAGTTGGCGAAGACGGTATTGTATTAATAACTCTCGAACTATTTATTGCATGTGACGAAATCAATTTACTGACTCGGGTGCGCTTGGTTAAATGTAAATTTCTAGTTTACATTTCAATCAGGGGTACATTTCCCCTCTCTTGCAGAAATTTTGGCGTCAAACCAGAAAAAATAGAAATTATAATCATAATGGTAATTTCATAGGAAAACACTAAGAAGAATTAAACGTTTTTTTGCAAATGTTTCCCGATCAACAAATTCCAAATCCTAATAAAGGTGAAGAAGTACACGCTGTCCGTTTCAAAACGTGATGTGGTACACGTTTTATTTTATTTAAAGTATTAAATTACTTATGTTGCTTTCGGACATTTATAAGCATTGCAAATAAGCTAGCATGTTTTTAAAATAAGCGCTTTAATTCAACCAACCATGTTATTGCATGGACATTCGTCATTGTTATTCTTAATATTGTTAACTGCTATTCTTTTGATTTTAAAACCATTCTTTACCGCATTTGTTTCGTTGTCCTTCGTCGAATTGTTCCTAAGTAAATACAGTTTCGGCTTTTGTCTGTAATTGTATTTGTGGCAGACATCTCGTATTACATCCTCAGAAAAAACAAGTCTGAACAATAATATAGGCACCGCGACAGATCGTGCAACTGTTTTTGCAAATCATTGAAGTGTGCACGAGAGAATGCGAATCAATTATCGGTCGAGATAAAAACTTAAAAAAACTAATAAAAAGACACCCATTTATCAAACCTCGAAGAAGCGGCTTAAAGATACGCTAAGGGCCTCTCTAAAAGATACCGAGAAAATTGCAATTTACTATTTGCATGATGTAAAACGAGTTCTGAACACTGAACTATCAGACGTAAAGTGTAGATGAATCGCTGCAGTTTTTGTCTCATGTCTGCTGCTAGTGGTGGCGCGAGTACGCACGCGCTTGCTGACGTTGCACAATTCATGATGGGCCAGTAGTTGCGAGCTTGCGAGACGCGCGGTTCAGACGCCGCCAGCCCCCCTCGTCTCGTGCCTCCGCGCCACAAACCTCACCCCGCCGCCTCGTCGAGTCTAGTTGCTTCGCAGCTGCCGCGCGTGTACGTCGCATGTTCAATGCGACACAGCCGTTACTCTATCATAATATGGATATACATAACATCCGCGCTCTCATCATCATTCAGTTCTCATATTTGTGGTTTTGTGAAGTCTTCGACAAGTATAAATGGATTATATTGTAAAGTGACACAGGAATATCAATTATAAGGTCCGTAGTGGAAACTAGCATGGCAAAACGTGGCGCGCCGACGTGTTCGGCACATGGCTATTTAATATTATGGTTCTGAAGGAAATAACTTCACACTATCATCTCTGTTAAAGCGAGAGTGTAATTTTTTAACTCGTATACAAGAACAAAAATATTGTGTGTGGTAGTAAACAAGGCACGAAATGGCGTACTCGTGGCATCCACGTTACATTATGGTCAGATATTCTGTGCTTATGGCGGGCTTTTCAGTAGCGTCGTCGCACTGTTCGATTATATGTATTATTATTTAAATGCTTCATGTAATTCAACCTCACATCGGTTACGAATTACGATACCAATCTTACGCACTTACATGACTGATATTTATAAATATAAATCACACTACACACTTATGAATGCCAATGATAATTGGATAAGGGTCATCATGTTTTATAAATAAATATAAGTAGTGATTTTGTAACTGTTTCCAATTCTTCAATACGTAAACGCTTTGTTCAAAGTACGATTTCATCCGAGGTCACTCACTACTTCAACAAAACATTGGCTAATCACTTGACCTGTTCATTGAAAGGTTTTTCTCAATAGTTTCAGAACTAATTCGTCATAGTTTTTTTATTGAAGGATCATGTTTAGAATAAGAGTTGTATAAACATTCATTGAAATATATCATATTCGTAATTACATAGTTTTAGATTTAGATTAGACGATTGAAAAGTTAGCCCACTGTGTGTAACGTGTTTAAAATGACTAACACATACACATAACGCTATAGCAACAGAATTAAATAGGAAGGGCTCTGCATTCGTAAGTGCATAATATATACTCGTTGCTTACTTCCTGGTACTTGTACCAGAAAGTTGTAGATAGGGAGTGGATTTGTTATGTTTTAAAAATAACCTCACCATACAATAAATAAATAAAAATATTTTCAGCAGATTAGAAAAAATACTATTTAACATAATATTTTCAGCAGATTAGAAAAAATACTATTTAACATTTATGAAAAGGTTTTTAATTTTAACACCAAAGTATACAATTATATAATCATTCCTTATGTTTAAGCGAACACTAAAGTTAAATAAAACTACACAGTTGTTACAGATTTTATCGCGTATATTAACTTATAGTATCTTGAAGTCATTCTATAAATGACACAGCATACAACATATAATCAAACTAAACTATTTAGCACGATGTTAAGACAAATTTAACGTTTCCTTTAAATATAACGCTGAGTGTTAACTTCCGTATTTATTATCCACGCAATCATACATTTGTGTTAAGTTTCCGCCTAATCATTTAATTTCAACTCTTCTTTTATATAATCAATTTTGATCAAAATTTAAATCTGTTTAAGACCAGGTATAGAGAACTCTTATTTTTATATAATAAGGGTGACAAACGTAAATGATGGTTGCTGTGGCCCATAGACATCTACTTTTATCCTCGATTAAGAATCAAAACACAGATGCGTTATCACCCGTGAGGATTAAGATGCAATGCCTCGTTTCCAGTAAAAAAGGACCTACGGATCTCTACACTTACCATACAAAACACAGCAGTACGAAGCTGCTATTTTACGCTGGTATTCTGTGAGAGCGTGGTCCTTCCCCGGTCGAGCCGACCCATTCGTGCTACAACCGTAATACGCAGGGTGGCTCTACCACGTATACATTTGCGAGATTTTCATTCAGCCATTCCTACGGATAGTTTCATTAGGTTATTACCTTACATTTAATTTAGAAATGCCTAGAAAACCCTTTATATTTTCTAGTAGGAGAATTGCCGCATTCGGTAAAAGTTATGCAACGGGAAACTGCCACGTGGCCCGATATATTGCATTGCGCATGTCTACAAGAATACGTCGTTTTGATATGGATTACGTAGTATTTGTATCACATCTGTAGTCTAAATCCCTGTCGGCTTTTCTGCGTTTAGAATCGTGTTCTTTATCCAACGAGATGTCTGTATAACAACACAAGGATATTGCAATATAGTCTTGTGAATCTTAGAAATACGAGGTTATTTCGTGTTGAACATTTTTAAAGCTGTTAGGTGCGGCACCAGCACCCACGTGGCGGTGAGCACTAGTGCGCAAGTCACAACGTAGCCACAGCTGTGACTTAGAAAAATCGTTACCCGCAACCAACGCGCCCATTTTACGGCCACGTGCTTCGTCTGAAATTCCTAACATGGTCTAATAAAGATTCATAAAGTACTAGGTATATAAAATTTCCTAAATTTTTGTTAGTAAGGCTGCTCTGCTGCTTTTTCTACCTTTTTTTCCTTTGCTCCCTTGTATTTATGCCATGAAATTTGGTACTATGTAGCGTACGTAGGCAATAAATATTTCTTTTTCCTTTCCTGCCTCTTAAGAGTTCGTATTAGTAGATCCAGGATAACACTTTCTGACCTATCTGCTATCAAGCAGCACTGAGTCTAAAGATGTATTTCAGTTATAAATGGAGAATCATTACATAGAGTTAGTTTTTATAAGAAATTAGCACCTTTACTACATTTAAATCACATAAAATCCAATGAATGAAAATCCAAGTTACGGGTAAACTACCTTCTAAATCTTATATAATAATCTGCGCTTTTAAGTTAGTCTTTATTGGTTTTATATTTTACCCGGCACGTGAGGTAAATTTAATATCTTAACTTTTCGTTCATCTTCTGTATGCTTCACCTCACCTCACGATATTTTATTTTTAAATATAAAATGTATTTTTATTAGGGATGGGCCGAATATGGATTTCACCGAATACGAATATTCGGCCGAATGTTCGGTAAAACTTTTACCGAACCGAATATTCGGCCGAATATTGTTCGGCAGGATCACCTCGGGACCCAACCAATTTATGACGAAACTGGTTACCGTAAAGCGCGCGGGATTAGCGCCGATCCTGCCTCTCGCTCCCCGCCACATCTGACAGTTATTGCAACGAGAAAACAAATTGCCGGCACATGCTTATGTTTTGACTATTCTTGTGATAAAAAAGTATTTCGTTGTTTTATTCTTAGTGAAAATTGATAATTATATGATAAAATTTCTAATGTGCTGCAGGAGATTTACTATTTGGATTTGGAAACTGACGACCAAATTAGTAAAGTGAAATGTACAAATGTTTCTTTGTTTCCAAAAATATTTTATCAAGTTTCTAATTGCTATAATCGGAAATAAATTTACAGTGCCTCAAAAACATAAATGTATAGATTTATGCATTTGAGGCACTCTAGAGTAAGTACATTTAACCCATAAATAAAATATACTTTCAACAGTAAAAGACATCGCATTACTCAATTTGTACATTTCAATACATTGGACACTATGAAACCGAATACCGAATATAAAACGAATATTCGGCCCATCTCTAATTTTTATAATTATATAGGTACTTGGTTGGTTATTAAAATTCATCTGGAAAAGTTATAAATATTGTTTTAATAGTTTTAAAATTGAAAGTGAAACTATAAAACTTTCATATGTATAACTTAATAAAAAAAAACCTCTAGTCATGCCAACTAAAAAAAGCATTTATTTTGCCAATGGCAGTTAGAACTAGCGTACCTTTCACGTGACATTTCAAGTACCAATTGACTTGGCGGCATTGTATACTCGGGAATCCTTGCCAAGTCTGCTTTCACTTCTTCTACTTCCTATAACATAGCTTAGCTACCATAAATGGCACACAATAGATCGTGTGCTTATTCTACAGTGAACTATGGTTTTATAATTTTTACAACTTGTTTATATGATTTTAAAAATTCATTAGATTTAGTGTGTCTCCGTCTTTATTTGATTCTTATGTTGTTTACATTCATTCCAAAAATAACTAACTGGCGCTTTCAAAAGAGCGACCTAAATCAGTCACACTATACGACCTTCAAACTTTTACTTGAGTTAATTGATGCGAACATAAACGATGGTTTTTAATCTTACCGGAAATCATTGCGCGACGGACTTTTTCAAATCACGCGTATTTTAATTTATAGGATTTAATTTTAACACCAATTAAATTTTTGAAAGTTCCATAGAGTTGTGATTACGTTTATCATAAAAGCGTTAATAACGCTTGATTTATTACCTTAACTTTTTTCTTTCATATAAATCTTTTTAATTCTTGCTAAGATATTTTACTATTTACATTATTATTCAACCGTATTGTATGGTAAATTTTTAGATAATAATTTTAATTGAAAAAATAAGAAACGTTGCGCGCGCATCGTTGATATTTTTCGTATCCACGATAGGTTGGTCTTGGTTATTTTATTAATGGTTTAATAAAATATTAAACCATTAATAAAATAACCAATCTATCAAATGTACCAGGAATGCATACGTAGGTGAAGGTCATGGTCGGCACATGGCGCCTGTCCACAGCGTCGTTCACATGACTTGTTTGCGATTGCGATGTGGTGCACCGTCATTGGTCGGCTTATGCGGCGCTAGACAAACACCGCATGTCTATAGGTATCTCGCCTACGTGTAGATTATAACTTTCCGTGTTATTTAACTAACTCTGTTAATGTCTTATCGGTTTCAATATGATATCATTTTTCTATTGTAAAATGTTTGTCGCCATCTTTGTAATCTATCAAGATTGCCATTATCTTCATCTCACTTGCGTTTAAATATAAATCACTTAAATTGAACAGTGGTCAGTGCTTTCTGCCAACAAGGTCGCATACGTCGACTGGTTCGGGAGAGCGACCTTGTTGCACTCACATTTATGAGTCGCTATATATAATTTTTCTTTGTTTTGAATTTACACACATCATAGTTTAAGATTGAATTTTGGAATTAGGTATTATTTGAAATTTTTATTTTGATTCTGTGTTAGTGAAATTTTAAAACAATCTATTTAAAATTCATAGTCAAAGATCTTTCTAAGAAACCTCATTAAGAACCAAAATTCAAAAATTCCAATACAATAAAAATGTGATTTCTAACGTCACTGTTATCGTACTACTTTCAACATTCTTTAATGAAATTATCGTAAATTAAAGCCACCATTGGTGAGAATAACAAGCAGTGGGTTATTTGTGGTCACGCTATTTAATTACAATTACTTCGTTGAAATCTTTGTTAATTTTAAATAATGTAATAACTATACTTACGACAAAGAAAACTTTCTGCAACTTCACCTTTAATATCAATTACTAAATCACTGTTATATGTATGTTTTCGTAATTTTATTTCATGTTTGATTTCCACTTAGTTTTTGGATCATACCAAAAATATTGTCGATTTATCACTATATGACTCAGCCGGTAAGTTCATTGACTTCAAAACTCCCATATTCAAACTATCTATATCAGATAAGTCAACATTTTGTCAAAAATGTTACAGACGAAAAAAGGTGTTTTATAAATTATAACGATTGACGAAAATTCACTTTGATTTATTAAAAAAATGTTATATCATACATATGTTTTACATTACTATTCATACATTAGGTCGTCAATAGCAAATCAGTAATGGCGTTAACAGTTGTCAGATAACAATCTCAACATTATTTACACAGGCGGTGACCGCAGACGTTTGTGAACCTATTGTTTTTGCTTTCATTTCCCAATAGATCGTAAAAACTTATAATTATATAATAAATCACCTACAAGATTTAATTATAATATGTTTATTTGATAAATGAAGTAATAATTACATTAAATAAGGACATTACACTGCATAATGTGCTCTGTTACGACTACGAGTAACTAGTAATAGCTATAAAATATCTCAAAGATAAAAGAAACCATTATAGTTATTGATTATAGTATCATTGAAACTAATTGTTTTGTGCATTCGATGTAAAAAACCTCATTAGTATTGTCTTGGTAAGTAATAAGTTTCAAGGCCATATGAGGAATAAATTCAAAGATGTGCCACGAAACGTCAACAAAAATGATCACCAGCTGATAATTCTATGGAGATTAAGATAATAATGGGGCATTCAATGCTAAACTTAAAATTACCATGATTACTGGGACTCAATTTTTTTTATAGAATTTTCATTCAATAGTCAATTTGCATCAACAAGCAATATGGTCTTGCTACAAATATTTAAACAAAAAGTTTTGTTAATGAAACTTATGTCAACGAAAGCCATAAATGAAATTAGTTTTTACGGATTTTATTGCGTTTAATTAACTTTTTTTTAATAGAATAAGGGTGACAGACGAGCACACAGTCCACCTGATGATAAGTGGATGCTGTGGCCTATAGACATTTTACAGACCTTTAACCTCGATTAAGAATCAAAATGCAGATGCGTTGCCACCCGTGAGGACTAAGATGTAATGCCACGATTCCAGCAAAACGGGTCTCCGGTTGTCAACACTCACCATGCAGAACACAGCAGCATTAAGCTGCTATTTTACGCTGGTATTCTGTAAGATCGTGGTCCTTCCCCGGTCGAGCCGACCCATTCATGCTACAACTATAAATACCACTACTATATCTACATCATGGCTCTACCACGTATAAGTCTTATATTATGATCATAACTACAGCAATAAAATTTGTTGATAGAGTAAATAATTGCAGAGCACTAATAGAAAGCTGGACATAAGGTATATTAAATTACATGTTGTATGTAACTGCGCGTAGCTATCGCTCGTTCACCAACATTCTCACCTTACCTGTCTATGACCAACAACTGTTTTTTACCCACTTCTAAGTCCTTGAATACGCGAATAGCGCTCTTATACTAAATACGAAAGAATTGTATTTAAAAAAAATTATTTTGACGCAAGTCCGAGTACGTTTGTAGAGGCTCGCATAACAGCTATGTATGTACATGTAAGTTGACACTTCTATGTGGAAACGACCGGGTGGTTGCAATGTTATGTCCGCATTAGTGGCGACTTGATATATATCTAAGATTGAAAACAAAGAAAACGGAAGTTGTTCTTAGTGTTATGGATGCGGCTTTAATGATAAAAGTAAGGAACCTTCAGCATCTTAAGATGTAAAAATCATATAACTAATGTAAAAACACACATCATTCCATTTCCTAGTTTGCAAGGTCATGCTTATAGCCTTAAAGACAATTCAAAGACTTAAAATTAAAACTAGGTACCTACTAGGACAGTATAACCGTACGAGAACTGTATTGGCTTTTTCTACAACTATTATTGCAATTCAACATAGTTCTTCAAAAAACTTTAACAGACGATGTCGTGAGTGTTGACGCAAATGAAATTAAAAAATACACATGTATTAAGGCTGATGTCATTTGCACAAGGATGCTGCGGGTTTTTATCGTCTATTTAGCGATTTATTTAGCAGCACATAATGGCGACAGGAGCCACTGGGCCAAGGTTTGCTTTCGGTGATATCACCGAACGAACATATCGAAAAATACAACGAATGACTGCATGGAGTGGCGTTATTATAGGAAAGTTATTGGAGCTATTTTTCTCAACTCATGCAAGATATTAAGTGTGAAGTGTGAATAAAGTTCGTAATGATAATATCCGCTCTACACTCACCATACTTTCGTATGAGAGAACCGGAGACCCTTTTTACTAGAAACGACGCATTCCTTAGTCCTCACGGGTGACAACGCATCTGCATTTCGATTCGTAATCGAGGATAGATGTAGATGTCTGAGCCACAGCTACTACTTACCATCGGGTGGACTGTGTGCTTGTTTGTCACCCTATCCTATAAAAATGTATAATAATTAACTATGTCTCTTATTGCTATATTTTGAGGCTTCGCCAAAATGCTTTTTTATTTATTTCGGTTTACCAAACACTTTTTGATATTTTGCAAATGTCTTGAGAATCACACATTAATACTTAAAGGTTAACACTGCTTACGCAATTAATAGTAATAATAAAAATATGGTTAAACTGGACAATTCTTAAAAATAAAAGTAGGTATTAAAACTTGCAAATATTCCTAAAATTTACATGAGTGAATTTATTTTTATCTGTGGTTTTGCTCTTGTGTAATCGACCTCATTAGTCCAAATAGAGATAATTATATCGTATTTACAACTCGATTGCATAAATGTAGAGTTTATATTTTTATCAGCTATTTGTGACACTATTTATAATTTATCGTCGTGATAAAAACTTAAAGAACATAAAATTGTTTCTTTTTCATATCTTAACATTAATTAATATTAATCCTAACAAATTAAAATAATTTTAGAATTTAACTATTTACTTTACTATCTGCGAAGTACTAAGGCAACATCAGTGGGTAGAAGTAGTTGACCGCATTCTTTGCGCCGATACCACGCAGAAAGTGGAGCAAGCATCCGTTGCTTGCCTGCTACGATCACTATCGCCACCCTCGCAAATACACCTATATATTTCCACTTAAAAGTAGATTTCGGTGGTAACGATGGAAAGTTATATTAAAAAGTATGACTTCTGAGATATGTAAAAAATAAAAGAAACACTGAATTTATTACAAATCTCTTATTATCGAATGCTAAATAATAATAGGAATATTTCTACGTTTTGTAACAAATTCTTTGATTTATTTATGTACTATTACATTTCATTCCTCATCAGCCAGCGGAAACCAATGAAAAGCCACCGCGCGTAATTTAATACAGTTGGTATTTGATACGACAAAGGCGTCAGTCGCGCGACCTAATTAATATGCCGACGCAAAACTAAGTTACGTTTTACTTAGAAATTGAACGGACTGAACATTGAAGACTACGGACTTCCATTTGGCACAATTCTGACACACCTCGCTCGCCTCCTCCATAAATATACCTACGCATACATGCTCGTCGATTAAGGGTACTCCTAATTTGGCCCATTTTCAATATATCGCCAATTTGGTCGATAAACTTTCGCCTAGGACGTACCTTTCCGACTCCTCCATTCACTTCTGCAACATAAATTTGCTTTGTCACTATCCTCATTCATTCTTTCTACATGACCAAAACACCGAAACATTCCTTTTTTATCCTGGTTACAGCATCATCTTGCAAACCACACTTCTTTTATCACACAATTTCACCCTGTCACTCAGATTTTATTTTTTTATTTTTTTAATAGAAGAAGGGGCAAACGAGCATGCGGCTCACCTGATGTTAAGTGACTACCGCCGCCCATGATCAACCGCAACACCAGGAGAATTGCGGGTGCGTTGCCGGCCCTTTAGAAAGGAGTAAGCTCTTTTCTTGAAGGTCCCCAGGTCGTATCGGTCCGGAAAAATCGCCGGTGGTAAACTATTCCACAGAGAGGTTGTACGTGGAAGAAAACTCCTTGTGAAACGTACAGTGGTGGACCGCCAAGCATCCAGATGGTGTGGATGGTATCGGGACGTTTGCCGTGTAGTGCGTTCACGAAATTTGGCGGCTGGGATTAATCCGAACAATTCCTCAGAGCACTCCCCGTGATAGATGCGATAAAATACGCAAAGAGATGCAACATCTCTTCGCAGCGCCAGTGAATCGAGCCGATCGGAAAGCACTCGGTCGTCGACGATTCGAGCCGCTCTGCACTGGATGCGGTCAAGTGGAAGGAGTTGGTACTGGGGAGCCCCAGCCCAGAGATGGGAACAGTATTCCATGTGCGGCCGAACCTGCGCCTTGTAAAGTTGCAGGCGGTGTGCCGGCATGAAATACTGTCCCGCTCTGCTGAGCACGCCAAGCTTTTTAGAGGCCAATTCAGCCCTAACATACTACTTAGCGACCGCATTTCTACTGCATTTATTCCACTCTCGTGCTTCTTCTGCCACACCCATATCTCACTACCATAAGTTAAAGTAGGGACTAATACAGCGTTGTGAATTGCCATACGTGCCTTTTTGACACATTCAGACTTTTCACAATAGAGTGTATAGCCCAATTTACTTTATTTCCTGCGTTCACCCGTCGTTCTATATGCTTATCATATCTCCCATCCCTGCTGAATACACATCCCAAATATATAAACTCATCTACTTGCTCGACCAACTTGCTTGAATGGAGTGATTTGCTTTTATTACTTTATACTGTCATTTTACCATGGCTTCAGAACCTTTTTCATAATAAATGTGTAGCAAGATTTCTTTTTATAAAATAAGGGAGACAAATAAGCTCACAGTCCACTTGATGATAAGTGGATGCTGTTGTTCATAAACACCTTCATGTGTCTTCGATTAAGGATAAAATGTAGATGATTTATCAACCCTGAGGACTAAACTAGAATCCTAGATCAGGTAAACTGTGTGCTCGTACGTCTTATTCTGTAAAACAAAAACTATGAGTGTCGACATACGACTTTAGTGTTTTGTTATTTTTGCATGCCTGTTTTAATACTGACCTCCCGTTAATGAAACGTCAAACAGACTTTTCGGTTTTATCTGCGTCATTGATTGAATAATTTTTCCGATTGAACGATTTATCGAGGTCTGTTGCGGATCATGTCAGTGCTCAAGTAGAGAATATTCGAGAGGTGAACTCAACTACCGAAACTAGGTCGTTGAACTGGTAGGACTTTGATCCAAGGCGCACGGCTGCATTATTTGTTTGTATAATAAATACGTCTCGTACACAATAAACAAAGTGCAAACAAATGCCATTCATTGATTGCAGACAGCAAATTCTTTTGTCAATATTTGAAAATATTATTGTTTAGTATTTGTCATTTTTAAAACAATGATTAAATCATGTATCGCCATTTTGTGATCGTGACAGGAACAAGTGTGCTCGATTTAAAGGTTTGGCCTATACCACAAGGTACCAGGGTTGCCGTTCTACAAATTTTAAAGTCCCTAGACTAACAGAAAAAATCCGCCAGTAACAGGATTTTGCCTTTTCTTAAAATCCGCTAGATGTCCCTAGGTATATTTTCGTGGTACCATTGCGTTAACTGAAAAATCTTGCCTAATGGTCAATGAATACCGAAAATCTAAATCTATAAATTCAGTAAAACCTTAAAGGGAGCGGACTCTATTTCAAATAAATCAGTTATTTATAGTGTAGGTTATTGATATGACAACCAAAACAAAAATTATTCATGTACAAAATAAAAAAAATATTGTAAAAAAAATAAATCTTAAATCTTTAAACTACGTTTAAAAATAAAACAATTAGCTTAGTACGTTCTTGTACCTAAATTTCAAAAATAGTGAAGTATGGATCCAAATCTTCAAAAAGAACTTCAGCAGAAGTTGAAGCTTCGCCAATGTCTCCAGTTCACATCTTTGGTTTGCCTTTATCGACTTGGTTGACAACATCTTTGGGAATATCATTCGTTGCGCAATTATTTTTTAATCCTTAACTGATTTCTAATCAGAAGAATGGAATTTAAAGTTTTTTCTGATAGCTTGCTTCGCAGTTTGCTTTTAACTACATTCATAGCACCAAATACGCATTCAAATTCTGCATTTGAGTGCGGTAGTCATAATATTACTATTGCAAAATTACATAAATCTTCGAATATGTTTACTCTTGCTGCATTTTTGTATGTCGAAACCTTAGACCGTGGTCTAAGGTCGAAACAGATGAAATTGAATGAACGACATTGAATTGTTAGTTTATCTTCGGGAACTCTCGTGAAATTATATATAATATATACAGTGTTACCAACGGTAGATTACAAAATTGGACATATGATAAATGACTTATTTGAAATGAATTACTTTATAAAAAAGTCACCATCTCAAAAGTTCAAATGTCGCTAGAAGTCGCTAAATAATTATTTCTCGCTAAAGCGATTTATTTATCCGCTAAACATTGTTAAAATCCGCTAGATCTAGCGAGAAAGTCGCTAAAACGGCAACACTGCAAGGTACAGTAGGCGCGCGAGTTCATGTCCATCCTGAGGAATGCGGTAGTGCTGTGACCTAATCAATTATGGTAATGTCGATAATTACTACCGATTTAGTCAACAGCTGTCAATTTGGTTTATTGTAACTTAAGGTGATTTTGCAAATAATGAAATAAAATAAATGTGATAAGTACTTACTTGTTTATTGCTAATAGAGAAAAATATTTTTTAAAATGCAATTTAATCACTATCAGATGCAAAAACAACCGACAGAGCAGAGTCGGAATCAGTATCTTCGCCGTCGCTGACTTCAATTACGAATTTGTCGATCGTATTTTCCATTAGTCCGTCTTTTTGCCAGTAATGCTCTTCCAAAATTATAACGTGATCATCGAATCCACACCAATCTTTTTCTGTCACCTGGTTTATAGCCATTTCCGTTACTTCTTTCAATCTTGTTAGGGATAAATCTGAGTTAACGTTGTACTCCCTCACAACTCTCTTGACTTTTGCCCATGCTAACTCAATTGGGTTTAAGTCGCACATGTACGGTGGCAATCTTAAAACCTCATGTCCGTGACTACGGATGAGCTGGTCTATTTTAAAACTTTTCTCTTGGGGCGCATGCAATTTTATCAAATCAAAAAGCTCGCCTTTTCTCATGCTTAGTGAAGCCTCTACATTGTTTCTAATAAGCCATTCTAACATAACCGTTTTAGTGCTTGATTTTGTAGGAACTTTATTTTCCTGAACACTGTGATATGGTGCGTTGTCCATAACGACAACGCTGGATGGTGGCAAATTGGGAATGAACATGTCAGTCGCCCATTTCTCAAAGTTCGTACTGTTCATTTGCCCGTGGTAATCGCCTGTAGCAGTACCAGCTTTGAAAAGCAATTTTGCGCTATCCAAAAAACCACGTCTGGATCCGGCGTGAACGAGAATCAGCCTGTTCGTTGAGCTGGTGTCGGTCAGTATCGCGTCTATATAATCGTTTCTCCAACACTTTTTAAATGTGAGGTTATTGTCGATCCAAGTTTCGTCTAAAAAGAAAATATCGCGATTGTTTTCTCTGTATTGACGAATTTTTTGCAAATAATTTGACCGCGCAAATACAACAGCTGGTCTTTCTACCAAAATCCTTCGCTTGTTGTGACATTTTTGCCATTTATAGCCCATTTTCTTTAGAAGTTTTCGTAAACTTGTAGTCCCCCAGGGAAAATTTATTTTTTCCCGGATTGCCGCCAGAAGTTTAGGACAAGTGGGAACGATATTTTTTGTCAAATAAAATTCTTCTATACATCTGTGTATTACACTTCTATCGAAATCATCTACATTTAAATTCCCCATTTTATTACACGATTTCCCTTTTTTAGAAGGCGAATGAAGAGGTCCATTTTTTGCTTCTGTTTGAATTCTAGACAATGTTCTTTTAGTAAGTCCAGTGTAACGGGCCGCTCGATCTAAAGCATTGTTAACGGGAAAAGCGAATTTATTCTCTTTTTTCTCTTCAACACACATCTGTAGGACATTTCTCGCCATTTCACGTGCTTGCTTATGTATTATAAAAGGTTTTTTCCTACCCGAACTTGCTGGAAGCGAAGTAGTCATGGTTTATTCACGATAAAATAATACAATCTCGACTAATTTTCTGTATCGATAAGCGCGCGTCACAACCGTCAAGGACAACACTCGACTGCAGACAAATGCGGCGAGGTGGTTGAAAGCGGGGCGAGCTGCCCCCGCGCGCCGCCTCTGTCCCCGATGGACATGAACTCGCGCGCGTACTGTATATATACATCATTATCGCAGGCCGTTCCTTCGTTATTCGTCTTTGATGTTCGATTATAAAACAATTTCCTTGTGAATCATTACTGTTTGCCACGTAATTGTTATAGTTTTCGAATACAAAAACTGTTCGATCAACCTCTTAATCTAATGACTGTTACAAGTAGACTTGGGTAAAAAGCTCTTTAAATAATAAGATATCTAACAGGTAACTGAACAGGCAGATCTGTTAATGAATGCGGCGAGACTTAAGAAGCTTCAATACAGCTTAGTGGCGAAGCGAGGGTTGTTGTGATCTGGGGTCGCTAGAGTCAAAATTGATCATCTATTATTATATTTTCTAATTTTTTTTTTCAAATATTAACTTTTTCCAAATATCAGTGAGAGTAGACTGAAGTGCTGCTAGGGTGACCCGAAAGCCACGTATATCTATTGGATCTTGTCAGGTTTATGAAAATTTAGTTTAGCCTAGAAATAACTAGTTTGTCCTAAAATCGATTGACAATGAATGTTTTTTTAATGTTTAATAAATATCTCGTCAAACGTTATTATATTGATATTTATAGATAAAACCTCTTTTAACAATTTTTTGCCCATGGCCATAATAATAAGTCAAAATGCTTTTGAGTGACGCGAAAGGATTTTGACTGTAACATACCTATATAATTATTATTTCTTTTTCTTAACGAGTTAATAGTAAAATACGGATTAAAAAAGTTAAAAAAAACACTGGTGATCCTGGTCATGATATTGGGACAAAGTTTTAAATTATTGTATTGTCATAGGTCCTTGATAGGAGTGCAAATGTTTAAGTCAATCGGGCGTCCACGAGCTGGTGATAATGATATTAAAAGATTCCGTTACATAGATGGATAGATCGATACACGCCAAGCTAATTAAAGCGTATTAATACATACTATGACGTTGTATCTTTCACCAGATTAGGGTGACAACTGCTGCGTTTGTGCTAGCTAGCTGCAATAAAATATAAAATTATAGTCGTGTAACACGTACGGCACGCCTCGTACGCTAACGGTGCGATTTTTCAGCAGATAGCTGCGTAGTCGAATCCTGGTGCAAATGTGATTTTATACAAGTGTAGTGAGTAATTTATTTATTAATAAAATAAAATAAGTTTATATTATCATATACGATGGAACGTCACAAATCTAAGGTGAACAGATGGTGTGCTTCCAACAACAGTGATCTATTAAACTAGTGTATAGTGTGTGAGTGTGTGTGTGAACGTTTAAACGTTTGAGTTTGCCGGGTAGAGTGCGGTATGCTGATCAATACATTCCTTGACACGGAGGATTTCGTGCACCTTTACTATCCGGAGGATGAGCCGGCGGCTCAGGGCTGTGGCGCCGGCGCCCGCATGGCCTCCAAGTACCCTGCGAGACCTCCGTCCCCTGAATATAAACAGGTACGTCAATTATCTAAAGAGTTATGACAGCTTAATTGTGCTTTGTTTCGTATATAGTGAGTGTAGAGAACCGCACACTCTTTTCACTGGAAACGAGACATTCCATTTTAGTCCTCAGGAGTATATATATATTTTTTAGAAGAAGGGGCAAACGAGCATGCGGCTCACCTGATGTTAAGTGACTACCGCCGCCCATGATCAACCGCAACACCAGGAGAATAGCGGGTGCGTTGCCGGCCCTTTAGAAAGGAGTAAGCTCTTTTCTTGAAGGTCCCCAGGTCGTATCGGTCCGGAAAAATCGCCGGTGGTAAACTATTCCACAGAGAGGTTGTACGTGGAAGAAAACTCCTTGTGAAACGTACAGTGGTGGACCGCCAAGCATCCAGATGGTGTGGATGGTATCGGGACGTTTGCCGTGTAGTGCGTTCACGAAATTTGGCGGCTGGGATTAATCCGAACAATTCCTCAGAGCACTCCCCGTGATAGATGCGATAAAATACGCAAAGAGATGCAACATCTCTTCGCAGCGCCAGTGAATCGAGCCGATCGGAAAGCACTCGGTCGTCGACGATTCGAGCCGCTCTGCGCTGGATGCGGTCAAGTGGAAGGAGCTGGTACTGGGGAGCTCCAGCCCAGAGATGGGAACAGTATTCCATGTGCGGCCGAACCTGCGCCTTGTAAAGTTGCAGGCGGTGTGCCGGCATGAAATACTGTCCCGCTCTGCTGAGCACGCCAAGCTTTTTAGAGGCCAATTTGGCTTTCCCTTCCAAGTGCGTGGTCACTTGCACGTCACTCGATATGTCGACGCCGAGGATTTCGATACTGGCTGAGGCAACAAGGGGAGTGCCTTGAAACTGAGGGGATACGACAAAGGGGTTCTTTTTAGCGGTTAACGCGCAAACTTGTGTCTTCTGAGGGTTAAACTGGACTAGATTTAGTCGTCCCCAATCCGAGACTCTGTTCAGCAAAGACTCGACTTCTGACAAAAGTTTGTCCCGGCACTCGGAGACTTTTTCCCGAGAAATATTGGCTCGGCCGGTGTAAAGAGCATCACCAGTGCTGTCATCCGCATAGCATTACGGATTTGCAACATATCATTGATATGCAGAAGAAACATCGTGGGCGATAGCACGCAGCCCTGTGGAACACCAGCATTAATTGGCTTGCAATCGGAGCTTGCACCGTCTACAACGACCTTGATGCTCCGATCTGCAAGAAAGCTGGTGATCCAATGGCACAATTTCTCGAGAAGCCCATAGGAAGGGAGCTTCGAAAAAAGCGCTTTGTGCCAAACCCGATCGAAGGCCTTCGCAATGTCCAAACTAACGGCCAATGCCTCCCTCTTGAACTCTACTGCCTCCGCCCATCCGTGAGTTAGGTAGACCAGAAGATCACCAGCTGACCGACCACGGCGAAAACCGTATTGGCGGTCACTAATCAGCTGGTGATCCTCAAGGTACCTCATGAGCTGGCAGTTTACAATGGACTCCATTGTTTTGGAGAACAAGGAGGTGATGGCGATAGGCCGGTAGTTGGACGGGCCAGAGTGGTCGCCTTTTTTAGGGATCGGGTGGACGAAAGCCGTCTTCCATGATTTTGGGACTACGCCTAGGGAGTAGGAGTACCGGAAAAGACGTTAAGACCGGTGCCAACTCTGGAGCACACGTCCTCAGCACAATTGGGGGGATTCCGTCAGGTCCACTCGACTTGTGGATGTCCAGGGAGAGGAGTGCTTTGCGAACCGAGCGCTGTGTGAACTACACTTCCGGCATGGAGCACTCACACCACGGGATGGTCGGCGGTGTACTCCCCCCTTCATCGAGAGTCGAGTTAGACGCAAAGAAAGAGCCTAGAAGATCGGCTTTCTCCTTTGCCCTATGGGCTAGTGAGTCGTCCTCCCTGTGCAGAGATGGAAGAGATGGCTGACAGAAATTCCCCTGGACAGCCTTGGCGAGAGACCAGAATGCACGGGTTCCAGAAGGAAGGCGAACTAGTTTCTCGCCAATTCTGCCTATGTGCTCTGATTTTGCCTTGGCAATGACTCTTTTGAGGGAGCTAGAGGCGCAATTATACTTCTTTTTTAGAGCGCTGGTGTTTACATCCCGGGACGCTGATGCATCAGCCCAGGCTCGGTAGCACTCCTGCTTATAGCATGATGCTATTTTACAGGAGCGACCAAACCGTGGCTGAGATTTGCCTCCAATGGGCACTACAGAGGAAGGAATAAAAAGTTCCATACCCTGAAGTACCACATCAGCAACAGAATCCGCAACAACGTTGGGATCATCCGGCGAGAAGCAAACCCGCCCCCAATGGTAGGATGCAAAGAAAGACCGCATCCCATCCCAATCGGCTGACCTATAGTGCCAAACACGGCGGCAGCCTGCAGAATGCAACCGCGATTTCAGCGTGAGTGGCACAACACTCCGGACCAGACAATGGTCCGAGGAGCCTAAAGGGGCGTCGACGGAAATCTGATATCCGTCCGGGTGAGAGGTCAGCAGAAGGTCCAACAGGGAAGGTGCATGATCCTCCACATCTGGAATCCGCGTAGGCGAAGTAACCAGTTGTGTCAGACCATATGCCAAGGCAAAATCATGAACAGATCTCCCCACATGATCGGTTAAACGTGAACCAAGCCATTCGGCGTGATGGGCGTTAAAGTCGCCGAGGATCACGATCTCTGCCGAGGGGATCTGCTGTAGCAACGAATCCGCAGCCATTTGGACGTGGTCGAAGAGTCGGTCAGTTTCGGCATTACCGCTATGGGACCTATAGAGGCACCCGTAGACGCGCGGATGGTCGTCGCTGTCTACGCGTAGCCAAAGGATGGACAGGTCCGAACCTTCAAGTCTGCCGAGGCGTCGAGAACAGATGTCCTCTCTGACGTAAACGCAAACTACAGCCCGAGGCACAAAGGAGTGTTCCAGTTTGTACCCCGGGTAGGAGAGATACGAGACATCAGCCGGAGAGGACACTTGCGTCTCGGTCAGAAAGAGCAGAGCCGGCCTCGCCGTCTCGAGATGGTAGTGGACGGCGTTTAGGTTAGAGTGAAGTCCCCTGATATTGCAGAAATTCACGGACAGCGTGGCAGGGGTCGCCTTGGTCTTGTTGCTCCGTTTGCCCCGAGCAATTGTACGTCTTGAGCGGAATATTGCCCCCCCCCCCAGAATACGCTAGGCAGCCTGAGCACCCACGCTCAAAAGTGGAGAAACATGGTCGTGGACAGTGGCGAAGCTAGGGCTCCAAACTAGGGCAAGCCCGAGATATGGTTTTGTTGTTTTTAGCAGTTTAATAAAAATACACCAATCTTGAGCTGTCTCCACTCTTTACTTTCACATTCAGTGCTGACAAGGACGTGTTTAACAAAGCACACAGAAAGCATACTACCGCTAGATAGATTGTATGTCATAATATGCAATTGCACACCTTCGGTGGTTTTGAAAAGAGCCGTTTGGGTTTGCTTGAGATATTTACAAACAATACAATACATGAACAAAATAAAAGCATGAACAAAGTACAAACAAACTATGCAAAGTTAAAAAAGGGACGCCTGGCAGATGTGAAACCTCGAAATTATATTTTGTTTAAGTTATATGCATAAAAGAACAGATTACGACAGGAATGAGATAGTTATAATGAGAAGATAAAGCTTTGCTATTTTTTTACCATAAAATAATGACTATTTATTATAATTATAATTATTCATTTTCAATTCATTATAAACCGTACAAAATGATATTTTTAAACTCATATATCACTATTAATATAAATATTGAGTTATTAAACCTTTAAATACGCCTAACCTAATTATACTTTAATTCTAGAGTCCTGTACCTATATTTAAAGTATGAAGAAATGTTTATTGAATATTAAATTTCATTTTTAAAGATTTTTACCTTTTCCTTGCCGATTAGCACTTCAACACACTTATTTTCATCACAATGAACACTATTATCCTCCCATTTTCACTAAAAATCTTCGAAAAAGCATAAATTTTTAACAAACACAACAAAAACAAACATAAACATTGTAATGTGAAGTGAACTTGCATACGAGGGGCCCGCAACCACTTCGCTAGTCGCTAACGCACTCCTAAACAACTTCATGGCAATGCCAGGCTTGTTGGCTAATAGTAATTGCTATATAAACATTTCGTAGTTATACTTCATTATAGAACATTTTGCCATAGGTTAGAAAGAGAGCGATCGTCTTCTCGAAAGCCCCGTAAAAAGCCCACGCGAGCGAGGGAGACAAGTAATCGCTCTATTAAAACTCACTTTATGACAGCAGCAGTATCGCCACAGAGTACCTTTGTATAAACGTATCGCTAAGCTAGCTTGCTACATATTTATTTATCTATGATCGCTAAGGCAATACGAGGTCATCGGTCGACATGTGTCGAACAGTGGAGTGCGCGGGAAAATTGAAATAATTTGAAACAGTTTACGAGTTATTTTATTAGTTGATATTATTGATTGATTCAGTTTAATAAGGCAAGCTGGGCTTTTCGGCTTTAATGGTAGCTTCGCCACTGGTCGTGGATGCTCAGCGAGGGATTCTCCAGGGGTGCTGGTACCCTCCTGGGGTAGTTATCATTATTTAATTCCGCTACCATGTTGATGGGGGGGGGGGGGAATTTGGGCCTCCGGCCACCTGCACTCACTAGACGAAACGCGGAAGCAGAGCTTCCACTTCACGCCGGTATTCTATGAGGTCGTGGTACCACCCCGGTTTGAGCCGGCCCATACGTGCAACAGCAAAGCTGCCGCGTGGCTCTACCACTGTCAAAACGCATCTGCATTTTGATGTAGATGTCTATGGGCCACAGCATCCGCTTACCATCAGGTCGACTGTGTGCTCGTTGGTCACCCACATTCTATAAAAAAAGTTGGTTCTAGGTTGTAATACTATATGTACTATAACAGACTAGAATATTTATTTACGGAAAATTTACTTTAGAAAGCCAATTATTTTTGCATTCTTTACTTCTAAATAATAAATACGTAATTTTTTTTAAACAACTAAATTATACTCCGTTGTAATTGAACAAGGTTCATACAAATTTAGAATGTTTTTTTTCTGTTTCTTGCAAAATTTATAACGCACAAAGAAGTCTTTACTTTATAGACTTATTTGTGTGTATTTCTTTTATATTTTTGTCACTGATCCAATTTTGTGTTTCGCTTTGTGCGTTATGTCGGCTGAGATTTGGGCTCGTTTTTAACATACCAAACAAATGTGTCATGCATTCTTTCGAAATTTCAATGTGTTAGTCCAACAAGGCTTCTAACTTCGTAAAACGGTCGTGTAAATGCATGACACGAACCTTCGCCCTTCGTCGCCCATCCATGAGACTAAAAGGACAGTCCTTAACAATTGTTCTCGACACTTACTCGATTGGAATACATTTCTTTTTTATTTAAATTTATTATCGATGCAATGTTCGTGTTTTATTGCGGATGTAATCATAAAACAAAATTTACCAAGAGACTACTATATTACTGCACATTTACATTAATGTCTTATTCCTTTTGTCGATAAAGTCACATAAAGTTGTGGTTGCGACTGTGTTTGCATTTTGAATGCACATATAAATATTTTCAAGTCTGTTTCAGTCTTCCATCATAAATTTAATGTTAGGAGAATAATTATTAATTATTATTTACGTTGCAAATTTCTTTGTCTATGTATCGTCTTAGTAATCTTGTTTGTAACCTCACGTATTTAATTTAGCAGTAAAGATATTCCATCAAATACATATTTTCGTCAAGATCTAATCGTGCCCAACTAATCTCGCGTGTTTTCTTTTTAGTAATGAACAGGTGGAACTAACTATAGTGTATTTAAACGGTGTCAGTAGAGATATTGAACTAGTCTAGTTATACGTGTGTTTTTTATAGAATAATATGGCAAACGAGCACACAGTCCACCTGATGGTAAGTGGATGCTGTCGCCCATAGACATCTACATCTATCCTCGATTACGAATCAAAATGTAGATGCATTGTCAGCCGTGAGGACTAAGATAGAATGCCTTGTTTCCAGTAAAAAGGGATCTCTGGTTCTCTACACTCACAATACGAAACTCAATGTTCTGTGAGAGCGAGGTCTTAACCTGGTCGAGCCGACCCATTGCTACATCTACATGTATAATATAGCTGTAGCATTGTTCTGTCATGTCCATCAAAAAGTGTCGTGTTTGATCAAAACTATACATAACCCTCTATTTATCTCATTGATTGCGTAATGCGCACGTCTAATTTTGTGTATTATAATTTACGCCCCAAAATCTGGTATTAGAAAATGCGGGTATGGGTGATCGTCAGTATACAATAATGAATACGATAAGTCCCTATACAAAAGTCATGTAGGGGCAATTTAGCTATAAAGCTGTTCAGAAATAAAATGCTGCTAATAATGATAACGATGTGGTATAAATCAAAAATAGTCAAAAGATAACTAATAAGATATTACCCTAATGATAACTAGTATTATCTAATTACCTTTTATCAGCATGTGAAATGTTTATACTGTTTACATTTATGAGAAAATATTAATAACAAAATTTAGTGTGCTTGTGTTGAATAAAACTCTACGAATTTTATTGCGTTTAATTAACTATTTAACTAATTTTTGATTCTCGACGTTTAGTGTGCTTTAGAGCAGAGCACCCATGGTTAGGGGGGGGGGGGACTGCGATGTTTGAGGTTCCAATTTCATGGTTAGCCCGGCAACCTTCAGTTTTTGAATATAAATTTTTGGTCCGATCTACGCAGAACGAGCTTACGGTATCTTGAAGTCTTGCAGTGGTATGCTTGGGTTTGGGTTCAATTTTGGTAATTATAGGATTCCAAGCAGATTGCAGCACCCATCCATCTTCTCTATTGAAAGTAGGATGTTTTTAATTTCAATAGCCTCGCGTATCATCCTTGGTAGGAATATAATGCTTGTTTTGTTTGAATTCGGTGCAAAAGTACGAAAAATTAAAATTACTGCAGTGAACAAATATAGCAAAGAAATTTCAATACGTGCTTTGTTTTTAAATATGGCTTTCAAAAAAAATGTTCACACTTCACAATTACTTAGGTTATTTTACAGTATTTACAAGAGATTTATCAAATGTCCTTAAAAGATTAAATTGCGTGAGTTTATTAGTTATCAACTACAGAGTACAATTCGAACATATTATGGTTGAGAAGGTTAAATTACCGTATACAACGTCTGTGTGGCTTCCCATGACTCAGCGGCGAGGCACGCAACGGAGATTCGTTAGCTTTAATCACTATGATGGGAAGGAACCATGGAATGAAAAATATTTTTGTGTGATTTAAATATAAAATTAAATGATTTAATGAATTAAATTTGACATTTTTTTTAACCAAATAACTTGATTTATGTTCGTTTAGATAATCTCTTAATAAATCAACACTCGGTAGGAACTCTAAAGGAACTATTTCATAATAAATTATGCTAATTGCTTTCTACTCTATGTTGGATTATACACGTATTAAGATAACATTCGAGAACTGTCGATTTTCAGATTATTAACGATAAAAAGCGATTTCAATTATCAAAAAAGTAGTAAAATGTCGTAAACTGAATTTGAACTATAAATGGGAGCGAATACATACATAATAACATACAGCATCGTCCATCATACGATTATCTGTTATTCCTTTTTTATAGAATAAGGGTGACAAACATGTTATGGTGTGATGGTAAGTGGATGCTGTGGCCCATAGATAGGTATCTACATTTATCGTCGATTAAAAATCAAAACGCAGATGCGTTCTCACCCTTGAGGACTAAGATGGAATACCTCGTTTCCAGTAAAAAAGGGGTCTCCGGATCTCTACACTCACCATACGAAACCCAGCAGTATTAAAGCTGCTATTTTACGCTGGTATTCTGTGAGAGAGTGGTCCTTTCCCGGTCGGGCCGACTCATTCGTGCTACAACCATAATATAGCTGCAGCGTTGATCTAACACGTATAGCCTTGATAAACTGACGTCACAAAAATAAAAGTTGCTTCATAAATCAATGGATACAGTGTGCGAGACGAACGACAGTCGCCTAGTATTGTAACTCAATGTCGCCTAACGACAAAAACTTCACAAGGCGACTCCTGCACAGAGCCGGTTAACACTGTCATTCATTAAAAGTACATTCGAAATTGAACCTTATACATATAGTCGGTTAAAACACTAAATCGAATCTCGGACAATTTTGTATGATGAATGATTTCGTAAAAAAAAAAAGAATAGAATCTTTACCGGATTTAAAAAAAAGTAAGTCCTTTTTGCCAATTAATTAATTTGGTAATAATACTTTTATTTTATAAGCGCACGATAAGGGTTTCAAAAGCGAAATGAAATTTTTAGAAAAAACGAAAATAATACTTTTTACAGTATAAATTCGCCCATCAAAACCTGAAAACCGAACAAAGGCAAAAAGGGCTACCGGATGACAAAGCTTTCTAACTGGGAAACGAGTGAAAACCCGGACGGTCGGCCATGGCAGCCAGACGGAAGAGCGCCGGCGGCCTTGAATGGGCCTTTCAACTTTCCATTCCGAATAAACACCAGGTAGCGCCGATATTTTTTTTTATTAATAGAAAAAGGGCTTTTGTCGCGGATACGATTATGATTTATGACGCCTTGGTAAAAAAAAATCATAAATATAATGTTGTTTGCAGAATAAGCTAGTCGTCATTAATAATTAACTTAATTATTTAATCTATCATCAAACAAATGAAGATTTTTGGCATCATGTGATAACGGGTCTGATGAATAAATATTATTACAACTACCAATTAAGGACAAATGTAAATTAAAATTTTTGCTTTTGAGTTTTGGGCACATTCTGTCAAAATGTGATGAATAAGCAACATTAAAAGCCAATATAGTCCATTTTTATCAACAAAACGTAAATATTCCCTATAAATATATTGAAAATAACGTTATATCTGACAAATATCATTGAACATTCTGTAATAAATATAATCATATCTACTGCTGGTAGATAATATGACTGATTGCAAGAAGATTAAAAAAATTGTCAGGTTCCTTTGCACGCGTGTAAATAATTTAAATAGGACAAGGAATTATATTTTTTACCTTTGTTATTTTAAATATTGGATAACCTTTAAGATACTAGGGCATCATAAAATATAAATACAACGAATAACAAACACATTTTTTTAATTCGTCCCAGTTTTAGAAACAAAAAGTTATATCAATACACGCCGGAATCAGAGTTGAATATCTTCACAACATAAGAAACTGGTGATAATCCTTGAAGAATACGGATATTTAGCGCCGGCTACACGTTGATCTCAATAGTACAGCGCACGGGCAGATGATCCGCGTTATGCAATGCGGGCCTCCGTCGCGTTTCCGCCAGCGCCATTGACTAACTCTAGCTCTGCGCTATCATAGCGTCCTTGTGGTTGCGAAATAACGATACAGGCTGTGTCACGTTGTTTTTTAATGCACACTCTTAGCGAGAACACGAGGTAAGTGGAGTATAAGGTACATATGTACTACTACCATATAATATAGGTTTATGTTTATATAGGCCGGCAACATACCCGCAATTCGATTAGGTGTTGCGGTTGTTCATGGGCGACGGTAGTTTCTTACCATCAAGTGAGCCGCGTGTTCGCTTGCTTCCTTCTTCTATAATTTTTTTTAATTGACATAACAATCAAATATACCGTTTTGATTTTTTATTTACATAAAATCAAATATATAATATTTTATACCATAGTAAAAAAAACCTAAACTAAAATGATATCAAGTGATTTCTCATAATATTATAACTAAGGATGTAACGATTCTGATACTGATACTGATATAGCGGCCGATATAATCGGCAGACCGATATATCGGCATCGCCGATTATATACAACCGATATCGAGTTTGAAAAACGCGCAAAACAGTTCTTTCGGTTCTTTTTCTGCTCAGTTGCTTTAGAGTGTCTGTTTTCAATTGCAGGTTTCTTTCAAAACGATTGGCGTAACAGATGATTATCTGTTAATAATTTAAACATACTTTATTTCTATAATGATTTCTTATATTTACGCGAACACTACACATTGAAATAATAAGTATATTTAACTATAAGTACCCGACGTTTCGAGCGCTTTACTTCTAAGCGGCTTTTCGCCGCTTGCGCCCTCCTTTCTACCAAGGAGGGTCGCGTTCGTATACGGCTTAGAGATCTCTCGTCAGATCGGTAAGCCAATCCATAAAGGCGGTGTTTAGTGGGTAAAAGTCTCCACATAACCACGCAGCCGGCTGCGTGGTATGCAATGAGCATTCACCGCCTCCCTCCCCCGCTTTCCAGAGGGTTGCCCATATTTGCTTCGGGCGCAAAAAAGCGCTTTACAGCACCCATGGTCATGGGGGGGACTGAGATATTCAACGTCCAAATGTCTCAAACTTTATTTCTTCACAATAATGTACCAAAAGTTAACTGTAATTACTGACTTTATCTTTTATATCGGTTTACTTTACCATTTTGTGTAATGAAAATTACTTTCTTAATTAACGTTTTCATTGTTTGATAAAATTTACTTAAAAAATGTTTTCTTTGAATTTTGAATTTTTGTATTGAAATGTTGATTTGACATTTTGGTTTTCAACCTTCTTAAGGCTAGTCTCTGATAAATATAGGTAACTTTTATGCATAATTAAGAAAATTACTTATTACTTCTTTGTTTTTTTTTTCTATTTCTACTCAGTCCCCGATAAAGTATCGGTATCGACTATTATTTATTACAGTAATCGGTATCGTATCGGCACAATTATGTATCGTTACATTCCTAATTACAACCAAACTGAAAAAAAAATCTTTTAATAACCAAGTAGTTGAGCGAAGTCAGAATATTATATGGCCGCTCCGCCGCTGACATATAAAACCGATCTATTAATAGCACGAGTTGCTTACATATTTTTAAGTACACAAGGACACAAAGTTATGTCAGTTATGCATTGAGTTACAATACCTAGGTATTGTAACTCAATGCAGTTATGCCTTGCTTTAATAGTCCTAATGATTAAATGAAACTAATATTACGCATTTTATCGCGTTTAATTTTAACTGTTTTAATTGGTCCATTAAAAAAATTCCATTGACCATGGTCACAGGGAAGACTGAGGTGTTTGACGTTCCGATGTCACAGTTAACCTTCAAATTGCTAAAAAAGAAGTTATTTATTTGCAACTCTTAGAGGTAGAAATTTTCTCTAAACTTATATGGGACCACCTTTAAAGTACAAACTATTAAGAAAAAAGAATCTTTAAAATCGGTTGTTTATCTGCGAAGATATCATATGAAATTCATTAAACAATAGTCCAATATTTTTATTCCCTATTTTCCACCTTGGGGGCGGAATTTTTTCTTCAAAATTTAATGGGACCACCGTTGTATTTGCCTATTTAATAAAAAAATATTAAAATCGGTTCACAATCTGCGCAGATAATACCGCAGCAACATACACTCGAATTGAGAACCTCCTGCTTTTTCAAGTCGGTTAAAACTCCGTAAAATTAGTTTCATTTACCGTGAATTATTCGCATAAATATAAGAAATCATTATGCGAGCCCTAATGATCGCACTGCTTAAGTTATTATGATTTATGACGAAAAACTCTGGTAAATGAAATGTTTATTTAAAATTGCGACTGTATGAGCTTTTTGTGTTAAGTTACATTGTTTTATCATTTTGTTCTAAAAACAAATTTTATTATTATTTTTGTATACATTAAAGCAAAACAAGTGAAGGTTAAAACAGTATCTTTTTTAGAGGTTAAGGGCCTATACTACCTCAAATGGCTTGGCAAGATCCTCCGTTATGCCGAAAATATTGCAGCATTATTATGAAATAAATATATAGTAAAGTTGAGGATTAATGTTAAGTACGATGTTAAACGAAAACACGATTCCGTAAAATTTTGTCGATAGAAAAAAATCCAAAGTTACCACGAACTAACGGTAAAAAGGAATTACCTAAACTGTCGGTGTCCTGAAGCTTGTTACCTGCCGCCCGATAACCCCGCTCAGTAGACATGTGTAAATCACTCATTATTAGCGACCGAATCATTCTAGTAGGTACATTTCGTCACGCGTACTGGTACATTCGGATCGATCATTTAAATGGATCATTTCAGGCTCCAGTACTCTGTGAGTGTGTGAGATCCATTGAGAACCGAAAATTTTCTATTTGAGATTTGTAAAAGCGCCATCTACTACATGTTATAGGTAATAAAGTCATTTTATCGAACTAAAACTTATTAACTTTCAAGGTGGTAAGAACAATCGACGCTAGATGGCATAAACACAAAAACCTCAAGTTATCGTATATTTTAAATATTTAATAAATTTGTTTATTCTTAAATTTCATTCCTAACAATACACAATTTCATCTTACTTTACATGTCTAAAAATAGGGACTGTAATATTTATTTGCTACGAAATTAAACTTTTACCTAACTTATACTCTTATATAAGATGGTTGAAAATTATCTTTAAATAAATCATTTATCATGAAATCTTTTGAAGTGTTATTTTTAGTAAACTCTAAGGAACGATATTTTTAACTCATAGATTTAACAAATAAATATAATAAAATGTAAAATAGTTTTTAATTTAGGTATATTATAATAAAAAAAACCCTTAAATAATAAATACTCCTGTTACTCTGCAGTTTCATATATATTCTCTGCTAGGATTAATGGTGTTCTGTGTATATATTATTCTACTCTACTCTATGCTCTGCAGTCTGCACTGTTAATTCAATTCGCCTGTTTATTCAGATCATTCGGGATTCGGTCGGTTTGCGGCTCATTCACAATTCAAACAAAGCGCGGGTTAAAAATACCGTCAATTGTTTGTGATTGGTTGTACTGGTACATTCAAAAACAAATGGATGAACTATCAATACTTTTAAGTGTACCAGCTCAAACGAACGAATCATGTATGATTGACACATGTCTACCGCTCAGTCTCGCTTCGGCTTTCGAACGGGAAAGCTGTGTCGGTTACGATCAAAATACGCATTACGTTTACCCAACAGAACGACGTAAAATAAAATGGGAAATAATTGTAATAAAAATAAGAAGCGACTGGGTTGGCGTAAAGAAACAGGCATAAATATGATAAACCTAATGAAATAAGTATCTAACGACCTATCTACTCACAGTGTTAGTGATTACATACATGTCGGTACATAGCATACGATGCGCGGGGAAGTGGGGGTGAAATTAGAGTTTGAACTGAGGTAGTATAGGGCCCTTAACAAAATGTGTTTCCTAATTGATCCAAACTTTGGAAAATACCATTGCGCATCGGATGGAGGTACTTAATAAATTCGTTGTTTTATTGAATGTTTTTACTTTTTTTATATACTAAGGGACCCATACACATCTACATTTATCCTTAATTAAGAATCGATATGCAGGTACGTTGTTAACCCTGAGGACTAAGATGGAATGCCTCGGTTCTCTAGACGCACCACACGAAACACAGCAACATTAAGCTGCTATTTTATGCTGGTATTCTGTGAGAACGTGGTACTACCCCGGTCGAGCCGACCCCTTCATGCTACAACAATAATATAGCTGCAGCGTTGCTCTACCACGTTATACGAGTAAAGTAAAATCTAACTGAATTCATCGAACCATTACCATATTGTAACCTTATCAAATATGAGATTATTTATTTATTTAAAACGTTGATAATTCAATAAATTTTCTAAATTTTTCTTATAAAATTTATTCTAGACCACTCCTAATATTACTCTCTTTTTGTTTGTAAAGTTTTGTTACAATCGGTTCAGTCATTCGGAAGATTCGTCCGTACAGACAGACAAACGAAAACTTTAAAAAAAATTACTCATGTCTCAATAGCATGCAAATACTTATATAAAAATATTAACAAACAAAATCTACAATAATTATGGATAAAACTCTCAACACGTCGTGTCGTAGCTTACAAATTAGCGAAACCAGGATTTTTTTTGTAGTCAATGACAATTTTGTTATTAGGTATTGATTCCAATAATAAGTTTGACTGAAGTTATAGAACGTACGAAAAACACATATTGCAACCGTGTAGAAACGTAGTTTTTTTTTTGCAGTCTTTACCGGCAGGTGTGAGTATAGATAGCGACGGTGTGCGAGCGAGAGGTGAATAGAGACGACGCCATTTTCAATCCCATTCTTAAATCGCACGGGTAGTAAATATTTTGTTGAGCATAGATTTTATTACCACCGCAACACATCTGAAAATTTCAGTTCTGACATTTTTCAAAAATGTAAAAAAAATATAAATGTCGTTACTGGGCACTTATAATCAAACGTTAGCTTATTCCAATAAAAGAAAAAATACAAGAGTATGCATTCTGTTTACGTCCTTCGAACTGTCCCATTGCTACGAAGTTTAGTATTTAATAGTTTATTAAATCGTAAAGACATAATCCTAGAAAATTCTTTAGAAAAATAATTTTTTGTTGTTCACATCTTGTTAAAAAAAATTAAGTACTGATAGTTGGTCAATTATTATTTCTTTAGTCGAGCTGACTACACTTAATACATTACAAAAAGAAATTGATCTGCGACAAGACAAACATTAGCTTATACATAGAGGGTGTGCCGTGTGAACGACCTAACGCAACCATCGACGACCACGTGCTGCATCATCGACACTGCGTTTTATCAAAACTACATTCATTCACCCGATTAATCATACGTCGATCGAAGGTTAAATGATTCGTAATATAATTTACATAAAAATTGTTGGTATTCTTCCCGCTATTCGTTGAGTCCAAAGTAACAATAATATGATAAAGACATAAAACAGGAAAACAAGGAATTATATTTTACTAATTGTGTTTGTTTTCACTAAATCGAATAGTTGACACAGTCATTGGTCGTTTATTTAGTACAATATACATATTATATAATCTTATCTTATATATAAAAATCAATTGGTGTCCGTTGTTAGTCTCGCAAAAACTCGAAAATGGTTCGACCGATTTTGATGATCTTTTAATGTGTATTATTTGAGTAGGTCCTTGGATGGGTTTCTTAATATAAAATTTATGTAATACGTCATCATCATCATCATTACAATTACAATACGAATTATTACAAACTGTTTTGTCATTCTGTGAAGTATTACAAGGTCATATTTCTGTACAGTTGGTAAGATACTCATTCATATTTTGGTTTTTGATATATTTTTTATACAAAACCTCCTGATGACGCGATCACTAAACAAATAAACCATGATCATCGTCATTACAGCCCTTCACAAGTCCACTGCTGAACATAGGCCTCCCTCAAGTAATACCACAAAGCACGCTCTTGAGCCACCTGCATCCATCGACTTCCTGCATATCTAACCAGGTAATGTAATATGTAATAAAACTATTCTATTATATTATGATAGTATAGAATAGTTTTATTATATATATATATATATATATATATATATATATATATATATATATATATATATATATATTTATTTATTTATATAATAGTAACTATTTTATAATATTATGCTATATTATACGCATTTATCTTTTCAATTAGGTAACTAACAAATTATGTATATTGCTTTGCTAGCTTTGCTAACTCATTAAGGCCGAATACGAAGAGAACTGGCGAAAAGTAATGTATTTCTCTTGACTAGAACTTAGACCTGAAGTAATGTGTGACTGAGTGAATGAGTGACTAGTAAGATAATTCCTTTAGGCATCAATTCCGCCCTTTGTGTCCATTTTTCTTCTGTTTTTATATTATTTTGAGTCGTTATCGGGAAGATACTGCTGCCCATCTCATTATATCCCTGTGGCACTTCTCACGACTCCTTTATCCGTTAACACATACCAATTGTTATGGCTTCCGGATCTTAATTTTTCTGCCTTCGTGTCTTACACAAAAGCCGCAATAGCTCACGTGATGAGCGCTAGCTTGGCGCTACCATTGAAATTTCTGAGTATACGAAGAGGCCGAGTTGGATCCCCGCCAGCCCCAATAAAATTGTTATTTGTTACAATAAAAGTGCTGATTTGTCATGTGCTAAGCGCTGCATGCAGAGAAAGAAGAAATGTTCGATAAATTTAAAAATAGTTTCGAGCTCATGTGTAATGTTAGCCAACAAGTCACAGAACACTTAATATTGTTCTGTGCAACAAGTATTGGGGCAAAGTGGAGGGAAATCTTTTTTTATAGAATAGAGTGGCAAACGAGCACACAATCCACCTGGTAAGTGGTAAGTGGTTGCTGTGGCTCATAGACATCTATATCTATCTTCGATTACGAATCAAAATGCAGATGCGTTGCCACCCGTGAGGACTAAGATGGAATGCCTCGTTTACAGTAAAAAGGGTCTCCGGTTGTCTACACTCTCCATACGAAACACAGCAGCATTATGCTACTATTTTACGGTTGTATTCTGTGGGAGCGTGGTCCTTCCCCGGTCGAGCCGACCCATTCGTGCTACAACTATACTACTAATATAACTGCAATATGGCTGTACCACGTATAAAATTCAATACTCTTATACTCTTTCCTGCTTCATAGCCTTCTTAGAATTGAGAGGAGGCTGAGAAATATGCACCCATTAGAAGGTACCTAATAACAAGGAACTCTCATTTGTACGGACTGACTCTGTACTCGACCACCTAGCAATAGCATAGCTATGAACCATTGTGACTAAACAAACATATTGTGTGAATACATGTACAGACGTACCAACGATTATATGTATATGTAAAGTGAATACATATGTATGGATAATTTACCTTATTATTATTCGTAGTCACAAGTGATTGAAGTTTATTTCAAAAAAATAGTGTGTGATTCTCAAAATACTGAAAGTCTAACCTAGCTAGGCTACCTATCGAGATAACCCAAATGTTGTTAAGCAGCCCGATAATGCGGAAATTATCAGTGTGTTACGGTTACGAACTGCTTTCACTGTTACCTGGAGCAATTTTGCCACATATTGCGAGTAATACAATATCACATAATATATGTTTTACGCAATCGTTTTTGTTGTTGTTGACTAACAAACTGTAACTGTGTCGAGGATACTTTTACTTTTCTGTTATAGGTTTTATGTTACTAAAACAATACGGACTAAAGTATGATGATGCACTCCCGTTAATAATATTTCCAGATATATTTATTTATACTCGAGAATCAGGAGTTAAGATATGGCTTTATATAATTTATTTCTCCAATGCCTACTCTTCCAACTAAATTGAGTTATTGCGTATCCCAATGAATACGGAAAGGTTCTAATAATTGAATTCGTCTATGTGTACGCGTACATCCTATAACACGTCCTTTGTATATAATTGGTGCCCTCCGTACAAATTGGGAAGCCTTGTTGAAACAAGTTGAGCATCATTAACATCATAATATGCTAAAGCCTTTTTGTTTGTGATTTCACTTCAATGCTTACCATGTTCATAAGACCTACTCCATGCTTATAAGATCTACTTTTGGCAGCTGATCGTTGTTTTTAGAGTATTTCGCTATAAAAATACTATTAAAATTATTTTTCCGCTTAACCGTTCCAACTAATCTTGGAATGCTTTTTCTGACATCAGTTGTTAGATATTAGTTATACTTCAGTGATATGCGTTCTGTTTATATATTCATCGGACGCGACGTTGTGCTATTGATGTAGAGATATCACTAATTTTTTAAACAATATCTACATAAACTAAAAAAAAAGTTACTAGGTATTAGTTAAAGCCTACATACGTCCCACTGCTGGGCACAGGCCTCCCCTCATCTCTGAGTGGACATCTACATAAAATTATAACTTAATAACAAATGGACGAATAATATGTAACCGAAATACGAAACTCAATAAACTAAATACCCGTCGGTTTTTTTCGAGGTATGTCGACATTAGTGTTCACAAAGCTGTCGCTGATCGGTTCACTGAGGATACATATTGCCGTGACGTCACGGAGTAGGAGTAAGAAATCTCGACATTCCCTCCTGACAGATGTCGACTTACCAAAAATACTCTAATTCTCTCCCTCCATGCCTAATCTAAATGCTACCTTACTATTAATTTACTTACAGCATAAATTTGAATGTAAGAGAATCATTATAGTGTCATAGCTCCTTTAGGTAACTGTATGGTAACCATGCATTTAATTTATTAAAATAAAATTCTTATTCTATTATTAATGGTTATTTAAACGTTCTGTAAGCTTTTCCAAAAATATGCTTGCTGGGATGAATTACTTAGAAACTTTGACCCAATGCACCATACTGGGCAGATAGGCTGGTGAGCCCATCAGTTTATGAAAACTAGGTTTAACTTTTTGAGGAAGTATTCCGATTCAATGATTCCGACAATAGTAGGTCGCCAGAGCCTTGTGAGTCAACCACACCGTTCTTATTTCATTAATTTCTTAATACATTTATATTTGGACTGTGTTTTTATAGAATAAGGGTGACAAACGAACACTGTCTGTGGCCCATATATCTACATCTATCTTAAATTAAAATCACAAGATAGATACGTTGTCACCCGTGAGGACTGAAACGGAATTCCACTGAATGGAATTCCAGTGAAAGGGGTTTCGAGTTCTCTACACTCATCATACGAAACACAGCAACATTAAGAGGATACCTTGAAAATGAATCGGAAGTTTTGGGGGCGTGGCTCCTTTTGTCAGTGAAGCTAACGGACGACTGCGGCAGTGTCAAAATGAAAGTGATGCAATGACTTCATAGTACGCAAATTATGAGATAGTCATACCGAGTACGCACTCTGGTAAAAAAAAAATTAAGTAAGCGCCAAACAACATTTTTATTTATTTTAACAAAACTTCGTTATGGATTAAAAAACTAGTTTAAGAGAACTTAGATATGATTATTTGCTACGCCTTAAAAGTATTCCATGAAATTATTCGTACGAATGTTGTGGTGTCATCGAGAAATGTAAATAATTAGATCCTACTTTGCAATTTTTTTCTATCGAGAAAATTACATCATATCGTGTTTTCCTTTTATGCAATCCAAGGTTAATAATCATATACCAAAATTTTGGTTTGTAATCTATGAAACTTAAAAAAATATGTTAAATAGAAAAGCCACCAAATTTTCGAGGTATCACCTTAAGTTGCTATTATACGCTGGTATTGTGTGATAGCGTGATCCATCACCGGTCGGGCCGATCCATTCATGCTTCAACCACAATATATGTAGCTGTAGCATGGCTCTACCATTTAATATTATGATATTAAATAAAAAGCAATCACACAAACGTCTCGCCTCAGTCGTTTACGATTGTAAACTATGAGGGTTAAAACGGAACACGCCAAATTGTTAATAACTACAACGACAGTAAGTCGAAACTGAAACAGGCGATGGGCAGTAGCATCTTCCTGATTACAACTGACAATAATAAAAAAACTACAGTTGCCTATCTTACCATTACCTACTATCTGTGAGGCAATCTATATGAGTAACCATAGACTGCCTCATAGAAGCAATGTGGGAATATTTTCATAG
Source organism: Parnassius smintheus behrii (assembly GCA_036936625.1). Classification (NCBI taxonomy): domain Eukaryota; kingdom Metazoa; phylum Arthropoda; class Insecta; order Lepidoptera; family Papilionidae; genus Parnassius; species Parnassius smintheus. Next base: position 12,809,169 of record JAUPFT010000017.1, read on the forward strand.
TCTGCAATGATGATGATGATGATAAATAATGAGTCGAGTCGCAAACATTAAAATATGTATTAGTCGTTTAAAAATATATAATTCATATATTTTTTTGTTAAACTTTAATTGATTTAAAACAATAAGGATACTACAAATAATGCCTTAAGGTGCGCTTACACGAGGGAAATAATTGCTCGGCGACACGAATGGACCGATCTGGAGCAATTAATGGAGCAATTTCAAAGCAATGGCGCAAATTGCGGCAATTATTTCGGCGATATTGCTTCTAATTGCTCCAGATATTTTATATCGCTCAATGTCGCAGATACGAATTGACGAATATCCAATGGGCTTGGAAATTCCTAGCAATTTTTGTATATATCTCATTCGCACTTGTTTGTTTTGCGGCTTGCCTTCTTGCTTCCGCGGGAGCAAGACGTCAAGCCGCAAAATTATTTCAAATTTTATTTAGTCGAAAGTAATTCAAAGTTTGTTCGTGACATTTTAGCAAAGTTTTTGAATAATATATCATCTAATTCTTTACACAATGAAAATTGCGGCCTCTTTGCCAAAAACAATCTCACCCAGATACGCCTATTTCTTTTCTTTCTTTTTTGTTTTTGATTAATAATAAAAAAAGGCTACAAGTCGCCGCAGCAAGAACAATGTCGTCCATAGCTAGCGAATACCGAAATGCTCGTGTAGGACAGTATTGCCTAGTTGATGAAGAGTTGCGCCATATCGCTCAATATTGTATTGCGCAGTATTGATGCTTGTTGCCGTTGCCGTAAATTGCTTAAAGTAGTAGTGACGTCATAGTTGACGAGTATTGACTGGAATTGAGCAATTTTAGTTGCTCGTATAAGCCCACCTTTAGGCATTTTACCAACGAGCCCATAGAGTGGTCAGCTTTTAGCATTTCTTTTTGAGGTTTATTGATCTACTTTCTCCGATACGACATTCTCAACATTTCACCGATCTTATGACGTGCTCCTTAACTAATCTAAAAAATTTCAATCCTTAATTTTTTATTCTTTCAATAGAGAATTGCAGTTACTATCATGCCTTTTAAATCAGTTACATGTTGAATGATAAATTCCTTCTAGACCGTAACAGTATAAAATCATTTGTTTATTTAAATAGTTTTGTCCGATTATATCGCAGTTATATGGAGACCGATTTTGCCGTCCTTTTTTTGTGGCTAACAAATACCAGAGAGCTGAACGGTGAATGAACCCACGCCGCGCCGGGTAGTTAACTATTAAGACACCGATAGTAAAGTGTAGTTACAAACATTGAGTTATTTATAACGTGACTGCCGTCTCATAGCGGTCGGCTGCTCGAGAAGGATGTTTGTTTATTTACGAACTAACTGCGTAATATGTGTGGTTATTGAGAACAAAAAGTTGTATGACCACGAATTACAACAAACTGTTTCGTAGTTTTGTAAAGTATATTATTTATTCCAAGGTCCATATTTCTGTACCGGTGGTAAGATACTCATGTATATTTTGGTTTTTGATATATTTTTTATAAGTACAAAACGTCCTGATGACGCAACCACTAAAGAAATAAACCATGTTCATTATCATTACAGTCATTTACAAGTCCACGGCTGAACACAAGCTTCCCCCAAGGAATGCCACAAATCACGATTTTGAGTCACCTGTATGCATCGACTTCCTGCATCTTACCAGGGCGTCACTCCATCTTGGGGGGGGGGGGGGTCGCTCAAGATATTTATCATACGCTAAATTACATCGCGATGATTGAAAACCTTCACACTTTAAATTCCTCTGTACAGTCCAAACCTTTACCACTAGCCATTTATTTCAGTATCTTAAAATTCATGTAACCTTCGGCGCAAAATCAATAAACAATACCCTGCTTGCATGAGCACATTTGCGCCCACCCGCGTCGCCTAATGATCTCGTTTACGGTCACAGTTGATCATTACCTCCCTCTCTGTTTAGAACTGCCCTGCTTTGTTCGATGTTATATTGACTTCATTAAGCCGCTTAAATTATTTATTTTATATAGTAAGTTCATCGACCAGTGCAGCGGCATTACTGGGTTCCGTGCTTCTTTATTGTTAACAGGGCCCCAATAAAAATCATAAGGAATAATTGTAAACGGATAAGTGACGCCAAATTTGTTATAATTTATGTATCAAAAAACTTCAAATACATGTTCATTAAAGTCTATCAAAAGTCCATTTGCCGCAAAAAAATAATAATATGTATTTATTGATAGATCAATTTCATAATATGTTAATCTGAAAAAATAATTGTAAAATATCAATGCCATAGGCTTCTTCTATTCCGTTCACCTGCTACATCCTATTTTTTTCCAGATGGTAAAAAAATCACCCGGTATATATCCTCGATTAAGAATCAAAATGCAGATGCGTCACGATAAAATGCCTCATTTCCAGTAAAAAGTATCTCAGATTATCTATACTCACCATACGAAACGGCTGCTATTTTACGCTGGTGAGAGCGTGGTCCGTGCCCGGTCGGGCCGATCCATTTGTGCTACAAACATAATACAGCTTCTGCAAGGCTCTACCACATATTTGTCACGGCAAATTCTCAACTATGGGAGAAACTTTCATATTTGTCATGAAGCCCCACAATACACGCTCCGCCAAACGCTCTCTCTCTCTCTTAAAAGACTATACACAAAAACCGTACATAGCATTTGACATAATAGCGTATTCGTCATGCCACTGCAATATTAATGTGTGTTTATCTATATATAAAATTGCAATTGCAGTGTAAAGTTAGTATCGAAGGTCTATAAGAAGAGTAAATAAACACGTCCGGCACTCGACACCGCACTTTGTTAGCCCGTCTGGCTCGCTTCTCGCACGAGCCAAGTGTTGTAATATCTTTCATTCTCGGTTTTTATCACTTCTTCGCTTTTTGTCGTAGATGGAATGAGTTAAGACACCTAAAATTTTTCTGTGGAGAATGTTGACCAAAAGCTGAATACTGCTTTAGAAATCAATTTAATGTTTTTTTTATCGCTACACGAAAAAAAATGTTTTTTCTTACTCTAGCATATGGTGACATTTTCTAGATCTCATTGAGAATAGTACAAATATTATTTTTATTCTATTTATCTTCAAAAATGGAAAATGTCCTCCATTTTTTGTTTTAGACCGTCTTTGTTACGTATATTACGTACTATTTAAAAAACTAAACCAGTTAGGAATTTCAAATGTCTTAATTTATGTGCTATAAAATATATAATTTTAATAAAAAAAATACTAAAAACATAGATTCGTAGTGTTACGGACTCTATCTCTAACTGCGCGATTTACTTCACGTAGAAAACATAATTTCGATTCATAGTTTATAATAATATATACAACTAAAACGAAGTAACATATTTTAGGGTTTTTATTTCTTTCACAAATTGTTGCAATATGTACGGAATCCTAATAGAACGAGTCCCGATTTGTATTTGATCGATTTTCTTATATAATATTTAGTGGTTGGATTATATACCTACTGTTATTGAGCTTTCAAAGTGTTTTCGTTAAATAGTCTAACTTAAATATATTTATGAACGTTTTTATACAAGTAAAGGTGACAAACAACCAGACAGCCCAACCGATGGTAAATGGATGCGTTGTCATCCCTGAAGATTAAATTGCAATGCCTGAATTGGTAATGCGGAGTGTTACGCTTCGTCTATTTCTCTTTAGTACTTTGTGCGACCACGATGCTTCCCCGGTCAAGTCGAACCATTTGTACTTTAGTCTTGATACTGAACTCTACCACTAAAAAACTTTTTATCAAACTAACATTAAACCTTATCAAGCCATAACCGTTTAACAACAATAAAGATACATCTATATCATTACTCATTATTACTTCTTTGTCGAAGTTAAGCATCTAATGATACACACTTTAGACAGGTCTCATAAAGAAAGCTTACGTAGCCCCAGGCTCCATAACCTTTTATGGTGCGCCAAATCGTGTTAACCGACTGCGAGGGTGAATGCCTCCGAGGTGTAGGCGGATACGCCTACGTCTGTATTGCTGACTTGTTTGACTGTACTTGTAATTCCGTCCAAATCAAACTTAATTGTTTATGTCGGCCTGGTACATGCTATTTTCATGTTTAATACTTTTGATTTTTAAAGACCAATAAATTATTAAAGCAGATGTTTCAAAATGGGCCAGGTCTATTGTACTACATTAAAAAAGAGTAAAATCTGTAGAATTCAGGAAAATAGAGATAATTCATTTAAATGTATTCTGTCGTGGTAAACAATTCATATTTATCAATTATTTTTATGGACTTTCAACATGGCGTCTCACCGATTCAATTATTTTTATACCTATTTTTGAATATACTGTACAAGGGACCTGGCCCAGACTCCATACACTTTGGAACATCTCATTTAAACATAAAATTTTGTAGAAAGAAAAAAAAAAGATTAACAAGGGGTTGCTTATAATAGTGATCTCCTGTAACAATACGTAAGCCATTTAGTGTATAGGCGCATATATTCTTCTACGAAAAATACTTTATTTAAAAAATACTTATCATAATGCCAATTCATAACAAATAAAGTATGCCATTATGTATTCTTATTTCGAAGGGCCTTGAGAAAGGAATCAACCATTCCTTTCATAAGACTTTTCAAGTAGAAGCATAACTTCATCTCTCACTTTTGCTTAGTAATTTATTCATGGATTATAATTCACTTTCAAAATAATATGTTAATTGCGACAATCTTTTACGTGGTAAATCCACGCAGCGCCTGTTTTATGATCAGAGCACGAAAGAGAAGGTTCGTTCGCCCGCCGTCGTATAATGCTCTCATTAAAAACCAGCGTAGACCATGATGCTGCTGTGTTCTTTATTACTGTTTTGTAGAACACTGTCAATATTCGACTTGCAACGAATATTCGGCTATTATTCGGTTTTCGGTCTATTCGACTATTTTTATCCTATTCGGCCGAATACCGAAAGCTTAAGTAAGAGGTTTTATTGTAGTCAGATAATTGGTAAAATGAAAGTATTTATTTAATTTATATATTTTTTTCTTTCAATCATTAAAGTAGTCACATTGTATATCTATGAATTAAACCTCCATAATATAAAGATTAGAAAACGAACTATGAGTGAAATGTCCGTACACTCGAATTATCTTAGTTAAATCGCCAAGTATTTCAACAGTCCTCACATTCGCAATTTTCAATGGCTTAATCTATACTAATCGATAGCGCATTTTTAATTTTTTACACTGGTGATTATACTGTTACATAGCCTACTGTTTTAGCATTTGTAGCATTTTCGCCTCTATCGTAACATAATAAAGTTCATTATAAGATTAGGACATATTTTTTTTTTATAGAAGAGGGGTAAACGAGCATGCGGCTCACCTGATCTTAAGGCCGAATACGACGCGAATGACCTTGCTCGTTTCGCAGCAAACCACGCGCCGCCAGTACCTACGCTTTGTTTATATAGACATGTATAATACCTTTAATCAAAGCCGTACGGGCTTTGATTATATTTGAATGAACTAGCTCAGATGCAGAGTAATGAACAACACAGAGAGCATTGCTTACTTCTTAAATAAATTTTTCTTATTTATAATATTAGTTCCTATAGATTATAAATTCTGTACTTTATTCGTTATAAAATATGGTTCGAAAAGTTATTGAATTGATAACGATTTTTTTTCTTAATTGGTGTATCGTACGTAAAGAACCTCATATAACTGAAAATGTTTGTTCTTATGAGTCTTACAAGATGCCGCGTATTTATGCGATTTGCATTAGCAAATTGCATAAATAATAAAAACAAAAACTAAAAAGTCGGTGATTGCCCCATAGTGGGGATAGGTACTGTGTATGTAAATTCTCACAAGACTACTCCGACTGGTCAATCACTTCACATCCGAAGTATTTCGGTTTTTCTTAATTATGTTCTTTTACCCCATGCTTTCGGAGAATACATTGACTGACATTATTTGCGGTCTCTGTGCTTGCACTACTCTGTACATTCTTTTCCGACCGGGTCTTGGTATTTTACATTTTTAGTGTTTCTCACTTGAAACTAGAAAAGTATAAATTTTTTTTACAAGTTTGGCTAATGTAAATGAGTAAAAATGCAACCTATTAGGCAGCCTCAAACAAAAAATTACCTTACAAAAATATAAGTATTAACCTCAAAATACAACATTCGAGCAGCGTTCATGCGATAAACTCTCTTTGTTTTACCACTTAGGTAACATTTATTCCTTTTCCTACCCATATTTACATTTATAGACACTTAAACGCGTATAAAACAATAAATTAACGATTTTCGCTACAGTCACATCGACTGTTGTTACCTTACGTCACACGTCGAAGCGCCTGGTAATTTATTACGGCAAACTTTTATCCGGCAATATACGATATTATTATTAGGTGTTTTTAATTAAAACGAATTATGTTAATAAATAATATTTTGTATCGAAAATAAAGATAGCAGGTACCTTCGGAATCACAATACAAACATTTTTACGTAAAAGAATTTTTCCTAAATTAAAATTCACAGAGTTATAGAAGAACAATAATTTTATATATCATTTCTTAACATTTTTTTATTTGTTAGTATATTCATTTATTTTAAAATTTTAAAATGACGGTGACCTTGTGAAGGACCCGAACAAACCTACAAAAATGTTTTTAAGCTTAGAATTACTTCAGGTCAAAGTTCTAGTCAAGAGAAATACATTAATTTTCGCCAGTTTTCTTCGTATTCGGCCTTAAGTGACTACCGCCGCCCATGATCAACCGCAACACCAGGCGAATTGCAGGTGTTTTTCCGGCCCTTTAGAAAGAAGTAAGCTCTTTTCTTGAAGGTCCCCAGGTCGTATCGGTCTGCAAAAATCGCCGGTGGTAAACAGAGAGGTCGTACGCGGAAGAAAACTCTTTCTGAAACGTACAGTGGTGGTCCGCCAAGCATCCAGATGGTGTGGATTGTATCGGGACGTTGTCCGCGTAGTGCGTTCACGAAATTTGGCGGCTGGGATTAATCCGAACAATTCCTCAGAGCACTCCCTGTGGTATATGCGAAAGAAATTAATAATAATGTTATAATTCGTTAGTATTTGAGAGTTTGAGACTCGTTTTATCAATGAGGTGTGTCTACCTCATAGATAAAACGAGGATTAAAATTATTGTGATGTATTTAATAAACAAAATGATTCATGATACGGCCTTTGGTACATGTGAATGGCTTCCGACGCCGCGAGGTACTTACATCATTACTCTGGAATGTTATGCCAGTTATGGGACCGGTTGGAAAGCGCGGTTTATTGCTCGCCGGTTTTATAAATATAGACTCCATGAATACATTTTTCAGCGTTAACACTACAGTGTACAGTGTAACACACAGTAAGTGTAGTGCAGTTTAATTTGCACTTAGCTTGTGCTTTGTTGCGAATGTATATCTCTTCATTTAATTGTATTAATGTGCTCTTGGCTGAATTTTAACCTAAAAGGGACTAGATTTATTATAAATATTTTTTTTTAATTTCTCCGACATGCCAGTTTTCTCACGATGTTTTTCCTTTATCGCTAGGCATGTAGTAACAAGTGTAGGTGAAGCTGTGTTAACCGGTGGGTTAAGCGCTCAGTAAATATCATAGTACGCTAGCAACCCAGGTTCGATCCCGATCCGATTGAAGAAACACATCGTGAGAAAAGCTCCATGTTTGAGAAAATGAAAAAATATTTCAGACGTGTGTAGTTCGCCTTACGCATTGAGGTAGCGCGGACATTTTCTTGTCCAAAATCCTTCTCAGAAATTAGATGATGCCTGTGCCCAGGAGTAGGGCGTTCATAGGTTGTAACTTAACTTTACGTTACCCATGTAGTTAATTAACACTGAAAATTCCAATTAAAAATTTCATTGCTGCCGGCGGGGATCGAACTCAGGTTGGCGTGTACATTGAAATTACTGCGAACGTTTAACCGTTGAAATACGATTAAGAAGAAAAGAATTTTTGAGTTCATTGGTTATCATTACAGATTCAACTATCTGTAACCAGATTGCATAAATGCATAATTCCTTACTTCAAGCTCCTCGATAGTAAAACTAGTTTTCTGGCGTTAATTGCAAACGTCCTGTACAGAGTGCGACTGAGTGCCGCATGTCTAAACTAAACACGTCCGTGGCTTTATTATCTCAGACACGTCTCACAGCGTGTAATGTATGCAAATTATATATATATATATATATATATATATATATATATATATATATATATATGTGTGTATGTGTGTGTGTGTGTGTGTGTGTGTGTGTGTGTATGTATGTATGTAATAAACTGGTAGAAAAATGTTAATGTTGAAAATTTTATAAGAATTCGCGCGGTAAAACTGACAAGTTGTGGAAACACTTTACTGTTACTTATTCAATCAATTAAGGGTCACCACCGACGAATCCAACTCGGCTGGGATGTGTTTGCACTTGAGAGAAAATCGCCTTGTCGAATGAATATACCTCGTACAACCAATGCGATTTCCCAATGATTGTTCTTACTGTACAGAACTCTAATGGTTTTTTTGGTCCTACAATGGTGGCTGTATGAGGAAGCCCATACTCACTAAGAAATTGATGGAGAGGGATATACATAATACACATTCACACCTGTCACCCGGAGGGGTAGGCAGAGACTACGGACTTACATTTGACTTAATCCTGACACCTCTCTCGCCTCCTTTACATCCAAGTGCCTACTCATACATGCTTGTCGGTTAATATATCGCCAATTTGGTTGGTAACTTCCATTCAAGGCGTCCCTTCCTGATTCTTCCGTTCACTTCTGCAACAAAGACTCTTTCTCTATTCGTTATTTCTATATGAACAACCCATCGACACAGCGGTGACACTCCCTGTACGTGAGAGCTTAAGCGCCGGTGACCTTGAGTCGAAGCGTGTAACGCTAGGGTTGATATCGAACCGAAATGAAATATTATAGACTTGTACCAAAGAAGATACATAGTAGGTATGTGTTATATATTATGTAAACTTATGTGTTTAGGTAGTGAAAGATACGTTCAATTTTAAATCAACTTTTATTAAATGAGGAATATTAAAACTTCCGACAAAACCAAATATGCACGACAGTTAATGGTAATCTTAAATAATTAACCAACACTTATTTCAGTACGCAATAATCAGTATTACCTATTATCCTTTAAAAATAATTTACTCTTATATATTTTTGAATTTTTAGATTAATTTTTTGATTTTCATTATTATTTCTAACAATTGCAAAAATTCGTAGTATGTATATTTTTTTTAGAAAATCCAAAGGTATGCAGGTTTCCTGGGACATAGCGGCCAACAAATTGTTCCCCATGTGTTGAGGAGATAAGTCATTTCTATTTCTAATGAAATAATCCATAAATACAACAATGAACAAATACAAAAACTCTTTATAGGTATCTAAAATTTCTTGACTCTCTAGTGGTATTTTTAATAGTGTAAATTTCAGTTAATGTAATATAATAAAATTATTGGCGATATATTAGTTTTATTGCCGTGGTATTTCCCCATAATTCTTGTTAAGATCATATTGACTTTCATTAAAATGAGTTCACATATTTTTAGGTATCATAAAACATTATTAAAAATTAAACTAACAAAACAAGGGCCCTTGTTTTGTGCAGTGGAATTTATTTTAATTGTAATCACTTAAAATCACTTTCAGTTATACTTATACATATACTATAATATCATTTATTTAATAAAAGCAAAAATATTTATCAAAGCATATAAACCTAGCATACACGGCTATAAAAACTAATAATGTTACTTGGTAACATAAACTTAATACCTACATGAATAGAATAGTAATATGTTCATTAAGATATCGGTAATATTCATATATTAATTGAAATATTATATCACTTGACGAATATATTCATATTAACTAATACTGACAAATATCGGTATTACTACTAGCCCTGGACCAGGGCAGTCGGCGACTGCCCGTTCCACGCCCCGCGTGCCTCTCGAGGCCCCCGCACACATCCAGACACGCACACATAGCCGCAAGCGATTTTACGTGCACACATGCTTAAGTGTCGTTTCTTTTCGCGTAGTGTATATATTCTTTGCCATCGAGGCATTTCATGTGATTATAAGATAATATATAGTTTCGTCCGTTAAAATTAACAAAAATATAAATAATTTATTAAAAACCCAATTAAGACTTGTAATGTCCGCTCATAATCCATTATGTAAAACTAAAAGGTAAAGTAAACGCTAAATCTGAATTTTGCGACATCTTCAAATGTGAAAAGTTGTTTGTCTATCTAGTCCTGAGACATTTGCATTGTTTTCTTTTTAGCCGTTCTCAAACGCGGAAGAAGTTACCATTTTGACTATGTATTTTTTTCATTTCGACTATGTGTTTCTTTCATTTTGACTATGTGTTTCTTTCATTTTGACTATGTGCTTCTTTCATTTTCACTATGTGCTTCTTTATGTCGACTACATGTTTTTTGTATTGTTAGATTACGCGATATTTTCTTGTGAACAGATTTTAATGATTTCTTTTTTTATAAAATAGTATTCTATGGGGATGATCCAATATAAATTTTGAAAAAGAGTTCCACCCTCTAAGAGTGTGAAAAAATAGGGAGTTGCTGCCAACTAGCAACTAGTACAACAGCAGCGCGGCACGTCGTCGTGTCGAGGCGCGTCGTTATAAGATTCCGGAAGCGTGGCAACAGACGTAATAATCGTAATTCCATCCAACGACCCATTAAAGGCTACGAAAAGACCACTGCTAAACACAGACCGTCTTTCTGGGTATTTTATCACAGTTGCCACGCTTGGCAGGTCAGGCTGGCAGGCATCGGGTATAGGCGCAGTTTTATATACTTTTGAGTTGCTTGCCCATTTCCTGTTTCAGTTTCGATCTGCCGTCTCTTAGGACACCCACGCGCCGATATGGGATAGTGGATATTCTTACAACCGCCACGACGCGGGTAACCGTGATTAAATCACTTTAATTGACATATTTTTGTTCTCAAAATAACGGACTTTTAGTTTTGTTGTAAAATAGTTATAAAGAAATATAATGGTAATGGGAAATCAATACTGTTATAATTTATGAAAAATCTGTCTTTAACTATGTAAATGAGCGTGCCTTTTGATAAGCCTCGCTCTGAAATTTTTATCATTAATTTGTTGCACTGGGTAAGTGGGTATTTGCCAAAATTGTCATGGTTTGCAGACCGATTGGCGATAATGATAAAAAACCCACGGTCATTTTAAGTGATGTTATCCTTCACTCAATCAATTTTATGATCATAATTTACGACGACAGAAATATATTTTTTAAATATTAAATAAAGAAAACGTGCTTGTATAATGTATACGTAATGTGCTTGCGAAAAGTAATGACTGTATATTACGGAATTCGTGCATAGAATACGGGGCTACGTACTTCAAGCACTTGCATCGTAAATCCTTGAGTTACAACTCAAGTGAGCATTCCTGCGGTCAGCGGGCGACGTTGTGGCATGTGTGCACATCTGACGGATAGCTTTTATGACACACCTTAGAGATTTGTCTTGCTTTGTTCATACCAGAGGCTTACCTTGGCTTATCCAAATTAAACGAAGTGTTTATCGATATTTCTCTTTCTATAATTCCAGTTTTATTTATATGTTTTATGCACATATATCAACATTCATCGGTTTGATTAAGTCGTGAATGTGTGGAAGAAAACTTTATTCAAATATACATAATATCGTTATCTTTTAGCGCAGATTTTTCAGTCGTCAAATAAAAATTATTCATAGGATAAAATAACACAAACAAATTAAACTTGCAGTACTATGAATAAAATAGGTAGTTCAATTGTTACACTTCAGTATTTAAGCAGGTTATAATTTAATTGATGGATAACTTTATATGAGAATTGAAAATCGGCCCTTAAGCAAATATACTATATTTGCTAAAAAGTTATTATATAAAACGCTATTTACAGCTCCTAGAGGCGTTTCGTAGATGCGTTTAAGGCTACAGTCTTTTAAAGTTGACTCACATCGAATCATTAGCGCCACTTTGATTTCTTTTTTTACAGCAAATTATTGTTTCAGAGTAAAATATTTTGATAACACATAAATACCCAGATTATAAGTAATGGCTAAATTTTTTTTTTGGTTCATCTGTGTGGTCTATGTTAGATAAATCAAACGGTAAATAGAGCTCTCTCGCACCCAACGCAATTTCGAGCTTTGTTCGTGTACCATTAAAAGGCAATCGATAATAAAAAAGCGAAATCTATTCAGCGCGTTAATAGCTAAACATCTTCATCTCCAAAATGCGCTGTTTCTTTTTTTCTAAATATCTTTCATTGTCTTAAATAAGAGGTCTCAATTTCGTTAAATTTCGCTGTTTTCGCCTCATAAAAAACTATTTCTTTCATAGCAATAGCTGAAAATATTTATGCTATAATTATTTTTTTCTCAAGGGCAGGTGTTTAATTAGACAAATATTAAAAAATAATAATTTAAACCACTTTATTTCAAAATTAATAATTATTTCGATCGACCTATAAAATATTGACTTTATAAACAATAATTGCGGGCAATATTCCTTAGTAGCCGCTGAGCGGCTGTAGCGTTCAGACGTCTTGTCTGTGCCAAATTTTTGCACTTCCTCTCGCTCTAACATTCCTCTTTCTCTCTCTTTCCCTAATCTTGGTTGCGCATTGTTACGAATTGAAAGTTCCTCTACTTTATTATTTTTTGCATATAATTCTTTAAGGGTTTATAAATCATTTTGTATTTGTTTTATAACTTTTAATTTCGATATGGACCATAAACGTAAAAAATATGCTTGTACCAGAAAACCTACCTACCTATCTACATATTATGTAAGTTCTTCAAGGAAATATAGAAGTATTATACATTTTTGGATTGCACATGATGTTTTGTTTACAAGCGACAGTAGCCTAATGGCAGGGAGCGGACCGCGAACTCAAAAAGGTCGTGGGTTCGAATAGTAATTCATGCATATAGGTAAATGCTATACAAAGTTACATTATACTTTAATGAGAAACTATAAATATGTGTGATAGTGGACTGTTTGTACTTATATAGAAATTATTTTGAGTTTTTTTTTAATCTATTTTAGTATTTAGAACTACTTGACGTACTTGACGGATTTTCGATAGTGTCATCGACTTATTACGAAACCCTCAGTGCACGACTCATTCTAGCACTTGCCAGATTCATTTGAATAATCAATAATACGAGTACATGTTATACAGGTTCTAGATGATTATCTTTTAGAAACCTTTTCAACAAAACAACAAAAATTATACAAACTTAAAATATATTTTTTTTGTGTAACGAATTTTGTAATAAAAGCATGGAACAAAAATAGATACGAGGTAGAAAATCTGTATGTGAAAATTTGTTAGCTAATTATCAATAATCCTGTATATTAGATAAATTGATACTGGAAAATCTTAGTAGAGCAACTTTCCACGCTACGGCCAGAAAGATAACTGCGGTGGCGGTACATGAAGTGGCGGGGCAGGGAGGGTGTAGATGTGTCACCAGAACGCAATTTTTCTGTTTTGCTCTGAAAGACTGGGCTCTTAACACCGCTTCATAGTATAAAACAGTCGCTTCTCGCTGTCTATACGCTTAGATATTTCAAACTACGCAGCGGATTTTGATGCAGTTTCATCAATTAACAGAAAGATTCGAGAGGAAGGCTTTAGTATAAAACATACATATTATGTTGTCGAGATCCAAAAAATTACCAGTGCAAAGCCGGGGAGAATCGCTAGTAATTGTCCAGACCCGCAACAATTATATAAAATGATATAATTTTTATATATAAATTATATAATCATTTTCTCAATTAAATCTTAACTTTTCAGTATTGCAATGAAAGTTTCTAGGAGATATAGAAATTTACAGTACATTAATAAATTGTTATGAATTCTTTGCACATGAAACGTTTCTTTGAGTAACAAAATACATACTTAAATTTTGAACGGATGAAAAAAGGAGAAGGTTCTCTATTTACGACGCGTAAGTTTTTTTATTAATGTATGTTCACCGATTTTTAAGAAACGGCTCAACCGTAACATAAAAACAAAACGTAGATGTAGCATAAAATCAAATCTTAACACCAACTTCAGAAGCTGTCAAGTGGAAATTATTTTATTGTTTTTCGTTATGTAACCGGGTTTTGCGTTACCTATGTTAAAAGTTTAATTTTTTTATAAACAATTAGGTAAACGAAATAGAAGATGGGCTGCTGCACATCATCTCCTATTCCCCTTATGAGGTGACTGAGGAAGCCTATATCCAATAATGGATTTTGATTAATGACAGATTAATAAATCAGTGAAAATTATTATATATCGTATATTAAGGCTTCACTGAAAATATAGTCTTCGATGATGCAAGGAACCATTACGAAATTAAAAACGTCCTTTTTGATTTTGAAAAATATATTTGCTATGTGCTAGGAAATCATATTTACAAAGATGTCATTGTTCGCCAGGTGGCATCGTCATCCGCGGGTGAGATGAGCGAGCGCGAGAGATATCGCGCGCCGCCGCAGCCCGAGCCGCCGCCGCATCGCGTGCGTGCCGCGGACCTCTACCCGCGCGTGAAAACGCACTACGACGAGCCCGGCCTTGATGCCGGCTTCACACCCATATGCGGCGAGTTCGTAAAGGTGAGATACTACTTTCGATTTATATACTCCTGGTACTAGCTGGCTATGGCGCCGCCTCATCAATCTGCGTTGTTTGGCACACAATCTTTGCATCGCAAAATTGTGGGAATGGCTTCGGAGAGCATTCAAAATTATTCGTACATTCGAAACAGCTTTTCGATCACTGTCAGTTGTTATTAATAAGATAGGTGTATGTCGATTTGCACCGATCTTGATTTACTCTCAATTCAACGCACAATTCACACGGACCCGACGCTGCTTACCTATTCGTGTTACTGTGCGCCAATGCATTAATTAATGGTTTTTGTGTCCGGTCAATAATCAATATGACGGAAATATTAAAAATATAAAAGTGTTGCGGACATTAGTTAAACCCTTTTATCTATAGCGGCATTCGTCATTCGTTTTCCAAAGAACTCCACGGTTTTGTTATAAAAGATATTACGTTTTTGTCTATATGGTTGCGTTTAACAACTGTCTTTATTAACAAACCCAAGACTTTCACCGAGCACAATTTCAAGCAGAAATTCACAAAATTCTGGTACATCCAGAGCCCTAACGCACAAGACATTATACATCATCTGGAATCTGTACAGAAAATATGTGCACTTTACTGTACCCAACGTGTACAGCGCAAAAGGCGCCTTTCTCACAGTCTTCAAATATGGGCATAAAATTGTTTATTATATAATAACTAATTGACCCGCCAAGTTTACCTGGGTAGGGTCTATTAATGTGAAAACATTTATATATTTTTTTAATAATCATCAGTGACAATATATTTAAATAATTATTCCATTTCACTAAAGAAAAAAATTGTAATAGAACATGAGGTGACGCAGCATCTTCCTGATATGAATAAAGTAATTATTATATTTTATTTTAAAACTACGCGACCCGCCCCAAGCTTTGGGTAGGATTTCATTTTTTTAATCAATTTTTCCTTTAGTCAAAAAATCTACAAATTTTTATCGGAAAGTATTCGTTTGAATGCGGTAGTTCTTAACATTTTAGTGGTGAAGAATCATTTGACTAATTTTTGGACCACCAACTTTTACGCATAATATCAACTGTGGTAAGGTTGATGTGTAAGACTTTTCTGTAAATAAAGCACATCCGAAATGAATATGTGACATCATTGTGCGCCTATCTTATTCTAATGTAAACTCAATGTAGTCAAGGTGGTATTTGTAAACCGACCATCTCCAAAAATGTAGTACATATATTAGGGATTATATATATTAGGGAGAAATATATGATGCCTTCGCGGACAACTTTGGATGCCTTCAGGGTTACCACCAGTGGTCCTCGGACTACCAGTTAAGAACCCACTGTTTTAATGGCATATTCAGCTCAACATAAGGCAGTTATTTCGATATTATAGACATAGACAGACACTTCTTTTATATGATGTATAGATTTTATTGCTAATATTTTCAATTAAACATAATTAATTGAAACTACGTAAATTTATGGTATTTTCGTATTTAGTTATGTTTTCTTATAGAATAAGGGTGACACATGAACACACAGTCCACCTGATGGTAAGTGGATGCTGTGGCCCATAGACATCTACATTTATCTTCAATTAAGAATCAAATAGCAGATGCGTTGCCAGCTCTGAAGACTGAGGTGGAATGCCACGTTTCCGGTAAAAAGGGTCTCCGGTTCTCACTCACCATTCGAAACACAGCAGCATTAAGCTGCTATTTTACGCTGGTATTCTGTGAGAGCGTGGTCCTACCCCGGTCGAGCCGACCCATTCGAGCTACAACTATTATAAGTATAGCTGCATGGTTCTACCACGTAAATAATATCGAATATAGGAGTATTTAAGTTAATTCGGTATTACAGTTAATTCAATCGGTTAAATCGTCTGAAATCTGTGAATTAAATTAATGCAGTCCAAATTAATTTAGAGGTCCTCAGGTTCTTGATGGACATATGGTGGATGGGGACATAAGGCTATTTAGGCCTTAGTACGACCTTACGTCCATCAAGAAAATAAAATGCCTTGTTTTCGCTTACTATACATACTTTAATATAAGTAAATTATTGGACTAGGGCTGTACTAATTGTTATTATGTAAAATGTCATTGTATCAATAAATTCAGTTTATAAAATGTTTTCAATTCATGTTTAGTGTAAATAGAAGCAAGTAAAGAATTATACTTTTCATTTTTGTGAGTTTCAATTTTTTTTTTCTCCAAAGCGTTACGCATTACGAGCCCTAACGTTCTTAAAAACAATTAAGTTTGGGAAATAGAGTTCTTTACGCCAGTAATTGGAAACAACAATGTATTCAAATGTTTTGTACTTAATTAATTATATAATCGGGCTTTGAAATAACGTTGGCTGTTGAGAATTATATACAGTGTGAGTCTTTATAAAGTGCACATATCAAAACCAGGGAAACTGCTTAAAATTTCATCGAAGGAAAAATTGTTACAAAAAATTATAAAGATTTTTTTTTATGAATATTTTAATATTTGAAATTGCAGCTGCTAACCCTATTTAAATAAATTGTTATAACTTTTAAACTGAATGTCCTATCAAAATGGAATAAATTTTTAAATGATTTTAATAATAAGCCGTGCCAATAAAGCAAAAAATTCCAAAAAAATGAACGTCATAAAATTAGAATAAAGAGGTTTTTGGTGAAAATGTGGTATTTTTTTTTTCATCATTTTTACAATAACTTTAAAATTTTTCGAAAAATCGTTCTCTTAATCCTACTTTTTTTTAAATCTTATGTCATTCTACATCGTATTAGCTTTCTAATGGTAAAAAATGCACGTTTATTACTCAAATGCAACCATTTCCAAGAGTGTTTGAAAAAGCCCTTGCGTTTGCGCATCGTTTAGCTACGCACCCGCCACTTTTTATCAGGCAGGTAGAGACCCTTTTTTTTGGGTGAGTCATTGTTTTAATGAATAATAAATGATTTATGTAGATAAAATCTAGTTTTGTTCCTAAAAATGTAGTACTCTCTACCTGCTACGGTGCATAACTGTTCAGTTATGTAAAAGTAAACAAGCAAAGTTACAGCCTATATGCGTCCTATAGCTGGGCACAGGCCTCCCCTCATTTCTGAGAGGGTTTTAGGGCAAGGAAGTGTCCGCCGCGCTGCGCGTGGCGAACTTCACATGTCTTCGAAATATTTTTTTTCTCTTATTCCTCAGACATGCAGGTGTCCTCACGATGTTTTCCTTCACCGCCGAGCACGTGGTAAATCAGCACTTAAAATTGCAATTAACAATTTCATTGGTGCCGGCGGGGATCGAACCCAGGTTGCTCGCGTTCTGTTATATTTACAGCGAGGGTTAACCATCTGAGCTACCACGGCTCTTCAGTTATGTGTTTTTTTTAAATGCTAATTAATAAAGTTGTACCTATCTGAGTAATAAATGTGCATTTTTTGCCATTAGAAAGCTAATATGATGCAGAATAACATAAGATTAAAAAAGTAGGATTAAGGGGACGATTTTTCGAGAAATTTTAAAGTTATTGTAAAAATGATGAAAAAAAAACCAGATTTTCATCAAAAACCTCTTAATAATAAGCCATGCCAATAAAGTAAAAATTTCCAAAAAAATTAACGTCATAAAATTAGAATAAACAGTCATTTAAAAATTTAATTCATTTTGATAGGACATTCAGTTTAAAAGTTATAACAATTTATTTAAATAGGGTTAGCAGCTGCAACTTCAAATTTTAAAATATTCGTAAAAAAAAATTATATTTTTTTATAATTTTTTCGTCACTGAAATTATATGTAGTTTCCCTGGTTTTGATATGTGCACTTTATAAAGACTCACACTGCGCACTCGCATAGCGCAATCATATAATGACATTATTAGCCGTATTGATATTTTTACTGCCTCACAATAATTTTTGTGCTTTAAAAATATATTAAGAATAAATAACAAGTATTATAAAGAAAGATGCCCATTTTTCACCTGACTATGTATAGAAATGAAATAAATATTAAAATTTAGCTTATTGAAATTAATTCCGCTATATGTTAAAAGAAACGCAGGAAAAAATATTTCTTTAAGCTTATTTTGAACGCATCTCAACTACCCTTTTTCTAGGACGTTCCATTTTACACACTGTTACTTTACTTTATTCAACTCTGTTTCTGAGTTTTATACATTATTTTATGTTTCATTTAATCTGTAAGTATTTCTTTATGAGTTTGTATAGTACATAATAATTAAAAATAATATAGTAATTAAATAACATCGACAATCATCGAGAGTAATCGGTGACTTGGTGCAGTAGGTTTCAAGAAATTCACAAAGTAAAAAAGATGTTTCAGATAGCTAGGTAAGTATTCCTACCTTAACTTCGAGCGTTTTTTTTTTTTGTTTAAGTAATAGTTTTTTGTGGTAGTAACTCTTTTCTCTTCAAATGGTTACAAGTAACCATTTCAATCAAATCAAAACATTTATACCAATATGTATGTTGTATACGGTGTTGAATGTGCATATACTATAACTCTTTTTTTCACATTTTTATAAATATCTTTGTAAATTGTTCGTATATCTATCTTAATAAATAAAATTAAATAAGAATGTCAGTTAAAATTAGAATCGATAACATTTTTGCATTTTCGAGCGTTACCTTGCACGCGTAATTCATTATAATTGATTTTTATGCATTCCAATGTTCAAGTAATCGATTTAATTAACCGTAATGTTGAATGAACGTAATTACTCCTGTATTCGATTTTATTGGGAATACTTTTATATGGTGAAATCGGTATATATTATTAATATATCCCGATTCCACCGTATAATGTTTTATAATGTGTTCAGTGACATTAAACCCTCAGACACCCTAACAAATCAAAATCATCTTCGTGAAACTCTCAGACAAAAACCTTTGTTGCAGATTAACACAAATAAGGTTTCCTTTTGCTGAATTTGGCACAAAACACCACTCAAATAAAAACTAATTCTGACAAAGAATAGTTAAAGTAAAATTCATCATCAGTCTATTAGTGATCGTTATTTTAACCATTCACAGCAATACATTACGTTTGTATTTTTTTATGAAATCCACGCTGGAACAATTTCCCTGTCGGCAACCCTATATGTCGCACGTATTTAAACAGCACTACTGTTAAGGAAAACGGCTGATGGCCCAAAAGGTCAGCGGGTTGAATGCATCGAGTTGAACGAACTTTGGCGGTGCGATAAGAGCATTTAGTATGTCAGTAACTGGACCTTATCAATGACGAGTATTCAAATTTGTAGATTGAAACGCAAGGAATTTGTCAGTTTAGTGATGTACATGTACACTGTTCAAGTATGTAACTTGCTGTTGTTATATATCAACATCTATGTTATATAAACATACATACATATATAAATAAAATTTAAGTGCTTTTTAATTTTTTGTTTTTTCTTCTTTCATTATCTTAAATCTAATAACACCACATTGATCCTTATATCCAGGTTTTTAATAAATCGCTAATGGCATGTGATGCGAGTCGCCAGACTACGTTACCTGATAAAATTAAAAACGCAAATGTGTTTAAAAAATGAAACAATTCATTGCGTGCATCTGACGTTCAACGTTTGTAATTTGATTTTTAAAAAATCTGAAAGCCGAAAAATCTACAAAAACTGCTGAAAGTATTACAGAAATTACATAGAAAAACTTAAATTATAATGTTTAAAGTACTATTCCTTAAACCTTTGCTACCACGTTTTTCTATTTAGTTAAAGTAACTCAACGACTATATTGATGTACATAATATTATAATATATACCCATCTACTGGACACTATTTGGACAGTATTCGATAATCCTAAAATATTGTTTACCACCAGCGATTTTCCGGACCGATACGTCTTAGGGACCTAATGCCGGCAACGGACCTGGAACTCCCCTGTAGTTGCAGTTATTCAGGCGGTCGGCACTTACCATCAGGTGAACAGCGTTGTCATTAACCTCCTTTTCTAGAGGTTTTCTAGGATTTTAACACTTCTGTTTTTCTTAAAATACTGCTGTTGAATTTTTATTTTTGAGTTATTGATTAACTTATTTCTTGGCAATTTATAATATAGCAGTTTAAGGGGAAATAGGGGTCTACGCTACCTCAAATGGCTTAGCAAGATCCTCCGTTGTGCCGAAAATATTGCAGCATTAATTTTGAAATAAATATATGATAAAGTTGAGGATTATTGTTAAGTATACGTATATGTTAGACGAAAACACGATTACTAAAGAAAAAAAATCCAAAATTACCTCCAAACCGAACAATATACCGCTGGTATTCATAAAATACTTTAAATTAGATCATGAAACTTTGCACACTAACTGAACTAACTATAAAGTAGGGAAATTAGAATTTGAGCTGAGGTAGTATAGGCCCTTAATGCTGCTGTGTTTCGTGTTGTGAGTGTAGAGAACCGGAGACCATTTTTACTGGAAACGAGGCATTCCATCTTAGCCTCCATGGGTGACAACGCATCTGCATTTTGATTCTTAATCGAGAATAAATGTAGATATTTATGGGCCACGGCATCCAATTACTGTCAGGTGGAATGTGTGACATCTTCCCGACGCTGTCATAGTGCCGTCATAATAACAGAAACCACTAACTCAAATGATTTCGTGAGTGTGTTATCGTGCCAAGGGAAATGAAAAGAGTGGTGGGCAGCGGCATCTTCCCAATAACAACTACAAATAGTAAAAAATAGGTGTGCTTATGACCACACGGCAGAGGTGAAAACTTGCGTAATTATAAAAACGTAATTATTGAAATGTTGCACTCCTTGTCAGTCAGTAAACGTAGCTGATGACGACTGGAGGCGATTATACACGAACACAATGCAGTGCGTCACCGTGCCGAAGGCTCTTGATGTCGAGTGGAACCAAATAAACCCGATTCAGCGTCAACGCGCCGAGCGTGACGGTTCACTTTCACTCATTGTTCTGAAATAACACGCTTAAAGAAACTGCCAAGCGTGCTACTATGACAATTATCCCCCAATCACAATCTGAGACAATCTGTAGGGGTGACCTATTTTTTCTGCTGTGGACTTTTTGGTAGGCCGTAATTAATGAACGAACGTATAAAACTTTTTGCCACTGTTAGGAATTATCCGTTGTGGTAAAACCACTACTCCGCAGTTTTTTTGAATATTTTTTCGACAAATTAATCAATCAAACCATTCAACCAAATTCATTTATTTGCATAATACAGATATAAAAGTTGGTACAAAAAATTAAAATATGAACACTGTATTATTACCTCATGAGGTATGCAAATGCACTACAATATTAGACTACGAGAAGAAGAAGAATTATGAATATAGTATGTGCCAGATCGATTGAGAAAAACGGACAAAGACCTTTCGGTCGTTTAACCTGGGTTTACAAACCTTCAGTATATAGGCACATTTTATATGTGGTACTTTCTATATTTGTAATGATTGTTTTTATTTATTTTTTATATAATGATTGATATAATATATATTTATTAGCTATCATTAAAATGTTATGTAAAAGATCGCTGTAGAAGAAAAATCATCTATTGTTATAAAGTACTTTATTCATTTAACAACGAAAATCATTAATTTATAACACATATAAGGATTCGAGTGATAATAACACCGAATAAGTGCGTACTTATTCAAAAGATAAAACTTTATTTTCAATATTATATAAGAACTTTATTTTTATTCGGTGCAATCATCGGCCCAAAAAAGGTGACGCATCTCTGGCTGCCATTGTTCTATTTCTTTTAGAACGAACTGACGTAACGCGTGTTTATTTTAAAGGAATGAATTTGCAAAAGCTCAATACGGTGATTATATTGCTTCAAATATTTTTTAAATATGAAACTGTTATTAAATGAATTGCTACGTTACTTACCGTAAATTGAAATATAAAATATAACACATTTTTCGCGATGTACCGTAAGATTTTACGATGTTTATAGAAACCACAGACAATATTATTTAAGAAATAAAAAAAACATATGCTGACCTAGAAGTGTGAATAATATCAATATTTAAGTATTGTTATCACATCTAAATTGAGATTTTGTTGAGGATTTGATTTTGACTGTTTAACGAAAAATCTGAGTTAAAATTTAAAATTTGTAAAATTGTATGGGAAGGTACTGATATCCTAAGATACAGGATTTATCCTAGTTTAGGAATCAGTGCAACATTTGTTTTGTAACTTCTTAAGTTTTTAATAAAGATTTTTATTATTATTATTATTATGTTGTTTACTTTCATATCTCGGCTTTTACCGGTTTACTAATAGCACGGGCCTAAGCCAAGTGTATATCAGTGCTGGATTTGGTATTATCTTATGAACTACCTTATTCAGTTACTTTTGTGTTAGGTTGTGAGGCAATTTGTCTAAGTATTGGTGTGGTTTATTCTTCAGTTTGCAGAAACTTCCTAACTATTCTGCATGTATTTACAGCTTTCTGTAACAGTTTGTACGTGTTGGGTGGTAAATTTAAATTATTATTATTATTATTTGAATTGAGATTTTGTGAGTTACGCCTTTTGACATTCGGCTCATATCTGAGCTCATTGTCCGTTTTTCTCAATCGATTTGGCACATACTATAGTTGAGTCGAGTCAATAGTGCTAATTGTTGTCATACTAAATGTCTTGAAGTTATGTAAACTCAAAATTAAATAATTTTGATAATTCGTACCTACCATCGAATTTAAAAAATATTTTCATACAAATTAAATGTCAAAATTATAATTTATTATACTAATCTTATCACATTATTAAATTATTACAATTCAATTATAATTAAATTCAAATTAAATAAAAACTAATGTTATTAAATTATAATACTTTCATCTTCTAGGTGCTCTTTGCCATTATAATAACATTTATTAATCAGAAATTTCTATAATATAGTCTTAAATCGTGAAATAGGCAACTTTTTGTTGTGAATCAGTGATGCCATACAAAGACTGCTTTTGTTGAGTAGTGCTGTATCATCTCTATGTGGTATTTCTACGTCTAATCTTTTTTTGTCACGTAATTGTCTATAGTATCTTTTAAAAGCAGTCTTGTAAAAGTTTGGATTTGATTTCACAAATAGATTTTAAGTGTTTAAAGTACGGTTGACAGCTTGTAATATTATCCAGATTGCACATTGCTCTGATGCATTTCTTCTCAACTTTGAATGCAAATTCCTTATTTACCGAGTTGTCCTAAAATCTCTGGTTAATTTGTGTTACAGATAAAGTATATTTTTAAATAAATGAATTATAACATGTATAACACCAAAAAATCTATTATTATTTTTATTGATAACAAACAACACGTACTATTTCAATTTAATTAGTCGATAAAGTAAATAAATAAATATACGTGTAAAAAAGTTAACAAGAAAAGTAATAAGGTTAAAAATAGCAAACAAACAAAAAAACTAAAACGGACAAAAGCCCTAAATTATCTTAAGTTAGGCATTCTTAAAGGGAGATTAAAATTAGTTATTACCACTTAAAAACACATAATAAATATTAGGCTTTAGAACACTAGGAGTGAATAAACACGAGGCGGTTTCTTCGCAGTGGTTGGTAGGGCCTCAAGGCGGATTTCATTTTCATCCCTATTTTCGGCGTAGGCCGTTGCTGGTTTCTGTTGTGTTTTTCACAGTGAAACGCTTACGAGTACCCGGAATGAATAACCATGTGGCGCTCTCTTCGCAGTGGGTGGGGCGCACGGCGGACGGCGGCACGATCGCAATGTCGACGTACCGGCTGCACCTGCAGCCTCGTCGCCGCGAGAGCGCCGGCGCCTCCGTGCCGCTGCGGCTCATCGACGCGCTCGAGATTTGCGACCTGCTATGCCTGCTCATACTCTGCAAACACGGCCGCCAGCTCAAGTGAGTCCATTGCTTAGTTTGAGTTATTTAAGTTAAGCTAATTGTTAATGGAAGTATTTTACTCGGTAGACTCACGTTACATATTATTGTTGTAGCATGAATGGGTCGGCTCGACCGAGGAAGGATCAAGCTCTCACATAACACACAAAACAATAAATCTTAGAAAATATACGAAATTTGACTTGCTTAAAGCATAGAATAAATAATAATTCAGTGAAGTGCTTAAAGTTCATAAACTTTATTAAACTAAGTTTGTATACAAAGGGTTATTATTAAGTAATTTATGGATGATAACCCCTGAAAACTAGGTGATCGCTATCAAGCTATTTCTAATTTGTTTTGTGTTGATTAATTGTAACAAACATGATGTAAGCCGTTATTTATAAAAAGTCTCTCTAGGTTTCTTGTTGGTTCTTCCCAGGACAGAGGTTTTCCCCCGTGAGTATTAATTAAACAAAAGAGTGATTTTCATTAAGTATTATTATAATCTATATTGAATAAAAAAGTAATGTTTCAATTATGAAACAAAGTCATAAAATTAATATGAGTCCTATACTCGATCATGCATAAAAAATATAATAAGTGTTCCTAAATGTGTAGTAATAGTAATAATGTCTTCCAGATCTCATTTTGCTCACAGCGGCCAGTCTCTATGGAGACTAGTCGTCAGCGCAGGATAAGATTATAGTGCACAAGTATATGTGCAAACACAGGAGGACTCTCTTTCCTCACTCATAGCACAGAATAAATAATAGTACCTCATAGTCCGATGTAATGGAAAGCCGACACGACCGGAGAGAGATCAGGCGCAGGACCAACAGCTTTACTTGTTTTCCGAGACACGGAGATCTGACTCCGGGCTACTACTGAGACAGAAAGACCCGATAATTGATTTTAGGACGTCCCGGAATTCGAGTCCGGGACCTCATGATCAGCTATCGCGTCTACGACTACTAGACCACCAAAGCAGTCAGTCGATTAGATATGTGTAAGAAATATGAACAGTGTTCATATCGAACGTGAATGGAATTATGTTTTGTCATACAAAGTCACTCGAAGTCAGTTCGAATACGATACGATATGGCTCAATATACTCTTGCTAAGAACAACGGACGTTTGACTTTTAGGTTTACATAGTCTCACAATCTCCAAATATTTGGTAAACCTCAAATAATCAATTGAGCAGAATATTATGTTTTGATCAGTGCCCGATTCCTATATCTACGAAACGTCTCGATATCCTTGACGGTCCGTGTTATTACATACGAGGTGCATATGTAAAAGCAGTTTAATTACAAACTATTCATTCATCCATTTAAGATGACTTAAGGGGAAATAGGGGTCTATGCTACCTCAAATGGCTTAGCAAGATCCTCCGTTGTGCCGAAAATATTGCAGCATTAAATTTGAAATAAATATGTGATAAAGTTGAGGATTATTGTTAAGTATACTATGTTAGACGAAAACATGATTCCGTAAAATTTTCTCAATAGAAAGAAAATCCAAAGCTACCTCCAAAGCTCCAAACTGAACAATAAACCGCTGATATTCATAAAATACTTTAAATTAGATCATGAAACTTTGCATACTTTACGTGGTTGAGCCATGCTGCAGTTATATTAGTAGTATAGTTGTAGCACGAATGGGTCGGCTCGACCGGGGAAGGACCACGCTCTCACAGAATACCAGCGTCAAATAGTAGCTTTATGCTGCTGTGTTTCGTATGGTGAGTGTCGAGAATCGGAGACCCTTTTTACTGGAAATGAGGCATTCCATTTAAGTCCTCACGGATGACAACGCATCTGCATTTTGATTCGTAATCGAGGATAGATGTATATGTCTATGAGCCACAGCAACCACTTACCATCAGGTGGACTGTGTGCTCGTTTGTCATCCTATCCTATAAAATAAAAATAAAACTAACTGAACTAACTATAAAGACGGGCTTATGTTTTTTATTTTTTAAATTACCGTTATTTTCACTTTAAAACTAAATTACCCAAACTATCGGCGTCCTGAACCTTGTTCCCTGCCGTCTCGCTTCGGCTTTCGAACAGGAAAGCTGTGTTGCTTACGATCGGAATACACATTACGCAACAGGACGACGTAAAATTAAAATGGGAAATAACTATAATAAAAAGAAGAACGACTGGGTTGACAGGCATAAATATGATAAACCTAATGAAATAAGTATTTAACGACCTATCTACTTAACAGTATTAGTGATTACAAACATGTCGGTACCATAGCATACGACGCGCGGGGAAGTGGGGGCGAAATTAGAATTTGAGCTGAGGTAGTATAGGCCCTTAATGCTGCTGTGTTTAATGTGGTGAGTGTAGGGAACCGGAGACCATTTTTACTGGATTCATAAATAGAGGTATTGGTATTTTGTTTTAAAAAGGGGGGTTTTCTTGAAAACTTACTGCAAAGCAGCTCGTAACAGAAAAGGAAACGTTTTTAATTATAGGAACCCGGCGTAAGCAAGAAAACTATTACTGTTTTTTACGATTACCGGCTAGATTTATCTATCATTTGAACCCACTATACAAAAAAAATGGACAGTTCGCAACAGCCGTATAACAATTCATAACAGCCGTATCCGTACAAAAGTTCTAGTTTTACCATGTTTTATGAACTATGAATACATGAGTCACGAGAATGCTAGTCATCTTGCATACAAAGACATGAATATATCTTATCTATTATATCTGGTAAGCCAAGTTCGTTTTTACATACTTGTAGCATTGCAACTTAAAGAAGCATTTTTCAATAAAAGAAATAAAAATTTTGTTTTCAATAAAAGAAATAAAATTTTTGTATCAAACAATTATAAAGGAATTAAACTAGACAAAAATAACTAAATAGCATAATCATCATTGTAGACTCATCAGAGTCAGTAATTATTCATGGTGCAATGTATATAATATTACAAAAAGTCGAAGTAATTATACAAGATCTCTCTATTACCACGATTAAATATTCTATTAAATAAAACTGTAAAAAAGCGTTGTTTTAATATAATATAAATGAATATTATGGTGTTAATAACCCCTGGGAATGAGGTGGTCGCTTCCAAGGTGTTTTGTTCATGTATCATTATCATTTTAAATTAAAATCTTAAATTAGTTTTTAAGTCATTTGTAAAACCTTTCTAATTGTATATTTACTTTGAAAAAAAAAAGTCCCGCTGGGTTTCTTTCCGTGGTAAAAGAAAAAAATACTATCAATAAGACTCGCTTCTAATCTATAGGGTAAGTCCGGGGAGTTGGCCATAGTTATTTAAGAAGCCAGTAAAATTACTAAACTACAAAGATTAATTAACAAAAACCAACTTTTAATTAAACTTTCGGCATTAAACTCTTTTCTAAGAGTTTAATGCCGAAAGTTCAAAATCACATAAAATTATAGAAGAAATTATAGAATAAAATATAAGAATCTTCTTTCTAGAATAAAATCCATTACCTCATTTCATCTCATGGGTGTTGTAGAACGTGACTATGGGAATCCCCAGAAAGATCTCATTACCTCCAGTAGTTTACACAATATATATAATCATCTAGTTTACTCCAGGCTTAACATACATAGACCGACTGGAAGCAGCTTCAAAGGTACGAGCCGTTTATTCTTGTGATCGCTTATCAGTGTGCCAAGCGTGTAAGTTAAGGCAAATCATCCTAAAAGTGTGAGGCCGTGTCCAACAATGGACTGTTATAGGTTGATACAAAAAAGAAAGTTACAGAGGAGAAAATTTAGATAACTTTCTCCTCCTTTCAAATACACGCCGTATTTGACACTACGTGTGCAACTGATAACTTCCGACTAATCAATATTTGTTGACGCCTACCAGAAGTACATAAGTCAATAGACAGGCATAGATTATGACGGATTGGTATTGTTACTGACGAGAAACGGGGATCCTTTATACTGGTGATAAGGCACTCCATATTTTACCCTTAAGCGGGTGATTAGCTAACAAAATGATATAACGATTTACGATAAGATAAAATTAAACTAAACGCAACGTTCTCTGGATCTAATATTTAAGATTCATTATTTGGATATTAGAGTATATAAATTAAATAATAGCCTGTATTTTGAGATAGACTGAACAGTTGCCGGTGTCGAATTGGGGCTTCTGACTGATAACCGGCTGAAAATGGAGACTTGAAAAAATTTCCAACGTTAATGCGATAGCAGCTTAGCAACAAAATCCTTTCTAATTAAAAAGCATGTCGGTACATAGGTACATTCGCTTTTAATCGCGTTTGTCTTCAAAATACTTTAAGTTCATTCGATTGGACCAAAATTTATAATTAAAGATGAGGGTAGCTTGGATTTACTATGATATGACGTTAAACACCACTTACCACGAATGCTGCAAAGCGCTCGAAATAAAAGTAAATATAAGAAATTAATAATAGCTTGCATTCGAATATTTCGACATTCGAATAATGACTTGTATCGAAATACTAATATTCAGCTGTCAAATTTTCGAATATTCGACCAATTTCCCAAAACTCTTATGATAAAATATAAATTACAAAATGACAACCACTTACCACGCAATTTAATGATGATGTAGTCATCACGACAAAATAGCTGGAGCCCCTTAGCAACAGCCTGCTTCGATGATCTATATAGTGTCTCCCAACGGATAAGTCTTGAGTAAGACGAAACAAAGGTTATGTGTAACGTCCGTGTTACACATGCCGCATATAATATGCCGGCAGAAACACTCCGCTCGAAGTTGATGGAATACATAGGTATGTTTATGTAGGACAAATTGTCCGATTATGTAAGTTCAACTTTGACAAAGAGATTAATCGTCTGATCTAACCCGGTTGAAGTGGCCAGCATTTGGGACGTTAAGTTACATCTCCACGATATTCTTACAACCGCCACTACACGTAAAAATTTATAAAATTATTTATCATAAAGTTCTGTTCTGTTACAAATGCAACAAAAAAATTATAATGTATGTAATTTATAGCGTATAATTTTTTTTTCTGTAATAAAAAATAGTTTCCGTACGTTCATAATTTAATTCGTGGGTATAAAAACGATCTTTGTACAACGTCAACAGTTTTCCCGATTAATATAATATATAATAATTCGCGTTCTGTTGAAACTGCAAAAACATTACACTGTATTTGCTATGCAAGTGGCAGACAAGTGTTGCGATATGTTTGTTTGAACAGCTGCCAATTCAATTTGAAGCACTCCTTGGGTAGGATATTACAGTGCATATATGCTAGGTCTCTGTCCATTACGACCGCTCATACTATATAAACGGGTTGTGAACGTATCAGACACGAAAACACACGTCAGTCACTAGCCCACTGGAACATAGCAAAAACGTATCGTATCGTACCCGTATAAAACGCGTTCCGCTTTTCGGTGACCGTATCATCTTCGTCCAATGTGTACAAGATGATCGGTAGTAGCTCATTTTGTTCAATAGGACGTGTTAGGAGAGGCGTTAGGGGTTATACCGTCTATCCATTCTAAGAAATCCACCTTCGGGTAGATACTCGCAAATGCGTGTTCGTTTCTCCACCCTAGGCGGGGTGGATAATCAAAATTCTCGTTTTGAATGTTGTTCCACCTTTCTACTCCAAGTACAGTAGACAACAACAAAACAACAAGAAAATATATTTATAACAGAAAATATATTCATACATTAACATATTATTGATTAATTTTTAATAACCACAAACTTAAAAGAAAACATAACGTATTGAATTTAAATCAAATTAAACGTCCTTGTTTTAAATAAAAATAAGTAATTTATAAGTTCTGCAGTATGTCCAGGAAATGACTAACACTTATTTCGTTATTGAGTAGACGTAATTGTAATATCCTGTATGAATTCGTCTCTTTTAATGTGCATTTTCTAAATTTCAGTGTTACTACAGATGTGTTACCAAAAAACTGGGCGTTTTTTGGAAGCATTCCAAAAACTAATAAATTTGGATGATTGACTTTAACTTCATTTGAAATGCCAGGATTCTAATGAATTTGTATTATTGTGAGACACTGTATATTTATTGATTGAAGGACACTACGAACGAATTCTAAACAACCACACACTTTTCGTTCTTGAATCATGTCTTTTCATAGTATTTGTTAAATTACAAACGGCATCATATTATCATCATTAATCAAAAAATATTTTTTGAATAATGATGATAAATTGATGTGATTGAGATGATTACAGGTAAGGAAAATTCGGAAGAAAAATAATATAGGAACCGTGTAGATAAACGGACGCGCGTTTACGAGTACCCACCCTAGGGTGGATAAACGGAATAACCCGTATTTGTGTTGTTGATGTAAAAATTAAAAATGGTAAATTCCGCGTAACAAAATGAAATAATGTGTCTCGCCTAGTTTGAAGAAGGCTTCCCGGTTCCCGCCCTAGGAAGACACGTCGTTTTAATTTATGACGCAGATCTTAGCTAATTAATTTTGAACATTGATTTCCTGTCTGAATAAGGCCTGACTCAATTAATTATAGAAAATTATCAATAAAGGAACTAACAATGCTTGCTATTATTTAAAAGGACAGAAAATTATCAGTAAAAGAACTAGCAATGTTTGCTATTATTTAAAAAGACAGAAAATTATCAGTAAAAGAACTAGCAATGCTTGCTATTATTTAAAAAGACAGAAAATTATCAGTAAAAGAACTAGCTGTTCGCGCCACTTTGCACTATCGCTTAACGCTTATAAGGGATTCGTTAATTATTATCCAATAAGATTACTGCAAAGCCCATTTGCGGTTTCCTATCTACCGCTTTATGCCCAGCATGTGCATTCATGTGTTAACGGGCTCACACAAGTTGAGAAGACACGCAATCAACCGCACCGCTTATATCTCGCATCATCGCTCCCGTGGATATTGAATTATACAAGCATATAGTAAAAAGTATAGACATTTGCAATAACGCTATATTTCGTGATTATCTGTGAAGTTGATAAGTGTGAAGACAGCCGGCAGCCATCGAGACACGAGGCAGATCAGCGGAAGTCCAGGTGGGTGCACATGCATTCCTTCACGTCCTTCCTATATTCCGAATTTAGGGGATTTGCAGTATCACGAATAAATTAAATTCCATTCACCGCTCGCACCGCGCTCATATACAGTCCACTATTCTATAAAATTAATAGCCGCACCGCATAACATTATTTAATACATTTGAACCAGCAGTTTGGTGGTTGAAGGCCAAACGCCAAATCCACCATATATTTTTGGTCACTTCGGCCGGGATTAAATTAACCTTTAGGCCCGGAGAAGTAAATTCATTTTTTTATATAATACAAAAAATTATATACGTATGTATTATTAAATCATAATAAATTGTAGTTCAATTATACTAACTACAATATTTATTTGTCCCGCATCGCTTATTACACGTATTATAATACCTTTGTAACGCATACCACACCGCTTCATTATTCCATTGATATTTTTCTTGTTGATTAACCGCCATCTTTCTAGTAACGCGAGATTGCTTCGTTCCCCAGTTAACTAATTCTACCGTCACTTATCGCAATAATTTTAGTCCGCATTTGTTTGTTGAAAATGACGACGAGAAGCAAAGAATCTAAACTGGTTTCGGATGAAGAAGTTAGTTTAAAAATTATTATCGCTAAACGTAATTATATTTACGAACGACTACAAAAAATTTACGAGACCTCAAAGGGCGCATTTAATTCCTTGGACGAGCAGAATTTATTTCTTAGCATCGCTTCGAATATAGAACAATTACGTAGTGAGTTTCAAGAAGTTCTAGATAACTATAATACTAAAAATTTAAAATTAAACCCTAATGCAGACGCGTTGATTACGAGGCTTGGAACTCATTTGAAGATTTATATAGTCGTATTAAGTGCCAAATTACGAAAATATCCACATCGCCTTCCACTGTTACGTTAGAAAATAGATTTCCTACTAAATTAAAAACTTCACTTCCGCCAATTGAATTAATGTCATTTAACGGAGACATACGCCAGTGGTCCATGTTTTATCAACAATTTAAGACATTAATTCACGACAATTTACAATTAACTGATGCCGAACGTGTTTATTATTTGGTTAACAAATTGAGTGACAGGGCGTTATCAGTTTGTGCCGGGTTAGCCCCTACCGCAGAAAATTATTCCATTATTTGGAATGCGCTTATAGGAAGATATAATGACGAACGCACACTCGCATCTACGTATATTAACCAACTATTGGATTTAACACAGGTGAACGCAAACACAACAGGAGGTTATCATAAATTTATGGACAAATTTGATGCTTCAATTAATGCTCTAAAGCAATTAAAAATTGAGGACTTAGCTGATTTATTGTTTTTAAATATTGCGCTCAGAAAATTAGATCATGACACTGTTAAGTCATTTGAAATGTCTTATCGCACAATTAGCATACCAAACTACGCCTCTTTAGTACAATTTTTATACGAACAGAATAGGGCTATATGCCATACATTTAATAATTCGCATACTTTATCTACATCCAATAATAATCGAAACAAATCACTTTCAAATAAATTTAGTAAAACATTTATTAATACAGATCCTTCGCATTCATGTATCTTTTGTAAATCAAATGAGCATGAACACTTGTATGTTTGTCCACGCTTTTTAAAATTAAATACACGACAACGTTACGATATTATTAAACAAAACAATTGTTGTATTAATTGTTAAAGTAATAAACACTCGACTTCTTTTTGTAAATCAAAGCGTAAGTGTATATACTGCGCGCGGCGCCACCATTCTTTAATTCATTCTGACCCGAATCAGAATGGCTCTAAGACTGCTTTTCGTAGTAGCAATACGTTACACTCAGAGGTTGTGCAGACGCGTAACGCTAATGCATGCAGCGCGCATTCGATTAATTACCGCGCAGTTAACGATAATAAGGTAAATTCTTCTGTCGCTCACAATTCGAATACGGAGGAAAATGAAAAAACACCTCTTCATGTAATATTTCTCGCGATTATAGTACTCTCCCGCGCTATACTACTTTATTGGGGACTGCAAAAATAAAGGTCGTAGATAAGTACGACAATGAACATTTTATTCGGTGTTTAGTTGACCCCGGATCCCAAAGCGACTATATTACGAAGGATTGTTGTAAACGCTTATTTCTTTCCGTTTCGATTAAAAATCGTTTTACCGAAGTACACGGGATCGGTGGTGTGTCCCAAAAGATTTTAGGAGTCACTTCACTGCAGTTCACGTCTCGTTTTAATGATAACAAATTTTATCATATTGATCCATTAGTTGTTCCGATCATCACGGGTCAGTTGCCAGATTCGATAGTAGATGTTTCAAAAATTCGCTATTTAGATAAAATACGCTTAGCAGATGATCAGTTTTATCAACCTGGGTCTATAGATATTTTATTGGGGGTTAATACCTACATAAAACTTTTGTCGCCTGAAAACTTAATTCATTCGCAATGGCCTAGTGCCATAGAAACATCACTCGGATATATTATTATGGGTGATGCTGAAGTCGCTATATCACATCATTCCCCGCGTTCATTTGTTTCCTGTTCTTACGATACAAATTTAAATCAAAATTGTCTTAATGATATAATGGAAAAATTTTGGAAAATTGAAGAACTTCCGCAAAAATTATATTTGAGCCGTGATGAGCAGGAATGTGAAGACATTTATACTTCTACTACTTACCGCCAAAACGACGGACGGTATGTGGCCGCCCTGCCATTTATGAATGCAAAAAAACGCCTCTTACTTTTGGAAAAACGCTTTAACAAATATCCCGATCTTCGCGATCAATACAATGTTGTTATACGGGAATACATTAATAAGGGTATTTTATCCGCTGTTTCTGATAATGATTGTATACAGCCTTCTTTTTATTTGCCGCATCACCCTGTCGTACGGAATGATAAAAGTACAACGAAGTTGCTCATCGTTTTAGACGCTAGTGCTAAGTCGGATAACGATATTTCTTTGAATGACATTTTGCACACCGGGCAAAATTTACAAACAGACATTTTTAATATTTTATTAAACGTTAGAGTTATCGCATCGCTTTCTTTGCAGATGTTAGGCAAATGTACTTGTGTATCGAAGTCCAAAAATCCCATCGCTCTTTTCAACGCATTTTCTATCGGTTTTCTACAGAAGAAACTATACGAACATATGAATTTAATCGCGTCACATTCGGATTACGCTCTTCCCCTTTCCTCGTACTTCGCACTTTACGCCAGTTAGCCGCTGACGAAAGGGAGTCCTATCCCCTTGCTGCTTCTGTAGTGGAAAGGGATATTTATATGGATGACCTCGTTTCCTCCGCGCCTTGCGTCAACAACGCAGTCAACACCGCCACTCAACTTATCCAAATGTTTCGCCGAGGTGGATTCGATTTGGTTAAGTGGACAAGTAACTGCAAGGAGCTTTTACAACATATACCAGCATCACATCGTCAACAAGACTCGGTATCATTTGATGATAATGACATTTTAAAAATTTTAGGCCTTCGTTGGTATCCCGCTACCGATAAGTTTTCCTTTCTTGTTTCGCCGCCACCGGTCACTTGTACCAAACGCGCTATCCTCTCCGCAACCGCTCGCTTGTACGATGTTTTAGGACTTGTCGGTCCAGTAATACTTTACGCCAAATTATTAATTAAAGCCTTGTGGGTTCTTAAACTTAACTGGGATGAGACTCCACCCACTAATATTGTCAATACATGGCAACGATATATATCAGAGTTACCTTTAATCTCACATTTACAGATTCCACGTCATATCAGCGCAAATGAAAAATCCCATGTGTCGCTACTAACCTTCGCTGACGCTAGCGAAAAGCCTTACGGGTGTGTCATCTATTCGCATGTTGTTAACGGAAATAATCCTCCAATTATAACGCTCCTATGTTCTAAATCTCGGGTGTCCCCGTTAAAGGGTATAACTTTAGCCAGGCTTGAGTTGTGTGCCTTGGTTTTGCTCGCTAAGTTAGTACGATCCGTTGTTTACGTTTTAAGGATTTTAAAAAGATTACCGCGCATAAATAAAATTATAACAGCATCCGACATAGAGATTTCTGAAATCACAGTTATTAAAATTGTGCAAGGCATCGCTTTTGCCGAAGATATAAAAAATATTAAAAAAGGACAACTATGCTCATCAACATTACGAAGGTTTTCGCCATTTATCACGGACGATGTACTTCGAGTAGGTGGTCGGTTAGATTATTCGTCTTTATCGGATTCCCAAAAGCACCCAATATTGCTACCAAAAAAGGGGCATATTGTTGATCTTATAATTGATTATTATCACTATAAACATTTCCACGCTGGTCCTCAGTATTTACTTGCTGCATTACGGGAGAAATATTGGATATTATCAGCTCGCCGTGTAGTGAGATACCGCATTCATAGGTGTAACATTTGTTTACGACATAAACCCAAACCTACATATTTACCCCATGATGTCTGCCTTGCCTGCTTGCCGCCTAGAGCAGTGTAATGCGTTTACATTGACGCGTAAACGTGGTATACGAAGCCAGAAGGCTTATTTATGTTTATTTATATGCCTCGTTACTAATGCAGTGCATTTAGAATTAGCGTCTGATCTAAGCTCGGCAAGTTTTTTAGACGCTTTTAAGAGATTTATCTCTCGTAGAGGTCCGTGTCGATTTATATACAGCGATAACGGTACTAATTTTGTCGCCTCGCGTTCATATTTACATGAATTACATGGATTTTTAAAATCAGAAGAATATTATAAGGCATTCAGTCAGGTGCTCACTGATAATCGCATTGTTTGGAAACTCAACCCTCCAAGCGCTCCACATTTCGGGGGTTTGTGGGAGTCCAATATTAAGGTTGTAAAAACCCATTTGTTTCGCGTAATAGGTAAGCAAATCCTCACGTATGAAGAAATGCTTACTACTCTTTGTCAGATCGAGTGTATCTTAAATTCTCGCCCGCTTTATGTATTAAGCAGTGATCCATCGGAACCTACCGCACTTACACTCGCACATTTTCTGAATTTAAAACCACTTGAATGCTTACCAGCTGCAGATTTAAGCAAGGAACGTATTAATCTGTTATCACGCTTTTCTTTAATAGATTCTTTAGTTCAGTCCTTTTGGAAACGCTTCAGATTCGAATACTTACATACATTACAGAGTAGAGTGAAGTGGAATAAGAACTCCACTGTCATTTCTGTAGGGACGATTGTTCTAATAGACGTGGATAATACTCCACCGCTTCAGTGGCCTCTAGGCGTTGTCACCGAATTGTTTCCCGGTAAGGATGGGGTGGTACGCGTTGCGCAAGTTAAACTTAAGAATTCCACTTTAAAACGCCCTCTTATCAAACTGTGTCCTTTACCAACACAGTGATTAATATAGTTAATTTTACATTATCGTTTATATATTTAGTTTAATTCTTAGGTCATAACGTCGCTTCATTTCGCTACTATATAAGTATTTATCTATATATATATATCTATATTTTTATACTTTACTTGCTGGTTGAGGATACCTCAAGGCCGGGGGGGTGTTCGCGCCACTTTGCACTATCGCTTAGCGCTTATAAGGGATTCGTTAATTATTATCCAATAAGATTACTGCAAAGCCCATTTCCGGTTTCCTATCTACCGCTTTATGCCCAGCATGTGCATTCGTGTGTTAACGGGCTCACACAAGTTGAGAAGACACGCAATCAACCGCACCGCTTATATCTCGCATCATCGCTCCCGCCCTTGTGTAATTTGGATATTGAATTATACAAGCATATAGTAAAAAGTATAGACATTTGCAATAACGCTATATTTCGTGATTGTCTGTGAAGTTGATAAGTGTGAAGACAGCCGGCAGCCATCGAGACACGAGGCAGATCAGCGGAAGTCCAGATGGGTGCACATGCATTCCTTCACGTCCTTCCTATATCCCGAATTTAGGGGATTTGCAGTATCACGAATAAATTAAATTCCATTCACCGCTCGCACCGCGCTCATATACAGTCCACTATTCTATAAAATTAATAGCCGCACCGCATAACATTATTTAATAAATTTGAACCAGCAGTTTGGTGGTTGAAGGCCAAACGCCAAATCCACCACTAGCAATGCTTGCTATTATTTAAAAAGACAGAAAATTATCAGTAAAAGTACTAGCAATGCTTGCTATTATTTAAAAAGACAGAAAATTATCAGTAAAAGAACTAGCAATGCTTGCTATTATTTAAAAAGACAGAAAATTATCAGTAAAAGAACTAGCAATGCTTGCTATTATTTAAAAAGACAGAAAATTATCAGTAAAAGAACTAGCAATGCTTGCTATTATTTAAAAAGACAGAAAATTATCAGTAAAAGAACTAGCAATGCTTGCTATTATTTAAAAAGACAGAAAATTATCAGTAAAAGAACTAGCAATGCTTGCTATTATTTAAAAAGACAGAAAATTATCAGTAAAAGAACTAGCAATGCTTGCTATTATTTAAAAAGACAGAAAATTATCAGTAAAAGAACTAGCAATGCTTGCTATTATTAACAGACAATGCGCTTGATCGTCATGCACCTCAATCATGTCGATCCGGTGGATCTGGTCATGGCAAGCTGCGGTGTAGGTTGGCCCGGAATAGTGGACGTTGTTGCACATTAATTTATACAAATACTTTTCCGCATATACCGAAAAGGTTACGGTCACCGTATAGAGCTTTGTTGACTACCTCGGTGGCTTACTGATTACCGACCGTAAGCGCAGTGTGAAACCGTAGATTTTGCCACTTTTCGAAAGAAATGTCCCGAATTTCGACTGCTTATAAAAAACAAAATAATTGGTTAATTGCAATTAGAGTATCTTAATTTAGATTATGTATTCTTCAAGTTGTACAGTTTTAAAATTAAAATGAGATTAATTCGTCCAGATCCTCAAATTTGTCAAAAACACGCTGTCTTTTTGGTTCGGCTAAATACTTAGTAAAAGAAAACTTAGTAATATGACATGTGCTTTGATGTTGCGAGGTTGCGAAATAAAACCATAAAAGAAACGAAAGCATTTTCAATTTTACACTTGATTACTAAATAGATAATTCTGTAAATTAACTCAATCAAAGGCTTATTGTTACAATGTTGTCCAAAAACTTATGTATGAAATATCGACACATGCGTGAGATCCGGTCATTTTAAAATCTCTCAACTTCCCTATGCTTCTTTCAACGTGAACTCTTACAGCAGCGATTCTCTTACATGCACGAGTTCCCCTACTGTAAGTTTTGATTTGAAATTTACACTAGTGTCGCGGCATCACATTTACTGGAACAACGTGGTTGTTCCAGTAAATGTGATGCCAGTAAATAGGAAATATTTTTGAAACCCCTGTTAGTTAACACAATACTTTCTTGTTTTTTCAAGAAATCAAGAAATCAGCTGAGCCGATTGGTGCGAAGCGTTCTCTATTTTCGAAATGTAAGTGCTGTGTTAGCCCATGCGGCTTTAACAGCTTCATCTGACTCATCGAGCGCTTCTAGATTTGAATTTCGAAACAATCAATTATTGAAATCGCTTTAGAATAGCGCTTCCTAAAATCTATCGGCAAGTTTCCCCTGACATCATATGCTGATGGCCAGATAATAAGCCGATTTAGGCACAGTGTAGCTTTTGGGAGAGTTTTATAAAAATATTTAGTCACAGAACTCTCAGAGAGGCCAAAATATATAGCAAGCATTGAGTTTGGGTTCCATCGGATTTTTCGTAGTCACTAGGATTTCAATAGATGATATTTCCTTGAAGTTTAGTAAATGCTTAATTCAAAAGTATGAATAGGCAGGAATGCCTATCAGTAATATTGGATCTCGAGATATAGCCATTAGAGCGTCCTATTGCATATGCTCATTGAAGAAATTTTTGTTCATCGTTTTTGTTATTCCTAAATAATTTGACTCGTTATCACTAGCATTAACAACAGTTGCTGATCGTGAAGCTAACGTTTGGATCAAGATTTTTAGGGACTACTTTTTTAACTTCCCGCTAAGAAAATTTAAAATTTTTAAAAATAAGAAAGTTATTGGATTCACCCCGATTTTAAAAATCGAGTTTTCATCAGATCTCGACGTTTTGAGATACCAGGAAGCTATTCTGACTAATTTCACGTGGACGTCCGTACGGATGTATGTATGTGTATCTAGATCGATTGAAATGCGGTTTGCGGCGTTCTAAAGATCTCAATGTCGAATAGATTTGGTGATAATATGAATTGATTCGGACAAGTTGATAAAAAAAATAAAAACTGGTTTTTTTTAATAACTTTTAAACGGCTTTACTGATCGATTTCAAAAACTAATCAGCTCTTAACTTCAAAAAATTACATCGAATGCCGTTTAGAAAATAAAAATCGGTTTATTCGTTCGTGAGATATCGAAAGAGAAAGAATTTGAAAAAACGTTTTTTTTTAGCATAACTTCGAGATTTTGCAACCGAGCAAGTTTGTGCTTCTTACATTATTTGTAGAACTTAAAAACTGCGTCGAATGCCACTTTGAACATGAAAATCGATCTGTCTGTTCATGAGATATCGAAGAAGAAAAATTTTGATAAAAACGTTTTTTTAACATAAATTCGAGATTTCGCAACTGAGCAAGTTTGCGCGTTTCATATATTTTTTTAATTTCTCCGATATTTCATATTCAACGTCATAATTTGGTGAAATTTGGTGCGCTTTGCATTTGAAATTAGGAAGTTTCAGCATGGCCTGCAGGGTCAACCAATTTTTTTAACTAAAAGTTGTTTCGATTTTATTGGCGTATCATTAGATTTAGTTTTCATTTTTGGTTTAATATTAACCCGCACTCCTTGTGTTTTTTTAATTTCTTTCAATGCTTTTTTATAACACGTCTATTTCTTCAGGTATGTTAAGGGGATCATTGTTTTGGATGATATTTGAGTCTTGATTTTCACACTCTACTACTTCAATGAAATACAACAACGGGTCTTCGTGTCCAATATCTCTACTTAAAATTCTTTCGAAATGTTCTATGTCTTGTCGTTTTTTAAAACCGGGTCTATCAATTTTCTTTTTGCTTTTGGCTTTTGGCATTCAAACTTATGAGGCAAAATTGCCTTCTTCAGTTTAAGCTTTCCTTCAACCAATTTAAACTTTAATTTTCCATATCTTGTTCCAACTGAAATATAAAAATGCATATAAGTTTTTATTTCTAACAATAAGGCATAGCTGAGGCAGATACATAAATGCACCGCTGTTGTGTAAATGATAAAAAAATATTATCATTAACTTTTTGCTTTTTACCCGAGTACATTCCTGTGTCATTGTTTTGACCTTGGAATACGAAATACGATGTTTTACACATAAACACCTGAACCGATTTTGATAAATTTTGGTATAGAGATAACTGAGATCTTTAAATAGATATAGGCTACTTTTTATCGCAAAAATAAAACTTTAATGGGATGAAATAGAGGTGAGATAAAAACTTTCGGTGGGTATATTGGCATAGTTGCCACGCTTGGCGAGTGGGTTGGCAAGCGCAGTTTTTTTTTTGTTGTACAGTTGCTGTCATCAGGAAGATGCTGCTGCCCATCTCCTGCCTGTTTCCCTGTGTCGCCTCTTACGACACCCACGGGAAGATATGGGGTAGTGGATATTCTTAACCGCCACTACTTGGGGGTGGCCTATGTTCAGTAGTGGACTTGTGAAGGGCTGTAATGATGATGATGATGAAAAACTTTCGGTGACAAACCGAATTCAACTTAAGCTAGTACCTATTACATAGAAATGGAAACAGGCGAATAGGTAGGTACGTAAGTTTATCCACAAATCTCAAAAAAATATGTAGTATGTTTTTATTAATACAAGCAGGCTTAAAATAATAGAATACACAAGTACACTGCACGTAATAGTAGGTACCAAGTTATTTACAACTAAATAATAGGTATAATACAGTAATGTAGTTATGTAGGTACGTACATCGAAGTGATCTTCACAGCAATGTCTTGTAGCCTGGGCAGAGGGTGGAGTTTTATAATGTCTTTTTGCAACGGAATACCATTTTTTACGAAGTTTCGGTTCTTTCGGCACTATACAATATTTATACGTAGTTAAAAAGGTTTAGACGCATCAAAGTCACAACTAACCGAACAAAACACTGCGCGCCTTATCGCTGCCCACGGCTCACGGCTGACTGGCGGCGCCCGTCGCAGTGACGTCACAGACACCACGCCGGGCAGTCAGTGAATTTCGCTAGTAATTTGGTTTGGTCATAATTTCGTCAATTTATGTCGTACAACAAACATTTTTGCACTATATGTTAAGGATTTCTTAGCTCAATAAATCTGCATTCAACTAAAAACCTTACGGAACCTCAAGCGGACTATTTTACTTACTATACATTTCAGACTGAAGTTTCGCTCCCGTGTCGCAGTAAAAACGTAAACTGTTGATTCCGCCCGTGATCTCTCTCTGGTCGTATCGGACCACGAAACTGATGATGTAGAGAGTCCACCTATGTTTGTGAAATAACTCGTGCTTTATAATCCGGTCCCGAACAGAAGGCCAGTCTTCGTTAATACTGGCCGATGTAACGGAAATTTTGTCTGGAGGACTTTACTATTATTGTTGTGGAACGTTGTAGTGTGCAGTAATCTTTCATTCATTTTAACATTTGTTTACATAATTAATTCTCCTTCATCATCATCAACCGGCAAAAGTACACTGGTGGTCAGCCTGTCCCGTTGGAATTGTTTTGCGGAGAAAGAGTAGTCTGATAAAATTGTTAAGAAGATATATTTTGGTTTCTGGTGGTTTTAGCAATAAGTAGTGGAAACTATTTTTTCATTGGAAAAAGGCTATAAATTAAAACGAGTACCTACCGAAATTGTTAGTAAAAATAATTTCATAACTTTAAGTTAAATA
Organism: Parnassius smintheus behrii; assembly: GCA_036936625.1. Taxonomy (NCBI): domain Eukaryota; kingdom Metazoa; phylum Arthropoda; class Insecta; order Lepidoptera; family Papilionidae; genus Parnassius; species Parnassius smintheus. The sequence goes on from JAUPFT010000017.1 coordinate 12,851,700, forward strand.
ACTTCTTTTCAAAACGAAAGTTAATATGATCAAGATCAAAAAATTGTCTGCATTGTTGGTAAATAATTAAATTAAACATTAACTTTCTTTTGTATTCTAGATGCACCTTTACAACAAGAGAACAGTGTCTAGAATGGTGGCGGCGGCTTACAACCGCCCTAGCTCCACTCACGTCCCTGAAAGACACATTCGCTGCCGCATATGCCGCGTGGGCGAAAGAACAACCGCCTTCCTCTGTGCATAGGGCTCTCCTGAGGGCCTCGCACTCCCCGCAGAGACATTGGTTTGGCCCTGAAGTGAGTAAACACTATGTAATTTATGCGTTCCTGGTAGGTCTTTGTTATAACAGACGAGGGATTTCATGCCTACAGTGGGAGTTTCCGTATGGTATCGCGCTCATTGAATGAATGAATTAATTAATTCGAAGATTATGAAATATGTATAATTCAAATCCAGAAGTTAGTTAACAGTATTTTAAGTATATATATTTTGTTTGATTATGTTGTTTGTTGAAAGCGTGAATATTTTATCGACTTTATTAATGTGCTGCAAAATTTTCCATTTTATGCGAAATACCTAAGACAGGCGGCTTGGTGAAGGGAGTACCGCGGAGTTAGCCAAGATGACAGAAATGAAATCAACGCTAAGTCCCGTGGCCTAACGTATGCCATTGCTATTTTGGTTTACAGGTCGGAAGACCAAAATATCTGAAAAATTTTGAATATGTCGGGATTTTAAGGTTGTTGTCGGGAGAAATAAATATTTAAAATTAAAAGTTTTTTTTACAAAGAGTACTTTAAACAAAACTAATATAAGTAGGACTTTTCTGTAAGACTTTTCTGAAGTTCACCTATTGGAATCCTTTAGTTGTATTCAGAAAAATTTTAAATTCAAACAATTTATAAAGTGTTAGTCTAATTACTAACTCGGCTTTTATTAAATCAAAGGCCATACGTTAATTTCCGAGGAGATTTTGTGTTCTGTCGAGAGTCTAGAGATCATTTGAAATGTCGAGAGAATTTCATTTTTATAGTTTTCTATTGCGGTAACGATCGTAAAATGTCACCTTCGCTCTCCGCAGATATTCTTGCATTGATAATATTGATCTGCATTATCCGTCCGTAGTATTTAGGTTTGCCGGTTTGGTCTACAGCTAGGTGTATTTCCCTTTACATTTGTTATACATTACTGTTGTTAAATATATGTGCTCTAATGAATAATATCTCAGATTTACTTCTTTGTTGCCTTTACAATCGTATAGAAAAACATGTTTCATTAAAATAGGAAGTAGCCTGTTTATTTCCTGCATGTGTCTTGGCCTTGTACCTTCTTGCTTAGGCCATAAACAATTCAAATGATACAGTTACTAAATAATAAAAAAGTTGTCCATAGGAAGTATCTAATTAATATAATTATGTGTTAAACAAATATTGAAACAATCTTATTTTTCACCATACCATCTCAAAGGTGTCGTTAGAGGCGACAGAGGGCATCTGAAACAGAGTATGGGCAGCGGAATCTTCCAGAAAATAACTGAAATGACAAAACAGTAAGAAGTTAGTCGACTACTATTGATATCGATATATATATATATATATATATATATATATATATATATATATATAATCGGAATGTCGGAAACTGCTCCAACGATTTTCATAAGATTTTGGGAGTTTCGGGGGCAATAAATCGATCTAGCTAGGATTTATTTTTAGAAAATGTCTTTTTGTCCGTGTTTTTAGGCAATGAAAAACTGCTACAATATCGTTAGAATAAGAAGGTACATTTTGACGGTTTATTAATGATTACAAATAGCTTAATTGGTATATTGGGCGGTCACAAAATCGTAATACCATGGTTCGAGCCCAGACCAACCGACCGACTTTTTTTTTTCAAGTTCCTTTCTTTTTGAGAAAATCTATTTTTTCGAGCCGTTTTTGTAGTATTTCTTAAAAACACGAAAATTTAAATTAAACTAATTGCACTCATAATTTTTTATTCAAATAACCAGTTCAGTTTTTTATAGTATGTCGCTACGATCAAAAAATATTATTCGTATTTCATCAGTATGTAATTTGTATCTAAATATAATTTCTAAAACACACGAATTAAAATAAAACGAGCGAAAAATACCGACAGACCGAACAGACAGTTATCGAATGACAACAGAAGCCTCTTACTAGACTACCTGTACCTGCATATAATTATACAAATTTATATGACGCTATCGTAATACGATCTGAACATGGAAATAACTACAATAACCACACTATAACATTACAATTTGTTGTTTGTCATATCAATTGTTGTTGTTTTTTTCGACTCGAATTCAAACATAGAACCTGCAAGCAAATCAGTATTTCGTCGGAATTGTATTTTCGCCGCCCAATATTATAACTGAGTTGCTGACTTCGTTTGTCGGAAATGAGGCGTAATGTAATTTTTGTTTATTCCTAAATTTAGTGTGTTTAATATGTGTACACTGGTTTCTGGCAAATAAATCCATTTTATTTCCTTCTTTCAAGCCTGCAACGCAATAGCATTAAAATACTGATTACTAAACCATGTTATATATCGCTATTAGCAGTATACACGTACTCTAGAAATAACAACAAATTATCGACCTATTGTATGATCCATCATATTAATTTATCCACAGGTTGAGAGGCTTGGCTTCACGACGAAAGGAGCATGGCGCGTCTCAGCCGCCAACGCCGAGTTCAAGCTCTGCCCGTCCTACCCACCGCTGCTCGTTGTACCAGCCTCCATTGGCGACGAAGTTCTCGACTCCGTAGCAAGGTCACTAGCATTGCAGTGTCATTAAATAACTTTACTTTAACAATAGTTCAAATAATTTTAAAAAAGACAGGCTTTACCGCCGAGCAACGTAGTAGTAAATCCGCCTTTAAAATTGTTAATAAATCAGTGGTGCAGGCGGAAATCGAAACCCGTTGCTCGCGCATTGTTTAATTTACGGCTTGCGCTTAGTAATTCAAGGGGGAGTTACTATGCTTTTAAACAATTTGTAACCAGAAATTTTTTTCTTAGTTTTCGAGCGATGCGTCGCTTACCGGCCGTGGTTTGGCGACATCGCGGCAACGGTGCCGTTATCGCTCGCTCTTCACAGCCCGAAGTAGGGTGGTTGGGTTGGCGCTCGTCTGAAGACGAACACCTGCTCGCTGCCTTCGTGGCCGCCTGCAACGCGGACCGCGGCACACTGCCACCGACTACTAACAAGGTATGTTCGCTTAGTACTTTGTGACGTTTAATGAAGAAGATGTTCAATTGAAAAATATCTAATTGACTAAAACCGCTGCTAAGACTTTTTGGATACTAAAGAATACTGGAAAAAAAAATTCCATTGATATATGAATTATGCAGACCCATAAGCAAAAATGAAATACCTCGTTAATCTTAACTAGCCCTAATTATAATTTATGTGACCCTAGTACAATCTTCATTAGTTTCAGTAAACTTTTCCTCTAAAATGTCATCTTCACCTACTTACCCTGTTTTAAGTGGACCTTACCCTGACTGAAAACCAAAGGATGCTGAAACCTAGTTTCCAAAGACTCGCATTATAGAAATGCTTATATCACGCTGGTATTTTGTGAGAACGTGGCTTTGTCTCGGTCGAGCTAACTCATTCCTGTTGCAGCCATATAGCTGTACCGTGGGTCTACGTGACTACGTTGTAATAAAGAGTTTGAGATGGTCCACAGCAACTGAAGATGCTGATCGTGGATGCGCGCTCGTACGCGTCTGCGGTGACGAATCGCGCGCGAGGCGGTGGCTGCGAGAGCGAGCATTACTATCCGGCCGCAGACATACAGTTCATGAGCTTGCCCAACATACACCACGTGCGCCGCAGCTTCCAGCAGTTGCGCGCCCTCGTCGCCGAGCCCGAAGATCAGCCCAAGTGAGTGACACTTGTAATAAAATTGTCTACTAATGCATTTTTATTAGCCTTTATAATAATATCAATACTTTATGTAAAGACGAAAGACTTAGTGTAAAGATTTTATGTATACTACTATTCTAGTTTTTTCTAGTTTAGTTACAGTCAATTCTCTGTAACTCCATTAGTCTACTGGGAGCGGGCGAGAAGAGTAGTGTGTCTTTTGTTTTGTAAACTGCGAACGTTGTTTTCGACAATCTAACACTGATGTCGTTTAATGTGTAACTGAGACATCGCTGTCACCACATCTGTGTGCACTTTCTCCACATGCTTTGAATATTATAAATATGTAAAATTATTTCGTACTTGCCTATAAAACACCAACTAACATAAATCAAAATACAACTGCGTGCCATATTTACCGCGCACTATCTGTCCGCGCTTGTTTCATTAGGGTCCACATTTGTGACACAGTTTTTGTTCTGATATTATTGGTCTAGTAGTATACATAGAATGATTTGATAACAGCACATAATGAAGCAGCGTGTGAACGTGTTGGCAGCTGGCACAGCAGCTTGGAGCGGTCGCTGTGGCTGCAATACGTGTCGGGTGTGCTACGCGCGGCGGGCGTGGTAGCGCGCGCCGTGCAGGCGGGCCGGCCCGTGCTCGTGCACTGCTCCGACGGCTGGGATCGCACGCCGCAGATCGTGGCCGCCGCGCAGCTGGCGCTCGACCCGCACTACCGCACCGTGGAGGTACATACAGTGCGTACAGTACGTACAGTACGTGCAGGCCTGCCGGCCCGTGCTCGTGCACTGCTCCGACGGCTGAGATCGCACGCCGCAGATCGTGGCCGCCGCGCAGCTGGCGCTCAACCCGCACTACCGCACCGTGGAGGTACGTACAGTGCGTACAGTACGTACAGTACGTGCAGGCGGGCCGGCCGGTGCTCGTGCACTGCTCCGACGGCTGGGATCGCACGCCGCAGATCGTGGCCGCCGCGCAGCTGGCGCTCGACACGCACTACCGCACCGTGGAGGTACGTACAGTGCGTACAGTACGTACAGTACGTGCAGGCGGGCCGGCCGGTGCTCGTGCACTGCTCCGACGGCTGGGATCGCACGCCGCAGATCGTGGCCGCCGCGCAGCTGGCGCTCGACACGCACTACCGCACCGTGGAGGTACGTACAGTGCGTACAGTACGTACAGTACGTGCAGGCGGGCCGGCCCGTGCTCGTGCACTGCTCCGACGGCTGGAATCGCACGCCGCAGATCGTGGCCGCCGCGCAGCTGGCGCTCGACCCGCACTACCGCACCGTGGAGGTACGTACAGTGCGTACAGTACGTACAGTACGTGCAGGCGGGCCGGCCCGTGCTCGTGCACTGCTCCGACGGCTGGGATCGCACGCCGCAGATCGTGGCCGCCGCGCAGCTGGCGCTCGACCCGCACTACCGCACCGTGGAGGTACGTACAGTGCGTACAGTACGTACAGTACGTGCAGGCGGACCGGCCCGTGCTCGTGCACTGCTCCGACGGCTGGGATCGCACGCCGCAGATCGTGGCCGCCGCGCAGCTGGCGCTCGACCCGCACTACCGCACCGTGGAGGTACGTACAGTGCCTACAGTACGTACAGTGCGTGCAGGCGAGCCGGCCCGTGCTCGTGCGCTGCTCCGACGGCTGGGATCGCACGCCGCAGATCGTGGCCGCCGCGCAGCTCGCGCTCGACCCGCACTACCGCACCGTGGAGGTACGTACAGTGCGTACAGTACGTACAGTACGTGCAGGCGACCCGGCCCGTGCTCGTGCACTGCTCCGACGGCTGGGATCGCACGCCGCAGATCGTGGCCGCCGCGCAGCTCGCGCTCGATCCGCAGTACCGCACCGTGGAGGTACGTACAGTGCGTACAGTACGTACAGTACATGCAGGCGAGCCGGCCCGTGCTCGTGCACTGCTCCGACGGCTGGGATCGCACGCCGCAGATCGTGGCCGCCGCGCAGCTCGCGCTCGACCCGCACTACCGCACCGTGGAGGTACTTACAGTGCCTACAGTACGTGCAGTGCGTGCAGGCGAGCCGGCCCGTGCTCGTGCACTGCTCCGACGGCTGGGATCGCACGCCGCAGATCGTGGCCGCCGCGCAGCTGGCGCTCGACCCGCACTACCGCACCGTGGAGGTACGTACAGTGCGTACAGTACGTACAGTACATGCAGGCGAGCCGGCCCGTGCTCGTGCACTGCTCCGACGGCTGGGATCGCACGCCGCAGATCGTGGCCGCCGCGCAGCTCGCGCTCGACCCGCACTACCGCACCGTGGAGGTACGTACAGTGCCTACAGTACGTGCAGTGCGTGCAGGCGAGCCGGCCCGTGCTCGTGCACTGCTCCGACGGCTGGGATCGCACGCCGCAGATCGTGGCCGCCGCGCAGCTCGCGCTCGACCCGCACTACCGCACCGTGGAGGTACGTACAGTGCGTACAGTACGTACAGTACGTGCAGGCGAGCCGGCCCGTGCTCGTGCACTGCTCCGACGGCTGGGATCGCACGCCGCAGATCGTGGCCGCCGCGCAGCTCGCGCTCGATCCGCAGTACCGCACCGTGGAGGTACGTACAGTGCGTACAGTACGTACAGTACATGCAGGCGAGCCGGCCCGTGCTCGTGCACTGCTCCGACGGCTGGGATCGCACGCCGCGGATCGTGGCCGCCGCGCAGCTTGCGCTCGAACCACACCACCGCACCGTGGAGGTACGTACAGTGCGTGCAGGCGGGCCGGCCCGTGCTCGTGCACTGCTCCGACGGCTGGGATCGCACGCCGCAGATCGTGGCCGCCGCGCAGCTTGCGCTCGAACCACACTACCGCACCGTGGAGGCACGTACAGTGCGTGCAGGCGGGCCGGCCCGTGCTCGTGCACTGCTCCGATTTCTGGGATCGCACGCCGCAGATCGTGGCCGCCGCGCAGCTTGCGCTCGAACCACACTACCGCACCGTGGAGGCACGTACAGTGCGTGCAGGCGGGCCGGCCCGTGCTCGTGCACTGCTCCGACGGCTGGGATCGCACGCCGCAGATCGTGGCCGCCGCGCAGCTTGCGCTCGAACCACACTACCGCACCGTGGAGGCACGTACAGTGCGTGCAGGCGGGCCGGCCCGTGCTCGTGCACTGCTCCGACGGCTGGGATCGCACGCCGCAGATCGTGGCCGCCGCGCAGCTTGCGCTCGAACCACACTACCGCACCGTGGAGGCACGTACAGTGCGTGCAGGCGGGCCGGCCCGTGCTCGTGCACTGCTCCGAAGGCTGGGATCGCACGCCGCAGATCGTGGCCGCCGCGCAGCTTGCGCTCAACCTACACTACCGCACCGTGGAGGCACGTACAGTGCGTGCAGGCGGGCCGGCCCGTGCTCGTGCACTGCTCCGACGGCTGGGATCGCACGCCGCAGATCGTGGCCGCCGCGCAGCTGGCGCTCGAACCACACTACCGCACCGTGGAGGTACGTACAGTGCGTGCAGGCGGGCCGGCCCGTGCTCGTGCACTGCTCCGACGGCTGGGATCGCACGCCGCAGATCGTGGCCGCCGCGCAGCTTGCGCTCGAACCACACTACCGCACCGTGGAGGCACGTACAGTGCGTGCAGGCGGGCCGGCCCGTGCTCGTGCACTGCTCCGATGGCTGGGATCGCACGCCGCAGATCGTGGCCGCCGCGCAGCTGGCGCTCGAACCACACTACCGCACCGTGGAGGTACGTACAGTGCGTGCAGGCGGGCCGGCCCGTGCTCGTGCACTGCTCCGACGGCTGGGATCGCACGCCGCAGATCGTGGCCGCCGCGCAGCTTGCGCTCGAACCACACTACCGCACCGTGGAGGCACGTACAGTGCGTGCAGGCGGACCGGCCCGTGCTCGTGCACTGCTCCGACGGCTGGGATCGCACGCCGCAGATCGTGGCCGCCGCGCAGCTGGCGCTCGAACCACACTACCGCACCGTGGAGGTACGTACAGTACGTACGTACGTGTGCACGTACTTCGTGGCTACGACGCCGAATTGACCGCTGTACTTTGAATTCCCGCAAAGTGTATTCCTCATCCTCCTATTACACATACTTTGTAGAGAAGACCAGACGCGGCCAACTACTTATGCGTGTACTCATAAGTATAGTATAAGTATATAAGGAGTATATACTTGTTCACTCCAAGGATGTCGTTACCTCCCGCCGCGCTCCCTCACTCCGCGTCTCAAGCGTCGCCCTATTAGTACCGATAACAGCGCCTTCGTAATGTTTTACGTATTTAAAATATTTTAAATGTAAAATAAAACTATAAAAATTTAATTATAATCTTTAATTTTAATTTAATGTTCAAAAATACATCATTAATTTCTAGTTCTTTCATCAGGGCTTTCGCGTACTGATTGAACGAGAGTGGCTTGACTTCGGACACAAGTTTGCAGAACGCTGCGGTCACCATTTTGGACGGGAAGATTCTAACGAGCGCTCACCAATATTCTTACAATGGCTGGATGTTGTGCACCAGATGATGCTTCAATATCCATGCAGTTTTGAATTCAATGAAGCTTATTTGGTAAGTTTTAGCAGACTTCCAAAATAAAAGGAGGTTTACAATTCGACAATTTTTTTTTTGTGTTTTATATACGATATGTCCGTCAATTGGGGATCCACGACTTTTTCTGCCATCAAGGCGGCGTCATTTTGGAATGAGGTGAAATATTTGTGTGTAACATTGAAATTATTTTATTATTTTTACTGTTTGTTTTCGGTTTTGAATTTTGATTTAGGTTTAATTATTATAGTTATGTAGCAAATTATGTTGACTAAGTGTGCATATAAAAATAACAGCGTTTATGTCAAATTAAATCATTCGCCGAAAACAATATGGTAATAATTCCAAAAGTTCGATTTATATTAATGAGGACCTACCTAAATACAAGCGACAATTATTTTGGACCTCAAAGAATGAACTAAAACAAATTTATAAATACATATGGATACAGAATTCTAATATATTAGTTAAAAAGAAAATGAAACTAAAATACACAGGATTTCATGTGAGAAAGATATACAAAATCTTAAAGCATAAATATGCAACTAGCGTAATGTGGATACACTACGTGGTTTTTTGTTAACCTTAAAATTCGAAAATTTTAACGAAAGCATCACAGATATACAATTTAATAGATTTAAAAATATTATTACTTTGAGTAAACAATGGGGCACAGACTATAATAAAATACATATTTTACACCTAAATATTAGATCTTTAAGAAAACATTTTAATGAGTTAACAGTACTATTACAACAAACTTTATGCTCTATAAATATTATAATCTTAACAGAAGTAAACATAAAGAAAGAAGAATTACCCTTTTATGAGATTCAAGGATATAATAGCTATGCGAATACCAGAGAAGTGAAAAGAGGAGGAGGAATACTTATCTACTGGAAGGAAGGACTAAATATTGAAATGGAAGTAGGAAATACAACTGCGTTGGAAACTGTATATGGACGAATAATTACAACAAGAACTTTACATCTTATAGCATGTTACAGACCACCGAGTAAAAACAAAAAGCAATTTATAGATCAACTAGGAATATTAATAAGGAAGATACCGTCACAGGATGATCTAATCATAATAGGAGACACAAATATAGATATCTCAAAAAATAAAATAAACCCGACAATTGACCGTTATAAAAGCACCCTGTGTGAAAGCGGCCTCATGTGTGCTATACCACCGAGGGAGATAACGCGCGAGGCGATCGTTGACGGCCGACTCGACCAGAGCTGCGTCGACCATGTATGGATACGGACGACGCGCTCCGGCTGCGGGCCGACAGCTTCATTTATACTCGAGTGCAACATCTCAGATCACAGTGCAGTAGGTATTACCCTTAATATTGACCGTAAGCATACAGTGTGCAATAACTATAACGAAGTATGTAAATACAAATTTGTAATAGATAATAAGTTAGTTAAGGAAAAATTAAGATTAACGGATTGGTCACAATTTTTGTCTATATTATGCCCAATATTGTTATATGAATCAATATGTTCTACATTCTCTAAGATTTATGAGGAAAGTAAAATTAAAATAACTTTGAAGAATAACAGAATTAGTCAGCCATGGGTTAATAAAGAAATATATGATAAATTATTAAAGCGTGATATGCTATTTCGGGAGTGGAAAGCATCGCCTAACAATATGACCAAAAGGTTAGAGTACACTTCATTTAGGAATAAGGTGAATAAATTAATTAATAGTGCTAAGAATAGGTATAGACAAAAGGAAATAAATGATTGTAACGGGGATTTTAGAAAAATATGGGAAAATATCAATACGTGGATAGGACGCTCTAAACCTGATCTAGATAGCGTTATCTTGAAATATCTCGGTAAAATAGATAATATATACAATATATGTAGTGAATTTTCAAAAACCTTCACAAAACAAATAGAATGCATAAAACATAGATGTAACACTAATTTCCTAAACAGAAATAGTTATGTTAAATCGAGCGAAGTATCTTTCAGGTTTGTAAAAGTAAACTCGGCGGAAATAAAAGAAATTATAAATAAGTTGTCAGAACGAAAGTCACCAGGGGTAGATAAAATTAGAGTTAAGGATTTGAAGTATATAAAAAATGAAATAAGTCCAATTTTAGCAAAGTTTGTCAATTTATGTATAAAAAAAAGTATTTATCCAGATGAATTAAAAAAATCCATAATAAGACCTATTTTTAAAGGTGGCAGCCATTATGAATACACAAATTACAGGCCAATAGCTATTCTTCCAGTAATAAATAAAATTGTAGAAAAGGTAGTAATACAAAGAGTGGGTAGATTCTTAGAGAAATTTAACATTATTACTGAATGTCAACATGGTTTCAGGAGAGGACGGAGTACTAGTACTGCGTTAACTAAGTTTTCGGAAGCAATTAACTACAGTCTTAATAATGGTAAACAGGTGGTGGCTCTTTTTATAGACTATAAGAAGGCATTTGATACTCTGGACCATGAGGTACTTCTGGGGGCTATGGAGGAATGTGGAATTCGGGGCCCTGTAAATGAATGGTTCTGTAATTATTTATCAAATCGGACTATTCGCACTATGGTGAGTGGGACGACTGGCGCTGAAGAACACATCTCTCTCGGTGTACCAACCGGTTCTGTGTACGGCCCCGTAGGGTACATTATATTGGTGAACAGTGTGGTTAATGTGGTGCATCACTGCGATACCTACATGTACGCCGATGACATGTGCCTATTGTATGCTTCCAAAAACTTACACGAAGCTTGCGATAAAATACAGGAAGACTTTGATAGGATTACCCAGTGGGCACATGATAACGGCATAATATTGAACTTGAAAAAAAAACAAAGTGTATGCATTTACATTCTCCATACAACAGGCTAGCTAAGAATGTACGCTATGAAGAAATAGGTATTGTAGGGCATGACTATGAGTGCTTGCACAGGGGAAAATTATCATGTCAATGTGCCAAAATAGAATTTGTTAATAGTTACAAATATTTAGGACTGTTGGTAGATAGTAGTTTTAATTGGAAATTGCACATTGAAGAAGTATGTTCAAAATTAAGGTCCATTTTAGGCAAATTCTATCAAATTCGAAAAGTAGTAAGTAAACATGTTCTATTAGTGGTTTACTATGCATTAATTGAATCTTTAATTAACTATGGTCTTATTGTGTACGGCCGTACATTTAGTACTTATATAAAACAAGTGAAAAACCTACAAATACGTATTATAAAAATTTTAGTTAATTCAAAAGATAAGAAAAGCTGTAAAAAACAATACGAAAAATTATTTCCTATGTGTAAAATACTCCCTGTTGAAACACGGTTAAAATATTTAATAGCAATTGAACATTACTATAGTGACGACTATAAAGTACCTATTACTAACACATACAACACGCGTAAGGTAAGGGAAAAAAAACTTGAAGAGCCTAGTGCAAATAACTATTATGGACAGCGCTTGAATAAATACATTGTACCCAGAATATATAACAAAATAAAATGGTTAAGAGAAACGCCTCCAAATAAAAATAAAAATAAATTAAGCAAAAATTTATTAAAATCCTCTCTGAAAAGGACATTATTAGCAGAGCTATAAACCATACATTGTTGCATTCTTTTGTTAATCGTTTTTTATGTTTGATTTATTTGATTTGTGTATTGCTGTTGTTGTTTATTTTTTAGTTTAATAAATTCTAAATATTGTGAAATTGTAGTAAGGTAAGGTTATATTTTTTTGTAGTAATTAATTGTGTTTTTGTAGGTGATGGTGCATAATGATATTATATAGTTTTAAGAGCGTGTACTCGCCGACAAACTGATTGCAGTTTGGCGAGATAATAGTAAAAATAATGTACTTACATTTGAGTGAATAAAAAAAAAATAATAGATGTCGAAAACGTTCGCGGAAAAAGCGAAGAATTAGTTCTTCTTGGCCGCTTGCGGTCATCGCAATGTACCATGACCGCAGAGCCGGTCTAGTAGTGTAAATAGAGGTCTGACTTACACTAAAAATATATGGAATTGAAGTTAGTGTAGACAGATACATAAAAGTGCAAAAATATTTTACTAAGGCTGCAGAGCCCGTCTAGTAGTGAGTATTTGGCAGCAAGTGTAGTAGTTGTGAAGTGCATGCTTCTCACAGGTGAAGCTGGCGACGCACGTGCACTCGTGCATGTTCGGCACGTTCCTGTGCAACTCGGCGCGAGAGCGCGGCGAGGTGCGCGCGGAGACCTTGGCGCACGTGTGGCAGCTGCTGCGCGCGCCTGCCTATCGCAACCACCTCTACTCGCCGCACCAGCACCAGGTACCAACACACGTGCACATACACATGTACACACGCACCAGCACGTGCACGCGCACTCGCACGCACGCGTTCACATGCACAAAGACGTGCATAAATTGGTTAGAACAACACTTCTAACCAGATGATAATTAAATTAAAGATTTTTAATTTTCAGATTTTAATATATTTCGTTGCATTGAAAATAAATGCCCTTATTTCCTTATTTAAAGGGGCATCCGCGACTGTTTCTGCCACTAGGGCGGTGCGGCGCTACCTAAAAATGATGTGTAATATTTGATATATTTTTCTATTGGGTATGTTAATTAACTGGAGACATGTAAAGGTTAATGTTTCTTCCTGTACTATTAGTTATATTTTATATTAATTAGATTAAAAATTAGTATACGAAACCACAGATATTCATAAAAAATGAAAAATAAAAAAAATATATATTTAAAATGTGCAAAAAGTTAAAGAGCAAACTACTGAGCCATTGTATTCTAGAAACTAATAAAGTTTTATTTAAAACTAATTTCTCAATTATATAACATTGCGTAACATAAAACTTTCCCTCAATGTCAACTAGCGACATTTGGCGAGAGGAAGATTATTATCCCTCATTGAGTGAGCGTGCAGAGTGTTGATGTGAGCGGTGTTGTCCAGGTGCTTTGGGCGGAGTGCAGCGTGCGCGCGATGCAGCCGTGGTGGAGCATGCTGTGCGGCGAGCGCGAGCGCCACGACCCGCTCGCACACAGCGACGCGCCGTCCGCGCCCGCGCCGACACAGCACAGCGGTACTACACACACCCACGCACCTATACACATACACCTACACAAATACACATGGACTATGGAGTGTAGAAGTAAGGAGTACCAACTCCTATAGGAGAATAGTTGAAAAAGTGTCCATCTGTAAGTAGTAAATAACAGTTTGATAACTCTCCACTACAGCGTAGCTACGGGGTATGTTAAATCGCCGTAAAATACTTTGAGAATGAATAAGAATTTTGAAAGCAATAAAATAATTATTGTAAAAGTAATTAGTTATTGTAAAAGGAAAATAATTATTGTAAAAGGAATTAGTTCTTTAAAATTAAGAGTGTAGCTACAGTGGCGCCGCCCTTATTTAACGCTTTCCTACACTTTTTTATACATAGTCTGTACTCCTTACCTCTACACTCCGTATATAAGACCTTGCACACTATACATACGCCAAACAATACTCGCGTCCGCCGCACACATACATGCACACGTAGTCGAAAACGCACACATAGCTATACTACACACACGCGAAAACAACACCTACGAAACCTTCGCCCACCGCTCACAACGGTACGTACTCAGTACGTACGCACACACGCTCGTTCATATAACAAAACATGCATTCATAGCTATATTATGCTCACGCCAAAAAATACGCCTTCGCATTTACCAGCCGTCCGCCGCGTAATAAAATATACACGCAATGGAACTCGCACACATATAGCTGCAAAATGCACACGCCGATACAATAACCATTTTCGTCCGCCACAACACCTTGAATTAATTAAATTACACTAAGCATATTCGTCACGCTCATAGAAACTAACTATGATTATCACAAGCGTATTACAATACGCATTACACCGTTATATCGTAGTAACATTTGTATATACATAACTTCAAATTAATTAAAATCTTACGCGGAAAATATATTTGTGAAATTGTACAGGAGATACTTTAAACTTATTCAACTTACACTTTTTAGGGCTGATGACAAAAACGAGATCCTGTGATAATCTACTGAGTGACGGAGAAAAACGGACCACGCAGAGGCGGTGCAGCGATCCCAGTATCGCAACAGACGTAATGTAAGTCAACATTTTGTTACAATACAATAATTTAATGCATCATATTATAAATTGATACAATTTATATAAAATTGTATGTACAAGAACCCAAAAAACTTCTATTTAAGACGTACCTTTTCAATGATGATGACACTGTATTTTTATAGAATATACCCACATTATAAACGAACACACAGCCCACCTGATGGTAATTGGATGCTGTAGCCTAAAGACATCTTTATTTAACCTCGATTAGGAATCGCAATGCAGATGTGTCGTCACCCCTGTGAACTAAGATGGAGTGTCTCGTTTCCAGTAATAAGGGTATCCGGTTCTTCGCATGAACTATACGAAAGATAGCAGCAATAAGCTACTATGTTACCCTGGTATTCTATGATAGCATGGTCTTATCTCTGTCGAGCTGACCCATTTTTGTTACAACCATAATATACTGTTTAGTTAGTTTAGTAATATAGTCTTAGTTGGTCTGGTAGTTGTAAACGCGACTGGTGGTCATGAGGTCGCGGGTTCAAATTTTGGGACAATACAAAAAAAACTGTTATTGAGCCCGGAGTAAAGAAGATGATGGTGTTTCACCCCTTTGCCTTGGAAAGTACGTAAAGTCGCTGGTCCTGCGTTCGATCTCTGTCCGTTTGTGTCGGTTTACCATCCCATCGGACTATGAGAGTGTGGGAATATATAATTAGTGCACGTGTACTTGAGCTTATAGTCGGGCACTATGATCCCTGTCCCGGGCCGACAAGTCTCCGTTGAAGCCGGCCGCGTGACCGAAGTCCTGCCTGGTGGACATTATGATATAGCTGCAGCGTCGCGCTACGCGCTATCAAGTATGAGATGATCAGCTGTAATTGGTATGTGGCGCTTGTGGCAGGAAGCTGTCGTCGCTGGTGGCGCGCGAGGGGTGCGGGGGGCGCGGGACGCGTGGTGCGCTTACCGACAGCTGCGTGGACGAACTGGCGCCGCCCGCCAGCCCCGCAGGCCCCGCCGTACTCGCCGCACAGGTTTGCCTCATTTTTTTATTTTTCAACTATAAACTTTTGTAGATCGTTGTCACTTGAAATTGGATATTGGATTGGATAAAACGAAAAAGCGACACTAACTAGATAATCATAAATATCTATTTGATTTAGCCTGCGATAGAGTGATACAGAATTTTATTTTAAATTAGTCGTATGTATGTTATACATAGATGCTAACTGGTGCTGACATCTATTTTACGTATACCACCTTCACAGTCAATCAATTTTTGTTCTATTACAAAGCAATTTTACTCGAAAGCAAAAATATTCTTATAATTTATTAGATACACTAAAATTTAATTTCTATATTTCTAAAAATAAGAATTATAACATTTATTTACTATAAAATTGAACTGCCACGAAATCATTTTATTTTATTTTATATTTAATTCATTTAATTTGAGGGTTTTACCATGTGTTTAATAATTACACACACGTTTTTTATTTATTTTATTATTTCTTTTTAATTTACGCTGCATTTTTCGCGTATAGCTATCGTAAGCATTCTGCCAATCACTAATGTCAGGGCTGGACGTAAATCTGAATACGCGACTGTATTTTAAAACCATTTGGGTTTTTAGTCGACTTCATATAAAGGACCGGTAATCTGAACTCGACAATTTTTTTTGTGTCTACGTTGGCCAAATTTTTATCAATTATGAACCGATTTCAATTTATTTTTTTATTAATTTGTTTATAGTTCAGGGGTTGTCTAATGTAAACTTTTAGGAATAAGTCATATTCTTAGAAGGTGATAGATATCTTATTCTTGGAATTGACTAAAATAAACTATGTTGTGTTGCTCTGTAAACAAAGAAACGACATTTAAAGTTCATTTTTTAGTATCTTGATTCCCTTTGTAACAATTCTGTTTTATTAATAAAATAAAATTACAATTTGTCACATTCAGCTTGTCATTGCTCAGATAATACCACCATCGTTCTTTCACAGGTCCTATCTCCACAGATACAGATAAAAATACAGATAACAATGAAAGAAATACTATTTCTTTATATTCTAATGATAGAAATATTGAGAATAAAGTTTTGAATGCTTATGATATCCTTCAGGCTATTCAAAAAGTTCAAAAATCAAATGTTACATAAAAAGTTAAAACTGTATTTAAAGAAATAAAAAAATTACATTGTACGTCAAGAATTCAATTTTTCTAAACAATACACTTCTTATGCTCGAAGCTATGTATTAAATCTGGAAAGTATTTTATTATTAATTTATAGTTTTACCGAGTCAACTATTAATTGAAAGCTTAATCTTTTCCTTGTCTACCATAGGTACAAATTTTAATTTGAGATATATTTATTGAATGAATGAGCTTTTTGAAGAATGAGCCTGAATGACCGAGCTTTGCTCGATATATATTTTTTTTTTGAAAATCGTGTTTTTTGTAAATTATATTTAGATACAAATTACAAACTGATGAAATATGAATAAAAATTTTCGATCTACTCGATCATTATTTCTCGTGTTTTAAAAAAATATATTAAAAAAGGGCTCCAAGTAATATATTTTCTCACAAGAGAAGGAAAAAAGAGTCAGACCGGAGACATTTGGCCGACATTTGGAGACACTCGAACCGGCGTTCTATGATTTCAGCACCACCTGATATCTTATTTGAGCTGTTATAATGTTTTAGCAACTGGCAAAATTTACTTTCGTATTCTAATGATATTGTAGCAGTTTTTCATTTCCTAAAAACATGGATAAAACAACATTTTCTAAAAATAGGTAGGTTTATTGCCCCCGAAACCTCCTGAATACTAAATTTCATGAAAACAGTTGGAGCCGTTTCCGAGATTCCGATTATATATATACAAGAATTACTCGTGTAAAGGTATGACATTTTCACAGACATAATAATAATAAGTTCATTAATCAAAAGTTACGTTAGATTTTTTTTGAATAGAATATAATTATTTTTGAATAATTAACGTTAATAACTTTATAAAACAATCAGGACGCCAAATCGAGTTGTATTTGAGGCGCTATTAAACTTAAATCACTGCTGCAAGTGTTTTTCTCGTCATTGGTTCGTACTAGTGACGGGTCATCGACTTTCGACCGATCGACGGCTACAACATGCTTTTGAATAGGTGCCGCTAGAGGGAGCTGCAGATCCGCTTGGGTTCGCTATGTACTGATATTGTACTGAAAATGTGACTTTGACTTTGCAGGTGGAGGGGCTGCACCCGGAGCACTTCAGCAAGCCGGGGGTGGCCAGCGCGTCTTCATCGCTGGAGCGCGAGCTGGGCAGCGCCGTGGACTGCGCGGACGGTGCGGACGGTACCGATGGCACCGACTGCACCGACTCCTCGCCGCGCGCCTCGCACACCCCCTACACTATGCAGGTGTGCTCACTGTTGTGTTTACAAATACATTTCTATGCGTCGTGTAAAATATGTTTGTAATGAATCAGTCACAGAGTACTTTTTGTATAGAATCAGTTTGCAATAGACACACCTTAGAGCAAGACGTTATTGTATTTACAAAATCTATAGTCAGTGCAAAGTGAACCCTAAATACAATAACACTCACTACCCTCCCCTCCACCGCCTCTATCAACGTTTATTAGATCGAATTAAACCTAACATTCTGGATTTTTATAATGCTGCGATTTTCTCACTTAAGGAGGCTTGAGGCTTAATTTACATTGCGGAATGGAATGGAACGGAAGCGTCTATTTCGCCGCGACGCGTGACATTCCCGCGACTTCGCCCTGGGACTATATAAGTCAGTCTGCCTTGGGGCTGTAGAAAAGTTAGTTTATATTCTACGCACTTCGCGCCACTTCCCGCGAATTCCACAGACTTCGCTAACAGTAGCTGCAGGAATCCTTGGGAATTCCCCGGAAGAAGCGCGACTTTTCTTTTAGCTCATACCTAGTTTGCGCGTTACATAATTAACGTAGGATTCCTTTTCATCATTATCATCATTACAGCCCTTCACAAGTCCACTGCTGAACATAGGCCTCCCCCAAGTAACGCCACAAAGCACGGTCCTGAGCCACCTGCATCCATCGACTTCCTGCATGTCTTACCAGGTCGTCACTCCATCTAGTGGGGGGTCGCCCTACACTTCGCCTACCGGTACGAGGCTGCCACTCGAGAACCTTTTTCCCTCATCGGTTGTCGGTTCTTCGAGCTATATGGTCGACCCATTGCCATTTCAGCTTACTAATCCGTTGGGCTATGTCGGTCACTCTAGTTCTACTGCGGATATCCTCATTTCTAAGTTTATCATGCAGAGAAATCCCGAGCATAGCCCTCTCCATTGCTCGCTTAGCGACTTGAGCGTCCTCATAGGGAGGACTCCTTTTACCATGTACAATTTCGTTACAAAAATTCGCTTCCATTCCGTTCGGCAGCAGTGTAAACTGAGCCTTTTTAGTTGTGTACTCCTAGTACTAGATGGTCAGACTGTTTTTGTGCTTAGGAGTCCGTCCGGCGAGCTACCAACATCTTAACGATTATTTCTACCGCCAAATAGCAATGATTGCACTACTGTGTTTCGGTCTAAGTATAGCACGCTCAGCGCCATGTGTATGTTTACACATGTACATGTGTGTTAATGATACACACTGTCAAAACATTGTGTATCCCTCACGATACACAGCCTACCTTTTAGTTTTTGCCTTGTGTATTCCTAATGCACACGTTTTCTATACATTTTCTACTGCTAAAAAAATCCTATGGCCCAGGAGAGTTTTTTAGTTGTTTTGGGTTGGGGATAGGACATATGGTTCTTGAGACATTGAAGATTTAATTTGGAAAAAAAATTGTTTTGCACTGGTTTTATTTATAAAAAAATCAAAATTATAAACACATTTCTTACAACTACTAATCATCTTTAAAAAGGAAAAACTTCCGGTAATCCTCTTAAAACCATGTTTGAAAAAAAAAACTAAAAAATCTTAGGAATATAAATTCTATGAGTATTCTGTTCTAGTGAGTTTTATTGAAGCATTTTCGGCATAGAAATATATCACAGGTAGAGCACTTCGTTCCAACCTGTGCTGCTCTAACCTACTTGCCATTTATAATTTTTCCCTACCTTCCATACATATTATAACACTCTTTACAGCGTCCTCGAACCAACTTTCCACCGACCTTATTGTCTATGAGGTAGTGTTTCACATTCGGCGCCTCCCTTTTTGAAGATGATGTTGAAGGTATAGGCGCTATATCTACTCTCTGAGAACACTTGTCAATCATATCTACAATAACCTGTTCTCGGAACTCTGTGATTGTCATTTTCTTTGCTGATGTATTTAGATTATAGAGGAAATGAGCATTCACCAGAGAAGATCCTCACAAAATTTCGATAAACAGCTTACGATACCATTTCGTACATCGCCTAAGAGCTGAGCCATATGTTGCCATCGAATCACTTATATCGATCGATGATTTTCCATTATTGTAGTCCACAATGCACTCCGGTTTGAGAATGGCTGGCTTATTCCTGTTCTGAACTGTGACTGTCTTGAGCGCAGATGTTTTAGTAGACAGCATCCTCAATACACGCTTGTCTCGACATTTCGGTGCTACTATCCCATCATTAGTTTGCTTGGCACACATCTCTCCTCTTTTCAATTTCATAGACGTAACATCTTTTGGTAGGTGTTTTCTGTTAGCTCTTAGGGTTCCAACTAGGTGAGTCTTTCTGCGTCTCAATCGATATGCTAGAGGGACGCTAGTGTAATAATTATCGGTATATATTGTCCTACCTTCATCAAGCAGACCTTCTGCGAGAGACATGACTGTTTTCTCCGATACATCAGACGCTTTGGACTTGGATTTTCCGCAGTATACTTCCAGATTCCAAATATATCCAAGTATATATATAAGAAAAATTAAATTAGTGTGTATCTATAACGATACACGTGGCCTGGGAAAACGGTTTTGAGTCAAAACTTTTTCGTAGGCCACGTGTATCATTATCGATACACGGCTAAAAATAAGGAGAGAGTGGTGGGGAGGGTAAGAAAATAAATTATTATAAACTCTAGGACACTAAAAAGCTCATAGAATACTTTTAAATTTTTGTCTCAAATCGTCTGAACTTCGAGTCTGAGCTTGGCGCTGAGCGTGATAGAGAGCTATTATAGTTACAGGCTGTAAAGAATTCTATCATACTCACTATAGGTGACAACACATATGTAAGAAGCTGGCCACAGGTGTCCGTGGACTGCGTTGGTCGCTTACCATTAGGTGGACAGTAAGTTCGTTTGTCACTAAAATTTTATAAAAAGTAGTTACAAAAAGAAATATTCTAAAATCATTTTTTTATAGTATAAGGGTGGCAAACGGGCACTCAGTCCACCTGATGGTAAGTGGTTGCTGTAGCCCATAGACATCTACATTTATTCTCGATAGCGAATCAAAATGCGTTGCCAGCCCTGAGGACTGAGATGAAATGCCTCGTTTCCAGTAAATAGTGTAATAGATAAAGTTTTTAGTAATTTTGAAACGTTCTAGTTTTTTTTCTTTACATTTATTTCAATATATTTATCACAGTGTGTACTGTAATACTTTATAACATTTCGAACTCTTTAATAGTTTATGACATTTACAAAGAAGCGCTATGTATGTAAATTATAAATGTAAGAAATTGAAACTAACATTTTAAGAAAAAAAACTATTTATTATTAAATTTAATAAAATATTAAACATACAATAGATCTGAATGAATACCTTTCAAGACAGATTCAAAAGAAATTATAAATTCAGTAGAATGAATGCAAATAAAAAACATTATGTTATTGCATTAACTACATGTATTAATATATGCACATAATTAAATACATAAATACTTTTAGCAACAATGACAAAATTTAAATATCCCTTTTAATTACTTTACGGAAATTATTGATTGTATTAAAATTGGAAGGTTAATGCCATCATTAATAAATTAACGATTACATGAAGCAGTCAATGCATAACTGTAAAGATTTTTTCTTCTGTCGCGCCCCAGAGCATTATAATAATCTTATTTACGACGGCTACGTGGTGCAGTGAGCAATGAGTTGCAGGTTCCAATCCCGCACGGAACAAATATTTGTATGGCCTAATAATAATTTTTCCGGATTTCAATGATGTTTTTTGTGTAATTTATGAATGAAAACTACCCCCATGATACAGGAGAAAGTCCTAGTGTGGGGGTAACGTTTCTTTTAAATAAAAAATATTTTTATTTGGTTTGTGTATTTTGCAGAACGGAGTGGCTAGTGATATTTCATCTACCAGCTTGCCTCGAGTTGAAACTTCACCGGAAGGGGACACACCTGAAGAACCTCCAGTGTTCGTGTGCGAGCCATATACAGACGTGATCTCCGTGCCAGAAGTGAGTATCAACGTACCTCTCTTGTTAGAGGTCTGAGCTTGATTGTGAACGTGGTCTCTCTTAAATAGGGCAAACAAAAAGATTTATACAACTTACGTAAAAGAACATTATACATACTATAATGTTTTTTACGTGCTAAGTGAAGTCTTCCAGTAAGCTCATTCTGCGTAGATCGGACCAAAATTAATAATTTTCAATTAATTCAATGTTTTTTTTTTCTATACAAGTTTCAAGTGGCTGCCGATTCGCGTTCGCAGGAATACTCACATTATTTCTGCTTTATACGGCGTACTGTTCAATCCTTCCACTCCATGGGACCTGAAAGCTTTGAATTCATTTCCTCCCCTCACAATCGTCATTTACGTTCCAGTAACAATTTTCCGCTTCATATTCTAGCATATTTATCCTCTTCCCTTCAATAAATCATTTTCGGTTACAGCTGTACGCTTGTGGAACTCCTTGCCTTTATATATTTGACGTGCTCAATCTCTTTTTTCCATCAAAAATCTACTCAAAACTTGTTACTTGGAATTCTAATATTTCCCATCATAATTCTCGTCCTCAATTGTATCTATCCTACATATCCTCAACAATCATCATATTGAGTGTATTTATAGCGAAGTGCTTGATATGTCTCGTAGACATCAACATCTATCCTCCTCGATTAAGAATCAAAATGCAGATGCGTCGTCACCACTGAGGGCTAAAATAAAATGCCTTGTTACCAGTAAAAAGGGTCTCAGGTTCTCGTCACTCACCTTACGAACCTGCATCTTTGTGCTGCTATTTCACGCTGGTTAATTGTGCGAGTATGGTGAAGGACTACCAGTGCTACTACTGCAGCCATAATAAAGCTTCAGCTATCATGAGATAATGTTCTAAAATATTTTACAGGCGCCAAAGGAAATCGGACGCACACGCAACATAAGCATAACATGGCGATCGATTTCTGAGTCGAGCAACCAGTCGTCGACGGGCTTCGACATCGCCGGCACTCCTCCCGCCATGCGCGCTGTCGACCGGCCCGTCGACCAACAGATCGAAAGATCCGTCGAGCGGGAGATCGACACAATAGACAACCACAACTGCACGGAAAGCGACATAGTGAACCACAACGTGGACAGTGACGTCACGAGCCGAAACGATAGCGTGCTCAGCAACGGCACCGTCAACGGGCTCAGCGATATAACGGCCAAGTTTTTACAAGCCGAATTGAATGGTGAGCAATTTATTTACGCATATTATAGACGTTTCACAGTGTAGTGACAGCAGTATGAAAATACACTGTCCCATATCGTCCCGTGGGTGACATAGGAGGCAACAGAAGGAAACAAATCAGGAGATGTCTACACTATTTTATGTTTTCCTAGTAGTTCTAACAACTAATTTATCGCAGATACAAGAAAATGTTGAATTAGTTTTCTTAAAATGTTTACACAATTATGGACGTTTCACAGTGTAGTGACAGCAGTATGAAAATACACTATCCCATAACGACCCGTGGGTGACATAGGAGGCGACAGAAGGAAACAAATCAGGAGATGTCTACACTATTTTATGTTTTCCTAGTAGTTCTAACAACTAATTTATCGCAAAGATACAAGAAAATGTTGAATTAGTTTTCTTAAAATGTTTACACAATTGTGAGCCGTGTAGGGGCAGTGTAAAAATATCTTCGACCCATATCATCTCATGTGTGTTGTAAGATGCGACGGAGGGAAATAAACCAGGGGATGAGCAGCGGCATCCCACTTATAACAACTAAACATTAAAAACTGGTTACCATCACTCTTGCCAAGCGTGGAAATTATGGCAAATCAATCCCTTTGAGGGTGATTTATGGTGGAGGACTATGTTAAGCGGTGAAGTTTTAATAAGATGTTCAGATGATGGATAATTTTACTCTAGTTCTGACCATAATATGTGTTGGTTTGTTTTTATAAAACGATCTTATTTTTCTTTATTAATCTGTAGACGTCCACTGCTGGACATAGAACTCTTCTGTTAGCCATTAGCTGCAACTTATATTCTTCTACTGCTGAGTACAAACTTCCTCTCATTTTAAATAGGGTTTTTGAAGGCAATGAAGTGTCCACCACGCTGTTAAAATCTTTTTAATTTTTTTAATCTACAGTTTCGTGATGTTTTCTTTCAACGTTGAACACGTAGTAAATAAGCATTTAAAATTGCAATTTACAATTTCATTGTGGCCGGTTTAGATTGCACTTGGGGTGATTTCTTGCGTACTGCGAAATTTTGTTAGCACTAAACCCCTCTTTTGTTAGCACTAAACCATGGGTTCCATGACTGTCTGGTTATTGCGAACTTCCATAATATATTTTATTTCTTGTTCACTAGTATAAGAGCGGTCATGCTCGTTACTATTTATAATCACAGATATAAATAAAACGATATATGGAACCTTTTTTCATCCATATCTTCTTCAATTTTTGCATTTGTCTGCCTATCTTTATATACCTATCTTTATTTGTACTACTACCTAATGTTTTACGCAGCCTTTTCGCAGATTGCAAAAGAAACAATAAATGTCCTCCGACGGCTGTGAGGCACAGTGGCTTAGCAATGAGGTGAAGCCCGCTGCGGGTTCGAATCCCGCACGGAATAAGAATATGTATGACGTAGAAATAATTGTTCCGAGTCTAGATGTTTGTCCTTGTGATATTTATGTGTGTCAACTGTCATGGTGACAGTTGACATACATAAATATCACAGAAGAAAATCCTATTGTGGAGATAACGTTTTTAAAATTTTTAAATATAGAATTAGGTTTATAAGCGATCACACAGCAGGATACTACATCTATCCTCCATTAAGAATTCAAATGCAGATGCCTTGTCATCCCTGAGGACTAAGATGGAATGCCTCGTTTCCATTATAAAAGGGTTTCCGGTTCTCTTTACTTATCACACGAAACATAGCAGCATTAAGCTGCTAATATGCGCTGGCATTCTGTGAGAGCGTGGTAGGACCACGCTCTCACAGAATGTTCGAGCCGACTCATTCGTGCTACAGCCATAATATAGCTGCAGTATGGCTCTACCACGTGTCATTACATCACACGTGCGTGACATAACGTCGTGAGTGATGATTAGTAATGAACGTTTGTGTGTGGTGCAGGCGGTGCGTCGTCCAGCGGCGCGAGCTCAGAGAGCGAGGGCGAGGGCTCGGGGTCGGCGCGCGGCGCCGCCAGCCAGCTCACGCTGCGCCCCGCCTCGCCGCGCCGCGCGCGCTGCACCCGCTGCGTCTGCGTGCGCGACCACGGTACGCACAAACATACGCACACCTACACCTCCAGCTCACTGCTGCCACCCGGGTTACTTGAGTTGTGTTATTTAACTATTACATTCATTTTTGTAGTCTCGCACATTACTCGCGCACACCTCACAGAGATACACCTCCTGCTCACTGCTGCCACCAGGGTTACTAGAGTTGTGTTATTTAAGTATTACTTATTGTAATTTGTAGTCTCGCACATTATACACGCACACCTCACATATACACCTCCTGGTCACTTCTGCCACCCGGGTAATTAGTTGTTGATCGCACGATACGCACGCATATGTCATACGCGCACTCACTTCACAGGTATACCTCCAGCTCACTGCTGTCGCCCAGGTTATTACCCAATGCTGGAAAATTGTCAGTCAGTCAACTCTGAATTACTAAGTTGTATTATTCAAAGGTTTTCAAGCTGTGTGGGAGAGTAAACCAAAGACCGGGCTTCGGGGAATCATGCTGCATCACGATAACGCCTCTTCATATACCTCCCTTAGAACAAAAGCATTTATTGAGGAATCTGGTGTTGAAACTCCACCCTACAGCCCTGACTTAGCTCCTTGTGATTTCTTTTTGTTCCCAAGAGTCAAAAAAATAATTTAAGGCAAGTTTTTTTCAAGCGTCGAAGAAGCCGTGGCTGCTTACAAAGAAGCGATTTCCAAGTTGTCAGATCAAGACCGGCAAAAGTGATTTTAGAGTTGGTTTAGGCGAATGGAACTTTGTATAGAGCATGATGGAGAATATTTTGAAAAAATGTAAAATAAATATTAATTATAGTATCTAGAATACTTTTTGTATATCTCAAAACTTATTGAGAGTCCTACGTATATATGACAAAGCGTTTTATCTGTTCACAAAACTTTATTTTTCAAAGTTTAAGGAGATATCATCGCGTCACTGCCCCTAAACTTATACATACTAAGCAATATGAGGACGGAACGATGTCCTGTTCCAAGATCTAATAGTGCTATGTTTAGAAGACATTTTGACTTTTTTAGCCCCTAGGCTATGTGTCATAACATAAGAGCACTAAATAATTTTGAAGTGAAAAGCAAAATAACAAACTGGCTGAAAAATTTTGATTATGAAGGTACGGAGACCCTTCTATCTTTGGACATATAAACGACAATGCTAATAGACATACGCACACATGCCCACACACACACACACACACACACACACACACACACACACACACACACACACACACACACACACGCACGCACGCACGCACGCACGCACGCACGCACACACGCACGCACGCACTCACGCGCTGTTTTTGCAACAGTGTCAACATTACATTTATTTTTTTTTATCATCCCCCTTTTTTAGTGTCATAAATTTTACGTTTTATATTATACATCTGAAAAAGATTCGGCTCGCAAGGACCAATTGATAAAGAACCAAACTGGAATCGACGTTCGATTAAGAAACAGAAGGGAGGAATCGAGGCTTCTCTCGATCCGGCCTCCTATGACGCCTACGTTGGGTTCGGGAACAACGTATGTGATCTCCGCAACGGAGTAACACACAAGGGCGATAACCTCTTTCTTTTTCAGCAAGTAGGTTCAGACGGGGATTACGGGTCTTCCGAAGTCGTCCCGGTCCCGACGCCTTAATTCTTCGATGTGGACTGTATAACTTGAGGGATGAATTACTTGGGAATAAAACAGCAATTATCATCAAACCGTTCCGTGAGAGAGTAATCACTTTTCCCTATCACTTCCCTACACTTTTTCTTTCTTCTTCTTATTGACTGCTGGTTTGATTCCCGAACTATTTTCCCGAACGAATTGCAATAAAACCCGTTCACTAAGCTACCCCCAGAGCTATACGCGAAAGTGAGCCGCGCCATTCGCGTGCCTGCGCAACTTAATTACATGAATTTGTTCTATTACTCTCTCACGTTTCACTTAATTTCTTTATTCACATAAGTCATACATAAATACAATTTATCTATTTAGATAGCACAAAACAATATCTACACTATGATATACATTATATTTTCGTATCACAAAAACCCTTTTATTTATTAAACAAAATATGCCCATTTTAATCACAAATTCAAAGTCCAAATTTCTTAAATATTTAACACAGAAAGTTAAAACAATGTTTCCCACTTGAATTTATACATATGTTAACTAATACAATAGTTTAATTTACATTTTCTCTATTTATTTCACTATTTAAAACACTTTTAAATTTCTTATACAAAACTATCATTATTTCACTTATACACAGGAATTTTCACATGAAAATAACACAGAATTCACCTTTTTAGCACGTACAATCAACCTGAAATGTTTTACAAGTCATTTTTATATAAATTGCTGAAATTACAAACATTTTAAATTTTTACATATTCGGCCTCCTAAGGGCTCAACTATTTGAACTCACACTATTTGAACAACTAACTTTGCACGGCTCTCGGCTATCAGAAAAAATGAAAGTCTGAAATACACTAATTTTAACAATATTAGGTAAATAAGTGCTTCTACATAATTTTCGAAATGTAGGAAACTATCTCTGATAGGATTCTTATCAGTTATCATGTTTCTTATCAGATAACAATACAAGTGAATGTTTTCATTAATCAATCATAACAAATAGGCATTTGTTTTCGTACAAACATATCAAACTTATACAAGACAATACTTACGCAATTAACTTCCGTTAATTCTGTTTATGCACAGAGTGATCATCTCGACCGGGGAACAAATCCGATCTCTAACTTCACTTTAATATTCCTTTGAATTTACATCGTTGGAAAGACGATTTCAACCGGGGAACAAATCCGGTAACATAATCTATATCATAAAATTCCCTATATGAATTTATTGAAAGATATTACTTAGAAAACAGTAAACTAGTCCGGCCTGGGAGTCGAACCCAAGACCTTCATATCATTAATTCGACATTTCTTTGAGATTTAACTAAGCATTTTTTTATCAGAACATTTCTATTGGACAATGAGTCTTTGAAAAGTTATTCGTCATCGGTTGACTTAATAAACTGAAATATTCTTATGGGCGCGTCGCCAACAACATCGATAAAAAAATTGTAGTAATAGAACTAAGAATAGGGAAGAAAATTAGCCCCCGAAAAGCAAGTAATATATCCTATAATAGTTTAGGGGCTAATGACTATTGTAAATTTTGTGCATGTAATATGTTTATGAATAAAGATTATTTTTTAAAAAAATATTTGAAATGCTTACAAAGAACGTCGCCTTGTTGTAGGGTCGGACGGCAGCGAGACGTGTTGGTGCGGCGGCGGGGAGGCGGACGGTGCGCTACTGCGTGTGCGCTGCGTGTGCGGCGCGGGCGCGCGCCCGCACCACGACTCGCCTGACGGCCTGCCGCCCGCCGCCGACCCGCTGCAGGACCGCCTGCACCAGATCATACTCTACCACAAGGTGACCACCCATACGCTTATGTTGTCCTAGTCGTGACGCGCACCAGCTCGAGGTAGATCATAATTATTTTTTATCACTATTTATAAGTCAGTGACTATTCCTTCCAGTGAAAAGGTGGTGATGTAGCCGAAGTAAAAGGCACAGCTTAACAAAAGTATTGCGTACTCGTGAATAGGCGGCCCGCAAACTTATCCTGCCCTAGTCTTAGTCCTTAGGGGGTGACAATGCATCAATTGCATTTCGATTCTTAATCGAGGATAGATGTATATGTCTATGAGATACAGCATTAATTTAGCCTCAGGTGGATTGCGTGCTCGTTTGTCACCATTATTTTATATCTCGTTAACATAAGCATCATTAAGAGGAGTATTACAAAAAAAAAAAAAACGCGAAATTGCAAGGTTTCTTAGTTGTAATTATATGTTTTCCATTCGTTGCTTGAAATAACAATTACTTGGTACAAATAGTTCGTTTTCTCTACTACAATAAGCTCAAGGCACTGTTTAGGCCTAAAAACTGAGAGACATGATTTGGGAGTCCTAATTTGTAGATTCTATTGAATATC
The DNA here is from genome assembly GCA_036936625.1 of Parnassius smintheus behrii. Taxonomy (NCBI): domain Eukaryota; kingdom Metazoa; phylum Arthropoda; class Insecta; order Lepidoptera; family Papilionidae; genus Parnassius; species Parnassius smintheus. The sequence goes on from JAUPFT010000017.1 coordinate 12,880,931, forward strand.
GACCATCAAAAAAATATAACTAATATAAAAATATAACCGCGCAAGCGGTTTTTGAGGTTGGCCTGTGTCATTTGATTTCGTGCGCTCCGTCTCGTTTAGATATTATTCGTAGTGTGCGTCGATTGCCGTTATAGGCGCTTAGAGTATATTTCAATTAGTATAAAGTTCGCAAATTATTATTATACCAGATAGTTAACTCATTATAGTTATTTTGATTGTAGCTGAGCTTTCTTACCAGTCGGAATGGGAAAAAATAAATACAGGTATCAACGTGTCACTAAACGTAAAAAAAAGAAATATCCTATCTATACCACATGTAACAAAAACCCTGTAGTTCCCGTTAAATCCGTTATCAGAATCAGTACCCAAGCAAATATAAATAATTTTTTATTTCAAAAAAAAAAAACAAAAAATTAGTTTTAATGAAAAAAAAAATTAATTTCAAAATTGTATGTGGTTTTATTATCTCTGCATTGGCTGAGGAGTAAGAGGATTCTCAAAACCCCGCATTACTGATACTCGTGTGAGTTAGAGGAAATAAAACCACATACAATTTGCAAATTAATTTTTTTTTTCATTAATATTAATTTATTTAAATGTGTTTTTTTTTAAAAAAAATTATATATGCTTGGATACTGATTCTGATAACGCAGTTAACGGGAACCACAGGGTTTTTGTTACATGTTGTATATATCCTGTGATAATTCAGGTAGTTCCTGTCATTTAGATCCTTTATCTTATTCTTACTTACGAAATATTCTCTATTAAGGCATTAATGAAAACCTTGCAGTTGTAGAAATAAGTCAAACTGATATACTCAAAAAGTTGAAAAAACAAACGTCTCGATATTACCAAAGGTGCGGGACCGGACAACGTCCCACCGGTATTCATAAAAAACAGCGCAACTAGCCTAACTTTGCCTTCATATCTTATCTTTAAAGCCTCACTGTGTTCGGGTATGGAAACAAGCAAAAGTAGTTCCAATATTCAAGAGTGATGATGAGAAAGATGTACGCAACTATAGGCCCATATCGATTCTTTCGGTTTTTGCAAAGGTGTTCGAAACGTTAGTTTGTCCAATAATTCAAATGCATTTCAAACGTTTCATTTCTGAGCATCAACACGAGTTTTTGCCAAGTAGGTCTACCACCACTAATTTGGTTAGTTTCACTTTGAAATAATACTAGTTTTTACGGAATTTATGGCGTATATTTAACTTTTTAAATACCCGACGTTTCGAACGCTTTACAGCACTCATGGTCACGGGCGGGACTGAGATGTTCAACGTCCATATGTCATAGTTAACCGCGGTTACCATAGATTAAAATTTAACTTTTGTTCCGATCTATGCAGTATGAACTTATGGTATCTTGAAGTCTTGCAGTTGTATGCTTGGGTTGGGATTTAATTTTATTTATTATAGGATCCCAAGCAGATGGTAGCACCCAGCCATCTTCTCTATTGAAATTAGGATGTTTTTTGATTTCAATAGCCTCGCGAATCATCCTTGGAAGGAATCGGTGTTCTTTAGCGAGGATCTGCGGTCTATCAAATCTGATGTAGTGACGGGGGCGATCCTGTACGTGTTCACAGACTGCAGACTTCCCGGAGCGTCGATTCTTCACATCAGCTATATGTTCTTTAACGCGGGTTTTTATTGATCTTTTAGTTTGTCCTATGTAGGAGAGACCACATTCACAATCAAGCTTGTACACTCCTGCATCTTGCAGAGGGACATTACACTTGACTGATGGTAAAAACTGACCAATCTTCTTCAGCGGCTTGAAGTATGTTTTGATGGAAGCGCGCTTCAAGATGTAGCCAATCTTGTCAGTGACTCACACGTGACAACATAAGGCAGTACAGCAGGTACACGCTCGACTGTGGCCGGCTTCACTTCCTCATTATCAGAAGCTGTTGCCTCCCAGAAACAGGTGGACACCATATATACTGATTTTAAAAAGGCATTTGACAAAGTACTACACGAAATACTTATTAAAAAATTATCGTATTATGGGTTTTCAGGCTCGGTGCTAAAATGGCTTTCATCATACTTTCACGCCCGTTTTTTTTATGTAGTCGTTAATGGTTTTAGCTCAGCAAATAATTTGGTAACGTCAGGGTTCGCATCTTGGCCCAATTTTGTTTAATATATTTGTGAACGACATTGTTTCTTGTTTTAAACATTCCACACCATACACGCCGAAGATTTCAAAATAACGAGAACTATTTGTTCACCAAGTGATTCGATTTTATTACAGAACGTCTTAAATAAGCTAACCAATTGGTGTGAATGTAATGGCATGCAATTTAACTGCAGTAAATGTCTGCATATTAAATTCACTAGAAAAAATAATATTATCCCAACAAGATATAAATTGTACGATAATAGTCTCAAGGAGCTTGTAAAAGACTTGGGTGTTATACTTGACAGAAAATTGACTTACCTTTACCACATAGAAAGTGTAATAAACCAAGCTTCAAAATTATTTGGTTTTATTATGCGACAAGGTCGAACTTTCAAGGAAGCTAAAACAAAAATCTGTCTTCATAACAGCCTTGTCCGCAGTCACACACACACACTTGGCGTCCGCATTATTCTACACACTATTTAAGACTAGAGCGTGTACAGAAAAGGTTTATGTGGCATCTATCATACTCAGCGAAGATTTACAAAATGGTGGTGTCCTATAAAAAAGACTAAAATACTTTAACATCATGACTCTTGACCGAAGAAGATACTTGCTAGATTTAATGTTTTTATATAAATTACTAAGAAATACAGTGGGTGTTGAAATTATTATACTCAAACCATGAAATAAGATTTTTTTTAAGTTTAAATTTCTTTAGTAATAAAGAAGTATGCCCACTTCCCATACATTGATTGACCTGTCACTTGATTTGTTTTACAGGGCGCGTCTACCTACAAGTGCTGTTGCATAAAATCAATTATTTTTTATAATAATATAATAACTTATCACATTTTCATTTAGAGGCCAGGGAAAAATGCTATTAAGTAAATAAGTTTTTCAGGTTATGACAGCTGTCAAACCTTATTTGACAGCTGTCGCAACCTCAAAAACTATACGTTTATAATCAAATTGTTTCTTTCAGGTTATACAAAAAGTACTCTGTTATTGTTTCTTAATCGCCGAGTTACAATCACTCAGAAATAAATCCCTCTTCAATGTAATATTATCATCTGTGCGCGGTCACAAATAGCAGTTATGTTTTCGTAATATCTCGCCTATGTTGATTTTTAGACTACACGCACTACACTTTGTGCAAATTAGAACAATATACGTATAGTTCATTTAATTATCGGTCAAAATCTGTCGTCGTAACAGATTGACTCAAGGACAATTCTTGGTCGTCCTGACAGGCGACGCTTTCAGCCATCGAACTCTAAAAGTCTGATGAACAGAGAAAGAGAGTAAATAATACCTTTTTTTTTATAGGATTGGGTGACAAACGAGCACACAGTCCACCTGATGGTAAGTGGTTGCTGTGGCCCATAAGCATCTAAATCTATCCTCGATTACGAATCAAAATGCAGATGCGTTGTCACCCGTGAGGACTAAGATGGAATGCCTCGTTTCCAGTAAAAAGGGTCTCCGGTTCTCTACACTCACCATACGAAATACAGCAGCATTAAGCTACTATTTCACGCTGGTATTCTGTGAGAGCGTGGTCCTTCCCCGGTCGAGCCGACCCATTCGTGCTACAACTATACTACTTATATAACTGTAGCATGGCTCTACCACGTATAAAATATAAGCATAATAATACGGCCCCACTGCTGGACGGACCTCTTCATACAGAGAAAGCATCAGCATTAATTACCATGCAGAGTCAAGATGAGTTGGCAGTTTTAGACTTTTATTTTGATTATTATACTTCTACTATATGATTATTGAGTCCAGGTTGCCTCACGATGTTTTCCTTCCCCAATGTAAGATAAACTTAGAAAATACGTACCTATGCATTGAAAGACACACATTGGTACTTGGCTGAATTTAAACTCACAGCCTCGTGCATGAGAGGCGAGGTGTAACCTCTGGGCCATCACAACATTAATAGATAACAAAAACAGCTACCTTTTCTACATGTTTTTGGCGAGAACAGGGAAATTAAATAAAAAACACGATTTGATTTATTTTTATTTATTCATTGTCTTCTCGTATGACCACTTCATCTAAAAACGCAGCTGGAGGCTCAATATTGGTTTCATGCCTGGCCCAACCCAAGTACCACACCATTGTCATAATATGCGCACAACAACCTACAGTGCGACGTCCTACAATGCAGTTACAGCAATACTCTACAATGCCTTCTCGTCCATCAACACCATTTGCAATCAAAATGTACACATAGTACTGACGTCTTGAGATATGTCTAGACTTTATTTTTCCTTTTATAAGTGAATTTTCCCCACTGCCTAACTCAGGTATATTATTAGTATCTTGACAAACTTCTATCCTGTATCCGCCATGGAAACGTACATGTTCACCATAATATGAACGCGCTTGGCGAATTTGGTACGTTCCCAAGGCGAATAATATTAATTCACTGTATTGTAGACGGGGAAACTCAATATTAGCAGTATCAGCTGTAATGCTTTGAAAAAAGGATGCCCGGCGATTTAAATTATATTCTGTAACTATATTAATTAAGTTATTTTCCAAGGGCATCCTTTCATTTATTATACCAAGAATTTGAGCAGCATCAGCTCTATTGCGAAGACGAACACCAAACTTATTTATTAAACTTGCAGCAATTTGGAAATAAGCCATCATATTTGGTACAGTTTTATTAAAATTGTCAAACCTTAATAATCTAAAATCTCTTTTAAAATATCCATTTACAACCTCCACCACCCATCTGCAAATAGTTACACATCTACTTCTATTTGCTTGGGTGGTGGTTAACTGGTGTTCGCCTTCCAAAAGTGACTCTGGCATATATGCCTTATAATTACAATGCTCCAATAAGCTGATGCTGTCTCTGAATCCCCTGTCTAAAATAAATATGTCATTATCTTGAAAGTATTGTCTCAGTGGGGAATTTTCGTTGCTGAACAAAGAAGACATTATTTCGGCATCAGATGTGGTAGCTTTGTATGGGCCAAAACAATCTAAAATGTAACCGTCACAGGCAACTATAAAAAATGGCTTTAACAGATTTCTATATTTATGTAAAGAATATGTGTCTTTTTGAAACATATAATTGCCACTTTTATTTAAAAAAATGTATGTTCCATCACACATCACAATACATTGTTTATTATTTTCATTGTAAATTCCATTCGGAATGATAAGATTGTGTTCTATTAATTGTTCTCTCGGCAAGTGATTTATTCCAAGGTTACATGGAACAAAATCCTGTAGCAGTACCTCTCGTGCTGTTTGCATTAACCTCTCTAGTGTAGTGCGAGGAATTTCTAGCAATGTTGATATTCTTAAGTCAGAATCACCTGTCCGCATCTTTATCAATACAGCAGCTAGACCTAATACACCCCTATGTTTTTCCAACAGTCGGGGAAGGTCTTCTAACAAATTAAGGAATTTCAATTTTGACAAGCCAATCCAAAATCCAAATAAATTGTCATCAATTTCTTGTAATGATTCTATGCTTGAAAAATCGAGAAAATGCTTGTATTTTTGAACAAAGGAAAAAACATGCTCAACTTGTTCAACAGTGAAATCGCTCATGCTGTTTTCACTGGTATAAAGGGAACTCCAACTGTTTCCATGTAAATGGTCTGTGCATACTCTTGCCAGTTTGGGAATATAAAAATTGTAGTTGCACAAAATGGTAGCCCGTAGTGCATCTGACACAGTATGCAGATTTTCATTTTCACACCCATAAAATGCACAATGAGATGCTGTATTGGGAGCACGTTTATAATTATGTAATGTAATGTTACTTGATTGTTGGGTTCGAGATTGTTGCGAATGAACCTCTGGAGCTGCAACTGATTCTACAGACGAATGCCTTTCATCTGTACTTGCAAGAAACGGGGGAGGTTGTAATTCTGGAACATGAACTGCATCAACAGGCTGTTCCACTTCTTGTTCAATTGTTTGACTGTGAGGAGTCTCATCACCTTCTAAGCCTCTTCTTTCATCCTGTTGTTGAGTTAAAAGAGCTTGTCTTTTAAACCTCAACCAACAGGCATGACATACACGATCATATTGTGATATCTGTCAACAAAAAAACAACATATTTGTAATAAATGCAGTGACATACCTAGTAATGTCATGGATTAGAAAGTGGATGTTTAATGAAAAAATTGCATGCAGTTTAAAATGAGATTGAATATTTAAATACAAACCTGACGAGGTGCTACAGTAGTTCGAATTAAGTTGATCATTCTTAGTGTGAGGTTTGATGGGTTTTCTTTGTGAATATGGTCACTTTGACGATTGAGCAATGATCGACCACAAACGGGGCATACTTGAGTATGACCAAGGCGAGATGAACAAGCAGATGGATGACACTCATTGTTTCCATGAATTTGAGCATTAATAGACTGCATGGATACATCAAAGCACGCTTCACAAATGTAATCCTCTTCCGTAATCTGAAAAATAAATCAATTATGAGATTATAAAGCATAAATTGAAATAGGCACATTTAATTTGTATTTTTACATGTTTTATTTTAGACAACTGTCTTAAAGGACACTTTAGCTAAACATGGGTAAAATCTCTAAGTAACTAACACTGCCTATTTATACCCCCTGTCAGTTCATCAGAGTTCTAGTCTGATGTCAAACTATATATAGCTGTCCGACCGATGCCTGGAGTCTGATTTGACTAGACATACTTTGATGTAACTTGAAAAGATATACTTTAACACTTCTGAATATTAATCCTTTTATAAAATTAGCATATGTTGACTGAATACTAAATCATTAGGTAATTTATTATACTTACTATTACTGGAGATATCCAAGTGCTAATTAGCGAGATGACTCTGCTATCAAGCTGAAGGGCCCGATAACGCTGAAGCGTATTAATACATAAATGTTACAGTTTATACATAGCATTCTCGTAGAAGGCTCCATAACGCTTTCCAACAAGTACGATAACGTCTTAGATCCCAATCAAAAAGCTAAATCGGTATCCGTATTACACAGGCCAAAGTAATCGTGAGTGGAAGGTATCGAAGTCCGTGGAAAATGCAAGTTGTAAGAGTATCAGAAAATCCAAAATCGCACAGTACAAAACGTAGGAAAAGCTAACTAACGACTTCTTCTTCTTCTTCTTCTTTCTTTTGTGGCGGTTTGATAAAATTCGCCAATGACGTATTGAGTAGAAAATGAAAGCTTATGAGTTTAATTAAAATAAGAGTCTGTGATAATACAAGGATTCAGTTTTCCTCCGAGAATTTTGACAAATCTATTTGTTGAGTTACCTAGAACAGATATGACAAACACAGGTGTTAGACTCTTACCCGTATGTTAAAAGTGACAAGGATTTAAAGTTTCATATTATTAGTATTAATAAAATCACATAAAATATACACAAAAGGAGTACTGGTATATGTTAAAAGAGAATTAAAATCTATAGGTCGAGGAATATAAGGAGGAAGGTAATCATAAAGGGAGGAGGATAATTTGGGACAGTTGAAAAAAATATGGTTTGTGGAACCTTCATCTAAGCCACATTCACACAATGAGCTATCCCTTACTCTGATTTTTGCCAGATGTGCATGTGTACAGGCGTGTCCAATTCTTAATCTACAAATGATTGAAGTTGCATGTTTATTCGCTTTGTTAAATTTAAAGAACCAAGGCTTGGGAGGAATAACCTCTTGGATGGCAGCATAGTGCTTACCTTTAACATTTTTGGAAACTTCCCATAATTTATTCCAATTTTCATTCAGTTTCCTTTTAGCTAGCAAAATTAGGTCATGTGAGTAAATTAAATTTTGTAGAATGCCATTAGCAATTGCATTTTTAGCGAGTACATCAGCTGTTTCGTTACCATGGATACCACTGTGGCCTGGAATCCAGGCCACTGAAACATGGATTCCTTTAAGATGGCATCTGAATAGGGTATTTCTTATTTTAAGAATTAGTGGAAATTTATGTTTGTTATGGAATTGATTGGACAAAATAGCTAACAAACAACTTTTTGAATCTGTGAAAATAACTGTTTTATTAAGATTATGTGACTCTACATATAACAAAGCTTCACTGATTGCAGTTGCTTCACCGGTAAAAGTGGAGGATAGTGAGGGGCATTTAAAGTTAAGAATGATTTTGAACTTAGGAATCCAAACAGCAGCTCCAGTATAGTCTTCATCAGACTGTTTTGAAGCGTCTGTGTACATGACAAGCCAATCTTTAAAGGTGTTTTCTATAATTTCTTTTAATTTCAAATTTGCCATTGGAGAATCCTTTTCTATACCTAGATCTAGATGAATGTCGGGTTGGAAAACAATAGCCTCGTAAGGAACATCAAAGAGTGGATTTATTTTACATTGAAAGATTGGGTAAGGAAGCTGAAGAAAAATTACAAAACTTTTAAACAAGCAGGGAGAGTCCTTATGGGTCCAGTATCGGTCAGATGAGATATACTCTGAAAGAAGGTGCAATTTAGGAATTAGGGGATGATCTGAAAGCTGGCAGATCTTAAATAAGAATCTGTCTGAAAGGTATTGCCTTCTTAATCTTAAAGGAGGATCTACGCACTCAACCTGAAGAACATTTATTGGTGAGGATTTCATTGCCCCTGTAATAATGCGAAGGCATTTCGATTGAATTTTGTCCATTATTTTTAGGGATGATTTATTGCAAGGCTCCAACAGAAAACACCCATAGTCAAGGTGGCTTCGTATTAAAGCATTGTACAGTAATTTCTGAGAAAAAGGATGGGACCCCCACCAAACACCTGACAAAGACCGAAGAATATTTATGTTTTTTTCGCATTTTTGTGTTATATATTCAATGTATGGACCAAAGGCCAATTTCGAATCAAGGATAACTCCCAAAAATTTAACATTGCCTCTAACTGGAAAAGGTTGCTTATCATATACAACGGATATATCGGGAACTCGCCTTTGGCGGGAAAAGATCACCACACTACTCTTGGCCACAGATAAAGAGAGGACATGATTAGTTAACCATTCTTGTAAATAATCCATGGATGAGTTTAGACGGGAACATGCCACTGTGAAGTTGTTTGAGGAGATGTATAGAGCTAGATCGTCTGCATATTGAAGAACATTACAAAAAGAATTTACTGAAAGTTCTAAATCGTGAGTATATATAGAATAAAGGAGAGGACTAAGAACTGAGCCTTGTGGAAGTCCTTTCCATATAGTTTTTGGGGGAAGCAGGAGATTTTTAACATTTATAGATATTGATCTAGAAGAGAGAAAGTTAGAGACGTAATTGACTATCCTCACTGGAATGCTCAGATTAAGCATTTTCTGCCTGAGCACAGGAAGTAGCACATTATCATATGTAGAAGAAATATCCAAGAAAACTCCTATGAGAAATTCATGTTTTGAAAAAGCAATATGAATATCTGTGACCAAAGTACTTAGGCTATCCATGGTACTTAAACCTTTTCGAAAACCGAATTGGCTTTTAGGTAAGAGATTATTCCTTTCCAAAAACCACTCCAAGCGATTTTTTATTAAATGTTCCAAGATTTTTGCCAAAGTACAAGAAAGGGCAATAGGTCGGTAACTGGAAGGGTCATTGCTAGACTTACCTGGTTTGAGAATGGGCAATATAATTTGGGTTTTCCATTCAGCAGGAGGATCACCAGTAATATAAATAAAATTTAAAATGGATAGTAAGACAGTTTTAGTGTTCTCACTACTATTAATTATAAATGAATAAGGAATCCCATCAATACCTGGTGAGGAGTCTTTAAGGCCATTGAGAACAGTAAACAATTCCTGAGAAGAAAAGGGGGAATCAAATTTATCATTTGTTTTTAAAAAAGCAGAATTAAAAACTAGGCATTCATCATAAGATGGGACTGTTTGTGGTGCAAGTTTATTAGAGAATTCATCTATCCACGGGGAAGGATCATTAGAAATTATATTTTCACTAGAAACTGCACAGCGATATTTTTTAACATTTCTCCAGACCAAAGATGGGGGAGTCCTAGGTGACAGTGACTCACAGAATTTAAACCAACCAGTTCGCTTTTTGTCTGACAGTAATTTTAAGGTTTCTGCAGCAATTTTTTTATAGGAGATATAATTCTCTGCAGTCATAGAACGGGAGTATATTAATTCAGCCTCCTTTCTTCTCCTACAAGCTGCTGAACAATCTTGGTCCCACCAAGGAGGGGAAGGATACTTATTTTTGAAAGGTTTTTTTAAGGGGATTGACTTATTAGCAGCAGAAATAATTGCATTTCTGAACTCTATATAAACAGGAGCAATATTATCATTGTTAATTGGGGGAAGAGTTGAAACCTCTTGTTCCAAAACTGTAGAATATAATTGCCAATTAGCTTTGGATAGATTATACTTTAGTCTTGGGCAAAATGTAAAATTTATTCTAGGTGAAGTAGGAGGAGTGATGAATATAGGAAAATGGTCACTGCCATAGCTAGAAGGTAATATTTGCCACAAAAGAAGGGAAGCAATATCTGGGGAGCAGAGAGTTAGGTCAACGGCACTTCTAACATTTTGTAATGGGGATACTCGACGGGTAGGAGACCCGTCATTTAGAATACAGAGATTAAAATTATCAATAAGATCTAAAAATAAGGGAGCCAGTGAATCACACAGATGGGAGCCCCAAACAGTATGATGCATATTAAAATCTCCCAAAATAACCATAGGAGGTGACAAAGAAGAAATAAGTGTTGCAAGTTCTGTTAAAACATTTGCATCAGGATTAGGAATGTAAACAGAGAGAATAGAGACATCAAGGGTCTTAATAGCAACAGCATTTATTGCTGGACTATGAGAAGGGAGAGGAATTTGTGAAAATGTAACTGTTCTTGAAATTAAAATAGAGGTGCCAGCACGACCATCACTCCTATCATCCCGGAGGCATGCATAGCCTGAAACCCTAAAATGAGACTCAGGTCTAAGCCATGTCTCCTGGATGGCAAGAATGAAGGGATGAAATTTATTAATGAGGTAAATGAGTTCATTTTTTTATTTCTAATGCTCCGACAATTCCATTGAAGAATTGGCGGGACTGCGAATGTTACGGGCTAAGGAGGAAAGTTGAGTAAGTTTTTGATGTAAGCTGAGAGGAAGTTCCGTGTCATTAAAACGGGAGATCATGTTAATTAGAATTGATATCATAAGTTCGCAGAAATTATCATTACTAGAAGAGTTGTTGTCATTTCCCAGTAGAGCACACCCATTAGGAAGGGAAGAATTAGGATTCTCAACAATTGCCTGATGAGCTGCCATATCATATCCAGAATTTAATGATTGGCTATAGGTACGTTGAGGGATAAAAATTGTTTTTTTGTATGATGCAGTTTGTGAGAGCTGAGCCGAAGGGGTTGAAAGACTGTCAGTTATGGTATAAGGGGTCTGTTGAGAACAATTACGAGGCTGGATTCTTGTTGTATCAGCAAAGGATCTTTTTGTCTGAGGGAATCTAGCTGAAGCTTCTAAATATGAGATATTTTCTTGTGACATAACAAGTTTAATAGATTTTTGCCTTAGATGTTCAGGACAAGTAGGGTCTTTTGCGGTGTGGGGACCTGAGCAGAATAGACAAGTAGGAGTTTGTCGAGAACAAGCTAAACCTTCATGATTCTGTGCACACACAAAGCAGCGAGGGGATGATCGGCACTGGGAAGTAACATGGCCAAATCTACAACATTTATGACACTGAATTAGTGGCAAAATATATTTTTCTACTGGCATTGAAGTGTAAAAACAGTAAATATGGGGAGGAAGTTTTTGTCCAGAAAAAGTTAGAACAACCGTCTGAGTTGGAACCCATGAAATGCTATTGCTGTCACTCACTGATCGTCTATTAAGTCGCCGTGCTTTAATTATAGAACCGTAGCCAGAGGGAATTTCTATAGCTGCTATTAATTCTTCTAGTGTCCACTCTATGGGAACTTGTCTAACTAGCCCCATACGAGTGATACTATATGAGGGGATGGTTGCATCATATTTAGAAATTTGGAGAGCTGGGTGATCGATAAAAGTGTTTGCATCTGCAGCTGTTTTAAACTCCACTGATATTCTATTTCGTCCAACTTTTTTGACTCCATCATGGACTATATTTTTAATATTGTTATGATACAGAAAGTGACCGAATTTAATTGGTTTAAGAGTTACTCCAGACAGCTGATCATTTGAGATTTTACTTACGTGAACTAGAAAAGGAGCGGCATCATCTTGAGAGTACTTAACTTTTTTATTAATAAAATCAGGATGGGTATATGAGGATTGTATTGAAGGAAACTGTTGTTTTGGATCAGTAATAACTATTTTTTGTGGATGGGCAGACTCGTTACTTACTTGGGCACGTTTACGGTTAATTAGTTCTACATTATCAATGTTAATGGGTAAGGAAAAGGAATCATTGCGACCCCTTCCGGGATCGGGAGGTTCGTCCTCCATTATACTACTACAACAAAAAATTACATAAAAACGGCACAACTACAAACACTTACTAATTTACAGATATTAAAACCTCCACCAAGACAGAAAAATTTACTATAGTAACTCAACAACACTTAATAAAATAATAAATTTTAAGCAAAAAAGGCACGACACTTGTATCTCTCACTTCCTCCTTCCTTTCCTAACTCCTAACTAACGACTGCAAAACTTCAAACAAATGACGGACTGTCATTGACAAACACGTTTTTTAAATATGTTTTGGCATGGCTTCTGGGCCTTTAAGTCATGTAAAACTCGTTCCGTCTCCAAGTCTATTGAGAATGATAAACATATTAACATTACTCTTTTTCCTGGCTTTATTAGAAAATTCAATTATGCGATTCGAAATAAGCAAAAAAAGAGCAATTTTATAAGATATTTTACATCACTAGACGCTTTCGAAAATTTTCAGGTCAAAATTGGACATGATTCTTTAATCTGTTTACTGGTATTATTTTTTCACTAGAACTTATAAAACTATTTCTGAAAATAATTAAACATGTTTTTGGTGTAAAAAGTTAATTTAATTCAAGTTTTTTACAAATTAATATTTTGTAAAACCACCCTTTTGTGCAATAACTTCTTGAAGTCGACGAGGCATGCTGTCTATGCAATTTTTTGATATTGTTTTTAATTCTGGGGTGTTAAACCAAGCTTTGATTATCTTCTCAATCAGTTCTTATTTATTAGTTATGACTTTTTCTTTAGCTATTTCCTTTTTTAATGCAGCCCACACATTTTCTATAGGGTTTAGATCTGGAGAGTTACCAGGCCATTCCAACACCTTTATCTGATGGTCATTTAGGAATTTTGTCACTTTTTTTATGACATGGGGCTGATTCATGCATAAACAGGAAATCCTTATTAGGAAACCATTTTGATGTCTGTGGGATCAGTTTTTCTGACAGAACTTTAATGTACTGATCCTCCCGCATGGTGTTTTCCACTATGTAGAGGCGTCCGTTACCCTTTGCACTGATAACTCCCCAGATCAATATGAATAGTGGATGCTTCACTGTCTCTACAATACAGTCTTCTTTGAATTTCTCATTTGGTCTCCTACGAACAAACTGCGTATGGTCTTGCAAGATCTGGATACTCGACTCATCAGAGAAGCAAACCTAGATATTCCAAACATGATCAATTCACATTAGTAAAGACATGTCCATACAGTGATGCAATACAAGCTACGTTTAAAATAAAATATATTACTTTATGCCAATCTTCTGCAGTCCAGCGTTTATATTTCTTTGCAAACTCTAGGCGTTTCAGACGCATGGCAGGAGTCAATTTCGGCTTCTTCAATGGTCGACGGCAGGAAAAGTTTTGTTCCTTCATCTTCTACGTAACGTCATGTCGGACAGAGTCACTCCAGCCTCTTCGAGAATATCTCAAATGACTTTTCTGGGTTCATTCCGATTTTCTATGGTTATTTGTCGAGGTGTAGTGATGCATTTGCTCCACATTTTCAGGAACGTTTCGGCGTCATGGACTCCCCTTGTTGCACAGCTTTTATGATATTACGCACTGTAGTTTGAGAAACCTTGCACATTTCTGCTATATTCCTTTGAGAATATTTACAGTGTTGTAGCAAAGTCTTAATTTCAGTTTTCTTTTTTGGAGACACGTCAGAACGCTTCCCCATATTCAAATCTATTGAAAGTGAGGTTATGTTGATGAAAAAGACGAATTTTAAAATAAAATATGTATTTGACAGCAAAAAACAGCGAAGTGCTAGAAGAATATTAACTAATTACAAAGTAAAACCAATAAAACATACCTTTTACTGAATAAATCCTTCACTTAGTTATAATAAAGACACAGAGAGCACGTGCTTACAGAAATACAAAATTGACAACGAAACAAAATGGCGGCTATTACAGTGTTGCCTAGTTAAAAGTAGACAATTTTAGTGTTGTAAACTATAAAGCATAAATTATTAATCATTTTCAATTTATTTGATTGAACTAAAACCGTCGTTGTAAAGTATAATTGGTTTTAAATACTAAATGGAATAAATATGTTGAGTATAATAATTTGAGCACCCAGTGTAAGTTAAACTGCCCCAATTTACTAAGTAAAATTAATTTCCGAGTACCACGCAGATATCCTCGTACAGCTATTACTCCGGTCGTGCCTCCACGCACCAGAACAGTCTTTGGCGCTAACTGCACGATCCCTCGTTTGTGTAAAATATAAAATAAATGCAATCAGTTAATTAACATCAACATTAATTCGCCTAACACTTCGTAAAATAATTATCAGAAACCTTGTCTAGTTGTAATTTTGATTCAAACACTAATTATTAATCTGATTAAATTAAAATTCTTTTCAAACTGTTTAATTGATAAAGTTTGCAGGCTTTTAACTAATTACTGTTATATCGTTTTTTTTTTGTTTCTGGTATTTAATTGTTTCTGCTTTTACTCACTTATATTTATTCAGCAATACTAGAAAAAATAGCATGAAGTGTTTACCTTTAAATGACTTTACATAGCCTGTGCATTTAATGTACATATTTTAAGAAATCTATGTAACGTACGTAATGTAAAATCGCTGGTAGACCCAATAAATAAATCTCTGGAGAAATAATAATGGAGAATAAAAATGTCTGCATGCTTGCCATATGGAATGGCCCAGATTATGCAGTAAAAGTACTAAAATCTACAAAGATGACAAATTTTGGATTTTGAATATGTTAGCTAAGTTACTAGCGTTTTATAAAAAGTGTGTACTGCCTGAAATTATTGACTCGAGATAAGCTCGGTCAATGCCGTTGCGGCAAATATTTTTATGATAAAAATATGGTAATTGACTGTAAGTATCGATTAAATAAATATCTTATATATATTAATTACAGTTGGTTATTTTATTTATTAAAACTGGTTGCAATCGTACTATTTATTTATATAACTATGCTACCGTTAGTAGATATAACCGATTATTAACCAACATCGGTTAACAATCGATTACTGCGAAACAATTAAAATATTTATGTGTACTTATTTCGACACTAAGGTTCATGAATAATGAAAAATATATCAAATAGATTATAATAAATTAATAAGATAACATAAAAATGGCACACCAAAAATTTTCCATCCACTGAACTCCATCCTAAGAAAACTTGTATAATGGAAGATCAAGATCGTTTAGTCGCTATACACTTAGTGCGAGCGAGTGAATAGATATAAAATAAAGTACCGTTCGCGTAGGTCGTCGCCCGCTCGGAGTTAAAATACCTAAGTTTGCGTAACGTCGAAATGTAAAAGGGCTCTTATTTAAAATATTTGTTATAATTTTACATTCATTTTATACTTCGACAAAATGACCCGACGAGTCGACTTATGAAATTTGAAGAAAGCTAGACGCGAAGCAAACAGTTATGTAATATTTACACTTGTCATTGATTTGCTATAATGAGCATTATATGATATAATGATATTTATCTCCATAATATAAGAGAAATCCTCAAACAACGTGTGTTCATCGTGTTTAACGTGAATCATGACCCTGTGATATTAAGAAGCTTATGTAGCAATTCTCTAAATCTCATATGGCCAGGTCTTGTTATGTAATAAGTGTTCTGTGTGAAAACGAAATGTTAAAATAATTGTCAATTTTTAAACAGTTCTAACCAATTGACAATATAAGGCAAGCATATAATTTTTATAAATATTTTTTTATTACAGAAAGTAGTCGAAGAGTTAAGTGGGCAGTTGCGAGAAGCCCGTGAAGCATTGCGAAGATCATCTCCTTTAAACGCACAGCCCCCTGCCCGCTCCTCACCCTCCGCACCATCGCCAACGCAGGCAAGTAACTTTCAGTGACTATGTTATCCTGGTACATTGCGAAACCAATAAGCCGACAACATTCATCATTTCGTCATCTTTGGCTTTTCTGCTGCACCAGAGCGACGCCACTTTGAATGGTTTGAAATATTTGACAGATTTCATGGCGCGGTAGTAGTTAAATTATTGGAAAAGTGCAAAGATAAATGTTTCTTTTTTAAAAATTAGTTATATTTCATAGAAAATAGATAAGAGATGCACAAATTAAACTACAGATATTTTATAAGAATTGAAATTGTAATTAAAATATGTGCAAAAAATTAAAGAGCACACCTCTGAGGCATTATTTTGTGTTTTTTCCATAGATA
Source organism: Parnassius smintheus behrii (assembly GCA_036936625.1). Taxonomy (NCBI): domain Eukaryota; kingdom Metazoa; phylum Arthropoda; class Insecta; order Lepidoptera; family Papilionidae; genus Parnassius; species Parnassius smintheus. The sequence goes on from JAUPFT010000017.1 coordinate 12,897,708, forward strand.
ATATGAAACCGAATAAACTTATAGTTAAAATATTATCATCATCATCATCATCATCATTACAGCCCTTCACAAGTCCTCCCCCAAGTAATGCCACAAAGCACGGTGCTGAGCCACCTGCATCCATCGACTTCCTGCATATCTTACCAGGTCGTCACTCCATCTAGTGGGGGGTCGCCCTACACTACGCCTACCGGTACGAGGCTGCCACTCAAGAACCTTTCTTCCCCATCGGTTATCGGTTCTTCGAGCTATATGGCCGGCCCATTGCCACTTCAGCTTACTAATCCGTTGGGCTATGTCGGTCACTCTGGTTTTACTGCGGGTATCCTCATTTCTGAGTCTATCACGCAGAGAAACTCCGAGCATAGCCCTCTCCATAGCTCGCTGAGCGACCTTGAGCGTCCTCATACGGCCAGCAGTGAAGGACCACGTGTATTGAGTTTTGGAGGAATGCATGGCTTTGGAAATATCCTCATACATTTCCTCCACCTCCTCATCGGGATGTGCCGAGGTTGGTGCGTAAACCTGTATGACCTTCAGCGAATACCGTTTGGTGATTCTGAGTATCAGGTACGCGACCCTCGTCGACACACTCCCAATCTTTACAACGTTGTTGACGAGAGACTTGTGGAGGATAAATCCGACACCTTGGGACAGATGGTCGCCCTCCCGGTGATAGAACAAGTTGCCGGATTCGAGAATCACCGTGTCCTCCCCCTCTCTTCGGACCTCGGATAATCCTATAATATTCCAGCGCAACTTGTCTATCTCTTCTTCCAGCTCCAGGATCTTCTCGTCAGTCCTCAGAGTGCGTGCGTTAAATGTTGCCAGGTCGAGTCGTCGTAGGTGGCAACCGAACCTCCACCGGAGATTCTTAGCACCCCCTGCCCCGCCGTTACCATGGTCGCCACCGTAGCCAGGAATAGCGGGGCCGCCGGGGACTGGGGGCCGTCTATTTGTGTAATTGTTCATTGCCATAGTTGCCACGCTTGGCGAGCGGGTTGGCAACCGCAGTTTTTTTTTGTCGTACAGTTGCTGTTATCAGGAAGATGCTGCTGCCCAACTCCTGCCTGTCTCCCTCTGTCGCCTCTTACGACACCCACGGGAAGATATGGGGTAGTGGATATTCTTAACCGCCACTACACGGTGAAAAAAAATATTATCATTTCAATTTAAATTTTTTAATTATGATGACACTGTATGAAAAGAAAACTGCCTTAGTCATAGCTATCGGCGTCTGGTGAGCGGAAGTTATTAGCCCTCATTGAATAATAACAATAATTCATATATATTATGTATGAATTATTGTTTTATTATATTATATTACACATTATGATTTGTGGCATACTTTGAGGGAGGCCTATGTTCAGCAGTGGACTTGTGAAGGGCTGTTATCATGATTATATATATATATATATATATATATATATATATATATATATATATATATATATATATATATATATATATATATAAATTTATTATCGTTTGTCACTTTCTTCTTCACTATCTTATGTATTCCTAGTAAAACCGGGAACTATGTTTATCGCAAAGATAAGGATAACGTTATACAATTGTGGGTGGGTACACCGTGTAGTGGACGGTGTAAGAATATCCATTATTACCCTATGTTATTATTCCGTGGACGTCGTAAGAGGCGACAAACGAAAACAAACCAGAAGATGGGCAACTATGACAATTATGCTTCCCTATTAGTCAATCTATGGGAGAGGCGTGGGCCTATCAAAAATACATTGCTAAACAGCAATGTATTTTGATAGGCCGGGTTGGAGTAGTATACTAAACATTACGCTTTGTGAATAGATGGCGCAGAGCGTGGTGGTTAGCGCGAGCGCGGGCGGGAGCGGTGGCAGCGTTGGTAGCGCGGGCAGTGGTGGCAGTAGTAGCAGTGGCAGTGCGTCGGAGGTGGAGGTGGGCGAGGAGGTTCGCGCCGCCTGGCTGCCGGACAGCGCAGCGCCGCGCTGCCAGCACTGCCGCAACCACTTCTGGCTGGCGCGTCGAAGGCATCACTGCCGGTCAGTGTCACAAACGCATTATGATTTACTTCAAAAATAATCGAAATGTATCGGTGCTATTATGTACAATCAAAAGTGGATGAGGAACACCCCTAAGACTAAGAAGGAATGCCTCGTTTCCAGTAAAAATTTCTTCGGTTCCCTACACCAGAGATTCCTAAGTGTGTTTCCGCGGTCTCGAAGTTCCGTGAAGAAGTCGCAAGGGGTTTGCGAAATTATTAATATGTTATGAGAAGAACCCATTACACGTAGGTACGTAGATAGCGAGAATTAATTTCAATTGCACTGTTTATGATATGTAATCATTTGATGTGGGGGTTCTTGAAAGATTAAGAAAACCCTTGCTTACCATACGAAACACAATAGCATTAAGCCGCTATTTCTCGTTGGTATTCCGTGAGAGCGTGCGAAGAGCATACTGCAAATATGATACAACTGTAGCGTGGCTCGAGCAGTCGGATAAAGATATTTTGTGTTGCAGACGGTGCGGCGGTATCTTCTGCGGCTCGTGCTCGGAGATGAGCCCGTGGGGTGAGTGCGGCGCCGTGCGCGTGTGCCGGCGCTGCCGCGAGCTGCGGTGACCCGCCCCGCTGCCCGCCCCGCTCACCGCGCCGCCCGTCCCGCTCGCATCAACGCCACCCGCCCCCGCCCACCTGTCCGCACCACTGCGCGCCTCGCTGCCCGCCACCACGCTACGCTGCTAAAGGTTCCTCGTAAAACAACACAACGCGATTGCCGCAATAAATCATTCACTCTTTGGTAGACTGCTAGTCTTATTCTACGGACTGATCTGCTAGAATTTTTTTAAATACAAAAGCGACAACTATTTATTTATTTACGAACATTACTATCATCTCTTTCAAGTGGAAAGTTAAGTCGATCGGATATCTACATATCCTGTGCCTCATTTGCTACATATTACGCTCACATTAACAATTGAGATAGACGACGAATTCATTAAGGTTAGTTGTCGCCATTACTACAGTTCCTTGCTTGCTTTAACAATCTACTACCGTGTAAAGTAATAATGCCGCAACGAAATAGAAAATACCTCAGCAAAGAACTGAAAAGAAATCATATCCTACATTAAAATATTGGTAACTCAATATTTGTACAAAATTTCAGTACAAAAACCGATAATTAAAAATGATTTTCAATAAATTATTTTGTTGCTAATGGCTAGAAAATTTTTAAAATTTTGCAAAGTGACCTAAAGTGACAAAAACACCACGAAACTGTCTGTAAAGCACTTTTTGATCCTTGTGTTTTTATTTGATATGTGATGGATGGAGCGTGGAGTGGAGCAAAGAGCAATAAATTAGGTGTACATCCATTTTGCTTTCACCATTCGTAAAAACTCTATTTATTCATTTATGTTGTCTATTGTAAAAAGAACCTTTAGTTAAGAAATAAAAATGGTTCTAATGAAAGACTTAACAATGTATGATAAACAGCTTCCCGCGTAACGTAGTATTCCACGTGCCAGTAATTATGTGTACATACAATACCCAGGTCATAACGCCCTAATGTAATAACTAGTCAATCCGCTTCAATTAATACCATCATAATATATGATTGAGTTTGTATATTTAAGTGTGAGGATGTATTTATTTGACAAAAGCTATTAACATGGCCCTATTATCACTGACGTGGCTCAGTTTAAAAAGGTTTGTTTCTGTGACATGTATTTTAATTTGTACATTGAATTTCAAAAATTTGTAATTAATTTTTTGGTATAATCGTATATAGTGTTGCTGTGTGTATAAAGAATGGGTTGAGTGCCTCTGAAAAACAGCCTTTTCATATCTGGTAATGCAAGAATTTATGAAGGTGGGGAGGGGGGAATATTTAGTGAATAGTCGGTTAGAAATCGACACGAATCGTGTCAATTCCGAATCTTTAGTTAGAGAATGGAATAGCAAATGTTGTCACAGAAAGGCTGATTTCGAATTGTGAAAATTTAATTTAATTACTGAGCTGTATAGTAGAAACTTTTAAAACGAAAGACTTACTGGTCCGCAAAACAACACAGCTGCGTCCTTTGCCAAACTAAGTGTATGCCATTATAGACTGAATTGCTTTTATATACGAACGGAAGTGGCGTGTGCTGTTTTGACATGCGGTATGTCAGGCTGTGTTGCCGTCCCGGTGTTGATTTAAGATAACTTGCATATTAAAATGTTCAAATGTTGGTCCCGACAAGTGCTAAACATAGAAGACGAGACGAGTTCATTTTGTATAAAGCGTGTTTTTCTTTTTAATTTGTATCATAGTGTTACATTTGTTTTTATTATAATTATTATTTTGTACAGTAACGTTTTGTTTCACACTTGGTCAGACTTGAGAAATTGTCAGAGTTGACTATCATTGCGAGTGACATTATAGGTGTTAAATATAGTATGGGCAATATATTAATGTGGGCTCTGAGAATTTCGTATAAGATTTGTATATTGGACACATTTAACGAATGTTGATTAAACACTTTGTAAAAATGAAATGTTACTTTAAGTTTGTCTTGGATGGAAATGTATAATTTATTTACAGATTAGTTGCAAAGATATCGTGCTTTGGGAACTTAGGTTCTCTCCAATCGCAGCCTTTTGTCTAACGCCAAGTTCTGTATTTTATTTGTGATATTGATGATAATTTTATATAATTATTAAGAGTTTAAGAACATGTTGTTGACGTTAAATTTTACTGGTGATTATTTAATGCCCCCGCGGTGCGCTCGTTGATTTGATTCTTGTTGACTTTAAGGGAATATACGCTGGAAGCAATATTTGTACAACTGAGATGTCGCTATATTTACTCAATATACTATGTCCAAAATAAAGCTGATAAATCAATGATATATAAATAATAGTGTATTATAATTCGTTTGTGATTACTAAGCAAATGTATTTTATAAGTTGGGTTTGAACCAAAAGGAATGAAATTTAAATGTACATACATATATTTAATTGGTAAGATTTTTTCATCTACAAATAAATTTCTAATTATTTTGGAAGTATAAATTTATAAATGATTTAACGTACACCGTTATCGCAAATATTTTAGTTCTGTATGTACGTTTTTGTGTTCTATATTCTTGCAAACAAAATTGCAGTATAAAATCATGTGTTTAGTAATAATCAACCTGCCTTACATCTAATGCTAAGTTCTTGTTTGCTTCAAGTAAAGATATATTCTTTGAAATTAACACGAATCTTTGCACCAGAATTTTCCATTATCATGAAAATTGCCAATTATATATCAAGTAGAATAAACCCAATAGGGAGAAAAACCTCTTTGTATATTTCTGATGAAATTAATAAAAGGTTTGCAATAATTTATCAATGTATATGAACGACTCGCCAGTACCTGCGACGTACAAATTAAAGATTCGTGTTAAGTTCGTGCTGTAATCAACTGCCTTGTATATAAATAATTTGGTAATTTGTTCGTGTACTGAGGGGATTGTTGTTAATTGCATATATTTTATAACACAAACGAATCGTTCGGAGTAAGTTCCACTGTCGAAGTGCAAACTTGTTTGTGACCAATAAATATTGACACAATGTGAAATAAAGCATATTTAGTTTTATGACTCGGATGTTTTATTTAAATCCGCTTTTAATTTTAATACAATGTAGGTATTTCATAAAAAGTGTTGCAACAGGTCCGATTTTCGGAAGTAGAAATTTAGTATTTTGTTCCACGGCGTTAGGTCCCTAAAGCCCTATTGTTTACCACACTTGTGCGTGCGTGCGTACATTCATACTATTGGAAAACCAATCGTTATTAAAATTATCCATCAAATGGTAGTGCGGGCAGATCGAATCGCAGTCCACCTATTTTTACTAATTTATTTAATCTGTTTTACGTACACGTAACAGGTTCTTATCCTTTCCGGTTCCAGGTTGTAACCAAATCATAAGGCTATATAGGTTACAAGTCACCGTAAAAAAATTAATTTTGGTGGGATATTGTTAATGATTGAAAAAGTATTGTTCTTTTAATAATGCAAATAAATATCTGACCTTCAATTAATTTTTTTTTGCGTTTACGCTTCGCCGTTTTCTATTTTTTAAATTCAATTAATATCTACTATGTACTTAAAGCAGAGACACCGTAGAGTAAATTGTTGCGGTTCACTGGACACACTCAACCCCTAAAGAACTCTCGTTAGAGAGGAGTATATTCCTTGTTAGCAACTATGTGGCGTGCACCGTCAATATCGGTGTTATATAAAAAAATTAAAAATTGGAGATCGACACCCGATCACCATAGATTGAGTATAAACTGTCGTTAGAATATCTATGATTTTACCAGTAAGTAAACGTACCATTCGCTTATTACATAATTAAATAAAACGATGTACCTTAATTTGCGTTGCGAAATTTTATCAACGCAAATTACAGATTAATAAAAACTAGAGCCTGCAGATGTACCACACAGGTATTGTCACTTATTCAAAATGTGATGATATTATCATCACATTTTGAATAAAAATTCTGAATAATATAGGTAATCAATAAATCTTTAAACGTAATAGCAGTCATAGTTGTTTTTTCTTTTTTATAATAGAGGGTGGGTGGATATTAAAAAAATGTTTGAGGATTATGCGGTTCACCTGAAATATTTTTTATTTTGAACTTTTTTTACTATTGTACAATTTTTACAACATTTTAAAAGATCCTTCTGGATTAGAAGTTTGTTACCACAACGATAACAGTTAACAGCCTATAATAGTCATGAAGTTCTAAATTGCTGTTTTATTATTGGCATAAACTTGTATTTGTGAACTTTGAGTACTTTCATGAAGTTAAAATGAAGGTGTATCTTTATTTTTGCAAACGTTTATCCTGTTTGGGTTGTTTGGTCTGCTGGCCTATAAATCAAATAAAAACTCGCTTATGTATATTTGAACATTTATTTTTATATAATATATTAATGTCTAAAAATTTCTCTACAAGCTATTTTAAATATAAAATAAAAGTTTGTGTCAACTCACACTAATTACGACATATCGCTTTACCCTGCTTATACTTTGTAAGGACTTAAATACTGATATTGGATTCAAACTGAAAATAATTAAAAACAAACAATACTAACAATAATACTGTAAGATGGTACTGTGACCGTCAATCCTTCTGCCAAGTCATCACTCTTATTAAACTGAATTGACAACCAATTTACAGCACATCTGATATGTAAAGAGGATAACCTACCCAGGCGGACCACCTAATATTTAGGTTAAGGCAAAACCTCCCCATAAAGGTAGAAGGCCTAAGTCAGGAGTGGTCTTATATGGATGGATGGTGAAAAAAAAAAACACATGCACTACTTTGTACTACAAAGTATCAATATTATTTGTGGACGGGAAATCATCCAGTTATACCAAACAAATATGCGACGGACTGGTGATAGTGAGCTACACCACAGTCCAACTACTACTCACTAGAGATGAAGCGTATATACTAGAACAGATCCAGGGACTAAGTATTTAACGAGACTAGGTTGCACCTATTCCAACTTTTAAAATACTTGATCCATCTAGTCTCACTGTGCCTACGCGTCGTACTCGTATTTTGTTGCCGTAGACTGTAGTTACTAGGCGCTCAACTCGGGTCGTCTTTGCCTAAATCATTAGTTTGTCAGTCATTTGAATTTGAACCAAATTTTAATGAGTATTTAACGAGACTAGGTTGCACCTATTCCAACTTTTAAAATACTTGATCCATCTAGTCTCACTGTGCCTACGCGTCGTACTCGTATTTTGTTGCCGTAGACTGTAGTTACTAGGCGCTCAACTCGGGTCGTCTTTGCCTAAATCATTAGTTTGTCAGTCATTTGAATTTGAACCAAATTTTAATGAACATAAAGGTAACGTGACGCGCACTCGTGTTTGTTGTGTAATAATATATTCTATCCTTTTTTAACTAGACTATTCCGTAGTCTATCTTTGTCTGTCAATACTCGAGACTAGTCGGGACTCGGACTAGTTAAACCAAATACTAGTACGAGACTAGTCGGGACTCGGACTAGTTCAACCAAATACTTATACAAGAGTACAAGGCAGGCGAGTGTCTATTGTCAAATATGGTACGGACTCATGCGAATGTGATCTCGGTGGACGCTGTTTTCATGTTTACATGACTACATAACATAGTATTGGAAGCGTAAACAATTTACGTTTCAATGATTATGTAATATATGTTGATGAATATACATTAAATAATTAATATAAGTAAATGTGTCATGCATGCTTTCAGTAGTATAAAAATGCGTTCATTTACCCACATTTACTAATCTATATATTTTATAATCGTTCGTAAGGAGTAAGCTTCAGTCGTGCGCCGGAACTGACAAACTCACTTTTTATTTTTCAGAACAATTCTTTTTTTAATGTTATTTATAAGAATTATGCAAACAATATTCTAAAAAAATATATAATTAGGCTCGTTACTATTAAGATTATATGAGAGATAAATGAAAATAATCCACTTTAAATTCTCCCTTCCGTCATTAGTATGAGCTGCATCAACCAATTATAGAATTATAGCAATAGTAAAAAAAACATAGCAGCTTAAAATCAAGACATACAAAATCAAACTTTACAAAATATGAAGTACTACTAAGTAGCATTTGAAGTAAATTATCTTAATTTACTTCTCATATAACCTTAATTCTCGTAATTTAGTTACGAGAATAATTATAATAATTTTGTAAAGTATGAAGGGAAGATGAATGAATTCATTATTGCACACGTTTCAGCAGTACGCACGTAAAATATGGTACTTGAAACTATAGCGTATCCTATTCCTATTCCAACAATACTAAACTTAATGCGTACTTGATACTTTATGGACTAGGTGGAACAGGTATTTGGATCGAGTATTTATACGGAATTGGACTAGATGCACCTAGTACGAAATTTACCTAGTACGACTCATCTCTACTACTCACAATCGGTTATCGAAGGCGTCTGGTTTAGAGTTTAGACTGGGCAATCGTTTAATGCGGTGCGGGGCGAGACGCGGGCGGAACGACTAACGGCCACTAGGGCTGTCCTGTCACGCTAACAAATTAAAAATGGTTTACCCTACACGTGCGGATAAAAACTGTGGATCCTATAACCTATTTTTATTATTTCTGAACACTAATTGTCTAATTAAGTTGTTTAAACGAGAAATAAAACAAAATCACGTTTTTTTATTATTATTTCTCGTTCTGACAATCCTAACAATTTACTGTTTAGTACATGGATGACCGAGCATTGCTCGGTATTTTTTTTTTGGGAATTAAAATATTTAGAATATATTATTTAAGAAATATTTAGATAAAAATTACATACTGATAAAATATGAAGAATATTTTTTGATCTTACCGACATAATAGAAAAAACTGAACTGGTTATTTGAATAAAAAATCATGAGTGCAATTAGTTTAATTTAAATTTTCGTATTTTTAAAAAAATACTAAAAGAAAGTTTAAAGGTATAGAATATCGACTTTTCCGACAACATCAAACGCGATTACTGACTGTTCTTCTTAGGTGTGGCAACACTATCACCAGTCCGTCAGTATCAGTGTCTATCAGTGCGCGGGCGAGGATGTCGGTGCTGCTCTCACAAACCCGCATACCAAGCGCGGCAATCATGGGCAAATATTTTATATTCTACTGTTTACCGTTGGCAAATACCGGCAGTGTACCTACTTAAAGCCTTGAGCCTTGGAATGTTCTCATATGGAGGGTAAGACAAAAAAATTATTATCATTATGTTTATTAGATTAACATTTAATACTTTTGTATTATAAACACAAACTCTTCGATCACACTCTTAATCTCATGGCTGTTAGACGGGAAATGAAGCTGCGGTCTTCAGCAGATTTGACAACATACAGGCAACTGAACAGACAGATCTGCAAATACATGCGGCGGGACTTACGCAACTTCAATACAGCTCGTATTGAAGAAGCGATCGAGCGGAACCAGGGCTCTAACGTTTTTGCCAGAGATCCGTCCGCCAGAAAGAGTCCAATGTCGAAACTGAAAACCGAATATTTTTTTTTGCATCGTTTCCGGGACACCTCAGATGTCGAGTGAGGTTCTATAGGCATTCTATGGGCTACACGTCCTAGAGCAAGTCTTATCTGACACTATTATGATGATATCCCGAACGTTAGTTGCGAATGAGATTAGAATGACTTTCCAGCATGTTAAAAACGGCAAGGTCCCAGGCGAGGGTGGAATTACAGCGGATGGAAAACCGGTACTTGCAGTCCTCTCTCCTCCTCTCTTTAATTCTGTCCGCCATGGTGGGACTACTCCGGAGGGGCGGAATTGAAGTGCGGTGGTCTTGTTCTTCAAGAAAGGCGACAACGCCCTCTTGAAGAACTACAGACCGATTTCTCTTCTGAGGCGCGTCTACGTGCTGTTTTCGAGTCATTACAAATCGTCCCGCACGCAGACTCGACGTCTTTCAGGCTTCCGAACAAAACGGTTTCCGCAAAGGCTTCAGTACCATAGACCACATATTTACCCTTCGGCAAATTGTACAGAAGACCGCCGAAGAGTACAATCTTCCACTTTGCCTTGTGTATACGACGATTAGAAAGCCTTGGATTCCGTCGCAATTTGGGCAGTGCTACAGTCCCTTCAGGTGTGTCAAATTGACTGTCGGTATATCGAACTGCTGGATTATTTGTACAGTATGGCTACGATGGCCTTCCGAGTTCATAACCAGAGTACGAAACCTATCCAACTGCAGAGAGGTGAAGACAAGGTGACGTAATATTCCCGGAACTCTTCACTGCACTGAAAGACGTTTTCAATAATCTGGACTGGAAAGTATACGATATTATTATCAATAGCGTATACATCACCGATTTGTCGACGATATAGTCCTTATGGCAGAATCGCTAGAGGACCTAAGGACTTTGCTCAATGGCCTCAATAGTGTCTCCCAACGGATAGGTCTTAAGACGAACATGGACAAAACAAAGATCATGTTTAATGTCCATTTCACACCTATCCCGGTAGTTGTTGGGAGCACTAAGTTCGAAGTTGTTGACGAGTACGTTTACCTGGGACAAATAGTCCGAGTAGGTAAGTCCAACTTCGACGGAGAGGTCAATCAAATGTCGGATTCAGTTCGGCTGGGCAGCAGGATTACGACACTTCTTCTCATGAGGTATATTTCAAAAATTGAAAACGAGATCGTACAACCAGTGCGTGTTGCCAGTGATTACTTAAGGATCTGAGACGTGGCCCATCTCTGCTGATCGTATGAAGACACTCAAGGTCGCTCAGCGAGGTATGGAGAGGGCTATGCTCGGAATTTCTCTGCGTGATAGACTCAGAAATGAGGATATCGCAGTAGAACCAGAGTGACCCACATAGCCCAACGGATTAGTAAGCTGAAGTGGCAATGGGCCGGCCATATAGCTCGAAGAACTGACAACCGACGGGGGAAAAAGGTTTTCGAGTGGCAGCCTCGTACCGGTAGGTGAAGTGTCCCCCCGGTGACTCCCCACTAGATGGAGTGACGAGCTGGTAAGACACGCAGGAAGTCGACGGACGCAGTTGGCTCAGGACCGTGCTTTGTGGCATTCCTTGGAGGAGGCCTATCATCAACAGTGGACTTGTGAAGGGCTGTAATGATTTTCATTTCAATTCAATAATTTAATATTAATATTTCCTTGTTTTTTTTTAATTTTCTGTTAAGTTGTAAAGGTCTGATTTGCAGAATGATGTTTATTCACTTAATATATGTCAGTATATTGAATAAACTATAATAACATAATTAATAATTATTGATGACAAATTAGGAACAACTGTATCACAATCTACATAGGAAAAAACATGACTAGATATCTATTAAATATTATTTTACATTACATATAACTACTAATATTAACATTTGTGCATTTCAACCAAGTGCAAAATTAGGCCAAATTTTGAACATTTGGTTACATTTCGTTGAAAATGCAAGTAACTTTCATACAATAAGCGCAAACAACACATTATTTGAATATAAGGAAACTAAATATAGAAAGTAGAAACATTATTAACGTGATTAAAATAAATATATCGTAACGTAAAAACAAGCCACAAAATGTTGAACACTTCTGTTTTTATTTACCTACCTAACAAATAATATTACTAATAAATTGATCTTACAATAAAAATCTTTTCCGTCCAGTGATATAATTATAAAACAACTGCGTAATAAGCATACAATTCATACAGTTCAAGAATAGTAACATGGAACCGAATTATTTTTTTACAGATGAAGGGCAAACGAGCATACGGCTCACCTGATGGTAAGTGTCGACCGCCGCACATGAACTACTGCAACACCGGGGGAATTGCAGGTGCTGGCCTTTTAAAAAGGATTAAGCTCGGTAAGTAAGCTTATTATATAATATGACAAATGTTTTGAATTCAAAAGAATCGTCACATTTATATTACGGCTGAAAAACCTAACTTGCTTACAGAATAAATGATGTAAATTCTAAAATGGTTGCTGTTTTCACTTCATATACTTTTGGTTCAAATGAACAATATAGTGAACATGATAATGCGAGGTACATCATTTATTTACCTTTAACTTCATATACATATTTCAAAAGTTAAGTAAAAATGTGGCAATTCAAACATTCGTTGTTATATAACAGTAGTTTATAAAATTAAATTCGTAGAATTATAATATCCGGCCGTAAATGATGCACTTCGAACCATAGAAAGATACGATCGGTTATAATCGTCCTTGTCGCACAAAATAATATAAGTTCAGTATTTACTTGCTTTTTAAATTAGTTAAAATATTATTAAAAATACACAGATCTACTACTATGTAATACTAATAATAAATACCACTAAGTGGATGTGACCAAATTCTATTAAACTTGTTGAATATCTAAAAAGTAAAGACAAATCACCGTAGGGGTGCGAGCGACAGTAAAAACGCTCTACAAAGCTGAAGCTAATCAATTGTGCTCGATAGCCTCTTTCCAAGGTTCGATCATTTTCTGTTTACAAAATATTATAAAAATGATACTTCATCAATCACATCACGTCGCAATTTGGCATACTTCACTTAATTGGTAAACGACAACTAATGTGATTAACTGAACAAGTAACTAATCTTACCCGAATTGCTGATTAGTCGATTCTAGATACTTATTGAACTACTATCGTACGTCTTTAGGGGAACACTCACGCAAATGGTGCCCCATAGGAGATAGATATTTGTTTGTTTGGTAGTTTGACAATTGATAGTTTTCGGATTTTTATTAAAACGCTAACATCTGATTGTAGATTTAGAAACCTATTTCAAAATTGGGTTTTAGAAATCGTTCGATCAATAGTTCATAGTTTGGGTTTTATTAAAGAACGACAAACGTAAAAGAACGTATTCAAGAATTATGTACTTAATGTTTAGATAAAGTATAATTTGATGTAGTTTAAAATTTTATTCCATCAACTCTAGATGCTTTATTAGTTATTGGATTTGGGCGATATTACATTATACTATATAATATATATTATAATGTAATATCGCCCAAATCCACCAACTAATAAAGCATCTCCACTTGATGGAATAAAATGTCAAACTACATCAAATATAAGCATGGGACTAGCAGAAAAGTTTTATTTAAGAACCTATTAAAATTTGGCTACTCTATATTATGGGATATAATAATGGTTCCGAAAAACAAATTAATCTCCAGCGATCTGTGGGCGACTATTATTCTAATTAACCAGCATTATAATAAATTACCGTCAAAAAAAACCCAGCGGAACACAAAAAAGCAGGATTTTAAAATCTTATACTTGGGGAACTGGCCAGTTATGATATTTTTTTCAATTTATTTGTTTATAAAATGTAAAAGCTCTTTATTATGCCTGACTTAACATCACTGGAAATCATTAGGGCTGATGAAATGAGAAGAAATGGCCATACCTACAGATCGATTGCCTCAAGGCTTCGTCGACCAGTATCAACGATTCATCGCAGCATCCAGCGCTACAGATCGTCTAATTCTCTTGTGAGGAGGAGGGGTCAAGGTAGGAAAAGATGTACATCGAGGCGAGATGACAGTTTTTTACAACTTGGAGTTCGTAGGAATACGCGATTAACGGCTGTACAAGCTCGAAATGAACTGGAAGACGTTCGAGGAGTACGAGTAAGTGAGCGTACAGTTCGCAGGAGATTTGAAGAAGTTGGTTTAGGGTCGTATATACCTGCCAAAGGCCCAAAACTTGAGAGACGTCACCGCGTAAACCGATTAAGCTATGCGCGAGAACATCGTCATTGGGATTTGAACGAATGGCAGCAGGTTCTCTTTACTGATGAGTGCAGAGTTCTTTTAAAACAGATCGATAGGAGACAGCGAATATGGAGACGCAAAGGAGAACGCCACATACAGTCTAATTTTGAACACACAGTGGCTTATGGTGGCGGCTCGAACTTTTACCTGAAACACCTACTATTGAGCTGAAGGACTGGAGCGATGGGTATTGCTGGGCAAGGAAAGATTTAAAAATAAAGATTTTATCATCCAACACGGCATACACGGAATACTTGATCTCAAGTAGTAGTAGTAGCCAAGTAGGAGAGGTGTCGTACGATGAGCAGTGGTTAAACTTTGAACATTACAAGATGAAACATTTTACTTTCTGGAAAGTCACAGAGCCTAAAAACGAAACACAAAATGTACAATGGAGAAAAGCATCCTGCACTTGTCCACAGTTTCATAAAAAATACGTTTGTAAACACCTAGGGCTCTCTATTAGATTGAAGCTCGCGACTCCCGCTATGGAAGCGAAAGCACTACCTATAGGACAAAAAAGGAAACGGGGTCGTCCTCTAAATCCAGACCTGTTCTTATAATACAATGAAAATAATTAAGATACTGATAAGTGATAACTAACTACCTACCTCCCTATTAAGTCATAAGTACGTTATGTATGACATTTTGTACTACCTATCAAACAATATTTTTATAATGAACTGAATTTTGTTTTATTTTTATCTCTTTTCTCGCTAACATTATAAAAACAAGGAAATTTGTCGATTAAAAAAAACAGGATAATAGTAAAATATTGTAGGAAACCAAAATCCACCTGGGTTTGGATTTATCTATATGACTGTTCTGAATTTTTAACGCCTGCCCTAGCAGCATGGCCACTAAAACACGATACGAGGTGTGTTCAAAAAGTAAGGTGACTTTTTGAATTTCGCGGGCAACGCACATTCGATTTTCGATTTTTGTATTTTGTTGCGTTGGTACACATGTCCTGAGCATATGTTTCAAGTTTGAAGTGTATAGCATGTTTAGTTTATTTTTGACAGTTACAAAGGTCAGACGTACTTTGGTGTGCTCGGCGATTTTCTTCTATCAAAAAAATGGATCAAAGAATTTGCATCAAATTTTGTGTAAAAAATGGAATTACG
The DNA here is from genome assembly GCA_036936625.1 of Parnassius smintheus behrii. NCBI lineage: Eukaryota > Metazoa > Arthropoda > Insecta > Lepidoptera > Papilionidae > Parnassius > Parnassius smintheus. The sequence goes on from JAUPFT010000017.1 coordinate 12,913,188, forward strand.
TGCTCCAAAACACTTGAAATGTTGACAGTGGCATACGGTGAGTCTACTTTTAGTAAAAAAAACGTTTATAAGTGGTACAAGCTCTTTCAAGATGGCCGAGAAGATGTCAATGACGAACCTCGCTCTGGACGCCCCAGCACGTCAACAACCGATGAAAACGTTGAAATAGTGAAGAAAATTGTTTTGGAAAATCGTCGAATCACTATCAGAGAAGTTGCGGAGGATGTTGGCATATCGGTTGGCTCTTGCCATGAAATTTTTTCGGATATTTTGGGCATGAAACGTGTGTCAGCGAAATTTTTTCCAAAATTGCTCAATTTCGACCAAAAGAACCGTCGCATGACAATCGCTCAAGAGCTATTGGATGATAACAACGACCCAGATTTGCTCAAAAGGGTCATAACAGGTGACGAAACATGGGTATACGGTTATGACGTCGAAACTAGGACTCAATCGTCCCAGTGGAAGCACACTGAATCACCAAGACCAAAAAAAGCACGCCAAGTTCGATCAAATGTGAAGGTTTTGCTTACAGTTTTCTTCGACTGTAGGGGTGTGGTGCATCATGAGTTCTTGGCACAAGGTCGTACGGTTAATAAGCAGTATTACCTTGAAGTTATGCGCCATTTGCGAGAAGCAATACGTAAGAAACATCCCGAATTGTGGGTAAACAATTCATGGTTTTTGCATCACGATAATGCACCTGCTCACTCATCGTTGCTTGTGAGAGGTTTTTTGACCAAAAACAACACTACAATCATGCCTCAGCCACCATATTCACCGGATTTGGCCCCATGTGACTTTTTCCTGTTCCCAAAACTGAAGAGACCTATGAAAGGACGAAGATTTGCAACGATTGAAGAGATAAAAACTGCATCGCTGAAAGAGCTGAAGGCTATACCAGAAAGTGATTATCAGAAATGCTTTGACGATTGGAAAAGTGTTGGCACAAGTGTATTATATCTGAGGGGGATTACTTTGAAGGGGACAACATAAATATTGATGAATAAATAAATAGTTTTTCATAAAAATATAAAGTCACCTTACTTTTTGAACACACCTCGTATAATAAAGCGATTTATCGCTTTGAACTTTCAAAATTCCATTGTATTTTGACAGTTCATAGCGATAAATTGCTTCATCATGTCGTGTTTCGATGGTCATGTTATGGGGGCTGAAGTAAGTACTGATATGAAAGCATACCTGTGGTAAGTATAGTTCATGATAATTAAAAGGTAATATTATTACAAGTACATTTTTATATTTTTTATAAGTTTCTGTATAACCACTCAGAATAGTACTTTCAGTATAACGTTGTAGTTAAAATAGCACCACAGTCTATGAAATATGGAAGGGAATTTATATATTAATAGTAGGTAAGTACAGATAAAAATTACAAAGCATAGTTTTCAGTAAAACCTAATTTAAGCTGGTAGAAAAGTATTATAGCACTAAAGGTTAATATTTAATTTTCGAAGATTTCAGTATTTCATTCGATAGTTTCGTCATTTTTATTCAGACAAAAGTAGTCGGAAAGTTAGTATTTGAGGCAGTAGATTTCATATTTTGAGTAAGGGCAATTCTTATTTTTTTGTCGGAGCTTTTATTACTACCCCTATATTATTATATACGATACTTCACAAACTAATTTTATACTTGATTGACGAAAACACAATCATTAACCGTAACAGTTTTTATGAACACACTGCACATTGCACGAAGGTCAAGTTTTCATTAACCTATCAAAACAACTAAATTATTATAATAGTCATAATCTAAATTAGATCTTATTACTTTCCAGTGTAGTTCTATATTTTAATTTTAATGTGTAAAATTCGCTACATCTAGCTCACTCTGCAAATGCTTGTTTAGTCAGAAAGAGAAGAATTTAATTTCAGTTTTCGTCCGTAGCAAACGATTGCAAGGTTGATTTAGTTTTGACGTATTACACCATCAATACGAAAGTATTTATGACCGAAATCGGATTTTACATGCCTAATAGGAGTGAGTCCCTTCCTTGCGTCTACCCTCCATAGGCTCGATTTACATTACGCCTGCATCTTCATCATATGGATTGTCAACTTGTTCTTATTTTATATATAAAGTACATTTTACATAGTATATTCTGTATAAAGTGAAATCTTACTAAATCATGACATTTTCTTATTTGAAAACTTTTACTACTAACTCAACAAGTAGCTTAAGATATAACATTAGATATAAGAAAACCAATATAAATTTGTTATACATAAAAACACTCTTCCTTCCTTATTAAGTGCATCAATATCAAAGTTAAAAACAATTTTTATAACAAAAATCAAACAGAAGCACTCATTCAGTAAACATTCATTAAATTTCAGTGAAAATTCATTTTTCAGTTAATTATACATTTGACATTTTAACATTGTAAATTGTGACTAGCAATACGCTTTAGTACCGTTTAATGAAACAATAAATTTATAAAATAATTTATAGCTCATGCATAGCCCTTACACCTCCAATCCCTTTAGATGGTGTATGGGAGATGTAACATTTCCAGCTGTTAACCTCACCAGCTTGCGTAGCTTCCCACTAATATAATACACAGGCTCAGAATTTGGGGCAGTCATGGGGGCTCAACGCACAAATAAATACAATTTTTTTAAAGTATAACTTTGATTCTACTTCTCAAATATTACACTGATACAAATGAATGGCGTGGCGAGAAACTATACTGAACTCCAATCTTTAATTCTCAGTCTAGGGAAGTAAGTGCACATCTTTTAAGTTATTCATGGCGAGTGGTTAAAAAGACTGTTAAGGAGAAGTCAAAATAGAAATAAAAGGAGAATGGAGATGAAGGGGAACATAATAACTCACTAAATATTAATTACACTTAATAACAACTACCAAAATATTAATATTGGAATCAACCTCAAACAAATACTAAATGGTAATTAAAAGGAATGGAGTTATCTAAAAACTAAGTTGGATTTAAGGATTTCCTAATACTTTCTCTAATTGAGACACAATAATACTGATATCAGTTGTTTTTAAGGTAGAAAATAGGTACCTAAAGAATTTCTCCTATACATCCGTGCTGTTATGCCTCTTTTTGTATATTTCTATGGTTTTAAATACCTTAGTTTTAACTATATCCAACCGTCTGTACATGTCTGGTGTGAAGGGGTCAAAGTCTTGATATTTTTTCTTACGTCTGTATATGCCTTCTTTGTTCAACAACGCACAATTCATGTCTTCCTGTTATTTAAGAAAATAGTAAATATATATGTACACACTTAAAATTTCATTATAACTTAAGAAAGGACAATGAATTTTCTTGAACGAATTATACATACTGCGAGAAATTAATTAGAATAAAAATAATATACTACTAATACCGTGTGTACTATGTACCGTGTGTAATAATGAAGTTTTATATCTTAATATCAAGTAAATAACTCCATGAGTTTAATAGCAACCATTTCTTACAATATTACAGTCAGACGCTTCTATGTAATTTATTATATGTGTAAATATACATTTTATAACTAACCTCAGTTATGGTGACATTCAGAAAGTTCAGTATTCCTTGTAAAGTTTTTTCAGTATCCTGTACCAAGGTCTCATAAAACACTATGTGGAATGGTCCGCGAAACTTCGTCAGCCACAAATTGTGCAAAGACTCCCATGCCTTCAGTTGTATTGAAACATATGACGACCAATCTGTAAAAGAATTGCTAAGTGTTGAAGCAAAAATAACGAATTTAAAAGATGGTCTGCAGAATCCTTGCCATTATGAATATTACGTCATACCAGCCAGGTAACATTTCTTATTGCTAATAAAGAAAGCTATAAAATAACAGATTTTTTTATAGAATAAGACTGACAAATGAACACATAGTCCACCTGATGGTAAGTGGAAGCTGTGGCCCATAGATATTGTGTTGGCGATTTTATATCGAGTTTGCAGTTTTGAATCAGTATTTTAGCGAGCCACCGCAAGGCGAGTCTGTCGCCCCACGTCATGCGTTCTCCTCGGTAGCTCCCTTCGGTAACTTCCCCAGTAGTTTTAGGTTCCCTCGTTAGTTTTTGCTTCCCTCCGTAACTTTAGCGTTAGCTTCTCCACGGTGGTTCAGTAGTGCTAGATATAGTTCAGTACCCCGGCAGAGTAACTCGGTATTTTATGTTTTACATAATTTAGTGATTTAGTTGTTAATTAATAGAATACAAATAGAAAAGAATATCCTATCTTTGAAGAAATAATAATGGAGAATAAAAATGTCTGCATGCTTGCCATATGGATTGGCCCAGATTATGCAGTAAAAATCTTGGATTTTGAGTATGTTAGCCAAGTTACAAGTGTTTTATAAAAAGTGTTTACTGCCTGAAATTATTGACTCGAGATAAGCTCGGTCAATACCGTTGCGGAAAATATTTTTATAGTAAATTGACTGTAAGCACCGATTAAAAAAATATTAGTTACAGTTGGTTATTTTATTTATTGAAACAGGTTGCAACCGTACTTTTTATCTACTTTTTATGTATAAAGAAAGTATTTGTTTTATATTTCTCAAATTGTACCTGTCTTCTTTCGCTCACGTGACTTCCTCTTAAAAGCCGACTTAGGAGCGGAACCAATGTGTCCTTTGTGAAGCCGATTAAAATCTGCCTGAAAAAAGTGCATTTGCATTTTGAAAAGGTGTTCATTTTCTATACTTCACTTTAAAAGTTATAAAATTTTATAAAATGATGCATTTGTAAATAAGGATTAATAAGCATATGAATCACTAACTGAAAACATAAACACAGACAAAATATTTACCATTTACATAGTAGCGAAAGCTGAAAGCTATTGTATTGTAAACTGTCAGCAGCACAACAACTGAAACTAAAAAGACATTTAAGCATGCAGGTTACTTACAACTGATAACATAAATTAAAAAAAAAACAAGACATATTTTAGTTACAATTAATACAAAACAAAAAAGATACAAAAAGATGACAGTGGAACTAGTAAGTATACAAAAGATGTGACGTGTAGTAGCGGAACCCACTACACAATATCTTCCCGTGGGTAGCGTAAGAGGCGACATAAAGACCAGGCGATGGTCAGCATCTTCCAGATGATCAACTCAACGATAACAATACAAAACTGCGCTTGCCAATTATGGCAAACATCGCTTCTATGTGGAGACGGAGGAGTTCTGGTGGGCTGTTAACTGTAATCAAGTGGAAAGGAAAAATCTAAAAACTACAAATTGTCGACATTAGATAAAATCATAAGTGCGACAGTTTTAAGAGAAAGCTGCTAAGTAATTTTAAGTTTACAAAAACGAATATGAAAGTGAGGGAAGTTTGGTAATAACAATATTTGAGTTTGTCTGCTTGACCAATAAAGGAGTTGAGATATAAACTATTGCTAAAATGCACCTCAGCAGTTTTTTTACATCATATCTCTAGGAATGTACGACATTAGATTTATTTAAAAGAAAATTTGTTAAATTCTTCAATATTAAATCAGTAAATTTAATTTTTAACTAAATTGCTAGTATTATAAAAAACAAAGATAATATTATAATATTTTTTAATATCTCTTAACTGTTCCAGCAGCACACACAGTCGCAGCCATTTATTACAAGTATGTAAGACTTTAAAGGAGTGGTCATTGGCTAGGTTGTGTCCAGTGTTCAAGAGATGTCTAGAAGGTTTAACAAGTTTGAAATCCCTGCGCGTGGCTAAATGCTCTTTATAAAGAAAGTAAAATTTTAATATATATCATCATGTTACATGTAACTTATTAAATATTAAAACTAGCCAAGTTATATCCCCACTACAATACAGGGCCGTCTAAACTATTTTCTATACATTATAAATAACAGGTTTTTTATAACCACTTCTTCCACAATTATTAACTTGAAGTGTGTGCATCCAACTAAATAACAAATGTGGACCTTACCTTCACCTTTAAAGCCTATAAAAATTCCAGTGCAGGATATAGGCCTCCCTCATAAATTACCTCAACTTCGCAGGCAGGTTGATAGCTAAAGACGAAATGAAAAAAAGGGGAAAACTCCCCTTTTTTTCATCATCTTCTGGTTTGTTCCCCTCTGTCGTATGTTACAACACTCATGGGACGATAAGGGCAGTACAAATTCTTATACCCACACTACATAAACAAGGATTTTACTCCTGTAACTTCATCCATAAATGTCGAATGGGACCAGCATCATCAATGGAACTGTGTTCGGCTACCACACACAAGCAAACAACGGAGTAGGGGCTAATTCATCAATATAAGAATGAGTTGAGAGGAGGAGGACAACAAAAAGGAAATATTGTTTACCAAAATAGCATCACGAGGATTTCTTATCAACAATATGGCCCATTTAAATTTATCAGGCTCAACTGGTGGAGCTTCATGGGTTTTCACAACAAGAACTGACCCATCTGTGACATTTTCAGCAGGAAATCCATGAACTCGCAGACCATAATCCATATAGATTGAACCAGTCACAATACCTGAAAAATTATTAACTATTATATTTATCTATTAAAAAAATCATTACAGGTTTTGAGGACAGACATCACTTTTTCAACAGAGAATATCATATAATATTATATGATATTTTTTATATATTATTATTATATAATATAATATTCAGTAATTCAACTATAAATCATACTCAAAACTAAAGTAGTCACAGGAAAATTTGTAAATTCCTCTTGTCTGTAATTTAAATCCATGCAAACAAAGCATATTTCTATATAAAACACAAAAAGTGTTTCTACCAATGTCCATTGTAGACTTTAAAAGTATCCAACCAATTTTGATGAAATTTTTTGTGTGTGTTTGAATGGCCGGTAAGTAGGAAATCACCCATGCAAAGCCGGGGCAGATCCTTAGTTTTCATTAAAAAATATTTTTTTTTTCTTTATAAAAGGGAGAAGAAAGAGGCTACTTTGTCTCTGGTAAAAAATGCAATGAAAAGAATGGATTTGCCCCCAAATAGGAAGTACTATTGCATATATGAGTCCAGTGTGAGCCATCTTACCGTTACCTATCAAAAGTCAACTGCTGAACATAGGCCCCTTCCATAATATATAGGACGGATATTTTCCATAATGACCATGCTTGGCAACTGTTATCAGGAAGATGCTGCTGCCCATCACCTGTTTCCGTTTTCCTCTATTGTGTCTTACAACACATTAAGATGATATAGATATTTTTACATCGCCACTACATGGTTAGTGTGACCCAGTTATAGAATCTATTGAGAGTCATAAGAATTCAAATCTTATATTGATGTAACTCTGATGAAGAAACACTGCTTCTAATAGATTCTAATTTATTAAGTAGTATTTTAAATACAAATCAAGGAAGACTATTGAAAAAGGCATTGCCTTTTAAGTTTACTTTGATAATGGTGATACATCAAAATAAATGTCAAAAAAAATGTACAGTGTGTAGAAGTACCACAAATGTCATGTGTTAAACAGTTGCATCTGTCATCAAATAATAATATCCTCCATACAAAATTTCTGTACAAGCAGCCAGTCTCTTCGAAACTAGCCATGCAGATGGGTAGGACTAGGACAGGACTATAGTGTTAGGTAAACACAATCCCTTACTCTCGTAGTCCAATAGGACAGCAATCCAACACCAGGACCATTGGCTTTACATACTTTCTGAGGCACAGGTGTGAAACAAATTCCTGATTCCAGGTTGCTACTGAGAATTTCTTAACACACCAAACTAAATACTTGATTTCTTTTGGCCCTTTCCAAATTCGAACCTGGGACTTCACATTTATGACCACTAGATCAATGAGGTTGTTAAAAAAAATAATCTTAATAATTTAGTGTGTGTATATGCATTCCTATCATAAATTGTCAGAAATTTTGAAGTACAGCAGAACCTCTTTAATCCGAATCTCCGTTCGGGACATTATATTTGTTGAGCGTTCGAATTCTAGTACAGAGAATTTACATGGTATTTTTAATGGAATATAACAAATAGTATTATCAAATCTAAAATATATATTCATCTATAAGCATAATATTTACTAAACTTTTTTAAAGAAATCCATTATTATAGTTTGTCGGGAGGTATTTAATGACCAATAAAAAGTTTTGTCTCGCAATTTATGTAAAAGCATTTTTCTGGCACAGGAATGTCCACTTGGTCAGCCCATTCAAGGCATATATTAAATGCAGATAGTGCACTAAAGGGAGAACTGCAAAGAAGCAGACGAGGATCGGGCATTTCGATCACAGAGGTGTCCAGATTAGAAGGGGTTCGGATTATAGAGATCCTGCTGTAATCAGTAAGCAACATTGGGATTACTGCACTTCAGACATATTATCGCTAACAGTGATATATTTTATTTTATCATAAGTTGCCCTTATTTTATTTATTTATTTATTATTATTATGAAGGATAAAATTAATCATTACACATTTACTACCCATACACACTAGAATTATAAATATAATATCCTCCTCGTCAAAGAACACTAATTCCTACCAAGGATGATCTTCGAGGCTATTAAAATTAAAAAACATCCTAATTTCAATAGAGAAGATGGATGGGTGCTGCATCTGCTTGGGATCTTATAATTAAATTAAACCCAAACCCAAGCATACCATATACAGCAAGACTTCAAGATACTGTAAGCTCTGGCTTGTATGGCTAACATGGGCTGCATAAGAACTACACCAACAGCAGCTTTAGTGGCTATACTGGAGCTAACACCGCTTCATCTACATATACAACAAGAAGCAACTTTAGCTGCCATTAGACTCAAGACCTTAAATCTTTTAAGTAAGAGAGGAGTCCCCTATACAGGTATAATTAATAGAATTTACTCAAAAATTACTATCTTACAAGCCAAGTATGATGATAATATCCCAAAACAATTTGTATTCAATAAGAAGTACAGGATACAACTGAAGGAAACTGACCAGCTGCAAGGATTGGGACCAAAAGAGCTCAAAGTTTTCACAGATGGTTCTAAGACAAATGAAGATGTGGGTTCTGGGGCTTTCTCTGAAGAAGACACATTCTTCCAGGCTGAATGCATGGGTATCATCCAAGCGGCTATAGCAATAGATGCTAAGAAGGTGAAAGACTACTCCATCAGAATACTGACCGGCAGTATGGCAGTGCTATAAGCTCTGAGTTGCAATGTGGCGAACTCTGTACTGATATATGAGTGCCATCATCGATTGAATGAGGTATGTAAGCACAACAATGTGACTCTGCAATGGATCAAGGGGCACAGTGGATCTAGAGGCAACAATGCAGTAGACGAACTGGCCAGAAGGGAATTGGCTCTGGCAACTATAGGGCCGGAACCTATAATACCAATCCCCTTTGGCTATGTTCGTTCACTGGTATGTAGATACTTCAATAATTTACATGCTCAGCTTTGGAAAAATTTAGTTGACTGTAGACAAGCTAGGGAGGCCCTAACTCAAGTATGTCAGTTCTGTTCCATAATGGAAGAAACACCTATACACATCCTAACTGATTGCAGACCCTTAATGGGCAAACTAACACTCATCTGGGAAACTATCCACTCCGCCCAGAAGATGTGAAATTGCTCACGGCTAAGCAACTCTTTCTATTCATTGAAGACAAAGGGCTTAGCTGTGAACTACAGCCATAGCAGCGATCACAATAGATCTTCAAGGTTACAGTGATACTGATCTCTTTCCCGAGACCTGCATAGTTGCTCGCACATAGTAAAAAAATAAATATTGAGGCCCTGCCTTTAATAAACAGTTGTCTAACCAAGGTTCTGATGAGACTGAACAAGCAACAGATCAGGATAGTAACAAGTGCTATCACAGGACATGGCTCTTTTAACAAACATTTGTTTGCCCTGTGCAGAGCATGCATGGGAGCTGAAGAAACGGTGGCTCACATGATGCTGACATGTTCGGAAGTCGCTTCATACAGGGCTAAACATCTCGGCACGCCGGGATCGCTCCCCAAAGTTGCTTGCAACATTAAAGGGCTGTTTTTTTTTGATTGTGTCTGAATTTCTTCGGGGAAATATCATGACTCGAATAACCACATTATTTCTACCCACACACAAAATACGCGCTTAGATGTGGAGTTGCGGAAAACAGCCCGTCGTAAAGTAAACTAAACTACTGTAAGCTCATTCTGCTTAGATCGGACCAAAAATTTATAGAATCAGAATCAGAATATTTTTATTGCCAATAAACTGTGTATGTACAATTTGCGGGTGACATTGCAATATTGAAACACTGAAGGTAGCCGGGCTAACTATGACATTGGGACATCTCTTTCCTCCCTAAAAGTAAAGCACCCAAAATGTCGGGAAGTAAAAATAAGTTAAATATAATATAGATATTATTGTTCTCATGTAAGAAATAAAGTTCTTTAAACTGTTCTTTAAAATTTAGCTTGATGTCAATGAAAATTGTCTTAAATAATGTAAGAAACTCCGGAGTATTGTGATTGATAATTTACCAAAGCAAATTACCTGTAGCTTGCTGTAGGAGGTATCGTAGCCAAGTATTACCACTACCAGGATAAGAGACAAGTGCTACGGCGTAAGGCAAAGGTGGTGATCGCACATGTAGTTCTTTACACCAATTTACACTCGGCGCCTGACGTAATCCAAAATGACTCATGTAACCATTGCTGTAATAACCACTTTTAGGACCGTGTAGAGGAGTTAACATGAAAAGTATAATAGAAAAGTACAACAACACTACAGTTGCGGCAAGCAATAATATCGATCTTCGAGACATTGTAAATATGTAAGCCTTTTTATAATGACGTTCGATGGAAAATTTTATTCATGTTTATCGTTTGGAATTTACTAGAGTAGCATCACAAAACATATTTAGTCACATATTTAATGCCATATATATATAACACTAGGAGTAAGACTGAGAACTTTGTTTTAATTATCTTTAATCTGTCTACTATAATGTACTCAGTGTCTAAAAATAATAATATTTATACATTTTATGGAATATTATTTTTGGAATTCAAAATTATTGTTCTCGCTTCTCGGATCAGTGTTGCCAGATTTTTTTCACCTTCCCCCCTAGATTTTTCCAAAAAACCCCTAGTTTCCCTATGTAGGTCGATAAAAAACCTCTGAAATTTTATTCGGTCAAGTTTCGTGTGAATCAGATTTATCAAAAATAAAAAAAATTCTACTACATACAAGCTACGTTCTTAGACCATTCAACCCAATGGACGAGCAATGCGCCTAATGCTACGAATAAAGAAGTCTGTCACTTTTTGTGCGGGGGAAGAAACACTACATAGACAGTACTGCACACCTACTCAATAAAATTTTGTGTCACTAAGGCACACACAAATTGAAATCTCCAACACTATTACATTTTATACACACATGTAGGTTAAATAGATCAATATAGAAAAAGTTACGAGTATAAGACGGATAAATTAATTGCGATACTACCATATCGATATTTTATATCGATAATGAATTGTCGGCATTGTCTGTTTTGAAAAAGAATTCGGAAGTTGGTAAGACTAGTGAAAAACCTTCAGAAAAACCTCTAGATTAATTTTGTGATATTAAAACCTCCAAAAAACCTCAACATCCTCCAAAAACCACTAGATTGAGGAAAAACTTCTAGATCTGGTAACACTGTCTCGGATTTTTTTATTAACTGGCTTTATGGCTCTGGGTTCTAGCTTTTCTGAGCCTGAAGTTACAATATATAATTTAATTAAAATCTTTAAAAATTAGATATGTCATGTATGAAACATTCATCAAAAATCACTTACACATTTACACTGATTCACAAAGTGCTTATACTCCTATTACACTACCCTGAATCAGGTTCCCTACGCCCTGATTCAAGGTGGTGTAATAAGAGAAAGGGAGTAAGGGTCCCTAATTGGGCGTCAAAGTGGACCCGATCTGCAGTGCCCTTCCACCGTGCAGTGTAATAACACTTTAGGGCATTTATTCGATGCGCATCTAGGGATGCAAACGATAAATCAATTATATCAAACATCGATATAACGTTCGTAAACACGGTTCTTCATGATTTTTTATGAACGTCGTTTTGGCTTGCCATCAAAGGTTACGAAATAACCAACTATTCGAAGGTATAAAATTCCGTATATTAAAAGTTGCTAATGATGATTATTATGAATTTTAAGTTGTCGAAAAATAAATATTGGAAAAAAATATGTCAAAGTTAGATAACGTCTAAATTTTTAAATTTAGAAGGTTTATTTAGTATTAGTAAAACTAAATAACTCAATCCTGAATATTTTAAGTAGGAATCAACAAACAGGTGAATGGTCTTTCAGCCGAAAATATATATAGTCGAATTACAGAAGTTCAATTGTCTTCAATCGGTAATTTCATTTTCGATGCAAAATTGGGATTAATTTTTAATAGGTAATGAATTAACATAAGTTTACAAATATTGAATTGGATTGGATTCATTTTTTATTAATAATTATAATGTTTGAGCTTTAACTTAATCAATAGATTAAGTACAGTCTTATAAGTTAATAGTTATTTTGTAATGGAAATTATTTTATCGGCTTACGATACTTCGTGTTGCGTTACAATCACTTTTCTGAAATATTGATTTAGATGGATGAACGGTTATACAGTTGTTTGTATTTCGGTATAGTTTAGTAGATGCATTCAGAAAATGCTATAATACAGATGGTGACATATGGAACTACCATAAAGAAGTAACGCACCAAAACATAAGAAATAAAACTAAAGCAGAAGAAGAGTTTCATACATTACATGCGTTGGAGATGTGGGATGGCATGTAAGGGCTATTTCGCGGGCTTCATAGCCTAGCTAAGATCTATTTGCCTATCGTGGCAACTTCGGTATACCGTGAGCGGTTATTTTCAGAGGCTAGATCCACAATCACCCAGGGGAAACCGCTTATTAGGCGCCAGGTTGTCAAAATTAAAATTTTAAAATTCAATTCAATTGAAAGATTAAAAAAAAATTCTTGCTTTCTGATAATTATTCGATAAAACTAAATGTGTAAAAATAAATACTGTAAAACTTCCTAAAATAACATAAATATACCTAATGTTTAATTTTTATACTTCTTTTTTCATTACTGTTCAAAATGATCATTTATTCCATATATATGTATATTATTATTTTATTATACCAGTATATATTTAAATGGCGATAAAAACATCGAAAAAATTCGATATATCGTACATATATGTACATATCGTAGATATAGCTTCGATGTTCTTAAATGAGCGATGTTGCATACTATAGATGTGCTTACTCGGAAAAATTACGACTCTAGTTGAAATTTATACAACTCGAACTAAGCTCGAGTTACGCAACTAGAGTTAGCAGGATGAAACACGGTAAATGATGTGTTATAATTACGTTTTATAAATTTGTTTTTCAATCTAACTCTTTGGTGTGTTAGGTTAGGTACAACTATCATTATGTTAACTTAGAAAGTAGGATATAAATAAAAACATATATTTAGTATTTATCATATACTTATGTATTTTTGGTTTTAACCAATTAGTAAGTACCTATAAACAACAAAACTAGTTTTATAGCAGTCTTCACAAAACAACATCAGTCTAGTTTTAAGATGTAGGTAAATAAGCTATTTAATAGTACAAATATTCTTAAATAACTTAGCTGTCATAAAATTCTAAATAACAAATTATTTTGGTAGTAGCTTATACTCTTTGTAACACAAAGCGCGTGCACACAAATACGCGCACGTAAAGCTAGATATCTTGCAGTCATAAATAATCTTTGCTTAGCACTTACATTCTGTCTTAAAACCGTATTTTGTTTTTCGATATAAAAAACTAAACTTAATAGCTCCTCGAACTCCTCTTCCCCTACTCTCAGGTATTCATTTGGCACCAGAACTCCGATAATCCGCATTTTATGAGTGATTTTACCTAAGTTTTAAATTAATAGTCTTTCAGCCTTATTTTTTTCTCCTCCTCTTTTTTTTACTATTAATTGTCGTGTTTTTTTTTGTCTTCATAATTCATAATTATTTATTTGCATAGAATGTAGGTAGATATTACAAGAGTACATAAACATAAAAGTTCCTATACATTCTGCCTTATCGAGGCGTGCAAATTCTAACTAATTAGATATAACAATTTTTTTGATAATTGATGAATTTAACTTATTTACAAATATCAAACGTTCATATGTAAAAACAGTAAAAATAACTAACTAGTAATTATTCTATAACTATCGAAGTCCTTTATAAACTCACAGCAAAATATTCAAGCATTTGTAGATACAGATATATAAATATGTAATTTGTTTTGATTTTTGTGATTAACATACTCATTAACAGTATAGAAACAATTAAGTAAAAGTCATTCATGAAGTTTGTTTCTTAACTTTGTCATTGGGAAATTTTTAAACTCGTCGAGTAAAGAGTTAAACATTTTAATCGCCAATAAATATGATTTTTTTTGAAAGAGCATCAATTTACATTTTGGAAAGTATATTCTGTTATTAAATTTTTCTCCTTAACTTCTATCTCTTAAAAATTATTACTTGGGAAGTATTCAGGGTATTGCTTGACAAAAATTGCCGCTTGTTTTATATACATACATGCGAGTGGCAGCACTTTTATTTCTTTAAATAATGGTTTACACGATGTCATGGAATGTGCTCCACAGATTGCACGAATGCATTTTTTTTTTATTTTTTTTAAATAAACGTTCTATTTCAGATCAGTTGCCCCATACTAGAAGTCCGTACTGCAATATCGATGAAACGTAGCCATGATAGGCGTTTAACGCTGCTTTGACAGATGCTATTTCTCGAAGTCGGCGAAGTATAAATACAAATCTGTTTAAATTGTCTCATATCGATTGAACATGCATTTTCCAATTAAAATTATTGTCAATAGTGACACCAAGAAATTTATAATAATCAACTTCTTGTAGCACTTTTTCATTATACATTATATTTAAATTAATTTGCTTACTTCTAGTCGTGTAAAATTGCATTATTTTAGTTTTATTTATATTAACAGTCATATTGTTACAATTTAACCAATCAATTATATCTTTTAGTGTACAATTGATATCAAATTCAAAAAAATGATTGTTGCATCATCAGCGAAAAGAATTGTTTTATGAGGAGTTATTGTTGGTAGCTCGTTAATATATATTAGGAAGATTATAAGACCCAGAATACTTCCTTGTGGTACACCATATTTGTTTAACCCATATTCCGACCGAATGTGCACTTTTTTTAAGGTGTTTGAGAATTGTTATTTCAGTGCATTGCTGTATTTGACCCAGGTAACTTTTAAACCATTTATTTACTTTCCCAAGTATTCCATATCTTTCGAGTTTATTGAGAAGTATTTCATGATGAACAAAGTCAAATGCTTTACTCATATCCAAAAAAAGAGCTACCACCGGTACACCGTCATTGACGCATTCTGTTATATACTTAACGAGTTGGAAGGTCGCTAATGTTGTGGACTTATTTTTTATAAAACCGTTTTTTGCGTTATTAATAATGTTAAATTTTTCCATGAAATTATTAAGTCTTTAATAAGTCTAACTTTTGATAAAATGGGCACTATTGCAACAGGTCTGTAATTATTAATATCTTTAGTATCGCCCTTTTTGAAGATGGGTTTTAAAACTGCATACTTGAGATCTGCAGGAAAAATTCCTTGGGTAAAAGATAAGTTTATGATATAGCTAGGTATTGGTGGTATATTTAAATAACTTATATAGTTTTAATATTTTGTCGGTAACTCATTATACCCAACCGAATTAGTGTTTCGAAGAGATACACCTCCTACCTTACCCGTACTTACCCCGGTACCCCGGTACCTTTGAAACAATTGTATACTATCCTAGCCTCTTATCCTTACTGCACGAACAAGTACATCCAATGCACATTGTCATATCCATCACTCAAACTCTGTGTAACACCTACTTGCCATTTAAACCATTCATTCATCATTGTGCGGTTCAATTGATTTTGACACCACCATATAACCAACTGCAATGGAGAAGATAACAAGGTTACAATATTAAGCTTTTAAGTACGTAGGTAAAATGTCTAGACCAAACACATAATTCTAGTTTTTATTTCACATCGATCGGTGCACTATTACCGAAGTTATAGGCGTGGAAAGTTTACGCACATTTTTAAAATCTCGCCCGTGCCCGCGAGTAGCGCGTGACGTCATAGATTCCATGCGGCCGCGCCGCCATACCATTCCAGCGCACCGATCATACGTTTGTAGTCATTGAGTTTATATAAATCAATGTTTGTAGTAATATTTCGCGGGTGAGTTATTTGCCCTTGTGCGCTCTGGTGTTTTTAAGTATTTAATGATGGAAGAAGGGTTTCAAAAGGTCAATCTGACAATCTTCCAATAGTCCGTGACATGATGGTGGCGGAATATTTTCTAAGAAACAAAGATTTTGTCGCGGCTGAAATACGCATAAGAATAATATAATATTTTATAACCTAGGTAGCCATAATTATTTCTGGGTTTCATTTGCTAATGATAAGAATAAGTATAACAAAAAATATGTAAACATTCCTTACCTACCTACTTACTATCTGCCTCTAACTAGTTTTGTTTTCTTATTCTTCATAAGTGTACCCTGACCTCTTTGTGGTTTTTATGGTTAAAAAAATTCCTGTTGTATATAAAGAAATTTACTACAAATATACCTTCGGCGTATAAAAATATGATTTTTATCTAAAAATCAGATGTTTTCAATATTAATAGAAAAAGGGTCGCATTATTATTATGATTAAAAGCGTAGTTATATATTCTTCAGGCAGGGGATCAATGTCAATATTATCATCTAGAGTAGTAACAGGATCGAGAACATATATCTATGCTCAATTTCTTGTGAAGTAGTGGCAATCGCATGTGCAACTGTTTCTGACCTAGATTTGGCATTTAGTTTTGATAGTAAAAATCTTTGGGGTTTTTCTGTATCCCGATTTTGACAAGCAAACTAGTGAGGCAAAACATCTTTTTTAAGTTTGAGGGGACCACCAACTAGTTTGTACTTCACTTAGTTTTCCATATCGTTTTCGACCTAGAACAAAATACAAACTTATTTAAAGTCTATAAAAAATAAGGAACCTCGTAATTTGTATTCCATCAATATTTAAAATATGTACCAACTATGTAATACATAAAAATAGGACTACACGAAAAAAAAATTTAAGTGCTCCACTTCATAATCAAACTTCTTTCATTATTTGCGGCCCGCAAAGTATGCAGGTTGAACAGCTCTGCGATGTGTTTAGTTTTTGCTCGAAATATCGTAAAAATATAAAAATGTTTGTTAACATATTCCATATTTTAACCTTTATATGCATTATAAACATTTTAAAATTTGCTGCAAACATAGGTAGGTATCTAAACTTACGAACTCACGACAGGTCATTGACTTATCTACATTACATAGGTAAGTACTTTACCCAAGTTTGGATGTTTATTTACACTGAAATAGTTTTAGTTAAATATGTAGGTATTAGGTATTGTTTCTTCTTGAAATTATAATGATCATTAAGCGTGGAAAGGTTCAATGAATCGTAAGTTACTTAAACACTGCGACTCTTTGGGTAGTGAGTAGGGTAGTGAGTAGGTACCAATATGCCTAATAGAAAGCATTTACCACCAATAACCAAGAGCTATCATGTGAAGATTATTATTATTTGAATACTTACATCGAAATGATCCTTACAACAATATGCTACCGAGTTTGGTCGTAAAGGATGTGCTCTTCTCATAGCATTTGTCCATTTATTTCTGATGGTAGGGTTTCTAGGCACATTAAAAACAACTTTTCAGGTTTTTTTTGTGGCCGTATTTTTACATTGAGACACAGCACAATATTTAATAGATGGTGTCATGTTCTATAATGTTTCTTGTTAAAAATATATAGCAAGTAAATCCGCGCGCGACGGGTACATTCGAGTAAATGTTTTGATTTTCTAAGTGCGCGTCGGGCCTCTCGCACGAAGATGCAAATCGTGACGTCATCAACGATGTCGCTCTCGGCCCGCGGCTTAGACCGAAAATGTTAACTTTGCGCCTTTATATCTCGGTCAGTTTTGAAGATAGAAAAAAATTAAAAACACGGTTATTCTCGTAACTTTTTGTAGATTTTTTTGGCATATAAAACAAAAAATGGTTATCTTCTGCATTATATACGTCTTGCCTATATGTTTCAACACACCCAATTCAATCAAGATGAATAACAATAATATGAAGAAAATTAAACTATTCTATCAAAACGTGAGAGGACTACGAACCAAAACAGATGATTTTTTTAAAAACGTATTATTACAGGACTCCGATATAATTATGATAACTGAAACATGGCTCTGCGATAGCATTTTTGATGCTGAGCTGTGTGATGACAGATTTACAGTCTTTCGTCGGAACAGAGGCTCATTGGGGGGTGGTGTAATGATTATGTGTGCTACGAATTTACAGGCACGCGCCAGACCCGAGTGGCATTGTAGTGGTCTGGAGTCTGTGTGGGTAACTATTCCTGCTACAGCTATCAAATTCAGGCATGATTTGCATATTGCTACAGTTTATATCCCACCCAATGATCAAATTCCATCAAGATTGCACATATTTATGAATCAACTCTCTGAAGTAAAAATCCAAAACTGCAGTGATCACTTTATAATTGCGGTTGACTTTAACCTTCCTATCATTCACTGGCAATATGGGAAACCAATAATTCTGAGGAAGGGCTCTATCGAGCTTCAGAATGCTGCATCGAGTTTTGTCACTCAGTCTTCCTTTCTTGGTTTGTCACAGTTTAATAATTACACTAATAACTGTAATAATACATTGGATCTAATTTACTCTGATTCGTTCGTCACCATAAAGAAATCTACGAAGCCTTTAGTAAAGGAAGATCCTCTACATCCGACTTTTTCTATTGTAGCTTCCGATATTCTAGTCCCTGCAATTAAACCTCAATCCAGCACTAAATATCAATATAAATGAGCTGACTTTGATAGCATCAACGAATCTCTTAGAAATCAGGACTGGAGTTTTTTACTTGAAAATAGTCACATAGAGCACATGTTGACGAAATTTTACTCGATTTTAAATAATTTAATACAAACATTCGTACCACAAGTTCGGTGCCCAAGTACCTACATTTACCCAGTTTGGTATAATAAAGCATTAATAAAACTAATTTTAGAAAAAGATAGGACTCATGTAAATTGGAAGCGTCATAGAAACTCGATTGATTATGCACATTTTAGCTATCTCAGACGGAATATTAAGAAACTGCAGACCGAATATATAATAATAATATAATAATATTCAACAACTATCACACACAACGCCATCTAGTCCCAAGCTAAGCAGAGCTTGTGTTATGGGTACTAGACAACTGATAAACATACTTATATATTTCTAAATACATAAATATTATAGATAAATTACACCCAGACACAGAACAAATGATCGGGCTCATCACACAAACGTTTGTCCTGGGTGGGAATCGAACCCACGACCTCCGGCATAGCAGTCAGGGTCATTAACCACTAGACCAACAGGCCAGTCAATATATAAATAGAATGTTATCAATCGTTCATTGTTTTCTCGGAACAAAGAATTAAGACTAATCCAAAATATTTTTGGTCTTATGTAAAGTCCAAGAGAAAAGTAGGATCCTCTTATCCCCAACAAATGACCTTTGATCAAAATGCGTTAAATGCACCATCGGATATCTGTTTCGCATTCAGCAACTTTTTTGAGAGAAACTTTCGTGAACCAGCGAACTCAACAATTGAAACTCCCAGATCTGATACTATACATGACATTAATGTTACTGAAGAGTGTACTTATGAACTGCTTAAAAATCTTGACGTCAAAAAGGGAGTTGGTTGCGATGGTATTCCACCGGTATTTTTCGTTCAATGTGCTAAATCTCTATCGAGTCCTGTATCATTGATCTTCAATAGGTGTCTTCAAGATGGATACTTTCCTAATATCTGGAAAAAGGCCCATATAGTGCCAATTCATAAAAAAGGATCGAGGACTGGAGTTGAAAATTACCGACCAATATCTATCCTCAACGTGTTGAGCAAAGTGTTAGAGAGGGTCGTACATAAATTTTATATATCCTGTAATATCGGTCTCAATACCAATAGAGCAGCATGGTTTCATGAAGGGTCGATCCACAGTTACCAATCTGGCAGTATTTATTGATTACGTATTAAGTAACATAGATGGTGGGTCTCAGGTTGATGAATCGAATTGGTATAAATATAAATAAATGTTCTTTTATTTCGTTTACTCGCAAGAAACATCCGATCAATTTTGAATACTGTATTAATAATGTTAAAATTGCAAAATCTCATCATTGGCAGATCTTCTTCTTCTTCTTCTTCATTTACTTGAGATTTGCCTTCAGGTAATGTTCTCGGAGAAGAACTTTGAAAACTTTTTTATTTGTGGCATTCTTAATATCGTTGGGGAGGGTGTTCCAAAGTTGTATAGCTTGTATCGTAAAAGACGACCTAAAAAAATTGACTTATGCTGTGGAAAACTTAACCTCAGACGGTTTGACTTTAGGGATGTTCGACCGTCGATCGAATGAAAAAAATGAAAATTATCCTTAAAATAAGAAGGCGACCTTGGATCGTTTAATATTGAATAAAGTACAAGTAAAATTCTAGAGCATCGCCTTTGACGTATAGGTAGCTATTTAAGCTTTGAACGATAGGATGATATGTGGTCATACTTACGTAAACCAAAAATAAACCTTATGGAAATGGAATCAGTTTATACGGAGTGTAGGTTTAAAAAGGGTATATACAACCGAAGGAAAATAAAAACTGCCTCTTCATACAAATTTCGCCCCTACCTTGTACATTTTGTATGAAGAATCAGTCAATTTTTTTCTATTTTCTATTTTTTTGTATTAAATGTGGTTCAGCTCTATGATTCCAGCTCCTCCTTTCATATCGAAGTACCCGGTTGACCGAGCTTTGCTCGGTATTTTTCGCTCGATTTTTTTAATTCGTGTGTTTTGGAAATTATATTTAGATACAAATTACATACTGATGAATTATAAATAATATTTTTTGATCTTAGCGACATAACAGAAAAAACTGAACTGGTTATTTGAATAAAAAATCATGAGTGCAATTATTTTTATTTAAATTTTCGTGTTTTTAAAAAATACTAAAAAAAGGGCTCGAAAAAAATATATTTTCTCAAAAAAGAAAGAAACTTGAAAAAATAAAATAAAAAAGTCGGTCGGTCGGTCTGGGCGCGAACCGGGGTTTTACGATTTTGTGACCGCCATTATACCAATAAGCTATTTATAATCATTACCAAACTGTCAAAATTTACCTTCTTATTCTAACTATATTGTAGCAGTTTTTAATTGCCTAAAAACACGGACAAAAAGACATTTTCTAAAAATAAATCTTAGCTAGATCGATTTATTATCCCCGAAACTCCCTGGACACTAAATTTTATGAAAATCGTTGGAGCCGTTTCCGAGATCCCGATATATATATATATATATATATATATATATATATATATATATATATATATACATATATACAAGAATTGCTCGTTTAATAGTATAGGATATATATGATTTTTATACAATCTGTACATACAAATAACGCTTCTACCTATTTTAAAAAAAGGGAAATAGTATAGGGAGGTAACATAGAAGGCACTTGATAAAAAAATCGAACAAAAAAACAACTGAATACATATATACTTATTTATTTAGTTTGTTACATCATTAAAAGTAAGGAATTTTTTTCGAGTGGTGTAATATTTTCTTTATGTTTTTTATTTTCTATTGCTTCTATTATTAGTATTATTAGTATTATTATATACGGTGGGACTTTTATCGGCATAGAATGTTCAAGGTGCGAATAAATTAATTCTGTAAGCACACAACTGTGATAAAACTTTGTCAAACGGAGCAGCATTGTTATTTCCCAAAACTCTTCACACTTCACTTCAATTCTTGCGTTACATTTCTTTTTACTGACACAAGGCTATTTCTTCTTTTTTCTATCCACCTTTATCCGTTTACTTTTTTTTTTGGTAATAAATTGAAATTCTCCAAATATAAAAGTCCAAGTCAATTAATCTAATACACTAATATTATTTAAACACTAATACACTAAAAACTAGAACTAATATGACTATTAAATAAAAAAAATATTTAAGAAGAGCAACTTTCACGATATGCTCCGCTCAGGCCATAAGAGCTGCGCGAGGGAAAGAGATCAACCGTGCGAGCGAGAGGTAAAGTAACATTGAGCAACACTGCACACATCTGAACGCCGAGAAATCCCAGCGGAACTGAGCTGAGAGAATTTTGAGGCGTTTCTGGTTTATAAATGGAATATAGGTAAAAGTACGAATATATATATATATATATATTTTTAATGTTATTTATTTCTAATCCACTTGAAAATAGTTCTACTTTATGTGGTTTTAAGTACGACCTTGCTACAATTATACTTCTAATAGAAAAAAATAGATATTTACAGTAAAAAAATCATGAAATTACAACTTTTTAAGCTCTTCAAATAATAAAATTAAAGCATTTATAAAAAAAGTGACCCGACCAGATTATTGTAGACAGTATGTTAATAAATGTAATCTGAATACTTTTCTTGATATTGTTATAGTTTGTACATAGCAGAGGCTTTAGTAAGACCTTTTACGCATATAACCTAAACATAGGCATGTTTAACGCCTAATATAGCTATTAATTTAAACACCAAAATAAAATTAAAAAACAGTTCCGAAAATATCAAATCCTACTCTTTAAATAAATGTAAAATATGTTTCACTTTCTCTTTTTTAAATACTATAAAAATATTTGTTTTGCTGTAAATTTTGCGAGAACACCAAATTTTACAAGACTGGGGCCTTAAATATTGCACAAATAATTGAAGAAATTTCAATAAAAACCAAGGAATTACTTTTCATCGGTTAATAAGATACTTAATCAATAAAAAAGTATTAAAGATTAATAATAAAACAAATTATTCCTAAGACGCCATCTCGTGTCATGGAATATAGATTATGAAATTAATATGTTCAGATGCGACATTTTTTTTTTTTATAGAAGAGGGGGCAAACGAGCATGCGGCTCACCTGATGTTAAGTGACTACCGCCGCCCATGATCAACCGCAACACCAGGAGAATTGCGGGTGCGTTGCCGGCCCTTTAGAAAGGAATAAGCTCTTTTCTTGAAGGTCCCCAGGTCGTATCGGTCCGGAAAAATCACCGGTGGTAAACTATTCCACAGAGAGGTTGTACGTGGAAGAAAACTTCTTGTGAAACGTACAGTGGTGGACCGCCAAGCATCCAGAAGGTGTGGATGGTATCGGGACGTTTGCCGTGTAGTGCGTTCACGAAATTTGGCGGCTGGGATTAATCCGAACAATTCCTCAGAGCACTCCCCGTGATAGATGCGATAAAATACGCAAAGAGATGCAACAGCTCTTCGCAGCGCCAGTGAATCGAGCCGATCGAAAAGCACTCGGTCGTCGACGATTCGAGCCGCTCTGCGCTGGATGCGGTCAAGTGGAAGGAGCTGGTACTGGGGAGCCCCAGCCCAGAGATGGGAACAGTATTCCATGTGCGGCCGAACCTGCGCCTTGTAAAGTTGCAGGCGGTGTGCCGGCATGAAATACTGTCCCGCTCTGCTGAGCACGCCAAGCTTTTTAGAGGCCAATTTGGCCTTCCCTTCCAAGTGACCACGAAACTGCACGTCACTCGATATGTCGACGCCGAGGATTCCGATACTGGCTGAGGCAACAAGGGGAGTGCCTTGAAACTGAGGGGATACGACAAAGGGGTTGGGCAAACTTGTGTCTCCTGGGGGTTAAACTGGACTAGATTTAGTCGTCCCCAATCCGAGACTCTGTTCAGCAAAGACTCGACTTCAGACACAAGTTTGTCCCGGCACTCGGAGACGTTTTCCCGAGAAATATTGGCTCGGCCGGTGTAAAGAGCATCACCAGTGCTGTCATCCGCATAGCAATGAATGTTACGGGTATGCAACATATCATTGATATGCAGAAGAAACAGCGTTAGCGATAGCACGCAGCCCTGTGGAACACCAGTATTAATAGGCTTGCAATCGGAGCTTGCACCGTCTACAACGACCTTGATGCTCCGATCTGCAAGAAAGCTGGTGATCCAATCGCACAATATCTCGGGAAGCCCATAGGAAGGGAGCTTCGAAAGAAGCGCTTTGTGCCAAACCCGATCGAAGGCCTTCGCAATGTCCAAACTAACGGCCAATGCCTCCCCCTTGAACTCTACTGCCTCCGCCCATCTGTGAGTGAGGTAGACCAGAAGATCACCAGCTGACCGACCACGGCGAAAACCGTATTGGCGGTCACTAATCAGCTGGTGATCCTCAAGGTACCTCATGAGCTGGCAGTTTACAATGGACTCCATTGTTTTGGAGAACAAGGAGGTGATGGCGATTGGCCGGTAGTTGGACGGGTCTGAGCGGTCGCCTTTTTTAGGGATCGGGTGGACGAAAGCCGTCTTCCATGATTTTGGGACTACGCCTAGGGAGTAGGAGTACCGGAAAAGACGCGTTAAAACCGGTGCCAACTCTGGAGCACACGTCCTCAGCACAATTGGGGGGATTCCGTCAGGCCCACTCGACTTGTGGATGTCCAGGGAGAGGAGTGCTTTGCGAACCGAGCGCTGTGTGAACTGCACTTCCGGCATGGAGCACTCACACCGCGGGATGGTCGGCGGTGTACTCCCCCCGTCATCGAGAGTCGAGTTAGACGCAAAGAAAGAGCCTAGAAGATCGGCTTTCTCCTTTGCAGTATGGGCCAGTGAGTCGTCCTCCCTGTGCAGAGATGGAAGAGATGGCTGACAGAAATTCCCCTGGACAGCCTTGGCGAGAGACCAGAATGCACGGGTTCCAGAAGGAAGGCGAACTAGTTTCTCGCCAATTCTGCCTATGTGCTCTGACTTTGCCTTGGCAATGACTCTTTTGAAGGACCTAGAGGCGGAATTATACTTCTTTTTTAGAGCGCTGGTGTTTACATCCCGGGACGCTGATGCATCAACCCAGGCTTGGTAGCACTCCTGCTTATAGCATGATGCTATTTTACAGGAGCGACCAAACCATGGCTGAGATTTGCCTCCAATGGGCACCACAGAGGAAGGAATAAAAAGTTCCATATCCTGAAGTACCACATCAGTAACAGAATCCGCAACAACGTTGGGATCATCCGGCGAGAAGCAAACCCGCCCCCAAGGGTAGGATGCAAAGAAAGACCGCATCCCATCCCAATCGGCTGACCTATAGTGCCAAACACGGCGGCAGCCTGCAGAATGCAACCGCGATTTCAGCGTGAGTGGCACAACACTCCGGACCAGACAATGGTCCGAGGAGCCTAAAGGGGCGTCGACGGAAATCTGATATCCGTCCGGGTGAGAGGTCAGCAGAAGGTCCAACAGGGAAGGTGCATGATCCTCCATATCTGGAATCCGCGTAGGCGAAGTAACCAGTTGTGTCAGACCATATGCCAAGGCAAAATCATGAACAGATCTCCCCGCATGATCGGTTAAACGTGAACCAAGCCATTCGGCGTGATGGGCGTTAAAGTCGCCGAGGATCACGATCTCTGCGGAGGGGATCTGCTGTAGCAACGAATCTGCAGCCATTTGGACGTGGTCGAAGAGTCGGTCTGTTTCGGCATTACCGCTATGGGACCTATAGAGGCACCCGTAGATGCGCGGATGGTCGTCGCTGTCTACGCGTAGCCAAAGGATGGACAGGTCCGAACCTTCAAGTCTGCCGAGGCGTCGAGAACAGATGTCCTCTCTGACGTAAACGCAAACTCCAGCCCGAGGCACAAAGGAGTGTTCCAGTTTGTACCCCGGGTAGGAGAGATACGAGACATCAGCCGGAGAGGCCACCTGCGTCTCGGTCAGAAAGAGCAGAGCCGGCCTCGCCGTCTCGAGATGGTAGTGGACGGCGGCATTTTTCACACGGCACGGCACATTTCTGTAGGTACTTAAGTATAGGACGAATATATTACTATACAAAATTTTTTTTGTAGAAACATATATAAGTTATTATAATTAGGCTAAATTTTTCATGTTTAAATCTGCTTATTATTCTTTTATTTTATTTTTAATTTTCCACTTCAGTCAAAGTGGAATATAAACTCGCGTGCCCAGCATCATATGAACGACTCTTATTCTAATTTAAATAAATATATTTGTAATTTAAATGCTATGTTGATAAGTTTTGTTAAACATACATTTAGTATGTTTTTTATATTTGACATAAATACCTTTTAAAATATTCTGATAAAAATATAATTAAAATGTAATTGTGATATAATATCATGTAATATTATATTAAATAAGCAAATATAATATACAAAATAAATGACAAAATTTAAATATTGTTCTCGATATAATTTACCTATTTAACAATACAATCTATTATTACCTACTGATCATTCTACCTATGTTTATTCTATGATAAAAAAACCAACCGCGCGAACACAGAGTAGCGCACATTTTTGTTTGAGACAGCTGTTCTAGTACGTAAGTACATATTACTTCAATGGGTACAACTTATATATATTTCAGTAATTTCCTTTTAATTTTCTTTATTTTGATAACCCTACCAATAGACTGAGTTAAAAAATTAAGGACTTACAATATGGCGCCAAAAATCCCTCATATTGATTAAAAAAACCTATCTAAGAACACACGGGTGTCTGAGACGAATCACACGAAAGAATCTTTTTGTAAATAAGCGCCACATTATCGATATTAAGTATAGTGCGCAGCACTACGTCAAGCCGCAATCTTTGTGTTAGATTCAGTTTAGGTATAGTGCCACCAACTTATCTGTTCAGTTTACAGAGTCGCTAGTGGAGTGCTTACTATTGCCATTTAAGAAATTCGCCGAGGAAATAGGTGACTACATATTCATTAGGTACACATAATATAAAATAAAACAAATTTCGTGTTAATATATTAAAATTAGTGTTATTATATATATTATTTATATTTTATAAAAATGTCATTTACAAAATGGCGGCCTTAGTTCCAATTTTGTCCACCTGAACAGATAAGTTGGTGGCACTATATATACGTTTTTTTCGTAGATATGTCATGTCCTTTCTTTCTTCTCTAGTCAAAGGTTACAATGCATTAAGATATCACATGAAGAAGCATTTGGTTCCATTATAGCTAATGGCATATACTTATTATTCCATTTTTCTTGTCTTAAACCCCGCCGTATTTTCATCCTCAAGAATTGTGATCGTATTCTTTTTATTTTTAGGTTTTGCCTCCGTATATGTTGCTAAAGATAAAGAGAACATAAGTGTTTTATTATTGTCTGTCAATAGACTTTCATTCCTCTGTTCCGAAAACAACAGAGGAATGAAAGTCTATTGAAAGAGGATTTAATCATTGTTGAAACGCTTCCGGCTGTTGTGATTCAATGGACGGTAAACACATTTTGGTGATCTGATGGATCACTGCTGCTGCACGACCGCTTTCATGGCATCTTTATTTTTAACCCTACGTTCCAGAGAATTTCTTCTGCTTCGTACAGTACAAATCTAGTTGTGTCACGCTCAGATCACTTTTTTTCGCACGAGATGCTTGGGGTAGGAAGTGATCCGAGTCTACACAGATCTGAATCGGACCAATCGGACGCCATTGCATACCGTCGTCCGAGTGCGAGCGATTAGTTGTGTCCGAGTAGGTATCCGAATATCCTAGTTCACTCGGCCCGAGCAGACTGATCACGTCAACGCGGCTTTTAAGTTTCGGGAAATATAGTTGAGTCAACTAGATGAGTCAATAAATTTCAGACGTGTTTTTGGTGTTCAATCATTTATTTTAAGGTTTTCTATACTTTCTGATTACATTTCTTTGTAATTTAAAACATTTGTCAACTGTATTATTCATACCTCAAAGTAATTATCTACATACATATTATGTATGTAGAGAGAGTTCTATGCATAGAGGTGTACATGCAATTCTTCATAAATTGAGTCAATATCACAAACTGATAAGAAGTATTAGCGCAGTTAATAAGTATATTTGTTTCATTTATTTTCAAACATGGCAAAAAGAGAAACACTATTAAAAGATGTTGCGTATAATTTATGTGTGAATTAATGGGTGACCTTGTGCCAGCATTGTCCACTTGTAAGTCTGCTGTATCATTGAGTTATACAAAACTAGAGGAGCAAACCACATTAAAGCGCGTTGGAAAAAGTGTTATCACTATCCAACTACGACAATGCGACGTAGCTTTGAAATTACTAAACATTTAATATAAACATATATCTGTCTCACTTACACAAGTTGCGAAGACAATACCGTCGCTAAGATTACATAAAGATAGACCCACAAACATGCAAAGGCCGGTTGGTGTGGCTTACTATATCAAAATTTACCCAAAATACGCAATAAAAGGAGTTCTTTTTTAAGCTGCAGTTAATTGTTTTTACTCTAAAAAAGTATATTTTCTTACCAGATGAATAGACGTAAGCATAACTGATAAAATAAAAGATATTTTATAAGTATTTTTCATTGTACTAATAAATCAAACAATGTAAAATAGGTAATAAAATATAATTAATATAAAATATAATTAACAGGTCACTTATGAATAAACTAAAATAAGAAAAATTATTTTGTATGAAAGTTAAAACGTAGTTTTTGTTATAATTTTCAAAATATTTAAAATCAGAGGTAGCATATTAACTTATTCTTTAAATTTAATCATAAAGGCGGAAAAGTGGTAACATTGAACCTAAATTGCAATACATATTCCATAATTTTATTTAATTTTTTGACGTTTTCACTTTTATATGAAAACATAAATCTTGTCTTGACATTTATCGAAATATTCCCATATTTCACTCATTGATCTTTTATGTACTAGTGTACTATGTACTAGAGACGACATTGCATTCAGCTACTCTGTTCCACTCAACTGCGGTGCATACACCGCACTTTAATTAGTCACTCGCTAGGCGCTTGTAGAGTTGTCACGTGTTGTGTTGATTTAAAAAAAATCTCTTGATAAAAATATGCCGTCGTGTGTTCTTAGATATTGCACAAATAATTCAAGAAATGTCAGTAAAAACCAAGGAATTACTGTTCATCGTTTAATAAGATACTTAATCAATAAAAAAGTATTATAGATTAATAATAAAACAAATTATTTCTAAGAAGCCATCTCGTGCCATGGAATATAGATTATGAAATTAATATGTTCAGATGCGACATTTCTGTGGGTACTTAAGTATAGGACGAATATTATTCTTACGAGCTTAGGGTTCGTGACAGTAAAAACTGCCGATTGAATTACCAAAATTAACACCGAATACCAATTAAAACTTAAGGGACACTAATAATTAATCACACTGATCACTTTACTTCGCTCCGAAGCTTCGCTTGAATCGCCAAATTCCATACTGCCCCGAGCGCGGCCGAAACATCCAGAATATTCCAGCAAATACGAGCGACAACCGACCAGGCGCAGAAAGTTAAAGCGTGGGGCTTTCTAGAAAGCTTAATTCTTCCATTTGTTACTAGATGGCGCTGTTGGGAGAGTTCCAGAAAGATATTGACATTCCTATTTCTGATACTTGATACCAGATGGCGCTAGTGCCGTTAACTGTAGCGTACAACATTATTATACACTTTTTTGTAGAACTAGATATTTTTTTGTTCAACCATATATAAGTTATTATAATTAGGCTTAGTTTTTCATGTTTAAATCTGCCTATTATTCTTTTATTTTATTTTTAGGTTTCCATATCAAAGTCAAAGTGGAATAAATTCGTCCATTTTTAACTCTCGCGTGCCCAGCATTTATGAACGACTCTTATTCTAATTTAAATAAATATATTTCTAATTTAAATGTTATGATAAGAAGTTTTGTTAAATATACATTTAGTATAATGATTTCTCAAATTTACGCGAACATTACACATTGAATAAAACTAAGTTTACGGATTTTATTTAACTATTTTAATTAACTACTTTTACTTATTTTTTGATTCCCCACGTTTTGATTGCTTAACACCACCCATGGTCACGGGGGACTGAGATGTTTGACGTCCCAATGTCATAGTTAGCCTGGCTACCTTCAGTTTTCTAATATTAATTGTTCGGTCCAATCTACGCAAAACGAGCTTACAGTATCTTGAAGTCTTGCAGTGGTATGCTTGGGTTTGGATTTAATTCTGTTAATTATAGGATCCCAAGCAGATGGCAGTACTCCATTCATCTTCTCTATATAAATTAGGATGTTTTTTTAATTTCAATAGCCTCGCTTATCATCCTTGGTAGGAATCGGTATTCTTTTGCGAGGATTTGTGGTTTATCAAATCTGATGTAGTGGTGGGGACGATTTTAAACATGTTAACAGACAGAATTGGCTATATCTTGAAGCGAGCCTCCATTAAAACATACTACAAGCGGCCGAAGAAGATTAGTCAATTTTTACCATCCATCAAGTATAACATCCCTCTACAAGATGCAGAAGTGTACAAGTTAGATATATACGTAAGTACATATTACTTCAATGTATTTCATTGCAGTTTTTTTGATGACATTGTGAAACTATTACACAATTACACTTGTCAAATCTAAAGAAGTCTAATTTTAAAACAAAAACCAATTTTACTTTGTATAAGTTTTATATCTAATAAACTTTATTTACAGTTAATAGTACTTTACAAAAACACACATTTACAAACGCTTTACACTTAAAATTTTATTTATTTACACTCAAAAAACGCTTGTTATATGGAAGTCTCTCTCTCTAGTCGGTCCCTCATGACTGAGGATCGTGATCACCATCACGGAGAGTAAGTTTATTATGTATGATCTCTCTCCACCGGGTCCTATCGCTGGCCATACGGAGAACGTCGTAGAAATTTCTGGCACCGACTTCTTTGATTTGGTCAGACCACCGGGTTGGAGATCTACCTCTGGGCCTTCTTCCCTCTATGTTTCCAACAACTATCAATTTCTCAATACTTTCGTCCCCGTGGCGAGAGATATGATCAAAATAGCTGAGGATGCGCTGAAGACATTTGGTTGAAAGACGCGTCTTGATCTAGAGTTGTGATAGGATCGACACATTTGTGATTTTCGCAGTCCACGGTATTCGCAGCATTCGCCTCCAGCACCACATTTCGAACGCATCAATTCTCTCCCTTTCTCTGACGCCACGTTTCGCCATGTTTCCACTCCATAGAGAAAAATTGCAAATATAGGAGTATATACTAGGCGTAATTTAGTATTATTTGTTATGCTTCCGTTCCTCCAGATGTTTGTTAGCCTGGTCATCGCATCCTTAGCTATTGGCTATTGCTATTCTACGTTTAATTTCGGGAACGCAAGGGCCCTCATTTGTGATCAGAGACCCTAGGTATTTTTTTTTATAGAAGAGGGGGCAAACGAGCATGCGGCTCACCTGATGTTAAGTGACTACCGCCGCCCATGATCAACCGCAACACCAGGAGAATTGCGGGTGCGTTGCCAGCCCTTTAGAAAGGAGTAAGCTCTTTTCTTGAAGGTCCCCAGGTCGTATCGGTCCGGAAAAATCACCGGTGGTAAACTATTCCACAGAGAGGTTGTACGTGGAAGAAAACTCCTTGTGAAACGTACAGTGGTGGACCGCCAAGCATCCAGATGGTGTGGATGGTATCGGGACGTTTGCCGTGTAGTGCGTTCACGAAATTTGGCGGCTGGAATTAATCCGAACAATTCCTCAGAGCACTCCCCGTGATAGATGCGATAAAATACGCAAAGAGATGCAATATCTCTTCGCAGCGCCAGTGAATCGAGCCGATCGGAAAGCACTCGGTCGTCGACGATTCGAGCCGCTCTGCGCTGGATGCGGTCAAGTGGAAGGAGCTGGTACTGGGGAGCCCCAGCCCAGAGATGGGAACAGTATTCCATGTGCGGCCGAACCTGCGCCTTGTAAAGTTGCAGGCGGTGTGCCGGCATGAAATACTGTCCCGCTCTGCTGAGCACGCCAAGCTTTTTAGAGGCCAATTTGGCCTTCCCTTCCAAGTGACCACGAAACTGCACGTCACTCGATATGTCGATGCCGAGGATTCCGATACTGGCTGAGGCAACAAGGGGAGTGCCTTGAAACTGAGGGGACTAGATTTAGTCGTCCCCAATCCGAGACTCTGTTCAGCAAAGACTCGACTTCAGACACAAGTTTGTCCCGGCACTCGGAGACGTTTTCCCGAGAAATATTGGCTCGGCCGGTGTAAAGAGCATCACCAGTGCTGTCATCTGCATAGCAACGAATGTTACGGGTATGCAACATATCATTGATATGCAGAAGAAACAGCGTTGGCGATACCACGCAGCCCTGTAGAACCCCAGCATTAATAGGCTTGCAATCGGAGCTTGCACCGTCTACAACGACCTTGATGCTCCGATCTGCAAGAAAGCTGGTGATCCAATCGCACAATTTCTCGGGAAGCCCATAGGAAGGGAGCTTCGAAAGAAGCGCTTTGTGCCAAACCCGATCGAAGGCCTTCGCAATGTCCAAACTAACTGCCAATGCCTCCCCCTTGAACTCTACTGCTTCCGCCCATCTGTGAGTAAGGTAGACCAGAAGATCACCAGCTGACCGACCACGGCGAAAACCGTATTGGCGGTCACTAATCAGCTGGTGATCCTCAAGGTACCTCATGAGCTGGCAGTTTACAACGGACTCCATTGTTTTGGAGAACAAGGAGATGATGGCGATTGGCTGGTAGTTGGACGGGTCTGAGCGGTCGCCTTTTTTATTGTTACACGTAGTTTAGTTAGTGTATACTGTATAATTTATAAGTGATCGAAGGACACAGTTGTTTGCTTTATAAGAAGCCTAACTATTTTTTAGATGTAAATAAAATAGAGATACAAAAATAAATGTAAATAGTTGATTTTTATAAATACAATCAATAAACTTTTAAATACACAGTTATTTGATTTATAGTTTAAAATAACGTTGACATAATAAAAATAATTTATTTTATTTCTTTTAAAAAAGTACATGCTTTAAAAATATTTTTAGGATTATAGAAAGTCGTAAGCCTGAAAGTATGTTCATTGGTTTTTTTACCACTTTTTTATTTTGGTTAAAATGCGACTTATTACGGAATAAGGTTCTTATATAGCACGCGATCTATCCAATGAACGACACGTAATGTTACGTGCTACGAGATATAACGTGCTGCAAAACTTAACGCGCTTGCCGGCATCCTACATGCTTTCTTATAAATAGCGCGCTATAACATAGCGTATTTAATAGCGCGCTAGAAATTTATGGTTTATAGTCTGTAGCGTGTTATTGATTTATAGTCGTTTTGAACAACTTTATATGGAAGCCTCTTACAAAACCGTGAACTATGCGACAACCTCGTATTCCCACACAACATTTCAACATTGTTTCACGAGGCAGTTTTGCTGACTTGATGGGAAACTCGGTCACCGTAGACTCACAATGAGGCACGCGGTGTCAACCGACACCACCTAACCAGAACAGATGCAGGGAGGCAATTCTGCTAACTTGATGGGAAATGTAGCTGCCGTGGATTCACAGTGATGCCTGCAGCGTCATCCGACAGCATTATATATACGAAACTCCACGATGCCACTTCACTTCATTTGATGCCACTAACATCGGGTGGGGTGTAGGTTTAATTAGTATTAGTTCTTTTTATTGTAATATCTTTTAAATTAAACTTAATAAAAGTAATTTTGGTTTTTTTTGGGTCCTCCGGCGGCGACTTCCATATTACGCTTAAGAGGATTGTGAAGCTGTATTTTTCATACAAAAAGCGACAACGTTTTCCCACCACTAAACATAGTCTAATTTTCGTAATTTTTGGAAATGTTGTAGATATAACGAAAAACTAGGTCCGTACGCTTTAATTTTAAACAAATATTACGTATTATATAAGTTATTAGCATCTAAATATCTGTATTTTTTACTTAAAAACTTCCTCGAGCGTTTTTATTTTTCTTAATTAAACTAAACTGATTTACTTAAAAAGAAATACGTACAGACCCAGACTAAGGTGTACTAAATCTAATGATTCCAAAATTATCTTATTTCGTAAAGATTAGGGGGGTAAAAATGTTATCGCCCGAAACAATATTTCAATAAAGAAATGTAGGCACTTGCTTCCAAGACTTGCAACTCTCTCTATCGCACGATACGGGTCGGGTGGCAGGGGCATACGCATACTGATGTAGTTGTGGTTTGTTGTTATTAGATGTCGGAGATTTTATCGATAAACATATATGTATAGATTTGACGGTTACGTGGCGCAGTAGCTCAGCAATGAGTTATAGCGCTGAGGGCCGCGGGTTCGAATCCCGCACGGCACAAGTATTTGTATGGCCTACAAGTAATTGTTCCGGGTGTGGATGTTTGTCCTTGTGCAATTTACGTATCTAAAAACTGCCTCCACGATACAGGAGAAAGTCCTAGTGTGGTGGTAACGTAAAAAAATAATAATTAAAAAAGATATTATTATAGCCTAGGAAGAAGAAAGTAATACCGAAAACCTACACAAATAATACTTATGAAAAATATGTAATATCTGTGAATAACTTCATTAGGTATTTAGTCTTTTTATTTAAGATTGTTTATTGAATAAGGACTGTAACTTAAAAAGATTTCGAGATTACACTTAATTAGGTAAGTGAATAAATAAAAAAGTAACAACTTGTGGAAATTATTTTTTTATTACTACATATTTATAATGATTTTTGATCGCATCGCGCATCGCTAGCGTACGGACGTGTGTGCATTTTTCATGCGCTTCGCTAATATAAAATGTCAAATCTGTGTGGTTGCCGTTTAGTGGTAAACAAGCTATTTTGTTTTATTCAGTGTAAAATCGACGTGATTGATGAAGTCAGTTTACTACAAATATGTGAATCTAATTTTACGGAGGAAGAAATTGATCGTGCAAAGGCGCTTCTGTTAGATTCTTCAATAACTCGACGAGTGACACGTAAAGGGGAGGTGAAAAACAAAAGGCTTCTTCAGGATATCATAAAAATTCTTAAAGAAACGGAGCCTTCTAGCCTTCCAGTGTTTGTGGCGAAGAACCTCAATAGGCTCCCACCCGTAACATTTGATCACGTTGATGTAGCCAGTCTTTTAAAGGACATAGTTCTGTTAAAACAAGAATTATTGAACATTAAAAACGTATTGGCTACGCAATCAGATTTGGAGAACCTACGTAAAGATTTCGAACAACAACATACTCGTGATAATAAATTAGAAAAAGAAGGTAGTAAAGATAAAAATAGTAGCT
This sequence comes from Parnassius smintheus behrii, assembly GCA_036936625.1. Lineage (NCBI taxonomy): Eukaryota > Metazoa > Arthropoda > Insecta > Lepidoptera > Papilionidae > Parnassius > Parnassius smintheus. The sequence continues at coordinate 12,948,579 of JAUPFT010000017.1, forward strand.
TTGTTTCTATTGAAACTCAAATAAGAAACGACCGATCACCAGTGTTACTACGCACTTTTGGAGGGTAGAGAGGGAGGAGCGCTGAGAATGCATCACAATCGCATCCGCGCTCGACCTCGGCTTTTGTAGCAAAGAGAAGTGTGTGGAGAGAGGACGTACGTATGCGCATTGAACGTCCGTCTGCAACTACAAGTACGAGTACGGTAACAGTGTTAGGCGAGACTGACGATACGATAACTAACGACATAAATACGTCTGCACCATTACGCAGCCAAAAAGAGGTTAATCTGACAACAAATAAGGACGAAGGGTTTGTGCCCGTGTCTTATAAAAAGAAAAATAGGAATAGGCAGTGTAGGGCGTAGGGCGGCCGTGCAAGCACCAGGAGATTCGCTTATCCGAGCTGCTCCGAGATCTCTTTACTTATATGTATCACGTTTAGACGTTTCAACAACTGCTGATAAGCTTGAGGAGTATATTAAGTGTAAAGGTGAAGAAGCGATAAGTGTTGTACGTACCTTTTAAAGTGACTAACTTTGCTTCTTTTAAGGTAAGGATTAATTTTGACAGAAAACATATTTTTATGAATGAGGACTTCTGGCCTGTAGGCATAGTGTTTAGACATTTCTGACAATTCTGACCTCTCGTTAGAGAGTAGTATGTTCCTTGATTCTGACAATTCCGTAAGACATGAAGTTCGTTAGTTTTAATTGTCAGTCAATTAAGACAAGTGTTGATCACGTTAGAGAACTGTGTAAAGAGTTTGATGTGGTGGTTCTTCAAGAGACCTGGCTGCTTCCCCATGAGCTATCTTTTTCGTCAACAATTCATACCGAGTTCTCTTCACATGGTACCTCTGCGGTCGATTCTTCATCTGGAATATTAAAAGGGAGACCATATGGAGGTGTGGCCCTCTTGTGGAGAACTGCGTTATTTAATAATGTTGACTTAGTAAATTGTAACGATTCGCGAATTTGTGCTATAAAATCGTATATTAATGGGAATTGTCATATGTATTTTTCTGTTTATATGCCTCAAAACAATCTTGAAAATTTACCTGAATTTACAAATATTTTATGTATAATCAAAAGTTTATTAGAAAATCATTTCGTAAATGTGGCTATTGCCTTAGGAGACTACAATGCGAATATTAACACGTTATTTAGCAACGAATTAATAAAATTTTGTTTAGAAAATGATTTGATTTGCGCAGACCTTAATTTTTTTTAATGATTTTGAAAATATTTTTACATACGATAGTTATGCTCATGGCACACAGAGCTGGCTTGATCATTGCATCGTAACTCGGGTCGCGTGGTCGGCGTTATCAAGAGTATATGTAATAAATGATGTATTTTGGTCGCACCACTGGCCTCTCGCATTCGAATTTAATTTTAACATAATTGCTGTTGAGAGAATTGTGGTTAATCACGTTAAATCTAGGAACCTTATTTCTTGGGGTAAGAGAAGTGGGGATGAGATTAAAGCGTATAAGTGGTGGTGTAGTTATCTCTTATCAGAATTTAATTGGGACTATCTGCGCTTAATTTTTTCTTGCGATGGCTGTACTTGCGACTCACACAAAGGTTTTCTCGTTGGAATTTATAAGAAATTTATCGAAAGTCACGTAAGTCAGGTAGGGTATGGAGTGACATCGCGTAAACATAAAGGCACGCCGGGCTGGAATGATGTAGTAAAATCAGCGTATGTGGATGCTAAAGTAAATTTATCAAGGTGGATCGGGGCGGGGGCTCCCAGCTCTGGTTCTCTCTATGATATGATGAAGCAAAGTAGGTCTATATTTAAAGGTCGCTTAAAGTGGTGCCAGAAAAATTAAAATAAAATTTTATTGGAGCGGATAAGTAACGCATGTATAGACAAAAACTTTTCTAAATTTTGGCAACATACATCAAAACTATGCAACATTGGGTTGGAGTTCCGGTCTGCGTGGATGGTGTTAGCGATAAAAAACAGATAGCTAATAATTTTAAACAGAACTTTTTGTTGAATGACTGCTATTCTAGTGGTGGCCCTTCTGCGATAGATACACTTGATATGCCTGTTTTATCATATACTCATATTGATGAGAGTATGGTGTATAATGCCCTTAAAAAGATGCACCTTGGTAAAGCGTGTGGTCATGACCACATTTCTGTAGAACATTTACGTTGCGGTGGACCCAGGGTTGTGGTGTTTCTCTTGGTTTTTATTAACGCGTGTTTAAAACACTCATTTTTGCCTCCTGACCTAATAAAATGCGTGGTTAGCTCTATTGTCAAAAGTAAAACCGTTAGCGATACGATCAGTTCCAATTACAGGCCTATCTCAATCGCTACAACCTGTGCGAAACTATTTGAGTCTATTATTCTGGATATTTTATCGAAATTTATTTTTATAAGTGACGCTCAGTTTGGTTTTAAAAAAGGTAGCTCTACTGAGTTGGCAATGTTTTCCTTAAAACAAATAGTAACGTATTGCGTGTCACGAAGAACAAAAGTATACGCTTGTTTTTTGGACTTGAGTCGCGCCTTCGATAGGGTAAACTATAGCATCCTGTGGGATAAGTTAAAACTGGGGGGTGCTCCTTCCGACATAATTAGAATCCTTATTAATTGGTATAATACGCAGGTTAATGTAGTGAACTCGGATGGCTCGCTTTCGGACGAGTTTGTACTGACTAAGGGGGTTAGGCAGGGTGGGCTGACTTCTCCTCTGCTGTTTAACCTTTACGTTAACGCTCTAATTGAGGAGCTCAATAAACGGGTATCGGCTGTCATGTAGGTGGGAAATGTGTAAACAACCTTAGTTACGCAGACGATATGGTTTTATTGAGCCCCTCAATCGGAGCCTTAAGGGAGTTAATTTCTATTTGTGAGAGATACGCAGCAAGCCACGATTTAGTTTATAATGCAGACAAGTCCGTGGCAATGGTCTTTGGAGCGCATAGTAAAGATGTTTGTTTACCATTATACCTGAACGGCAAAAATTTGAAGTTTGTGACGAGCTTTCGATATTTAGGACATATCGTATCGAGTGACCGAGGGATGATCAGGACATGGACAGAGAAAGGCGGTCCCTTGCTGTACGTGCAAATATGATTGGCAGGAAATTTAATAGATGCGAGCGAGATGCTAAAATATTACTATTTAAAACCTATTGCCAATCGCTTTACACACCGCATCTCTGGACTTTATTTAAAAAGGAAAACTATCGAATTTTTAAGGTTCAATATAACGATTCGTTCCGAATATTATTTCGTTTTCCGAGGTACTGTAGTGCATCTACAATGTTCGCTGAGGCTCGCGTACCGACGCTCGATGCTTTGATAAGACATCGTGTGGCCAGATTTAGAAGTAATCTTCTCAAATCTGGAAACACGATTATACTAATTTTAACACAAAATTGTAGTGAAATATTTAAATATTGGTCTAGTTTGTTAAGATGTAAGTTTTAATTTGTTTGATGGAATTTATTTAATTTATATTTATTTTTGTATTTCAGTTTATTTCAATTTTTTTATGTTTGTTGATTATAAGTAATTATGTTTCTTTTTTACGGGCCTTTGTTGTCTGTCAATAAATTATTATTATTATTATTATTATTGTGGGGTATCAATATAGTTTTCTCATCTGGTTGGGTTCTAATAATACATAATTATAAATGAAGATGAGAAGATAAATATACATAAATATCAATAACATAAAATAAATATAAAAATACATAAATAAATAAAAGCCCAACCAGATGGAGGCCCTCAGCAGGGGAGACCGAACGGCCGAGGGTTAGGGGGAAAGGGAAAGAAACCGGCGGACGGTTGCGTTTCACCACTTTGCCAATGACCGCGTCAATGAGGAGTGGTTCCTTGGTTCCACGACCACCGCCCTGACATCCATTTTGAGCGCGCGACATCACCTGATTTGAGTCCAGGTGACGAGTGATTCTCGCGCTCAAAATGGATGTTAGTGTCTTGTATATGGTCGGTAGACACGTGATGGGGCGATATTTGCTCGGGTCTGTACAAAACTGTCTGTGGGTACCCTGGTCTTTAGGAACCAAATGAGTGATCCCAGTAGTGAAGAGGCTTGGGAGCGACTTCTGGTTGAGAGCCTCTTGAAACTGTCGGGCAAGCAGTGACACACCATGAACCCCTTCAGCCAGTAGTGATGCAGCCCGTCAAGCCCCGGACTTTTCCAGTTCGGAGCCCTACGGACCGCCTCAGCTACGTCATCCGGCGTTATGATGACGGGGTCCATGGGCGTAATACCCGCACACTGACTCGCCACAACTTCCGTCCAAGGGCCCTCGCTGTGGTTTACGGGCTCTGACCACAGGCCGCGCCAGAATGTAACAGTGTCGGCCTGATTCGGTGCTGGTCCCGTTCCACTTACCATTGGTCGCTCCAATGATTCATAGAGCCTCTTCTGATCACTCTGGAAGAGACGGTTCTGGTTGAACCGTGTCGACCTCTCGGTATATCGCCGAATCCGCTTTCCCCAAGCATCGATTCTCTGCTTCAGATCATCTATGCGCTCCGTCAGTTTTTGCGTTATATCCGGCTGGGACAAACTGACATTTGTCCCAGCAAACGCCATCCTGACGGTGCGCACAATTCTTGGCCTGTTATTGCCTGATCTGAAGCATATCAGTCTGCCGATGAGAGAGCCTTTGCGATACGTTCCTCAATTCTTCTTCTCCATGCTGGGATAGCGCTACTATGGCCAGTAGCGCGTCCAGCCGTGGAAATCTTGGCGCCTATGATACGGCAGACTGCCAGCGCAGCGCCAAAAAGAATTGAGTCCGTCTCGCAAAGGTCCCGGCTGGCTTCCAAATAGGTCACCAGCATTGGGTTCAGAGCCCTCACGACAGCCCGATTCCGCTTGCTTAGGGCTATGCGGGGAAGTCGCGGTCGATTTTCGAGAGGCGTACTGCGCGTTTCCACAATCGCCTCTTCCAATGTACTCCTCATATGCTCTAATTCCAGTTCCTGGGCGACTGTTCCATCATCGTTTGAATCAACCATAACTGGGGTATTCACGGCGGCATCAACGTTTGTGGGTTGCTCTAACATTTGTCGCGCCGCATCCTCAGCCGTAGCATTTTCATCCGACGAGGGAACAGCCTCACGTCGTATTATTATTATTATTATTTTTTTTATTCTATATAGTTTTCTCATCTGGTTGGGATGTATAAATATATAATTATAAACGAAAATGAAAAGATAAATATACATAAATATCAACAAAATAAAATAAATACAAAAATACATAAATAAATAATAGCCCAACCAGATGGAAACCCTCGGCAGGGGAGACCAAACGGCCAAGGGTTAGGGGGAAAGGGAAAGAAACCGGCGGACGATGCGGGCAGTATCAAGGAGCACCGCCTTCTGCATTTGAGCCCGGAGTGGTCCGTCACGGAGTCCCAGTCGCCGAATGGGTTAATCCCAGTTAGCCAGAGAGGCTAACTGGGATTAACCCATTCGCAGAGACGACTACAGGAATAATTTCGGCCGGCTGACCACCCCACATGTCGGTCACCTCGTGAGCCAGGTCCAGATATTTTGATTGCTTATCTGTTTCGGCTCTCACGAGGTTCTCGTCATACGGGATGGTAATATCGACCAAAAATATTCTTGACTGTGCCCGGTCCATCAGCACAATATCAGGCTTATTCGCAAGAATAGTCCTGTCTGTGATGATGGCCCGGTCCCAGTAGAGCCTGGCGCGGTCATTTTCGAGCACGGCTTCCGGCAAGTACTTGTAATACGGCAATTTCCGGTCCACGAGACCGTATTTCAGAGCGAGCTCCTGGTGTAGAATTCTAGCTACTAGGTTGTGCCTGTGCAAGTACTCAGAGTTAGAAAGCGCCGAACAACCGGAGATGACATGCCTAAGTGACTCCCCGGGATGGCGACAAGCTCGACAGACGTCGACGGTGCCATCTTTTAGGATGTATCTCCGATAGTTGTTGGTCTTAATAACCTGATCCTGTATTGCACAGACAAAACCCTCGGTTTCCCCGAAGAGGTCACCGAAACGTAGCCAGTTGAGGGAGGCGACTGTATCTACGAAGGGCTCATGTAGAGCCTTGTAGTACCTCCCGTGGAGCTCCTTCTCCTTCCATACGGTCTCCCTGGTCGGAAATGCTAAGCACTGCTGGGTCCTGCCATTGCTCGTTGGCTAAGGATAGAGGGGTAAGCCCTTTATCACTAGAAATGACGTCATTATAGAATGGATCATCCGATCTCGCCAAGAAGTATTGACGGAGACTGCACACTTCGCGATTATGCATAGTGAGCGCGCTCAGAAAGCCACGCCCACCATGCTTTCGCGGCAAGTACAGCCTCATTACCGACGATCTCGGATGATGCATCCTATGGGACGTCATAGTAGTGCGGACTTTTCTATCCAGGGCATTAAGCTCAGTCTGAGTCCACCTGAGTATGCCAAAGGTATACATGAGGACAGGCATAACCCAGCAGTTATATGCGTGTGACTTATTCACACCGGACAAAAGGCTGTTAAGCACTTTGGTCAAGCGTGCATAAAACACGTCGCAAACTGACTGTTTCATACCAGCCTCATCGATTACCGATGTTCTGTGACATACCCAGGTATCGGTATGTTTCAGCCTTGGAAAGGGTTCTTAAGTTGACGGGCATAGATAAGTCTATGCCCTCAGAGTTAGCAACCCTTCCCCTTTCAACATGGAGGACCGCACACTTATCCGTCCCCAGCTCCATTCTAATAGAATTGCTAAATTCACACGTGATGTTTAGCAATTCCATAAGATGGGAGCGACTGGAGGCGAATAATTTGAGGTCATCCATATAGAAAAGGTGGGTCACTTTTGTACCTCCTTTCCGAAGCTGAAATCCCCTCCCGGAGCCCTCCAGTAAAGTACTGAGAGGGTTCAAAGAGAGGCAGAACCAGATTGGACTCAGACAGTCGCCCTGGAATATACCCCTTCTTATCCTTATGCGGCTTTCCGCAGCCGTCATCCGCTCGCCTAGATGACAGAGGATCGTACTCCACTGCCCCACTGCTCGAGGAGGTCTCGAACTGTACAGTCAATCTTGTACAGCTCGAGGACCCTCTTTAGCCATGTATGGGGCACCGAGTCAAATGCCTTTCTGTAATCTATCCAGGCGGCGGAGAAGTTCCGACGGTTGCGTTTCACCACTTTGCCAATGACCGCGTCAATGAGGAGTGGTTCCTTGGTTCCACGACCGCCGCCCCGACATCCATTTTGAGCGCGCGACATCACCTGATTTAAGTCCAGGTGACGAGCGATTCTCGCGCTCAAAATAGATGTTAGTGTCTTGTATATAGTCGGTAGACACGTGATGTACAAATACCGCCCTATTTGCTCGGGTCTGTGGCACCCTGATCTTTAGGAACCAAATGAGTGATCCCAGTAGTGAAGAGGCTTGGGAGCGACTTCTGGTTGAGAGCCTCTTAAAACTGTCGGGCGAGCACAGCGTGACACACCATGAACCCCTTCAGCCAGTAGTGATGCAGCCCGTCAAGCCCCGGACTTTTCCAGTTCGGGGCCCTACGGACCGCCTCAGCTACGTCATCCGGCGTTATGATGACGGGGTCCATGGGCGTAATACCCGCACACTGACTCGCCACAACTTCCGTCCAAGGGCCCTCGTTGTGGTTTACGGGCTCTGACCGCAGGCTGCGCCAGAATGCGACAGTGTCGGCCTGATTTGGTGCAGGGCCCGTTCCACTTACTATTGGTCACTCCAATGATTTATAGAACCTCTTCTGATCACTCTGGAAGAGACGATTCTGGTTGAACCGTGTCGACCTCTCGGTATATCGCCGGATCCGCTTTCCCCAAGCAGCTATTCTTTTCTTCAGGTCGTCTATGCGCTCCGTCAGTTTTTGCATTATATCCGGCTGGGACAAACTAACATTTGTCCCAGCAAACGCCATCCTGTCGGTGCGCACAATCCTTGGTCTGGTATTGCCTGACCTGAAGCATATCAGTCTGCCGATGAGGGCCCTAGCCTTTGCGATACGTTCTTCAATTCTTATTCTCCAGGCTGGGATAGCACTACTTTGTCCAGTAGCGCGTCCAGCCGTGGAAAGTTTGGCGCCTATAATACGGCAGACTGCCAGTGGGGCGCCAAAAAGAATTGAGTCCGTCTCGCAAAGGTCCCGGCTGGCTTCCAAATAGGTAACCAGCATTGGGTTTAGAGCCCTCACGACAGCCCGATTCCGCTTGCTTAGGGCTAAGCGGGGAAGTCGCGGTCGATTTTCGAGAGGCGTACTGCGCGTTTCCACAATCGCCTCTTCCAATGTACTCCTCATTTGCTCTAGTTCCAGTTCCTGGGCGACTGCTCCATCATCGTTTGAATCAACCACAACTGGCGTATTCACGGCGGCATCCACATTTGCCGTTTGCTCAGCAAGTTGTGGCACCGCATCCTCAGCCGCAGCATTTTCACCCGATGAAGGAACAGCCTCACGTCGTAGCCGTTCGAGTTCGGTGACATCAAATGTATTTGAGCGCAAGATATACCGAACTCGGTCTGCCAGGTTTTGCTCGGTGACGGTTACAGATGGCTCCAGCTCAGCAAAAAGTCGATGCATCCTTACCCGATACGCAAAACCTCCAGTTTCTCCCCCCCTTCGCCCTAAAATACGCCCGCAATGAGTTGCTGTTCATCTGGGTTGTCCAACGCATGCGGCGTACTCCACCAGTGGCGGGTGCCGATTGCTGAGCCCGCGAAGACCCTGCCGACACCAAGCCAGCTGGTGGGGATGATGGATTCGAGGAGCTGCTGGGTGGTCGTGCAGCACCTCGCGCTCGGCTGGCGGTTCGCATGCTGTCGCGTCCAGCGCCAGCTCCAGACGCGCCCTGGCGACCTCCAGGCAGCGGCCCTTTGCGCGTTCCATTTACTTCCATCATCTATTTTAGGGCGTCATTTAGCGGGAGACGCCCAGACCCGGCGCCGTTTCATGGCTAGGCCATGTGCACAAGCGGGCCTTGGCACCTTCAATTTTTGCCGAGGCACGGCACTAACACCTCTTGGCAAGGTGCTGACTGGTTGCGCTGACGTAGCGGTTTTGTCACATAACCGTTACATCAGCGGGCGATGGGGTCGTCACTTCCCTACGCCTATTTATTATTATTATTATTATTATTATTATATAGTCAAATTTCGGGAACGTCGAAAGGAGTTTTTAAAAGCTAAACTACAACTAAATTAATACGTCTCACCGATTTGGAGGTGGCTTTAATAATGATCGAATCTTCAAGAGTCTGTTCGTACGCAGACGTTCGACTCATCAACTAAGTACTAGGAATCTTATATAAAATGCTGATGTGTTAGTTTTGTTGCTTAGCCTAAATAATACAATATAATATATATAATATACTAGTCTAAAACAGAGGGACGGGGTGCATCCATAACTCCTCCCTCCCTAAGAGCAAAATTATCGGAAATATCATTTTTAATGTTTTTACGATAATTTTGGAAGTGAGGCATACATTTTTTTCTTAATAAGTATATTAAAAACAATAGGAGACTTAAGGCTAGAAAATTTAAAATTACATATGTTAGAACACTGAAGTTAGAGTCCTTTTCTCCTTTGAAGACACTTGAATCTGTGTAATAGATTTCACTGTGTTTTAAAGCATTTGACATATATTTCACTTCGTCCAAGTTGACACCATTCATGTTAATTACGCGTGTACTTGTTACATTGGTAGTTGAGCGTAATTGAGGTAAGTTGATGACTGGAACTGGTAGTGCTGCCTCGTATTCTGTGTAAACACGGTGGTGATGAATGTAAGTACCATGTATCTCCAGGTCACAGGGCTCATCACTGGTTAGTATATAAGTTCCAAAAATGGGTTGCTTGCTGATCTCGTTATCGCAGTGTTTGGTAAGTGTCGTTCTTAGCTTTGTAAAAACAATCCAATTTTCTGCCTTAATTTGCTGTACTTTGACGTCTTCAATTATAATAGCGTGTTGTGTGCAACAAGTAAGGTTATTCTCAAATTTCATCAACTGTTCTATGCAGGTAAGTCCAGGGTAGAGGGCTCTATTTTCTTCGGTACACAGGAAATCATCACCAGCGGCAAGCGGGCGACAGGGTTTCGTAACTGGTAAGTATTTCGTCCCTTTCGCCAGGAGGTAAGGATATTTTGGGAATATGGTAATTGTTTCGTTAACGGATTCGCGGAAAATAGGTACGGAATAAACCTTAAAGTAATTGTAGGTATTATTATCAGTTAACGGAATCTCCATTATAAATGCTATCTGGTTTTTCTTAAGGTAAGATTTTACTCTTATGGTTTGTTCTAATTTTACCAAATTAGTTTCGGTTGGTGGGTACACTAAATTTTCGGTAGTGGATATTAGTTTTAAATGATCTAAGAGTTCTGTAGAATTTATAATAGATTGATGAAGTATAGATACTCTACTAAAAGCTAGGGCAGTCTCTATTTCATTTAATTTATCAAATATGGTTCGAAAATTGCTTATGAATAAATTAAATAATCCAAAAATATATGTAGAGAAAACCCAGTTATTTTCTCTAGTCGTTAGATGATTTAGCATTGTCTCTACACTTTTTAGGCGTGCATCTAGCATAACGGAATTATTATTTAAGGTCTCAGTGGCATTAATAAAGCTGTCCAACATTTTAGAGACTAAGGTGAGTTTCCTAGACACGATAATTTGGTTGTGACTTAATTCCGAGGTAAGTTTATCATACTTTAGAGCATCTTCATGATCGAGGTTTCCCGTAATAATTTTTAGAACTGACCCTAATGGATTTAGGATCCCTCTCTTAAAACGTTGCGGCATAAGTTGTTGAAATTTTTGAACGGTTAAGTCGCGTATGTGATCTGCATGGGTTTTAACGCTTATAAATTCGCGAGGGTATGGTTCTTTTACTTCAATTAGTTTACTGAGTTTACGATATTGAGCAATAATTAGATTTATGTCATCATAAATATTTTCTAAATTTAAAATCTTTATTATAGTCCAATGATCTGTTTGTGCATATGCTTGTCCTTGTTTTACCGGAAGTATCCCTGGGTTCTCCTCAAGTGACTGCAGATGATGGGCCAGGATCGGCATCGCAATCATCAGTATGCACCACCTGTGGAGGGCGTTTGATATTTTTAATCGGGGCTTTAGCCTTTCTTTCACCTACTTTTATTGGCACTATATTTCTTTCGGCTTTGCCTACTACTTTAGCCTCAACATATCGCGGTCTATCTTTGCTTTTTCTTTTGTTGGTATCTTTAGCAAATACAGTCTTACCACACGGAAATACTATCTCATTTTCACCGCCTCGTTTTTCCCTAATTTTTTCTTTAATCGCTACCATATTTTCTGCTAAATGTTTGTATAAAAATTTCGTTCGCTTTGCATGGTCTCTTACTAAGTGTTGGAAATACTGCTTATCAATTTCCGTATTAAATGGGCTACCCGTGTCCGTATGTCCGAAAACTACCTCGAAAGGTGTAAGCTCTGTTACCGAATGAATGGTATTATTATAAGCTAGTATGGAATACGTCATAACTGATGCCGCATCAGTAGGTTTTCTTTCGTATTTTGCCAATCTATAAAATTCTATAATCGTCGAGTGAAAGCGTTCTATAAGCCCCATCGAGTTTGGGCTATTTGGGGTTCCGATGTGTTGTTCAATTTTATATAAGCTTAAGAATTCCTTAATTAATTCATTGTTAAATTCAGAGCCTGGGTCTGAACTTATCTTTTTGGGTATTCCGTAAAAAGAAAAGTACTTCATCAAAGCTCGGACTACTTCGGGGGTAGACCTATTTGAAATTTCTATCGCTTGGCCTAATTTGCTAAACGCATCTATAAGGGTGAGGTAATGCTTTCCTTCGATGTTAAACAGGTCTATAAATATTTCTTGAAACGGAGCATCTTGTGTTTGGGTTAATTGAAGTATAGGTTTGATTGGCTTCCTGTCGTATTTCATTTTTTTACACGCAGTACAACTATTTATTATTGCCGAAACGGTTTCTTGTAAATTATCCCAGTAGTAATTTCTGCGGATTCTGACTAGCGTCTCTTTAATGCCCCGGTGGCATGTCTTTCCTTCGTGATATTTAACTACAATCGCTCTTTGTTCTTTTTCATCTTCAACAAAAACTACTCGTTCCGTACATTCGAAAAATTGAACCATGTCCTTTTTGAACAGGTGTATAATAATATTACTAAATTGTTTTCGATGTTCTTCCCGTTCAAAATATATAAAATATTTAATTTTACGCCTAATATATTTCTTTAGAAATTCTTTTATTAACTCGGAATTATCTATTGGTAAAAATACTTCTAGTACCTTTTGTTTCTTTCTAGAAATATCTTTAACCTGACATTCATTTTTGAACCATGAAAATACTAATATTTGATTTGGCTTCGCATCGATAGCCTCATGTAATATTGGTATACCGTTCGACTCTAATTCTACGGCTGAATGCACAGTTTGGGATTTACTAGATTCTGTAGGCGATCGGATTGGGTATTCGGAAACCTTTTCTGAACTACTAATCGATATTATGTCGGAAAGTGACATAGGGCTCACGGGAACAGTACTTGAGTCTGATATTATTACAGTGGACGTCGAGTCATTATGTCTTTTATTTTCAGCATTTAGTTTTTCAATTTCCTTAACAACGTCTTTTAAATGGTTCCTAAGCTTACACTCTTTGCTGTCGAAGTTAACGTCCATAGAATGGCCTTCGTCGTCTGAATTTAGTGCATTAATTTTAATTCTGGATAGGGCGTCGGCATTTGTATTCTGTTTCCATTTTTATAAATAATCTCAAAGTCGTACTCCTGTAATCGTAGTCGCCATCTGGTGAGTTTACTGTTTGGTTCCTTTAATGAGTAAAGCCAAACTAAGGGTCGATGGTCAGTGTAAATTACAAATTTCCGTCCGTAAAGGTATGGCCGGAAATGTTTTACAGCCCAAATAATGGCTAAAAGTTCGCGTTCGATGGTGCTGTATCTACTTTCCGTGTCACTAAGCGTCCTACTCGCGTATGCAACAGGTCTGTCACTACCAATAGGGCCCTGTGATAGAACTGCTCCTAAAGCTATATTTGAGGCGTCAGTTGTGAGGATGAACGTCTTTTCGAAATCCGGGTACTGTAGTAATGGTTCACTCGTAAGTATTTCTTTACATTTTTCAAACGCACTTATATATTTTTCGTCGATGATTATTTTATTTCGCTTTTTGAGACATGCAGTTAGGGGTTGTGTGATCTTAGCAAAGTCCTTTATGAAGCGTCGATAATACCCTACCAGCCCTAAGAAACTTTTAATTTCAGTCGTTGTCTTAGGTATAGGAAAATTTAGCACTGCTTTAATTTTGTCGGTATTTGGTCGTAGCCCCTCTTTCGTAATGGTATGTCCTAAATATAAAACCTCCTTCCTTAAAAATTCAGACTTGTCTAATTGAATCTTTAGATTAGTCGTCCTAAGTCTGTCGAATATTGTCCGTAACCTTTGTATATGTTCTTCCAGACTGGTTGAAAATACAATTATATCGTCCAAATATACCATGCAGTGTATCCCCTGTAATCCCCTTAGCACACTGTCCATGGTCCGCTGGAAACTTGCAGGAGCTGTCTTCAAACCAAATGGCATCCTGAGGAATTTATAGTGGCCGTTTTGAGTGCTAAAGGCTGTCTTTTGCCTGTCTTGCTCTTCTATTTCAATTTGATGGTAACCACTTGCCAAGTCAATTGTACTGAAGTAGGAACTCTTCCCTAACTTGTCAAACAAATCTGTTATGTTTGGTAGTGGGTATTTGTCGTCGATGGTTATGTCATTCAAACGTCGATAGTCTATAACCATGCGAAATTTAGTTTCACCAGATGCATCTAACTTTTTGGGTACCAGGTGTACAGGAGCATTCCATGGCGAATGTGACTCCTGAATAACATTGTCTTTTAATAATTTGTCTACTTGCCTATTTATCTCTTCTACTTGTATTGGTGCCTGTCGGTAAGGTCTGACGTAAATTGGGTCTTCATTTTTTGTACGTATTTTATGTTTAATTTTATTAGCGAAGGTTAGTGGTAGTTTGTCGCGGTAAAATATGTCTTTAAATTCTTGGCATAGTCTAAAGATTTTGTCGCGTTCCTCATCGTTAGTGTGATCAAGTCTTAGCTTAAATAGATTTTCTTCGAGCATCTTATCGATCTCTATGTCGTCATAGGTACTCGTAAAGTTTATGTCACATTGAGTAGTCTCGTACTTAGTAACGGTAAAAGGTCGTGTTACTGTCAATATCATCTCATTGTCAAGAACATTCTGTATGACTGTTGTTGCATAACCGTTAACGCAGTTTACCAATGCACTGGGCATTCTTACACCGCTGACAAACTCCTTATAATCAATGATTGCCTCTCCAGAACACTGGTCCGTTGGCAATTTTACGCGCTGTTCTGATCGTGGTGGTAGTGTTATAACGTAATTTAAATTATTATTGACTATTGGTATGCAAGTTGTTTTGGTTTTAAGTACAAGGTCCTTAAGGTCTATTATTGTATCTAATTGTTTCAATAGGTCATTACCTATGAGGCCGTCGTAACGAGAGTCGACATCATATAGGTAAAATTTGTGGCAATCTGAACTTTTAAAGGTGGGTGGTAGAGGGATTTGTATCACTTCATCGTGTCTACTAGAGGCGTGGGTGCTGACTACTTCGAATGGTTCATGTGTTATATATTGATAAAAGTGTTGGTATGCCTTACGGGGGCTGATAAAGGATCTAGTACTACCTGTATCTACCATTAATTTTGCATCTATTTCAGGAATATAAATATAAGGTAATTTGAGATTCGGATCACAATTTAATTCTATAACTTCTTGTCTCCTACCGAGGCTTTCATGTGAAAATTTTCGATAGTTTGAGTTTGAGTTTCGTCTGTAAGTTCGTTATAAGTTATTTCGTCAATGATTTCCTCAGCGGATGGTGTCAGTTCATTGTCATACTGTTCTACATACTCGTCTGTGTCATAGTACTCGTCATAATACTGTCCGTCGTTTTCTCTTAAAGTTAACTCGTTTAATCTAAAGCCGGGCTGTGGCCTTGGAGGGGCTGTCCTCATCGAAACGTCAGTCTCCTGAAAATTGGGTTTCTGAACTTGTGGCTTATTGCCGAATTGCGTAGTTGGCATATGGCCAAATTGCTGTTGAGGTCTTTGACCAAACTGTTGTGGTTGAAAGCCCAATTGTGGACGGTAACCGAACTGTTGTGGCTGAGAGCCGAATTGTGGACGATAGCCGAAATGTTGTGGCTGAGATCCGAATTGTGGGCGATAGCCGAACTGTTGTGGTTGTTGGCCAAGTTGTGGCCGATAACCGAATTGAGGTGGACGGTAACTCATCTGCTGCATTAGTTGAGGCCGAAAGCCAGATTGAGGCATCCTGAATTGGCTTTGATTTTGAATGCCGAAATTAAATTTTGGTGTACTATTGCTTGGTAATATTGGTTTGTATCCGTAAGGTTGCATTACTGTGTGAGGCATACCACCGAATTTAAATCCTTGCGTTGGGACTGATGTTTGAGGCTGCCTTAAACCTAAACCGCTACTACCGTGGACACGATTTCGCATATTGTATTGATCGTGGAAGTTAACTTCCTCTAGTACAATGCTCAGCGCGTCCTCTAAAGTCTCTGGCTTCTTTAACCTCACTATTCGAACCATATTCTCGGGAAGATTGTATAGGAACACGTTTAGGGCCGTATTATTGTAAATTGCCAATTTAGCGCTTTTAAGATTACTATCATCGGATATGTTTACTTTTGAAATTAATTATGATCGAATACTTTGAATGCGGTTACAAAAATCTTGAAAGCTTTCACCGGATTTAATTTTTAAGGATTCTAATTCAATACTAATACACTCTTCGCTACGCGGGTCTCCGAAGTGCTGTGTTAACAAATCTTTTAACTGGGACCATGTCACGACATCCTCACGTTCCGATAAGAGCGACGCCGCGTTATCTGTAAGCCTACTAGTTATGGAGTGATATACATATAAATTTTGTTCTTCGTCACCCCTATACCTACGAATGACATATTCAGATTTCCTCAAAAATAAATTTAGCTGTCTTTTATCGCCATTAAAAGTGGAATAAGCCGTAGCATTTCTGTAGGTATGGGATTAATTACAACGGTTTGTCGTTCTGCTGCCTGTGGTTGTTCCATCGTTATAGAGTAATGCACGAGTCAGAGGAGTCAGTTAATATAGTGCACTATTTTATGCAATAACAAAACATATAAAGTAGAACACGCTAAAGCATATAACAATATAATTTATAAAACAAAAGTTAATCTAACCATAAATTTTGTAAAATGTGTAAGTGTAATAAAAAGAAAATAAGTGAAATAAAACTGTATTATATCTCTAGCATTAATAAAACATACATTAATTAATTATCTTTTATAGTAAACTTTTAATTAGATTTTAGTTTATTACTTTTATAAAAGTCTTATTTTTTTAAAGCGTTCAATAATCTCTGTGCGAAAGGCACTCTGCGTCCCTTAAGCTTATCAGCGTTATGTTATGTCTACAGTAACGGAGTGTCTATTACTAAATGGAATTAATTAAAAACCAGATACGTTATAATGAGAGAAGTCCGATCTCAATAATAACAAATTAAATTAAAAGTGAAGGATAATAGTGGTATTAAGGATGGTGAAGAGTTTTACTCACCAACCAGCTGCTATTCCCATGCCTTCCGCTTCCACTTCCCTTGATGACAAATTTATTTGGTTCTTGAATTTGCCCAACAGCTAATCGCACCGCTATCACGAATCCAGGCGAATTTGGACACCTGAATACATCGAGAGACGGCACAGCTTTCACGAGCAAATCCTACCGGCTGCGCCAGTCAAATTTCGGGAACGTCGAAAGGAGTTTTTAAAAGCTAAACTACAACTAAATTAATACGTCTCACCGATTTGGAGGTGGCTTTAATAATGATCGAATCTTCAAGAGTCTGTTCGTACGCAGACGTTCGACTCATCAACTAAGTACTAGGAATCTTATATAAAATGCTGATGTGTTAGTTCTTTATTCTTTATTGTACACACAATAAGTTGGTAACAATTATTAAATATTTAAATAAATGTACAAAGGCGAGCTTAACCCTAATAAGAGTTCTCTTCCAGCAAACCTATTGGGAGAGAGAAATAGTTTTATATACAAAGCAAGTAGGTAGCAGCGTGCGTACTTAATAATTAACATAACGCTACTTAATAGAAATTGGCTATAAGTTACAGTTTACAATTATCATATAAGTGTATAACATATAAGTATAATTTATTTTCTTATTATATCAATAGAAATAAGAATAAAAGATATTCCCATTTCTATTGATTTACATACATACATACCAATAAAGACAATAAATATATACATATATAAACATATACACACACACATATATATATATATATATATATACATATACATATATATACATATACATATATATATATATATATATATATATACATACATACATACATACACATACATACATAGACACATACATATATATACAATTATACATATAAATACATAAAATATGTAAATATTTATAATTCTAAGTTGACAGATAATATTTCTTTACTCTGCTCCGAAATATATCAAGAGAAGAGCTAGCACGTATGTCATGTGGGAGTGAGTTCCATAGCTTGACCGCCCTTACTGTAAAGGATCCACCACATCGGCTTGTGAAATGAGAAGGAGTTTTGAGAAGTAGTTGTTTAGTGGTCCGGCACTGAGTTTCACGGGGTACAAGATACTCAAAACGCTCGCGGAGATATGGAGGTGCAAGAGGATTAAAGAGTAGTAAGTATAGAAATGATAACACATGTAAGTCTCGACGTCTACGGATAGGAAGCCATTTTAATTGAGCCCTGTACTCTGAAACATGATCAAACTTACGAAGACCGAAAATAAAACGTATACACAAATTTTGAACACGTTCCAGTTTGTTCAACAGCTCCTCTGAAGCATCCAAAAAACTAACATCAGCGTAGTCAATGAGAGGAAGAAGAAGTGCTTGAGCTAAGGTTATCTTAGTTTTTAACGGTAAAAACATCTGGAGACGCTTGAGAGATTGAAAAGAGTAGTTCACTTTTCTGCTAATCATATTAATGTGAGCGACCCAAGACAAATTATTATCAAAAATAACACCTAAGTTCTTAGCGGTCTCTGTATATGGAATTTGAGTATTATCATACGTAACTGCAGGGATCTTCGAACGATCTAATAAATTAAGCATATATGAGCTGCCGATAATCATTACTTGGGATTTAGCAGGGTTAACACGAAGACCAAACGATTTTGCCCAACTGCTTATGCTACTTAAGTCAGCATTCATCTTATTAATAGCCTCATCTATATCTTGGACTTTGAAATGACGGTATAATTGCAAGTCATCAGCATAGAGATGATAATGAGAGGAGAGAACAGTAGTGAGAGCATTGATAAAAATAGAGAAGAGAAGTGGGGAAAGAACACCACCCTGAGGAACACCCGCCGTAAGATCACACCACTCGGAGAAATCCTCCTCATGGCGGACACACTGCGAGCGATCCCTAAGGTAAGAATTAAACCAAGAGATTACTGATGGTGAAATGTTTAAGGACGCAAGAATACCAAGAAGTATGTCATAATCAACGGAATTAAATGCACTGCTAAAATCCAATAATGTTAAAACAGTGAGAAGTCTTTTGTCCATGGCCCAGCGAATATCATCAGACACTTTAATCAGAGCGCTGACTGTGCTATGGCCTGGACGAAAACCAGATTGAAAAGGACTCAGCAGGCTGTGAACAGTTAGGAATTGAGATAGTTGCCTCTGAACTATATTTTCTAGTACTTTAGATAAGATCGGAAGAATGGAAATGGGGCGGAATTGGGATAAAGATTTAGGATTAGAAGTTTTTGGAAGGGGAATGACGTATGCTTTTTTCCAGCAAGTCGGAAAGGAGCTCGTCTCAAGCGAAGAAGAGATAATGTGAGTGATAATAGGGACAAGTTCATTAGTGATAGGTTTAATCATTTGCATACAAAGATTGTCATAGCCAATAGCTTTAGTGGAAATGGCTAAAAGGCATTTTTTTTATGTCACCATCAGTAACTTTACTGAAATTAAAAGGAGAACACAGCGGTTTAGGAATATTGGAGAGAAGATTAAGTGTAGTAGACTTAATAGAGTCATCAATAGAAATCGGAGGCTCAGAAAAGTGCCGGTTGAGTGCAGTCAAATCAAACGAGATATTAGAATCAATATATGATTTGCCAATACCCAGGGTTCTAAAAAATTTCCACATCTGAGCGGAATGAGAATTTTCAACCTCATTATAAATATGTCTCCTCTTAGCATCACGACACATCTTACTACAGCGATTACGCAGTTTTTTATATGTGAATAAATTTTCATTAGTAGGGTGCTTCTTATAACGCCTCTTAGCTTTATCTCTTTTGGCCATTACTGCTTTTATAGACTCTGAAAGCCAGGGGGCTGGAAAGTGTTTAACTCTGACTCGCTTAAGAGGTGCATGTGTATCGAATAGTTTTAAAATGAGGTGATTAAAAGCATAAACCTTATGATTAACATCTTCGGAATTTAGAACAGGGGACCAGTCAATATTATTTACATCATCTCTCAAACGCTCCAGGTTAATTGATTTAAAGCTTCTTAGGAGTAAGAATTTCGATTTACGCCTAGGACGTTGAATTTTATAGGAGAGGAAGATAAGATCGTGGTAAGAGAAAGACGCAGATAGTTGTCCATGGGAAGCAACCCGGTCAGCATCAGAAACAAGAATAAGGTCTAAAAGAGAAGGGCTATTATTAGGCGAATGGTGAGTAGCAGAAAGAGGAAGAATATGTAAATTAAAAGATGACACCAGGGAGAGCAGTTTTTTGCTACGAGAATCGTTCTTTAACAGGCATGTGTTAAAGTCACCTAAAATAATGGTATTATCATAAAGCGGAGTTAGATTTACAAGTTTTTCTTCCAAAGAAGAAAAATAATTTATATTGCGAGAGGGGGGATAGTAGACCCCAAGCAAAGTCCTAGAATGATTAATAGTAATTTCAATAAATAAATGTTCAGCAAAATTTGTGTATATATTGGGTGAATGATCAACTATTTTATAAGGAATGTCAGCTCTCAAATAGATTGCCACTCCACCATAACCTTTGCCGACCCTGTCATTACGTATAAGTTGAAAACCAGGGAGTTTTGTTGCTTAGCCTAAATAATACAATATAATATATATATAATATACTAGTCTAAAACAGAGGGACGGGGTGCATCCATAACTATATATTACTTTATTAAACTCTTTCTTGAGCCGCCATATTTCTGGGCACTCGAGGGTCAATCAGTTTTGGTAATAAGCACTGAAAATAAAATGAGTTAGTTTTGGCTGCATTTTTTCTGTCCTAAAGTGGTCATCGTACTTGATTTTTTCGTACGCCAAAACATGTAGCGTCCATACTACGAAAAACAAAATCGGAACCAGGGAAAATTGTGATATGCAATTTTCCCTGGTTCCGATTACCTGAAAATAATAATCATGATTTCTTTTTAAAATCATCTGTCCTTCTCGTATCAAACAAAATTTGATCTTTTTTCAGTTATGGCCTCCACAGGTGGCATATTAGAAGCAGAAATAGGACATTTGACTTCAATTAGAGAGCCATCTCCGATAAGTCCATCGGGACTTACCCCTAAATAATAATCGTGTTAATCAATAAACAGTCCACACACCGAAACTTTTAGATTGGTAGTTGTAGAAAATTCTCGTATGGCCGATTTCGTTCGTCCGATTCGTGTTGGTTTCCATATTCGGTTGCCGTATTTCCTCTGAAATGAGTATACAGTAACTCTTTTAGTGCAGACAAACACGAATTATTTGTGCGCAGTTTGCGATTTTTCCAAATTTATATGCGGTTAGCTTTTTTCTCCGTTCAGTGTGACACAAATAATTGTATATTTGACCTCTAGTAGTCAATCCTAATTCTTTTATTTCGTCCTCATTTTTTTGCAAAGAAGCCAAAAACTCTTCTTTCTTTTCTTAAAAACGTGATTGGCACTGATTTTTATCTCGTTTTTGATGTTTTTAATTTTTCCCCGTCAGTGATTTCTTCGTTCTTCCAATGTTTTACTGCGCCAACTACTGCTTTTTTATAGAATAGGATGACAAACGAGCACACAGTCCACCTGATGGTAAGTGGTTGCTGTGGCCCATAGACATCTACATCTATTCTCGATTACGAATCGAAATGCAGATGCGTTGACAACGCAGTCCGTGAGGACTTAGGTGGAATGCCTCGTTTCTAGTAAAAAAGGGCCTCCGGTTCTCTACACTCACCATACGAAACACAGCAGCATTAAGCTACTATTTGACGCTGGTATTCTGTGAGAGCGTGGTCTTTCCCCGGTCGAGCCGACCCATTCGTTCTACAACTATACTACTTATATAACTGCAGCATGGCTCTACCACGTAAAAGCGACGCAAAACATTGCTTACAACTCTTTTTGTTGTAGGTACTGGTAAGTAACCTTATTGGTTGTTAGTTTTCTTCCCCAACTGATTCAATTTGGAACAAAAGTTTCTGAAAAGGTGATTTTTGCATTCTATTTTTTAACCATAAGGTTAGAACCGTATGACATAGTAATTAATAGTCCATTTATGATACCAGAGTCGTCATCGCCAATCAGCCATGTTTTTCAAGGCTTCTTTGGAAACCCTCCACTATTATGCCTTCTTCCATCGATGTAGCGCTGTTAGACCTCTAATATTCATTCGACGAATATTAGGAGTACATCGTCCCAGCATATTACTGTTCGCTAATTCCTTGTCAAGCTCAGAGTCACTGAAAAATAAATAGAATGATAATAGTTAAAAATATATTTTATGCCTAACTAACGCGCGCAAAAGTCGTGAGCAAAAGCTAGTTTACCTTTAATTCGGTTCATTCTTAGTAAATTAGTAATTAGAATTAGTAATTCGAACAACATTTTCTAACGGACTAATATTATTTACTAGACAAGTGGTAAAATTGAAAATTTTGTACAACCGACTTCAGTAAAACTCAATTACAATATATGTCATGGTTGAAATAATTTCCATTTCAGCCCCATAATAGCGCGCCAGACGATCCACATGGACGATTTTAGGAGTCCCTCTCGCGCCTTTCTAAAACGGCTCCGCAATGTCAAGGGCTGTCCTATCCCATGGTGCACCTACATTGTACAATTTCGATGCTCCTCTACTACGAGTCTGAAGTCCCTTCACAGCCACACAACTTGTACATGTGCGATACCAATCCTCGACATCGTCACGATAATGGACCCAGTAAAACTGTTCTCGGATCTTCAGTAAAGTTCGTTTAACTCTCAGATGGACTCCTGAACAACCATTATGGTACAGCTGTAGAACATTCGGCACTTTAGCTTTAGGGACAACCATTTGTAAACGACAGCTGTCTCCTCGATTATTGTCCCATTTACGGCACAGGACTCCATCCTGAATCAGCAAACGGTCCCATTGGGCCCAATAGCTTTTAGTGGTCGAACTCATCGCTGAGACGTCGCTCCACTTGGGCTTGGAAGTACGGGCCTTCATCCATTTCAGAATCGGCTTGATGTCCGGATCTTTCTGCTGTGCATGTTGTAAGCTGTCCTTCCACTCGTTGCTGAGGTGGTCTGTCCTGAGCATCTTCACGGATACCACTACCTTACCCTCTTGCCTAGTACTGTTCTCGCAATAATCAGGATGAGGTCTTCTTGACAATGCATCTGTGTTGCCTCGCCATTTCCCGCTGCAGTCTCCGATAGTAAAGTCGTATTCCTGCTGCTGCTGGGCGGTGCTGTAAGCCGCACTACCCCCTCGAGATCGATCACCTTCCGTCTTTACAGATCGCTTAGGGCAGCTGGATCGAAGATGGCCCCTTTCCCCACAGCCGTAGCACCTTGGGCTGTAATTTTTATTGTGGTCGCGAACCGTAACTGCGCAACCTCCCTAACGTGAGCAGAGCGATGATCCTGCCGCCACCAGGTGGTGCCGTTAGCTGCGCTACCCTCTCGAGATCGATCAACTTCCTTTTATACAGTTCGCTTAGGGCAGCTGGACCGAAGATGACCCCTTTCCCCACAGCCATAGCACCTAGGGCTGTATCCTTTATTGTGGTCGCGATCTGTAGCTGCTGCAACCTCCCTGACGCGATGGGAACGATGATCCTGTCGCACGGCTTCCACCTCCAGCGCATGGGCCAAGGCGTCCTTAAGCATCTCGTGGTGCCCAAGCCTCACAGCAGCTCTTAGTTCAAGGTCGCGGATGCCGTCGATGAATGTCTGCACCAGGTTCCCTTCAATGAGCGCAGGTACAGACCGGTATGCTTTTCACATCAGCTTCTCCACCTCAAGAGCCCACTGCTGCAGGTTTTCGTTGATGCGCTGCACGCGATCTTTAAGCTGCGCACGAAAGACGTGTTCCAGGTGAGTGTCGCCATATCTCGCCTGTAAGTAAATACAGCTGTAAGTAAGTATCTACTTACTCTAGAGTGCCTCAGATGCATAAATCTATACATTTATATTTTTAAGACGTTACGTTAGTACATTTCACTTTACTTTGGTCGTCAGTTTCTCTAAAATAAGTCCAAATAGTAAATATCCTGACGCTTATTTTTGTCATATAATTATCAATTTTCACTAAGAATAAAATTCTTACGGCTCTTTACTTTATTCACTATTAATAAAGAGCCGTGGTATCTCGGATGGTTAGCGCTCGCTGTAAATTTCACAGTACGTGAGCAAACCGGGTTCAATCCCCGCTGGCACCAATGAAATTGTTAATTGCAATTTAAGTGCTGATTTACAAAATTTTTTGAAAACATCGTGAGGAAAACTGCATGTCTGAAAAATAAGAAAAAAATTATTTCGAAGACATGTGAAGTTCGCCAACAAGCATTGGTGGAGCCACGTGTTTAAGGCTGCCGAAGTCTAGTTCCCCGGTCAAACCTTAAACCTATTACGCGAGATATTAACTAAAGTGGACTGTATTTGCGATTGCTTCTACGCTTACGTAAAAGCGACTACTATAGCATGCGGTATAATGCACTCGCTCTTCCCTAAAACTAAACTATTATTGTGCCAAATCGCTGAAAAGGAATCCTGCCTTATTAGGAGAACAACAAAATTGGAGCGGGTTAAACTATGTAAGGCAGGAGCTAATTAAAGGAATTGACTCACCGGGGTTTCTTCTATCCTGTTGAGCACTATAGCTGCAACTTCTGGAACTTCTTCTGGAACACTCCGGAGAGAGGCGATGCGCGACTATATCTCACACGATGTGAGGCGGGTCTCCTGGAGCTCGACTGCTTCCAGGCTAAAGCGGTTTCTACTAGCGGTGTGGTTTCAGCGACGACTGCGGTGGAAAGAGGACGCGCAACGGTCGCGCGTGCCTTATATGTCCTCGGCCCCGATGATTACGTGACATTCTAGAATCATCTTCTTGCCCCTCCCACCCCACCACCCCGATGTGTCGATGGAGGATCGAGGAGGGTATGAATGATATCGTTTTGTCGGAAAGGAACAAGCGGCTTGGCACCTCTACCGTCAAATATAATAATCCAATGGTTTTTTTTTTCGCGCAACCATCTCCCCCGCCCTTGAAGGATTTCCTTCAAAATTAACTAATACAACTAGAGCTAAGATCAACTAACAAAATAACTAACTAACGCTAAGATTACTTAAATTCAACTACAATTTAATCTAGAAAGCTAATTTAAATTATGGAAGAGGCAGGGGGCACAAACGGACAACCGGACGCAAGTAAGACCCAACCGTGGTCTTAACGCGAGCTATCCTAACTACTCCGTCGGAACCGGGAAAGACCTCTTCGACAATTCCTAACGGCCAGTGGAGAGGCGGCGTATTCTCTTTGGTGAGCACAACTACAGTTCCTACAGCTAAAGGCTCAGTTGCTGTGTTCCATTTTTGCCGAGACTGCAAAGTATGCAAGTATTCCATCCTCCATCGCTTCCAAAACGATTGCACTAACCGATCTAATAATTTGTGGCGTGCGGAAATGCTAAGTCTGTTCTCATCCATACCTGCGGCTGGCAAATACTTTAAAGACGTTAAATTCAAAAAATGTGCTGGAGTTAGAGCCAGCGGTTCCGAGGGGTCACTAGACAACGTACGACAAAGTGGGCGACTATTCATTACGCATTCAATTTGAGCGAGCACCGTACTTAGCTCTTCGAAGGACAAAATCTGATCTCCTATTACTCGGTATAAATGACTCTTTAGACTCTTGATATTAGGCTCCCAATTGCCCCCAAAATGACTCGCGGCTGGGACGTTCAGAGACCACTCAATGCGGTTCTCGGCTAGAATGTGAGCGAACTCCGAATTATAATATTTGCTAGCTAAAAGCTCATGTAGTTCCGATAAAATACGTTTTGCACCGACGTAGTTCGTACCGTTATCCGAATACAATCTACTTACAGGGCCACGGCGGGAAAGAAATCTTTTAAATGCACCCATAAAGCCTGCTGTGCTTAGATCACCAACGAGTTCTATATGCACCGCTCGAGTAGTTAGACATACGAAAATGCAGACGTAAGCCTTTGTGGATCTTATACCACGCCCGCGAGTGAGCGTGACCTTAAACGGACCAGCGAAATCAGACCCGGTGTGCGTGAAGGGCTTTACTGATTGTATTACTCTACAAGATCTAAGTTCCGCCATTTCCGGAAATGACGGCTTGGGGCGTGCCCGAAAGCAAGCTATACATCGGTGCACCCGATTGCGTATTAAACTACGTGCAGAAAGAATCCAATAATTCTGACGCAAAATCGACATCAAGTCGGGGCCAGCGTGCGAGTTCAATTTATGATGGTAATCGACTAATAAGTTCATGATATGGTCTTTACGCGGTAAAACAATAGGGTGCCGTTGGTCGAAACTCAATTGCGAGTTGGACAAGCGTCCACCCACCCTTACAATCCCATCCTGTAAAAATGGCTTAAGGCGTTGAAAGGCGCGACTACAAGCTCTATTCGATTGTAATCTTCTAATTTCTTCAGAGAAGTGCGCACGTTGAAGTTCACGCAATACTACGACTCGGCATAGTTGTAATCGGATGCTAAGACATACGAACGTCGCGGTAACAGCTTCGCGAATCGACAAACGTAAATTACGCTACGCAATAATTTCGACCAAGAGGACAAGCGGTTCGCCAAAGCAATGATTGGAGAAACCTCACTCGAAACGTTCGCCACAAGAGCGTGTCTCTTCTCTTCCGGCGGTTGTGACACTGACGAAGGTTTGAAGTCGGTTATTGGCCATTGCGAGGGATCCAAGTGAACCCAAGCAGGTCCGTGGAACCAAAGCGGGTGGTCCATTATTTGCATCGGGGTGAGTCCACGGGATAGACAATCGGCGGGGTTTTCCGTACCGGACACGTGATAAAAGTTCCGCGTTTCTAACTCGTCTTGTATCTTGGCCACTCGGTTCGCAACAAACGTATCCCAACGGTGGGGTGAAGAATGAACCCAGCATAAGGCGACGGTGGAGTCGGAAAAGGCCAATATCCTTTCTATGTGAACTCTATCCCTACATGCGCTGATAACTGCGGTAATAAGCTTGGTGAGTACTAATATTGTGCAAAGCTCTAAGCGCGCCAGAGAGACAACCTTACGGGGGGAGACTCTCGACTTAGAACTAATGAGGCTAATCGAATTTCTACCATTATTCTGGACGTGGAAATATACAACGCCCCCGTAAGCCTTCTCGCTGGCGTCTGCAAACCCAACGACTGTTATGGCGCTACTTCTATCTACGTTTATATGACGCGGTATTTTAATTTCTCTTAATAAAGGAAGTTCCTCTCTAAAGCGTTGCCACAACCGAACAATGCTGTCAGGCGGCGAGTCATCCCAGTCGCATTCCAATAACCAAAGTTGTTTAATTAAAAGCTTAGCGTATAATACCACCGGAGCTACGAAACCCATGACGTCCCATAATCTAGCAACGCATGACAGTATTGTGCGCTTTGTGCATTTCTCTACGGGCGGATTTACCTTAAGGCTAAACACGTTGGACTCTGGTGACCAACATAGACCGAGCACCTTGTGTGTATCAGAATCGTCGAATTCCTTTATTGCCGAAAGACGGTGTGATAGTGGGATTGTATCCAAAACCGGACGCGAATTACTAGTCCACTTCACAAGATCGAATTGACCCGATTTCATGAGCCTTATAACCTCGGCGGTGGTTAGGGTTGCCTCCTCCACGCTATCGACCGAGTACACAAAATCATCCATATATAATCCGCTCTCAATTGCCCTCTTAGCTTTAGGATAAGAGGGACCTTCATCGTGAGCGAGCTGTCTCACCGTGCGTAACGCATGAAATGGGCTCGACTTTAAACCAAAACAAACGCGATTAAATTCAAACACCATTAGAGGTTCCTTTGGGTTGAAACGATATAAAATGCGTTGGAATCTACGGTCGCATTCACGGACCCCTATGCAAAGAAACATTTGACGAATATCGGCGGATAGTGCTATACTAAACAAACGAAAATTGACTATTATATTAAATAAACTGCCCTGTAAATTTTGCCCACTATAGAGGATATCGTTAAGCGACAGGTGAGTGCTAGTTTTAGCACTAGCGTCGAGCACTACACGTAACTTAGATGTAAGTTTGTCCTCTTTAATGACTCCGTGGTGTGGTATGAAATACGACGGTGTGTCTTCGTAGTTATCTAATTTCGAAGCCACAAGTGATATGTAACCTTCTCTTATATATTCGTTAATGACGCCGTCGTAAGCTTCCTTTAACTGGGGTGAAGCGAGCATCCCACGCTCCAAGCTGTAGAAACGTTTTTCCGCCATTTGACGCGAATCGCCGAGAGATAAAACATCTCCTTTAAAGGGTAGCGCTACACTATATCTACCGTCGCGATCACGAATGGTCGTGCGGACGTAAATTTCCTCGCATAACCTATCATCTGAGCTAGCTATGGGTGGAACGTTCACCTCCTCCATTTCCCAAAATTTGCGGACTAACGACTCGAGCGGTTCGACAGCCATACCACAATAAGAGGTTGCCGAAATACTATCTATGATGGGGGCGGAGCCAAGGATCACATAGCCCAATACGGTTTCCAGTGCGTAAGGCGCGGTATGCGAAGAGTTGCCCCTGACCTTATTGTTTAACAAAAGATAAGGGAAAAGCGATGCTCCAACGAGCATGTCTATGTTTCCAGGAACGGCGTAAGTGTCGTCCGCCAGAGTCAAATTCTTAAATTCAATCATTGCCGAGGTGTCAACCGAAACGGTTGGCAACCGTTCAGTGACCCTATCTACTACTAGTGCATTTATATCAAAGTTAACATTACGATCTATCCGAGAATAAATTTTTAAATTTATATATCCCTGTGTCGATTTACTAGTGCCTCCGATGCCTTTAATTACAGGACATGAAAGTGACCTATTTATTACTAAGCCTAAGCGCTGACAACATTGTCGCGTTATAAAGCTATTTTGGGCTCCGCTGTCCAGCAGTGCACGGACGCTTTGTTCGTTTCCACGCGAATCCCTAACCAAAATACGTGCCGTACCCAGTAACACGGTTGAAGGAGGTTGTGCTCCCATATTTGCCAATGAGCACAGAGCGACATCACCAGGTCGACCGCTAGAATCGTTGACCTTAGTAGGGGCGAATTCCTTATCCGCTTTACTTGACGCCGCTATGTTGCTATTTTCAAAATGTAATAGCGTGTGATGTTTCCTGGCGCACTTGCTACATACGGAACTCGAATTGCATTTTGCAACTAAATGCTTATCGCTTAAGCAGTTCAAACATAGGTTGTTTGTCTTTACTAATTTATAACGCTCGCTTGGTGAATATTTACGAAAAGTCGCACAATTATATAAATTACCGTGTCTATCTTTACATACTAAACAAGTATGCTGGAGTGATGTTGGCGTAGCGGTTACGTAAGTTAACGACCCTGCTATTTTAGATGGTTGAGTCTGTCTACGGTCGACGCACCTTTTAATCTCCTGTTTAACGTTCGGAGAGCGCTGCATCACCTTTATTTGATCTCGCACGAACGATGCTAATGAATGAAAGGAAGGCATCTCCGAGCTACGATGCTCCATTTCAAACGCACGCACGGTGTCGGGGTCCAACTTCTTCAGTGCAATATGGAGAAACACCACGTCCATAAGATCATTAAATTTCAAATTCTTAAGTGCAGCCACCGATGCCACAAATTTATCTAGAAATTGCTCTAAGCCGTTGATGTTCGCGGATGATATAGATTTAAGATCGAATATCTGGTTCAAATATTCGGAAGCTAACATTCTCCTATCTTCATATTTAGTTTTAAGCGTTTCGAATATTAATAAGTAATTGTTTGCTGTAGGTGTAAAACCAGAGCAGATCGACTGTGCCCTGCCACTAAGTTTACTGATTAAGTAATATAATTTTTCGGCGTCCGATAACGATGGGTTATTGTGTATATTGTTTTGAAAACTACTGAAGAAGAAGGGCCACGTCTTAATATCACCATTAAATACCGGAATATCTATTGGCGGCAACCCAATCGAGTCGCTTGGACGTACCTGTTTTTCCGGCTTTGCTTCGTTTTGAGATAGGGATCTCGCAATTCTTTTCACGCGACACAACATATCTTCGAATGCCAGCAGCGGTTGGTAGTTCACTATGTATTTCGGGTCGATTTGTAATTCCAAATGATTAATTTGGTCTAATATTTTTTCGTAATCTATTCGTAAAGAATCTATCGTTTCGATTTCGGTCAAAAAAGTTTCCCGCACTGCTTCTATATGGATGTACTTTATATAATCACTTATATTCTGCATACGCGAAAAGAGTATGTCCCTCTTAGCATAAAGCGTTTTAATTTTGATTTCACTTCCACTAACTGCCATTTTAAACTATTATAATAAAGTTATATCAATCACAATTAATCTCACAACGCACAAACAATAAAGGATGGACACGGTATGCCGTATTACGTAATTAAATCGAACACCTGCGCAGCGAGTCGAGGTGACGCGTCATTTGCTAGACTCAATAATTTTATCAAGATTGTGGGTAAGCGTATCAAACGGTTCCTATTACACTGTTTCAATTATTTAATAGGCTTTAAATTTAATCAAATACGAGCGCTATAAAACGAATAATTCTGTTTGCGAGTACCTAATCAAAATTTAAATGAACACTATTTAAGTCTATTCTATAAATTGGAGTGCATTATCTAATTAATTAATTCAACAATTCGACCAAAATCCGGCTCGAAGGACCATAAAATGGTGGAGCCACGTGTTTAAGGCTGCCGAAGTCTAGTTCCCCGGTCGAACCTTAAACCTATTACGCGAGATATTAACTAAAGTGGACTGTATTTGCGATTGCTTCTACGCTTACGTAAAAGCGACTACTATAGCATGCGGTATAATGCACTCGCTCTTCCCTAAAACTAAACTATTATTGTGCCAAATCGCTGAAAAGGAATCCTGCCTTATTAGGAGAACAACAAAATTGGAGCGGGTTAAACTATGTAAGGCAGGAGCTAATTAAAGGAATTGACTCACCGGGGTTTCTTCTATCCTGTTGAGCACTATAGCTGCAACTTCTGGAACTTCTTCTGGAACACTCCGGAGAGAGGCGATGCGCGACTATATCTCACACGATGTGAGGCGGGTCCCCTGGAGCTCGACTGCTTCCAGGCTAAAGCGGTTTCTACTAGCGGTGTGGTTTCAGCGACGACTGCGGTGGAAAGAGGACGCGCAACGGTCGCGCGTGCCTTATATGTCCTCGGCCCCGATGATTACGTGACATTCTAGAATCATCTTCTTGCCCCTCCCACCCCACCACCCCGATGTGTCGATGGAGGATCGAGGAGGGTATGAATGATATCGTTTTGTCGGAAAGGAACAAGCGGCTTGGCACCTCTACCGTCAAATATAATAATCCAATGGTTTTTTTTCGCGCAACCAAGCATATTGGGGCAGTGCGGCGGACAATTCCTTGCCCTAAAACTCTCAGAAATGAGCGGAGGCCTGTGTCCACGAGTAGGACGTATATAGGCTGTAAATTTAACTTTAATTAAGAATAAAACAACGAAATACTTTTTTTATCACATGAATAGTCAAAACATAAGCATGTGCCGGCAATTTGCTCAGTACTAGATAATGCAATAACTGTCAAGTGTGGCGGGGAGCGAGAGGTAGGGTCCGGTGCTAATCCCGGGCGCTTTACGCTAACAAGTTTCGACATAAGTTGGTTAGGTCCCGAGGTTATCCTGCCGAATAATGTTCGGCCGAATATTCGGTTCGGTAAAAATTTTACCGAATATTCGTATTCGGTGAAATCCATATTCGGCCCATCCCTAGTATACACAACGTGTAATTAAAACCCTGTGGTTCCCGTTAGCTCTCTAGTCTAGTACATAGTCAGTAATCTATGCCGTTAACTGCGTTATCAGAATTAGTATCCAAGCGTATAGCAATATTTTTTTTTTCTAAAAGACACATTTAAAAAAATTAAATTTAATGAATAAAAATTGCAAATTATAGTGTTTTTATTTCCTCTAACTCACACGAGTAGTGGCGGTTGAGAATATCCACTACCCCATATCTTCCCGTGGGTGTTGTAAGAGGCGACAGAGGGAGACAGCCGGGAGATGGGCAGCAGCATCTTCCTGATAACAACTGTGATATAATAAAAAACTACGGTTGCCAACCCGCTCGCCAAGCGTGGCAACTATGGCAAATATCCCCCCATGAATAACGACGCAAACAGACGGCCCCCAGTCCCCGGCGGCCCCGCTATTCCTGGCTACGGTGGCGACCATGGTAACGGCGGGGCAGGGGGTGCTAAGAATCTCCGGTTGCCACCAACGACGACTCGACCTGTCAACATATAACGCACGCACCCTGAGGACTGACGAGAAGATACTGGAGCTGGAAGAAGATGTAGACAAGTTGCGCTGGCATATTATTGGATTATCCGAGGTCCGAAGAGAGGGGGAGGACACGGCAATCCTCGAGTCCGGCAACTTGTTCTATCACCGGGAGGGCGACCATCTGTCCCAAGGAGGTATCGGATTTATCGTCCACAAGTCTCTCGTCAACAACGTTGTAAAGATAGGAAGTGTGTCGACGAGGGTTGCGTACCTGACACTCAGAATCACCAAACGGTATTCGCTGAAGGTCATACAGGTTTACGCACCAACCTCGGCACATCACGATGAGGAGGTGGAGGAAATGTATGAGGATGTTTCCAGAGCCATGCATTCCTCCAAAACCCACAACACGGTGTTGATGAGAGACTTCAACGCAAAACTAAGCACAAGAGAAAGCAGTAAGCTGAAGGTGGGGAAATTTGGAGTAGGGCAACGGAACCGAAGGGGCCAGCAACTGGCCGACTTTATGGAGAAAGAGGGACTCTTTATGATGAACTCTTTCTTCCAGAAGCGACCCCACAGGAAGTGGACCTGGTCGAGCCCCGACGGTTCGACAAAAAATGGGATTGACTTCATTATGACGACCAGACGCCAACTGTTCGGTGATGTCGCAGTGATCGCAAGGGTGGAAACTGGCAGCAATCACCGAATGGTTATAAGCACACTGAGCCTAAGCGTTAAGTTGGAGAGGTCTCGTCTAATGAAGTCAACGATCCGTCCCCCTCGTGCTCTAATCCAGAATCCCGAAACCTTTCAGCTCGAGTTACGTAACCGCTTTCAGTGCCTACAAGATTGCAATGCAGTGGAAGATATGAATGACAAGCTCGTGGAAACTGTCCATGCGGTCGGAGCTAAGTTCTGCAAGACCCGCCGCAAAAGAATACAAAAACTCTCTGATCACACTCTTAATCTCATAGCTGTTAGACGTGAGATGAGGCTGCAATCGTCAACAGATTTGACAGCATACAGGCAACTGAACAGATAGATCTCCAAGTGCATGCGGCGAGACTTACGCAACTTTAATACTGCTCGTATTAAAGAAGCGATCGAGCGGAACCAGGGCTCCAAAGCCTTTGCCAGAGATCTGTCTGCTAGAAAGAGCCAACTGTCAAAGCTGAAGACTGAGTGTGGCAACATCGTTTCCGGGACACCTGAGATTCTGAGCGAGATTGAGAGGTTCTATGGGCAGCTGTACACATCATCGTTGGAGCCACACGCAAGTGTGAGTAACGATCCAAGAGCAAGTCTTATCCGACACTATTCCAATGATATCCCGGACGTCAGTCTGAGCGAGATTAGAATGGCTCTCCACCACCTTAAAAACGGCAAGGCCCCGGGCGAGGATGGAATTACGGCGGAGCTTCTGAAAGCGGGTGGAACACCGGTACTTGAAGTCCTTCAGAAGTTCTTCAATTCCGTCCTCCATGGTGGCACTACTCCGGAGGCGTGGAGCAGAAGCGTGGTGGTCTTGTTCTTTAAGAAAGGTGACAACGCTCTCTTGAAGAACTACAGACCAATTTCCCTTCTGAGCCGCGTCTACATGCTATTTTCAAGAGTCATTACGAATCGTCTTGCACGCAGACTCGACGACTTCCAGCCTTCCGTACAAGCCAGTTTTCGAAAAGGCTCCATTACCATAGACCACATACATACCCTGCGGCAGATTGTACAGAAGACCGAAGAATACAATCTGCCACTTTGCCTGGCATATGTGGACTATGAGTAAGCCTTTGATTCCGTCGAAATTTGGGCGGTGCTACAGTCCCTTCAGCGGTGCCAAGTTGACTGTCGGTATATCGAAGTGCTGAAGTGTTTGTACAGTAGGGCTACGATGGCTATCCGAGTACAGAACCAGAGTTCGAAACCTATCCAACTGCAGAGAGGTGTAAGACAGGGTGATGTTATATCCCCGAAACTCTTCACCGCTGCGTTGGAAGACGTTTTCAAGCTACTGGACTGGAAAGGATACGGTATTAACATCAATGGCGATTACATCACTCACCTTCGGTTTACCAACGATATAGTCCTTATGGCAGAATCGCTGGAGGACCTTAGCACTATGCTCAATGACTTCAATGGTGTCTCCCAACGGATAGGTCTTAAGATGAACATGGACAAAACATATTTAATGTCCATGTCACACCTATGCCGGTAGTTGTTGGGAGCACTATGCTCGAAGTTGTTGACGAGTACGTTTACCTGGGACAAATAGTCCGACTAGGTAAGTCCAACTTCGACCGAGAGGTCAATCGACGGATTCAACTCGGCTGGGCAGCGTTCGGGAAATTACGACACATCTTCTCGTCAGGTATACCTCAATCTCTGAAAACTAAAGTGTGTGACCAGTGCGTGTTGCCAGTGATGACTTACGGATCTGAGACGTGGTCCTTCACTGCTGGCCGTATGAGGACGCTCAGCGAGCTATGGAGAGGCCTATGCTCGGAGTTTCTCTGTGTGATAGACTCAGAAATGAGGATATCTGCAGTAAAACCAGAGTGACCGACATAGCCCAACGGATTAGAAAACTGAAGTGGCAATGGGCCGGCCATATAGCTCGAAGAACCGATAACCGATGGGGAAGAAAGGTTCTCGAGTATCAGCCTCGTACCGGTAGGCGTAGTGTAGGGCACGGAGTACATTATATATACCTGAGGGCAACCCCCCACTAGATGGAGTGACGACCTGGTAAGACATGCAGGAAGTCGATGGATGCAGGTGGCACAAAGCACGGTCCTGACCGTGCTTTGTGACGTTACTTGGGGGAGGCCTATGTTCAGCGATGGACTTGTGAAGGGCTGTAATGATGAAATGAATGATGACACGAGTTTTAGTAATGCGGGGTCATTGACAATCCTCTTACTCCTCGGCCAATGCAGAGATAATAAAACCACATAAAGTTTGCAAATTGTTTTTTTTTTATTAAAATGAAAATAATTCATTAAAATGTGTTTTTTGAAAATTAAAATCTATACGCGTGGATACTGATTCCGCACCTACGTGTTGTATATATATAATTATATACTGTTTGATTTTTCTTTGTTTCGCGTTTTTTAATAAAATTATATTTAGTGACATTTGGGGTCTTCTGGTCGGAAATGCTTTGTACTGCTGCTCGTTGGCTAAGGATAAAGGGGTAAGTCCTTAATCACAAGAAATGACGTTCTTATAGAATGGATCATCCCATCTCGCCAGGAAGTAATTACGGAGGCTGCACACTTCGCGATTATGCATGGTGAGAGCGCTCAAAAAGCCACGCCCACCATGCTTTCGCGGCAAATACAACCTCATTATCGACGATCTCGGATGATGCATCCTATGGGACGTCATAGTAGTGTGGACATTTCTATCCAGGGCGTTAAGTTAAGTCTGAGTCCACCTGAGTATGCCAAAGGTATACATGAGGACAGGGGTGACCCAATAATTATATGCATGTGTTTTATTCACACCAGACAAAAGGCTGTTAAGCACTTTGGTCAAGCGTGCATAAAACACATTGCAAACTGACTGCTTCATACCAGCCTCATCGATACCGATGTTCTGTGACATACCCAGATATTAGTATTTTTCAGTCTCGGAAAGGGTCCTTAAGTTGACTAACATAGATAAATCTATGCTCTCAGAGTTAGCAACCCTTCCCCTTTCAACATAGAGGACCGCAACTTATTCGTTCCCAGCTGCAGTGATGTTTAGCAATTCCACAAGATGGCCCTCCCATCTTGAACTTGAACTGGAGGTGAACAACTTGAGGTCATCCATGTAGAAAAGGTGGATCACATGTACCTCCTTCCCGAAGCTGAAAACTCCTCCCGGAACCCTCCAGTGAAATACTGAGAGAGTTCAAAGAGAGGCAGAACCAGATTGGACTCAGACAATCGCCCTGGAAGATACCCCTTCTTATCCTTATGTAGATTTCCGCAACCGTCATCTGCTCGCCTAAAGGATCATATTCCACTGACCCATACTCTGCTCGAAGAAGTCTCTAAGCACTTCCGTCGGAGCTTCTCCGCTGCCTAGATAGACTACAGAAAGGCATTTGACTCTGTGCCCCATACATGGCTAAAGAGGGTCCTCGAGTCCTTATTCCTTTTTGATAGGACATTCAGTTTAAAAGTTATAACAATTTATTTAAATAGAGTTAGCAGTTGCAATTTCAAATTTTAAAATATTCATAAAAAAATAAATAACTTTTTATAATTTATTTTTATAATTTGTCTGTCGATGAAATTATGAGTATTTTCCCTGGTTTTGATATGTGCACTTTATAAAGACTCACACTGTATATATAAAATTTAAGTATTATTACAATCAGATTATGTTTGGTGCAATAAATTTAATAGGACTGTCAGGCTTTTTTTTGCTTGCATGCAGATATTGCCACTCATTAGGGAAATAAAATTTTTACGATTACTTTGACCTTTTCATGACACCTTTAATGTTTCCTTCCTATTATTATCAACCTTGTCAACTTCAACCTTGGTAATTTTTTATTGAAATGTCAACATATTAACAAAACACAAAACATGTTTAGAAGTAAATTATTTAATTATTGAGATAAATTAGTAAATCTAAGCTTTCTTAAGATAGTATGGCAATTTTCAATATTGCCTGTACAAATCTCTAGGTACATTTGCAGAGGTAAAACTCGCGGTGAATTAATTTGTAATAATATCTTTCTTGCTGTGACCAAATCACCTCTGAGTATGTGACATACTGCTGCTTTAGCCCAAACTGAAACAGCTATCAAATCACGCATTTGACACGAAAGTACAGACACAAGGTCATGTATCATTGGGGGATGCAAATGCTCTACTGCATCTGTTATTCTATCTAGGTTTATAAGTGCTTCAGCTGCATAAATGTGAGCCCAAGCCTTGTGACTGCTAGAAACATCTGCTTGACTCAACAATTCATTTGCACTCATTAATGCTGATAGAGGGTCTTGCAAATTTAATAGTACATAACTTTGAAGGACTAGTGTTGAGTTTTTTAATTCACACCGCTGTTTCCAATTAATTGGGGGCCCTGGTGGAGCTTGTATTAGTGGGGCTGTTATATCAGATGGTACATCTTGGTTAGGAAGTAATGTAATGGCATTTCTCAGACAGAGTGCTGCAAATTCTAATGACAGGGATGGAATAGCAAATGATTCTCCAGATGTTGAATATTTTTCATGCTTTTCCTTTGCTAACAAAATTCTTGTATGAGGTCCACTACCTAATTTTCTAACAGTGAATTGTTGCACCTCTTCATTGCAACATTTCTTTACACAACACTCGGCTAAGCGTAACCAAATACGAGGGTTATTTGGATAATGCCGAGCAGCTTCTACAAGGCATTCAAAAGCACCTTCGGAATTATTTGCCGCAAGTAGGGCCAGTCCTAAATTGTACACATACAATGGTCTATCTTTGCAAACTATCAATCTTTCACTATCTTCATTTTCCATGGCTCTAAAGTGTTCTTTTACAGCATGTTGAAAATATTTTGATGCTAAAAATGGTTTCTTGATTGATAAATATATAACACCAAGGTTATTGTTAATTGCTGCCCAAATGTCTTCACCTTGAGTTTTTAAATCATAATTATATTTCAAAGTCTTGTATTGTGCTAGTGTGTTTGCAGCTTCTTTTACATCACCATTAATATATTGCTGCTGTGCAATAATAAAAACATTTTCAATTGTGTCAGGTTTTAATTTTATTTTTTGCCCTAAAAATAATTGTGCTCTGCTAGTAAGCCTCTCAGAGAGTTCACACACTTCGTTATTTGACGTTAGAAATTCTCCATGATTTTTTGCAACATCTAATGTTTTGTCATAAGTACGCCGACAAAGGGTAGCTTCCATTAGTAAAAGTACAATTTGTTGATGTAATTTAACATCTTTGATATTTTTTGACAATAACAACTTCTCTAAAATGACTGTGCACTGGTAATAATATCGTGAATGATAAAGAACCACTGCATAGTTGTATAATACAAAAGGTATATTGAAGTCCTTTATTTCCACATCTGGAAATGTTAAACCTGTAAACTGCGTAATAGCGTTTTTAAATTTGTTAATATCCTTTAAATCAGTAGAATAAAATTCCACAACTGCTTTGTTATGCTGCACCCTTTGGACAAGAGTGCTGTTAGTGCTGCCAACCAGAACTTCTAATTCACATAAGTGCTGTAATGCAGACGGATAATCTTGTTTCAAAAAACTTTCATGAGCTAACATAACCGGTTCGTCACGATCTTTTGATGCCATATTTACATAGAAAGTTGTGATAAAAATCTGATTGTATTCAAATAGATCTTTTTTAAAGTTATGACATATTTCACTTTCACTCCATATCTTATAATTATTTAGAGACAAAGAGCATGGTAGGCATAGGTCCTACGCCCATACAACCTACTGACTGTTGTTAATTTAAGATAATATTGTTTCTCAAAAACTTCATCATAAGATGCATCGGCAATATGGTATTGTATGCCGATGCAGCTTATTAAACTTAAATTAAACTTAATAATGTGGATGACGTTAGTGGATACAGCCACTAAGTTTGATTTAGCCGTGTAGTGACGGTTAAGAATATCCACTACCCCATATCTTCCCGTGGGTGTCGTAAAAGGCGACAGAGGGAAACAGGCAGGAGATGGGCAGCAGCATCTTCCTGATAACAGCAACTGTACGACAAAAAAAACTGCGGTTGCCAACCCGCTCGCCAAGCGTGGCAACCATGGCAATAACCCCCCATGAACAATTACACAAATAGACGGCCCCCAGTCCCCGGCGGCCCCGCTATTCCTGGCTACGGTGGCGACCATGGTAACGGCGGGGCAGGGGGTGCTAAGAATCTCCGGTGGAGGTTCGGTTGCCACCTACGACGACTCGACCTGGCAACATTTAACGCACGCACCCTGAGGACTGACGAGAAGATCCTGGAGCTGGAAGAAGAGATAGACAAGTTGCGTTGGAATATTATAGGATTATCCGAGGTCCGAAAAGAGGGGGAGGACACGGTGATTCTCGAATCCGGCAGCTTGTTTTATCACCGGGAGGGCGACTATCTGTCCCAAGGAGGTGTCGGATTTATCGTCCACAAGTCTCTCGTCAACAACATTGTAAAGATTGGGAGTGTGTCGACGAGGGTCGCGTACCTGATACTCAGAATCACCAAACGGTATTCGATGAAGGTCATACAGGTTCACGCACCAACCTCGGCACATCCCGATGAGGAGGTGGAGGAAATGTATGAGGATATTTCCAAAGCCATGCATTCTTCGAAAACCCACTACACGGTGTTAATGGGAGACTTCAACGCAAAACTAGGCACAAGAGAAAACGGTGAGCTGAAGTTAGGGAAATTTGGAGTAGGGCAACGGAACCGAAGGGGCCAGCAGCTGGCCGACTTTATGGAGAAAGAGGGACTCTTTATGATGAACTCTTTCTTCCAGAAGCGGCCCCACAGGAAGTAGACCTGGTCGAGCCCCGACGGTTCGACAAAAAATGAGATTGACTTCATTATGACGACCAGACGCCAACTGTTCAGTGATGTCTCAGTGAACGCAAGGGTGAAAACTGGCAGCGGTCACCGAATGGTTAGAGGCACACTGAACCTAAACGTTAAGTTGGAGAGGTCTCGTCTAATGGAATCAACGCTCCGTCCCCCTCGTGCTCTAATCCAGAATCCCGAAAACTTTCAGCTCGAGTTACGTAACCGCTTTCAGTGCCTACAACATTGCAATGCAGTGGACGATATGAATGACAAGCTCGTGGAAACTGTCCATGCGGTCGGAGCTAAGTTCTGCAAGACCCGTCGCAGAAGAACACAAAAACTCTCCGATCACACTCTTAATCTCACGGCTGTTAGACGGGAGATTAGGCTGCAATCGTCAACAGATTTGACAGCATACAGGCAACTGAACAGATAGATCTCCAAGTACATGCGGCGAGACTTACGCAACTTTAATACTGCTCGTATTAAAGAAGCAATCGAGCAGAACCAGGGCTCCAAAGTCTTTGCCAGAGATCTGTCTGCCAGTAAGAGCCAACTGTCAAAGCTGAAGACTGAGTGTGGCAGCATCGCTTCCGGGACACCTGAGATTTTGAGTGAGATTGAGAGGTTCTATGGGCAGCTGTACACATCATCGTTGGAGCCACACGCAAGTGTGAGTAACGATCCAAGAACAAGTCTTACCCGACACTATTCCGATGATATCCCG
Source organism: Parnassius smintheus behrii (assembly GCA_036936625.1). Classification (NCBI taxonomy): domain Eukaryota; kingdom Metazoa; phylum Arthropoda; class Insecta; order Lepidoptera; family Papilionidae; genus Parnassius; species Parnassius smintheus. Next base: position 12,988,838 of record JAUPFT010000017.1, read on the forward strand.
GACGTCAGTCTGAGCGAGATTAGAATGGCTCTCCAGTACCTTAAAAACGGCAGGGCCCCAGGCGAGGATGGAATTACAGCGGAGCTTCTGAAAGCGGGTGGAACACCGGTACTTGAAGTCCTTCAGAAGCTTTTCAATTCCGTCCTCCATGGTGGCACTACTCCGGAGGCGTGGAGCAGAAGCGTGGTGGCATTGTTGTTTAAGAAAGGCGACAACGCTCTCTTGAAGAACTACAGACCGATTTCCATTCCGAGCCGCGTCTACGTGCTGTTTTAGAGAGTCATTACGAATCGTCTCGCATGCAGACTCGACGACTTCCAGCCTCCCGAACAAGTCGGTTTCCGAAAAGGCTTCAGTACCATAGACCACATACATACCCTGCGGCAGATTGTACAGAAGACTGAAGAGTACAATCTGCCACTTTGCCTGGCGTATGTGGACTATGAGAAAGCCTTTGATTCCATCAAAATTTGGGCGGTGCTACAGTCCCTTCAGCGGTGCCAAGTTGACTGTCGGTATATCGAAGTGCTGAAGTGTTTGTACAGTAGGGCTACGATGGCTATCCGAGTACAGAATCAGAGCTCGAAACCTATCCAACTGCAGAGAGGTGTAAGACAGGGTGACGTTATATCCCCGAAAGTTTTCACCGCTGCATTGGAAGACGTTTTCAAGCTACTGGACTGGAAAGGATACGGTATTAACATCAATGGCGAGTACATCACTCACCTTCGGTATATTATATAGGCTAGGCTATAGTCCTTATGGTAGAATTGCTGGAGGACTTAAGCACTATGCTCAATGATCTCAATAGTGCCTCCCAACGGATAGGTCTTAAGATGAACATGGACAAAACAAAGATCATGTTTAATGTCTATGTCACACCTATGCCGGTAGTTGTTGGGAGCACTATGCTCGAAGTTGTTGACGAGTACGTTTACCTGGGACAAATAGTCCGACTAGGTAAGTCCAACTTCGACCGAGAGGTCAATCGACGGATTCAACTCGGCTGGGCAGCGTTCGGGAAATTACGACATATCTTCTCGTCAGGTATACCTCAATCTCTAAAAACTAGATTGTACAACCAGTGCGTGTTGCCAGTGATGACTTACGGATCTGAGACGTGGTCCTTCACTGCTGGCCGTATGAGGACGCTCAAGGTCGCTCAGCGAGCTATGAAGAGGGCTATGCTCGGAGTTTCTCTGTGTGATAGACTCAGAAATGAGGATATCCGCAGTAAAACCAGAGTGACCGACATAGCCCAACGGATTAGTAAGCTGAAGTGGCAATGGGTCGGCCATATAGCTCAAAGAACCGATAACCGATGGGGAAGAAAGGTTCTTGAGTGGCAGCCTCGTACCGGTAGGCATAGTATAGGGCGACCCCCCACTAGATGGAGTGACGACCTGGTAAGATATGCAGGAAGTCGATGGATGCAGGTGGCTCAGGACCGTGCTTTGTGGCATTACTTGGGGGAGGCCTATGTTCAGCAGTGGACTTGTGAAGGGCTGTAATGATAATGATGACTATGTTTGATTTGCTTCAGCTGTAAACTTTGATTCAAACGGAAGACGGCACTGATAGAATTAGAATATATCATATATTAACCGAAACTTCTCATCTCTTTTTTGTAGAATAAGGGTGACAAACGCGTACATAGTCCACCTGAGGGTAAGTGAATACTGAGGCACTATACATCTGCTTCTTTCCTGAAATAAGATTCAGATTGAAAATTGAAGATGCGTTGTCACTTCTGAGAACTTTCTTAATGCCTAATGCCTTGCTTCCAGCAAAAAGGGTCTCCGGTTCTTTACACTCACCATACGAAACCGAAACCCAGTAGCATTGAGCTGCTATTTTACTCTGGTATTCTGAGCGAGGCCCTTCCCTGATCAAGGCTACCCATTCGTGCTACAAACATAATACAGCTGCAGCATGGCTCTAAAACGTTTTTTTTTCAGATGATTTATAGTGCTTATAATACTATCTGATTGTAAGTGATGATGAAGTGAGACTGGTAAATCACAGTCTCAGATCTTAGCATAACAAAAACCTATTCACTCTAGCCGTGAAGACACATTGTAATCGGATGGAAAGACAGACGACGACAAATTATTACACTCTTGCTGTGTGCATCACTAATGACGAATCAAAACACTTGGTTTGAATATCGATATTACAAATATCGACAAGAAAGGGAGGAATTAAGCCATGTAATACCTGCAATTCCATCGGAAATACATCAAGATAATATTTTTGAATTAATACACTTTTCCCCATTACTTAATGGATGTTTAATGACTTTTTTTTATAAGGGGCACACGAGCAATTGGCTCACCTGATTGTAAGTCCGACCGCCGACCATGAACAACTGAAACACCGGGAGAATTGCAGGTGCGTTGCCAACCTCTTAAAAAAAAGGAGGCTCTTTTCTTAATGTAGATGTCCATAGGCCACAGCAACCACTTACCACCAGGTGGACTGTGTGCTCGTTTGTCACCCTATCCTATAAAAAAATTCTTTATGCGTGAAATGGAAAATATGCCATCTACTTCAAATGACATACAAGCTGCAGGTTCAAGTCAGTGCTTGGAGCACTGACTTAGAAGTATATGGACTGGGCATACCTACAAAATTAGCGTGACTACCTACAAAAATCTAGCACATAAAATGGCCGCCTTTTATAGGGTTGTAACTCTGCAATATGCGCAGCTGATAACGGTATTTTAACTAATATGATTTTTTTCTCATTTTATATAATGGGATATGTTGCTTAATTTACTTTATTTTGTAGGTATTTACATAGATACAGGGCTGAATTTTCAATCGTCAAATAACTTATATGGCGAATAAATGTGACCGACAGATTTATGGCTTTTAGGTAGATAGAAATTAAGTCCTTCTTTTGTGTTTATAGTATTACTGGGATGGTGATCCCAGATCTCATATTATTAATGTAAAATAATAATAATTAGTTGAGTAAAAATGAAATAAACTGTTTTAAAAATCAATACATATTTATTATTAATTTATCTGCACATAATTCATCACAAATATTATATACTATATTATTATTACTATTTATAACACGTGACGTGATTTAATTATGCTTCACAAAATTATTTAATTTAAAAATCAATTGCCGTACGGCAGTTTTGCAAAAACTCAGAAATGCCTCTCAATTAAGAGTTACAATCAAATCAAATTTAGGTGGTTATCTAGTAACATAATAAAATATAAATAGAAGATACACCTACTATAAGATAAGATGAAGGCACTGCACTACACAACAAAAAAAAACTTTTAGCATTCAACAGTTTGACAGCAGATCTACCACAAAACTCAGCACTTAACATGGCGACGCAGTCACGCATGGAAGAGCTAATGTCGTCACACGAAAGTGTTGTCAAAATAAGCAATTGACAAACTGTTGTTGTCTCCCTTTTCTAATATAGCTAGTGCTTTGTTAAAAAGAAACAAAAGTATTTTTGACCAGTGTGTGTCGATGTTATAGATATTTGTATAACTATTATTTCTATAGTAGAATACGGCGCCTCCATAGGTATTATTACCTCTATGGCTTGGAGGATTCCTTAAATTCTAGCTATATTGAAAAACGTGTACATAACATTTCAACTTTAGAAAGAAGGAGAGATCCAACTGGTGAAATAACCTACCCTTTAAGTATCATTTAAAGATTAAAATATTTTTAGAAGAACCGCTTCTAAAGTCGTCGAAAAGTGTTTTGAAATTTTGGGAAGAAATTTGAAGCCGCGAGATGTAACTACTCGTAGGTATTTAATTAGTTTGAAAATCTTAGAACTTAAAATCAATCAGATCACGTTATTTAATTTACTTGTTTATCTACACAGGCAAATCTCGCGGCAAGCAGTGGCGGCGTAAGGCGTGGGCAACCGCCTACGGCCTAGCGATCCAGGGGGCCTCGCGCCCTGCAGGTTTATGCATTACTTAAAACCGTAAACGCGCCGAAATAATTTTATTGTCATGAATCGATATTACTGACCTAACTAAATATGTTTTTATTCAGTCTAGCAACGTTAGTTTGCGTTGCTATTGCGGGAAATCTTCGCTGCAGGGCGACCATTATATATACAGTAATCTGTGGGGGCCACATAGGCTGAGGAATGAGGATTACCCGTTCTGTTTGTTAGACATAGAATACTGTCTTTATTTAATCGTGGGCGTGGCAATCGAGTAACGAGTGCGGTACAGCAGCCCACGTGGTTGCTGTATGTATATTTTCGCGCTGTACATAACACATGAGTAGATAAACGGAACAGACACAAAGCTTCTTAAGAACTTGCAAAATTGTTGCACATTTTGAAAATTTTGGTTTCCTTAACGATTTAAACAAGTTAAAAAATATTCCAAACCATCTAATATTAAAATAACTGTCAAAATTTACACACAGCCCTGCGAGTGGGTGAAAGCAGTGACTTTTAACCTTACGAATTATATGAAGAATTACAATTATGATCTCTAATTTACCTAACTTCGTAACAGATGTGGAACAGCTTCTCCAATAAGTTACAAAACATAATTAAAAAAAAATATCCAAACATTTACATCGTCATTTAACAATACCGATCAGTACAGCCTCCGCCGAAGGAAGCTTCTTAAAATTAGTACTCATTAAAAATTATCTTAGGAATTCATTGTCACAGAAAAGACTTTCAGCGTTGAAAGTTTTATCTATCGAGGCAGATATAGCATCCAAGCTGGATTATGAGGCTATAATTGAACAATTCAGCAGGATAAAAAGCAGAATATCTATTTCTTCTTAGGGTTCCGTAGTCAACTAGGAACCCTTATAGTTTCGCCATGTCTGTCTGTCCGTCTGCCCGTCCTCGCTTAATCTCTGTGACCGTTAGCACTAGAAAGCTGAAATTTGGTACCAATATGTGTATCAATCACGCCGACAAAGTGGTAAAATAAAAATTAGTTTTGTTAGGGTAGCCCCCCTATATGTAATGTGGGAAGTGATTTTTTTTTAATTTCAACCCTAACGTGTGATATATTGTTGGAAAGGTATTTAAAAATGAATAGAGGTTTACTAAAATCATATTTTGATAATTTCAATAATTTCGGAAATAATCGCTCCAAAAGTAAAAAACAATGTGTCCCCCCCCCCTCTAACTTTTGAACCATAGGTTTAGAAAATATGAAAAGATCTGAAAAGTTGAACTTTATAAGGACTTTCTAGGAAAATCATTTTGAACTTGGATGGAAACAACAGTACCCACTACCGGGAGCAATTACAGGAGCGCGGAGCGCTGCTGGAGCGCGAACATAATGGATACCCACCTTTAAACTCATAAGTGGGAACACTTACTGTGACGGACGGGAAACTACGGAACCCTACACTGAGCGTGGCCTGACACGCTCTTGGCCGCTTTTTTTTTCTTTGAAATTGTTTGGTGTTGGTACTTAATGAATTTGTAAAAATAAAAATTTCATAATGTCAAGTGTTTTGTTTTTTCATTTTATATAATCCGTCTTCTTGCGCGGGCAGGGGGCCTCGCAAAATATATCTTGCTCACATAAAATTTAGGTCTTGCGCCGCCACTGGCGACAAGCTTATATACCATATAAATTGTGTAATGACGTTATAAGTTGATAGTAAAAGTTTTAAGGGAAAAGTTTTATTTTATTCTTTTAAGCGCTTAAAATAAAAGCTTGTTTTTAAAAAAGTTTTTTTACTTTTTAGTTATAGCTGAATAGGTTTCTCAGTCTGTTCATCTCATCATTTAACGCATCATTGTGACAACGCCGTCTGCCGGTTAATTTCCAACAGTCTAGCTTTTCAATAAGGAGACCTTCTAATGATTTTACCCTACTTAAGATCACGTATGCTTGACCAGCAGCGAAGAGCTTCTAGCCTAAGTATATTTATAACGGAATGGTCGACAGCGGAGTTTATTATCACCATCCTATTTTATTTTAATTCGCATTCGTATTCTCAGCAAGTCCTTTAATTTTACACTAGTACACACTTACACTTGTGGAAATGCATAAAAAATTAGGCCGCCATTTTGGATTCAGTGTGACGTCACTTTATTTTTCAGCTATTCTCAACAAGTCCTTTCATTTCATACCCGTAATGTAGAACATTAAAAAGTTCGCCATCTTATGTATTCCGCCATGTTGGATTTAGAATGACGTCACACAGCTAACCATGTATTGTCATCCAAGTTAAACGTGTATACAAATTTTCAGCTTAATCGGTTAAAGGTATCTGTCTCTAGTATATATACAGTAATCTATGGGTATCTGCTTTGCGCCCTCCTTTCTGCCAAAGAGGGTCGCGTTCGTATACGGCTTAGAGATCTCTAGTCAGATCGTTAAGCCAATTCCTAAAAGGTTGAGTTCAGTGGGTAAAAGTCGCCACATAACCACGCAGCCGGCTGCGTGGTATGCTATGAGCTAGACGTGGGTCGTTACGTCATTTTTAAGAAACGTAACGGAACCAGTGACTTGGTCGGCGTCACATGTTTCAAAACTAGTGATTTTTGTAACTGGCTATTTTTGTTCGGCTACTGTGATTGTTTGCATAAATATCACCACCAACTATACAGTTGTTACGCAGCCCTAATCTAGGCAATCTGCAGCGTTGCATCAGTTTACGACAACCACGAGGCACCGCGTCAGCATAACGTGTGTACTGTGTAATATTACCTGTTTGGTCTAGTCCAGTTTAACCCCCAGAAGACACAAGTTTGCGCGTTAACCGCTAAAAAGAACCCCTTTGTCGTATCCCCTCAGTTTCAAGGCACTCCCCTTGTTGCCTCAGCCAGTATCGGAATCCTCGGCGTCGACATATCGAGTGACGTGCAGTTTCGTGGTCACTTGGAAGGGAAGGCCAAATTGGCCTCTAAAAAGCTTGGCGTGCTCAGCAGAGCGGGACAGTATTTCATGCCGGCACACCGCCTGAAACTTTACAAGGCGCAGGTTCGGCCGCACATGGAATACTGTTCCCATCTCTGGGCTGGGGCTCCCCAGTACCAGCTCCTTCCACTTGACCGCATCCAGCGCAGAGCGGCTCGAATCGTCGACGACCGAGTGCTTTCCGATCGGCTCGATTCACTGGCGTTGCGAAGAGATGTTGCATCTCTTTGCGTATTTTATCGCATCTATCACGGGGAGTGTTCTGAGGAATTGTTCGGATTAATCCCAGCCGCCAAATTTCGTGAACGCACGACACGGCAAACGTCCCGATACCATCCACACCATCTGGATGCTTGGCGGTCCACCACTGTACGTTTCACAAGGAGTTTTCTTCCACGTACAACCTCTCTGTGGAATAGTTTATCACCGGCGAATTTTCCGGACCGATACGACCTGGGGACCTTCAAGAAAAGAGCTTACTCCTTTCTAAAGGGCCGGCAACGCACCCGCAATTCTCCTGGTGTTGCGGTTGATCATGGGCGGCGGTAGTCACTTAACATCAGGTGAGCCGCATGCTCGTTTGCCCCCTCTTCTATAAAAAAAAAAAAAAAAAACCTGGTTCTGATATTTTACCGTGTGAATTCATTCTAGATTCAAACTTCGAATTAGAGTCACCTCTTTTAGTTGTAATAATTAATTGTAATAATTTTTGTAAATTAAATATATTTTAAATAAAGATTGCTTTTTTTTGCAACCTCTGGTTGGAGCCCACATAATTGGCGCAGTCGGTAGGATCTTCTAAAGTAGAGTCAGTGAATCAAGAGTGACTAAGAAGATACAGAACCTACGGGAGCACCAGTCCAGAGGCGAATCCAGGCATTGATTCCGCAATAAGAAGTAATGCTGTAAGTGCTTGAATCTTTCAATCCTTACCCTTCCTAGTTCCATAATTAAAATTTTACTCCATCCTGATTTTATATACATATTTTTATTGCATTTTATTTCGTTTTAACTGTGTTAGTTTAAAGCTTCCAAAATTTTCCATCCAAGGGGAACACGGAACGTTAGGTTAGATAGTAGTAGGACTTCTAAGCTTAGCATTATAGACGAAAATAGAGGTTTAGAAATCGACAGTATGGCTCAATCAAATGAGATTGATTTAATTTATAAGTCACTTAGAGTTCTGCCTGAATTTGACGGTAACCCTTACATCCTTACGCGCTTTATTAATCTGTGCGACCAACTGGTAATAGCTCATGTAAAAAATGAGCCCGGATACGAATTAGTCAATTTATCTCTTATAAACGGAATTTTGAATAAAATAACCGGGCCCGCGGCTAGGCTAATAAATTCCAACGGAATACCCGAAACCTGGGCCGGCATCAAAAGCGCTCTTATAAATAACTTCGCCGACCATCGCGACGAAACTGCATTATACAGCGACTTATCATTACAAACCCAAGGGTCCAGTACCCCGCAAGAATTTTACGAGCGAGTCCAAAGCTTATTTAGTACAATAATGACGTATGTTACCCTACATGAAACGATCGGTACGACCATCGAAGCTAAACGCGCACTCTATAAAAAACTGACCTTACAAGCTTATTTACGCGGACTTAAAGACCCTCTAGGGTCCAGAATAAGATGTATGCGACCCGAAACTATGGAGAAAGCACTTGAATTCGTGCAAGAGGAGTTAAACACCCTCTATCTCCAACAACGAAATGAAGGCGGTCCAAATAGGAAAGAATGGACTCCACCTACTCCTAGCTCTAATTTACCGTTAAATAATTTCATTCCAAAACCTACCGCGTTTAACATGCCGTCACTATCTAGACCACAGGTTAATAACACACTGAACTCATTTAGACAGCCACCTATGCAACCGCATGCTGCACAGGGTTGGAGACCTAGTCCACCGCCCCAGACACATGCACCGCGTGGTCCCACGCGTACGCAACAGATGATGCGTGCTCCACCACCAAATTATAACCCACACAGTAATGTGTTTAAGCTCCCTAACAGACCTCAGCAACCACAGGGTTTCAATTTAAATAATAACTTGCGTCCTTCTCCTATGAGCGGTGTCACCCCATTTGTTTCAAAACCCTTACCACCGACAGGACATGACTGGAGACGATTTGGCAACCCACCACCGAGCAATTACTTTAAAACTCGTGAGGTAAACTTTAACGAGATGGGTTTTGACTACGACTATAGCACCGACGCGTACTATGAATATGACTATCCTGACTATAATTATAATCAAGAGTACTATACTTACGAACCATATCCTAATTATAGCTACGAGCAATTGTATAACCACGCGGAAACTCCCGTCGTAGAGGAAGTAGATTCTAGTTTTACTCCGGCTAATGATGAGGATTTTCAGAAGTGTCCCAAATCCGAAAAACCAAAATAGAAGTAAATTTCCACATACAAAGGCAACTCGGGTACATTCAGACAAGTAATCCCCCATTGAAATTCTTAATAGACACCGGTGCTAATCAATCATTTATTAGTCCCGAAGCCGTAAGAAAATATTTTAGCCGCATCCCACTGAATTATGACCCATTCGAGGTCACTAGTGTTCATGCGACAAGTAAGAATGATTATTCCATAACTCTCCCATGCCCTTTAGAGCTTAATGAGCCCGATAATATAACTTTGTTCATTCATAAATTCCATAATTACTTCGATGGACTGATAGGTTTTGATTTACTTGGCGCATGGGGTTCTAATATTGATCTTAGGAATAAACTACTTATTACTCGTAACGCAAAAATTCTCATCGAAATGTATGACTCACGTAACGCAAATTTATATGAAGAAATCATACCCGCGCACTCATCTAAGTTAGTTCGGTTGCCCATAAATTCAAAGGACGGTGATGTAGTAGTCGAAAATCAAACCATTTGCAACTGCATAATTTCTGATTGCTTAACAAAAGTAATTAATAATCGTGGTTGGGTCGAAATTACTAATAACAGCTCAAATGACGTAATTTTTTCAATGGACCGTCCGGTAGAAGCCGAAATATTTAATGTCGAGTGCCAGTTTACCGAAACGTTATCAGATCGCGCTAAAAATGTTTTATCCCGTCTTCGCACCGATCATCTTAATCCCGAAGAGTTAGCAAACCTACAACGGCTATGCGCCTCGTATGCCGACGTGTTCTACCTTGATAGTGAACCCTTAACATTCACCAACAAAATCAAACATAGGATTAGAACGCACGACGAAATTCCCGTACATACCAAGAGTTACAGATACCCGTATGTCCACCGACAGGAAGTCCGGGACCAAATTAATAAGATGCTCGAGCAAAATATAATTAGACCATCTGATTCTGCCTGGAGCTCTCCTATTTGGATTGTGCCCAAAAAGGCGGACGCTTCCGGCAAAATAAAATGGCGTCTTGTTGTAGACTTCAGGAAGGTGAACGAAAAGACTATCGACGACAAATATCCTATTCCTAATATAACCGATGTGCTAGATAAACTGGGCAAGTGTCAGTACTTTACCACGCTCGATTTGGCTAGTGGATTTTATCAGGTGGAGATGGACTCCGCAGACATTCACAAAACTGCTTTTAATGTAGAGAATGCGCATTACGAATTTCTTAGGATGCCAATGGGTTTGAAAAATAGCCCATCAACCTTTCAGAGGGTGATGGACAACGTACATATTAAAGAACCTGCAGAACGAAATATGTTTAGTGTATCTTGATGACATAATTGTGTTTAGTACATCCTTACAAAAACACATAAATAACCTGGAAAAAGTATTCAAAAGGTTGCGGGAATCCAACTTCAAAATTCAGATGGATAAATCAGAGTTTTTGAAGCTGGAAACCGAGTTCCTAGGCCATGTTATTTGCAAAGACGGGGTTAAACCCAATCCAGACAAAATTAAAGCCATCGAAAAATACCCACTACCAAAAACTACAACCGAAATTAAGCGTTTTCTAGGACTATTAGGATACTATAGAAAATTTATACCGGACTTCGCACGTCTCACGTAACCACTCATTCATTGTCTTAAAAAGGGATCAAAGATAACATTAGATCAAAATTATATTAACTGCTTTGAACGTTGTAAAACTCTTTTAACAAATGATCCAATCCTACAGTATCCAGACTTCAGTAGAGATTTTATTTTGACAACCGATGCTTCAAACGTGGCGATTGGCGCAGTTTTATCACAGGGGACAGTCGGTTCAGACAAACCCATTGCATACGCTTCCCGTACACTCAACTCCAGCGAAATTAACTATAGCACGATAGAAAAGGAACTTTTAGCTATCGTATGGGCGACTAAGTATTTCCGTCCATATTTATTCGGCCGTAAATTCAAAATTATTACAGACCATAAACCCTTACAATGGATCATGAACTTAAAAGAGCCCGATTCGCGTCTAACCAGATGGCGCCTTAAGTTGAGCGAGTACGATTTTAGTATCGTATATAAGCAAGGCAAGTGTAACACGAATGCCGACGCATTATCGCGCATCGAGCTCCACAATGACGAGCTAAGACCCATAATAGACGAATTACTTTCAATTTTACCTAATCCCTCCGAAGGGGTACGCACATTAGATGACTCTAGGACTATAACGGCTACCGAAGTCGCAGACGATTCCAGAACCATCACCGTTCATACAGATAAAGAAAACCCCATCCTCGAAGTTCCGATTTCTGACGAACCGCTAAATAAATTTTCTAAGCAGATAATTTTGAATATAGTAGGGGACATAAAAGCTAGACCAGTTGTCACTAAGCCATTCGAAACACACACTCGCATTACTATTCAAATAGCTCAATCGAACATAGACGAAGATGTCGTTAACGCTATTAAAGAATACGTCCATCCAAAAATTAGGACAGGATTACTTATCAACCCAACATCTGCTATGTACACTGTCATACCAATTATACAAAAGACTTTTAAAAGTTCATCTCTTAACCTCTTTCTAACAAAAAGTGAATTGGAAAACATTAGGGAATATCTAAGACAGCAAGAAATCATTCGTAAATATCACGATGGAAAAACGAACCATCGAGGCATTAACGAGTGTTTCTCGGCCTTATCCCGTAAATATTACTGGCCGAAAATGAGAGAGCATATCACTAAATTTATTAATGACTGTACAGTATGCGGACAAGCTAAGTACGACCGCAATCCTGTTAAACAGAAATTCCAAATTGTACCACCAGCTTCTAAGCCTTTTGAATTAGTTCATGTAGATTTACTAACCATTCAAGGGGAAAAATATTTAACAATAGTAGATTCTTTTTCTAAATATGCTCAAGCTTACTACCTGCGAGACGGCACCGCTGTCAGTGTAGTACAAGCTTTGCTGATTTTCTGCACACATCATGGCATTCCGATTACCATAGTTTCCGATAATGGGCCGGAGTTTACCAACCAACTTATTGCAGAATTCGTTAAACTGCATAAAATTCAGCACCATAGAGTAGCCCCACATGCTCCTAACGAAAATGGTATTGTTGAACGATTCGACGCCACCATATTAGAACATCTCCGTATTTTAAAGATAAATCAAAAGAATGAATCTGCTATTAACCTTATGCCTTATGCCCTATTAACTTACAATCATAGTATACACAGCTTTACAAAATGCAAACCGATAGAAGTAATCACAGGACATTTTGACCCTCGCGATCCTTTTGACATATATCTGTCCGCCCATCTACTTCAACAGTATGTAGTAAACCACAAAGACAGAATGACTGAGACCTATAAAACTATTCACGACCTATGTAACGACATGCGTAGACTTGACTAATATTCGCAATAAAAACCGAGAACCGGAAGCTGAGTATTCCCCGGAACAACAAATATTTATAAAGAACCCATTCGCATCCCGTCAGAAATTAGCTCCTCGATACACACACGACACAGTAATGGCAAATCTCCCAATTCACATCTATACAAAGAAAAAACGAGGCCCCATAGCAAAAACCCGATTAAAGAGAATACCTAAAACGAACCAATTGCTACAGGACTGTCCTGGTACTTCATCTCCTTCTGGGACCAGCTCTAATGCAAGAGATAAGACTTGAAAGTCTTAGTGACGGACCTGGTATATTACCCTTCAAACTAGGCCCCACTCGAATCCTATCCCACTACCATGCATTTCTAAAGTATATAGATCTTCAAGAATTGGGAGACAAAGTAAATTCTGTTAAAACACAGCTAATTAGTACTACTCCTTACCTTAACAATATAACTAATTCCTTATTTCAGCCTCATATTGATTACCTTAAAAATAAGCTTGAAAGCGTCACTATACAGTTGCAAAGCTTTAAAACGAACCGTGAGAAAAGAGGACTTGTAGATGGTCTCGGTTCTATTATAAAAAGTATAACCGGTAACCTTGATTATACAGATGCAGATCATTTTAATCGCGCAATAAAATCCATCCGCGAAGACGAAAATAAAATGGTAACGGAATTTAATAACCACGTAAGCTTAACTAAAGATTTGACAAAGCAATATTCCAAAATAATAGATAGCATTGTGGATAATCAAAATAAATTGGAAGTATTAATAGGGAAAATAAATCAATCCGATGCTACTAGGGACTACGATTTAATTAAATATGCCCATTTTGCACAAGTACTAATGATCCTTAGTGATAACGTTGATTCCATCTCACAGGAATTAATTAAATTACAGAATTACTTAGCATTTATAAGAGCTAACACTATGCACCACTCTATAGTCAATTTAGAATCTATCCGAATAATGATTAACCGTGCAACCGAACTTTATGGAGGTAAGAAGGTAGGAGATTTAGATATTAGAGAATATTATGACATTATTAGATTAGGCTCATATTATGTAGGAAATGAAATAGTTATAGTATTTAAGTTCCCGATTCTATTACCCCATATATATGATATGTATAAGTTATCTATTGTTCCTAACAAGAAAAACGAAATCCTTACACCACCCCATCCATTCCTAGCCATTTATCAGAAGGATTTTCAGTACATAGAGGCAGAATGCCCGAAGACCAGTAAATGGTACATCTGTAAGGATAAGCGGAACCTGAGAGGTCAAACATCTCCTGATTGCATCCATCATCTCATCACAAAACAAAAGACGAATGCAGGATGTAACCCGCTTACAGTCACCCTGGATAAACCGGCTTACGAAGAACTGGACGACAAGCATTACACCATCACATTCCCTACACCAACGAAAGTACGTCTATCATGTGGCCAAGATCTCTTCAAAATACTTCAAGGTAGTTATCTCGTTGTTGTCCCGCTGAAGTGCTACATAGAAACGCCTCTATTCTCGATCTCAAACACTAAAGACCGATTGAAGGGACAAGCCTTAAAAATAATGGACATACCTGAGGAAAACACCAGCATCCCATCTCCTATTCGGCATATAAACTAAATTCAATAAACCTTCAACATCTTCATGCAACGAACACCAAAATATCCCAGCAATCACCAGTGAATCTAAGCAGGAACGATGACCACAGTCTATATCATACTACAATACGATTTTACGCATTAATAATAAGTGCAGGTGCACTGATTCTATATATGTTATACAGAAAGTACAAGTTGAAGCCAACTGAAAGTACGCAAAGGAATACAGAAGAAGACCATCCTAAATCATTAAGGATATACGCAGTTCCAAGCACTGAGAAGGTTGATCCCGATCAACTACCAGCTCAATTCACGACCAAGGTCTTCCATAGTCGCTGTTCTTCGGGGGGAGGTGTTACGCAGCCCTAATCTAGGCAATCTGCAGCGTTGCATCAGTTTACGACAACCACGAGGCACCGCGTCAGCATAACGTGTGTACTGTGTAATATTACCTGGTTCTGATATTTTACCGTGTGAATTCATTCTAGATTCAAACTTAGAATTAGAGTCACCTCTTTTAGTTGTAATAATTAGTTGTAATAATTTTTGTAAATTAAATATATTTTAAATAAAGATTGCTTTTTTTTGCAACCTCTGGCTGGAGCCCACATAATTCAGTTACACACGAAACGAAAACAAATTTAATCACAATCTGTACTTGTAGCTATACAGTAACTGTATACTGTTAAATCAATAAATTAACTTCCCTTCATACTTTATTCAGGTTTAGGACTGACTGCATTAAATGTATTTATGATTGATTTGCATTTACTATGACACTAAGACTTTCATAAAATTATTAATGCACGCAAGTCAATTTGATTGTTTATACAATGATTATTGATATTTACAGTTTATTTACACTTTTTCAACGTTTTTACTATCATTTGTTTTTGCACTTTTATTTACACTGTACAATTAATTTGTTTGTTTGTTTGGCTATTTACACACAGTTTTTAAGTTTTATAATATTATAAACATTGAAATTTTTTGTATATATTTTTAGTTTTATATTGATTTTATGAATAAACGAGTTCATGACTCCGTCAAAAATGTTTTAAAAATTATTTTACTTAAGTTCAATGTGACTCCCGCTTCCCGGAATCGACCGTTGAAATTACTTACAAGCAGAGATTACTCTATTTTACTGTCTATGTATATAGTCTTACGTATGAAAATTAAAAGTACAATAATACTGTTACAAACGCTGTTTTGTTTATTGTTGTATGCCACATGTGCGCTTTGCGTTTGACCGGCCGACAGTCGACGGAATAATCACGGTTAACATGACTCGAAACTAGTGATTCGGTTACATGCCGCGTAGCCAGTTACTGTATCTAGTGACGTGAAATAACGCCCACGTCTACTATGAGCATTCTCAACCTCCCTCCCCCGCTTTCCGGAGGGTTACCCATATTTGCTTCGGGCGCAAAAAAAAAAAAAGTATCTGCTTCAAAATTGACCTTCTAGACTCCACCTGAACAAACATAGTTACATACATTGCAAGTTACCTAATTAAAAGCTTTTAATATTGCACCCGTGCAAAGGTAGAGCGCGTCGTTAGAAACATGTAAAAAAAAATAGAAATATATTTGATATTCCGAGTTGTATGTGCTTTTGTAAAATCTTATGTCTCAGTTGACAATTCAATTGCTGCGATGCGATGAGATGGCAGAGAACAATAAATAATAACATTATTATTCAGTGATAACAATATTTTAGAAACGTTTAATTGACAAATTTATTGTAACGTAATTATAACGTTATACACATGCAAAACTTTGCATAATATCGTTTTGATATATCGTTTCTCTTAAACATAACGTTATCTCGCATTTGCGCTGATAACGTTACTGTATTTTAACGTTATTTAAGTACCTGCAGAAACCTAGGTTTCTCTCTCTCTCTCTCAGTCTACGGTCTTTAAATTTTTAGTGTTAGTGTTTCTCAAGTGTTTCTATAATAAAGTTTCTTTTTTTTATATATTGTATGTAATTAGTATTAATTGTACCTAAATATTATAATTTAATTTCATTAATTAGAAGTAATGTTGGCCATTATTTGTCAAATTTATTTTGTAATTGCGTGTTATTTGCCAATTTGTATGAAAAGTAAAAAAAAAATCTCATGAACCGTAAGTTTCCGCAACCTAAAACTTTGCAAAACACTTTCTTTTAGTGAGTACTATCTACAAAAAAAATATGGGCATTTAAATCGATGGTCCATATTGGAAATTTTAACCCTTGTTTTTTATACTCACTGTTGCATGTTATTCTTTTTTGAGGAGTGTAGAATTAGAATATCAGTAATAACTTTCCAACATCTATATTTCATATTTTGTTGGCCAGGTTTTTGTCAACTATAGTTGGCACTCAGGGCCCGCAGGTGCTGGTCAAGTATAGGCGACTTTGGCGCTCAAAAGGTTAAAGGTTCCCATGTAGTATTGGCCCGAAAAAATAGCTGGTGGTAGTCCATTCCATAAACAAGTTGCGCTAGGAAGTAAACTTCTGGTAATTAGTACAGTGGTGGACCGCTAATAATCAAGATAGTAAAAAATATGAAATTAGAAGTCTGAATAATTTCAATACATTAAAACTTTTGAATAAAGGAAACTCACAAGGAATAACAGTGTATGTTTATTAACAGAAAACATTACCTATCATGTTATACTAGACTTCTACGTAAAATGTATATGTTTTATGTTACTAGACTGGCATTTCAGTATTATTTAATATGTTGCGTACAAGTTACGGTCATTTCCCCGTAATTACTCTACCAGACTTCGAGCAGGTGGAAAGATCTAACACTGGTTTTGTTTAATGTGACCAAGAAAACACTGTCATTATTTATGTGCGGACTATTTGTTTGCATAATGAAATAATTAAACCATCGTAAATAAAAATATCAGCTGCATGGCATATTTGCTGAGCCAGATATCCAGCTAGGCGAGCCTACGAGATCCACAGGTCCACAGCTGTGACACAGTTTTTGTTCTGATACTGAAGGCAGCCAGTCTAATAAATAATAGGTTGTGGAAAAAGTTTCTTCATACATACAAATTCAAGACTTTAGTTATAATATATATGTGCTATTATGTTTGACAACTTGTTGCCATCTTGTAGGTGGCAGTCTGCTTGATTTAACTACCAAAAAATTCTGAAGAGACCAAAACAGGTGAAAATCTGAGGGTGCAAGGATACAATCCATATGCATATGCTTTAAGACTTCCCAGCCAAGTTCTCTCAATTTTTGCTGAATGGCAAAATATGTGTGTGGTCTGGTATTATCATGATAAAAGACATCTCCTTTTGTATTCATCAATTCCACCCGTTTTTTCTCAATTTCTTGCTGGCGTCTTATTATTTGTTGACAGATCTGAATTAATGGTTTTGCTCAGTAATAAAAGCTCATAATCACCTTATTGCATGTTAATCTGGATTTCGCTGCAGTCTGTGGAGCTTGACTATCCTTAGACCATGATCTTTTTCACACATTCTGGTCTAAGGTGATCACTTTCCATCACCAGTGATCAATCTTTTCAAAAATTTTTGGCTTGGTTTCATTACATTTCAATAGAGTATTGCAAATTAGTACACAATCTACTAGGTTTCTTTCAGTGAACTCGTGTGGTATCCAAATTTCGAGCTTTTTTGTATAGCCAGACTTGTTCAGAATGGTTCAAAACTATTTAGTGGTCAATGCTCAATTTCCGGCTATGTTGTAACTACTAATATGCCGATCTTGCTCTACTTGAAACAATTTTCTGGTAATCTTACTGACACTGCATTAGCACTGCATAAATGTCACAATTTTTTTCACGACTTGAGCTCCTTTTTTCCTTTTTGTAGTAAAACTTCAAAATGTATTGAATTTCTTTGTTAGATTCACTCATTTTGGCGGACAGAAAACCGATTGAAATTTATGTCCTATATATGTTGATACCAAAACCAGCCAGATACAAACAGTACAACCAATAAGATTTTTCCTCAATTTTATACAAACAAAATATGATGAAATTTTTCCCCAACCTATTACTTAGAAGTTCTTGTGTAATACATTAATTTTTAAACTATTACTTGTAATTTTTCAATGAAGAAAACAAGAAATTACATTTATGATTGTACACACACATATTATTTATAAAGCATTAAAATATAAATATTATGGTATATAATTGCTTGATCATCTTCATTATCAGCATTACAGAAATTTACAAGTTCACTGCTAAACATAGGCCTCTCCCAAGAATGCCACAAAGCAGTCACAACTTATGGCATAAGCAACTGTTATTGCGTTACGTTTATATATATAAAATATAAAAACTAAAATGCAAATGCATTGCTAAAGGAGTTTACAAGTTTACTATAAATCCGGATGCAAAAGAGTTTTGATTTTTTTTGTAGACCTTTCAGCAGGTCTTATACAAAGATGTTTTCCAAATAAAGTTATTTTAATTTTTCCAAGATACATATCAAAAACACACTCCCGTTTAGGAATTGTTGTTACCACATTATCCATTGAAACAATTTTAAAGGTATTCCTAGTGTCCATGATACAAATACCTTTTTTGCCAACATAACTTGGACATTTTGATCTAACTATTTGTAAAAAACTCCCATGAAAATCTGCCCTGTACAGTGTTTGTGTAAATTGTTCCCAGGTTTTGCTACTGCAGTCTGGAACAGACTTATCTAATTCAAGTAATTCATTGATATAGTCCACCCATATTTCATTCATAGGCCTCACATCATCATATTTAACACTATTCCTTGGAATATTATAAAATCCTAGATTCTTTTTCTCCTTCCTAGTTAATGTTCTAGACTTCTTTTTGCTTTTCTTTTTTTTCTTCGACTCTTTACCTTTCTTTTTAGCAAATATAAAATCCTTTTTTAATTCAGCCTCTACAGAGGCAACGTCCGATTTCGGGACATTTGTTTTCAAAAAATTAATGACTGCTTGCGCTGCATTTTTTTCAATAGCTTCTGCCCACAGGGCATTATTACTCCCAGCTTCTGCCATACTATTATTAGAGCTTTTGGCTAATCTAATAAACGTATTTTGGTACCAAGTACTTTACCAAGTAATTTAAACTTTTAATGCTCTTCGCTGCTCTAGTATATATTTCATAACTTCCCGCGATAGCTTGAAACTTGTATTATAATATTATTTGGATAATTTTATATTCACAGATCACAGAACAGAACAAAAATACTCCCCTCCTTGTTCTCCCCTATGGTTCTCCCACAGGCTACTAAGAGGTAAGAGGATATTAAGCATCAGACAAGAATCTTAGAACTACCAATACGGAACCGGTGGTTTCGAGTTTGACATTTGTTTACTTCTAATTTTGAGGTGTCAGGCAAAAGTACATCATTGATAAAGCTTATTTACGTTACTTGTAAATTTTGTAGTTTTAAGGTTTAAAGTACACCATTGATAAAGCCTAATTTCGTTCACCTAACAGCTATTCACCATTAAATAGTTTACTATTTTAAAATCTTTAGAACTTATAATACAAAACTAAAACAACTTATATATTAGTTATTCAAGTTTTTATTTTTTTCTTTTGAAATTATAACGTCACCCTGTCTTACACCTCTCTGCAGTTGAATAGGTTTCGAGCTCTGATTCTGTACTCGGATAGCCATCGTAGCCCTACTGTACAAACACTTCAGCACTTCGATATACCGACAGTCAACTTGGCACCGCTGAAGGGACTGTAGCACCGCCCAAATTTTGATGGAATCAAAGGCTTTCTCATAGTCCACATACGCCAGGCAAAGTGGCAGATTGTACTCTTCAGTCTTCTGTACAATCTGCCGCAGGGTATGTATGTGGTCTATGGTACTGAAGCCTTTTCGGAAACCGACTTGTTCGGGAGGCTGGAAGTCGTCGAGTCTGCATGCGAGACGATTCGTAATGACTCTCTAAAACAGCACGTAGACGCGGCTCGGAATGGAAATCGGTCTGTAGTTCTTCAAGAGAGCGTTGTCGCCTTTCTTAAAGAACAATGCCACCACGCTTCTGCTCCACGCCTCCGGAGTAGTGCCACCATGGAGGACGGAATTGAAAAGCTTCTGAAGGACTTCAAGTACCGGTGTTCCACCCGCTTTCAGAAGCTCCGCTGTAATTCCATCCTCGCCTGGGGCCCTGCCGTTTTTAAGGTACTGGAGAGAGCCATTCTAATCTCGCTCAGACTGACGTCCGGGATATCATCGGAATAGTGTCGGGTAAGACTTGCTCTTGGATCGTTACTCACACTTGCGTGTGGCTCCAACGATGATGTGTACAGCTGCCCATAGAACCTCTCAATCTCACTCAAAATCTCAGGTGTCTCGGAAACGATGCTGCCACATTCAGTCTTCAGCTTTGACAGTTGGCTCTTTCTGGCGGACAGATCTCTGGCAAAGACTTTGGAGCCCTGGTTTCGCTCGATCGCTTCTTTAATACGAGCAGTATTAATGTTGCGTAAGTCTCGCCGCATGCATTTGGAGATCTGTCTGTTCAGTTGCGTGTATGCTGTCAAATCTGTTGACGATTGCAGCCTCATCTCCCGTCTAACAGCCATGAGATTAAGAGTGTGATCGGAGAGTTTTTGTGTTCTTCTGTGGCGGGTCTTGCAGAACTTAGCTCCGACCACATGGACAGTTTCCACGAGCTTGTCATTCATATCGTCCACTGCATTGCAATCTTCTAGGCACTGAAAGCGGTTACGTAACTCGAGCTGAAAAGTCTCGGGATTCTGGATTAGAGCACGAGGAGGACGGAGCGTTGACTTCATTAGACGAGACCTCTCCAACTTAAGGTTTAGGTTCAGTGTGCCTCTAACCATTCGGTGATCGCTGCCGGTTTTCACCCTTGCGATCACTGAGACATCACTGAACAGTTGGCGCCTGGTCGTCATAATGAAGTCAATCTCATTTTTTGTCGAACCGTAGGGGCTCGATCAGGTCCACTTCCTGTGGGGCCGCTTCTGGAAGAAAGAGTCCCTCTTTCTCCATAAAGTCAGCCAGCTGCTGGCCCCTTCGGTTCCGTTGCTCTACTCCAAATTTCCCTAACTTCAGCTCACCGCCTTCTCTTGTGCCTAGTTTTGCGCTGAAGTCTCCCATCAACACCGTGTAGTGGGTTTTGGAGGAATGCATGGCTCTAGAAATATCCTCCTACATTTCCTCCACCTCCTCATCGGGATGTGCCGAGGTTGGTGCGTAGACCTGTATGACCTACAGCGAATACCGTTTGGTGATTCTGAGTATCAGGTACGCGACCCTCGTCGACACACTCCCAATATTTACAACGTTGTTGACGAGAGACTTGTGGACGATAAATCCGACATCTCCTTGGGACAGATGGTCGCCCTCCCGGTGATAGAACAAGTTGCCGGACTCGAGGATTACCGTGTCCTCCCCCTCTCTTCGGACCTCAGATAATCCAATAATATGCCAGCGCAACTTGTCTACCTCTTATTCCAGCTCCAGTATCTTCTCGTCAGTCCTCAGGGTGCGTGCGTTATACGTTGCCAGGTCGAGTCGTCGTAGGTGGCAACCGAACCTCCACCGGAGATTCTTAGCATCCCCTGCCCCGTCATTACCATGGTCGCCACCATAGCCGGGAATAGCGGGGCCGCCAGGGACTGGGGGCCGTTTATTTGCGTCATTGCTCATGGGGGGATATTTGCCATAGTTGCCACGCTTGGCGAGCGGGTTGGCAACCGCAGTTTTTTATTATGTTATTGTTGTTATTAGGAAGATGCTGCTGCCCATCTCCTTTCTGTGTCCCTCTGTCGCCTCTTACGACACCCACGGGAAGATATGGGGTAGTGGATATTCTCAACCGCCACTACACGGCAGGTCTGTCTATAAACAGTAAAATATTTTCTATTATATAAAAATTTATGTTTGTTCGTACTTTCTACGATGCCATACCGTTCATCAGATTGTATTAAAACTTAGCCAACTTATTGGTTGCACTTGTTACACTTGTTGCACACACAATTAACTAACACTAAGTGGCGTGCGTATTATACTTACTATTTATTTGAAAGTTATAGAAAGTTAATATAGACAAATATAATATAGAGGAAAATAGAGTAAATGGGGCCTTGCACTCTATTGTGAAGAGTCAAAATGTGTCGAAAAAGGCACGAATGGCAATTCACAATGCTGTGTTGGTCCCTACTTTAAAGTATGGTAGTGAAAGTTGGGTGTGGCAGAAGAAGCACGAGAGTAGAATAAACGCAGTAGAAATGCGGTCGTTAAGGAGTATGTTAGGGCTGAATCTGAATGACAGGGTAAGGAATTGTGCAATGAGATAAGAGTGTGGTTTGCAAGATGATGTGGTGACCAGGATTAAGAAAGGAATGCTTCGGTGGTTTGGTCATGTGGAAAGAATGAATGAGGAAAGAGTGACAAAGAAAATTTATGGTGCAGAAGTGAATGGCAGAGTCGGAAAGGGACGTCCTAGGCGAAAATTTATCGATCAAATTGGCGATTTATTGAAAACGGGCCAAATTAGGAGTACCCTTAACCAACGAGCATGTATGCGTAGGTGTATGGATGTGAAGGAGGCAAGAGAGGTGTGTCAGGATCGTGCCAAATGGAAGTCTGTAGTCTCTGCCTACCCCTCTGGGTGACAGGCGTGAGTGTTTATGTTTAATATGTTTATAAAAAGTTATATAGCATTATATTTCAATGATTGTATGATCATACCTAATTATACAATATAACTGTTTCACATTTTTAACGATATTTCCATAATTATTTCTTCTGCGGCAGCAATGTGCCCGATACGAGCTAGCAAGATAATTTAAAAAAAAAATTAATTACATATTGTAGTTATCAGTTATTTACAACGTCATTTTCGAAATTAAAATTACAATATTAAAAAAAATTACTGAAATCATTATACAGTCCTACTTTCCGTGGTATCGCCCCAAGAATCCTGGCTACGTGTCCTCTCTGAATGGCTATACTTAGCCTTCAAGCGAGGAAGCAACAAACTAAACAACTTCTTATTACCAGCAGTGATCATTAGGCGCAGATACAGTTTTTTAGTAACTACGCCGCACGTGCACCCTACGGACCAGTAGTCTCTACAGAAAATAGCACAAATATGTACTCATACTATTACATGCCTGCAATTGAGAGAGAATTAAATCTCTAGATCGCACTTATTAAAACCCCTGCGAATTTGCGGCGGAGGTGTTCTACCTGCACTACGGACTCCACGAGCCCGATATGTGAATGGAGCCAGGGAAAAACGAGCACTTGGTAGCATCAAGTGGTGCAGCCTCACCAAAGTCGCGAAAGATAGTCTAGTGGCGCATCTCCAATCGCCATACCAACATTCCTCTTCCCTTACTACTCCACCTCAACTACAGTGGTACAGGGAGAGAAATCTCCTCTAGCCGAAGCCCACTAACACACATCAAACGTGGCTCGACATCAACAGGCGACCTTTCGACACTTGGCTATGGCCCTTGAGTTTGCTGGAAAATGAGGATAGAAGAAATAAAAACAATATTCCAAATAATAATCTAATACTTTTATACTTACTGGTACTGATACTACCAGAAAATATTGTCGGTATACTGCATTTTTTCAAAGTGGTGCAGTTCTAATGTCTAATAAAACAATCGTCTGTGAAATGTTTGGAACAAATATGGTCATTTTGTTTCGGACGCCAATTCACAATATTTATGCTTTTAAGCCATAATTTTAGTCTAGGTTCTGTTGGAAACCTGTTAATTAATAAACATTTGATAATCGTCTGTTGTTGGCGAATTGGTTTGTTAACAGATATGGGTAGGAAAAACTTCGATAAGTATTATAGACAAGGAACTCGACAACCCTATTGAATGTTATTGTTTATCAAAACTCATTAACTCAGTAATATCACAGCGGTGACACTCTCTGTACGTGAGAGCTTAAGCGCCGGTGACCTTGAGTCGAAGCGTGTAACGCTAAGGTTGATATCGAACCGAAATGAAATATTATAGACTTGTACCAAAGAAGATACATAATAGGTATGTGTTATATATTATGTAAACTTATGTATTTAGTTAGTGAAAGATACGTTCAATTTTAAATCAACTTTTATTAAATGAGGAATATTAAAACTTCCGACAAAACCAAATATGCACGATAGTTAATGGTAATCTTAAAGAATTAACCAACATTAATTTAGTATTTCAGTACGCAATAATCAGTATTACCTACTATCCTTTAAAAATAATTTACATACATACATTATATATTTTTGAATTTTTCGATTAATTTTTTAATTTTCATTATTATTTCTAACAATTGCAAAAATTCATAGCATGTATATTTTTTTTAGAAAATCCAAAGGTATGCAGGTTTCCTGGGACATAGCGGCCAACAAATTGTTCCCTATGTGTTGAGGAGATAAGTCATTTCTATTTCTAATGAAATAATCCATAAATACAACAATGAACAAATACAAAAACTCTTTATAGATATCTAAAATTTCTTGACTCTCTAGTGGTATTTTTAATAGTGTATATTTCAGTTAATGTAATATACTAAAATTATTGGCGATATATTAGTTTTATTGCCATGGTATTTCCCCATAATTCTTGTTAAGATCCTATCGACTTTTATTAAAATGAGTTCACATATTTTTAGGTATCATAAAACATTATTAAAAATTAAACTAACAAAACAAGGGCCCTTGTTTTGTGCAGTGGAATTTATTTTAATTGTAATCACTTAAAATAACTTTCAGTAATACTTATACATATACTATAATATCATTTATTTAATAAAAACAAAAATATTTATCAAAGCATATAAACCTAGACCATACACGGCTATATAAACTAATAACGTTACTTGGTAACATAAACTTAATACCTACATGAATAGAATAGTAATATTGATATATTAATTGAAATATTATATCACTTGACGAATATATTCATATTAACTAATGCTGACAAATATCGGTATTGCTACTAGCCCTCGGCCACGGCAGTCGGCGACTGCCCGTTCAACGCCCCGCGCGCCTCTCAAGGCCCCGGCACACATCCTAACACCCACACATAGCCGCAACCGATTTTACGTGCACACATGCTTAAGTGTCGTTTCTTTTCGCGTAGTGTATATATTCTTTGGTAATATACAGCCAAACATGTTGGTATATATGATATTAAAATTAGTAGTAGTAGTAATTTACCGGAGACCCATTTTACTGGAAACGAGGCATTCCATCTTAGTCCTCACGGTTGACAACGCATCTGCATTTTGATTCGTAATCGAGGATAGATGTAGACGTCTATGGGCCACAGCAACCACTTACCATCAGGTGGACTGTGTGCTCGTTTGTCACCCTATACTATAAACAAAAAAAAATAGTAACAAAATTTTAAGTTATTAAATAGTTTAAATTATTAAATAGTTTTAATTTATTAAATATTAGCTGCAAATTCACTTACTTGTGTAATGTTATATGACTTCCCTTTTGGTAACGAATTTTACAGATTACGCTCACTCTCGTTATTATTAAAATATTTTAATATGTAACTAATATTATACACAATCAAACAACATAAAATACTTTCATTTTTCAGTTTAAAAGTTCAAAATACAGACTTTTTAAATATGACAATACAAATAAAACAACAGACTGGCATATTATGTCAATTTTATTTTTCAAGACATCCTTTAGCGGCGCTTCAAATTGGCACAGTCATTTTGTATGGTATAGCCAGTCCAGCGTACTTGTATATATAGAGGTCTTTTTTTTATAGGATAGGGTGACAAACGAGCACACAGTCCACCTGATGGTAAGTGGTTGCTGTGGCCCATAGACATCTACATCTATCCTCGATTACGAATCAAAATGCAGATGCGTTGTCACCCGTGAGGACTAAGATGGGATGCCTCGTGTCCAGTAAAAAGGGTCACCGGTTCTCTACACTCACCATACGAAATACAGCAGCATTAAGCTACTACACGCTGGTATTCTGTGAGAGCGTGGTCCTTCCCCGGTCGAGCCGACCCATTCGTGCTACAACTATACCACCAATACAACTGCACCATGGCTCTACCACGTATAAACCAGTCAGTCAGTCAGAGGTCAGTGCTCCCATAAATTAACAGTTATTTATTGAATTGACAATTTAATATAATTATGTAATACAAAACGTAGATCATTACTATTGACGTACAAAGTCATGTTTTAAAAATTAAAATAAAAAATTATGTAATAAAGTAAAAAAAGATCATTCGCATTAAATAACTATGTTATCTCTACGTGTGAAGATTAATATAGGTACATATTTGATTAAAACTACTTTTACGGATTTTTTCGCGTTTTATTTATTTTATTTTTAATACCCGACGTTTCGGGTGCTTTCCAGCACCCATGGTCACGGGGGACTGAGGTGACTCTCCCATTCTCGCCGATATATTCATGGAAGACTTCGAGGAGAAAGCCCTCCTTACTGCACCTGTCACACCAAGGTTCTACAAGCGGTACGTAGACGATACTTTCACAATTTTACCACCAGACAAAGTAACTGCATTTTTAGAACATCTTAATTCCATACACTCTAAAATTCAATTTACTATGGAGTTAGAGGCAAATAATTCCTTAGCTTTCCTAGATGTGCTAGTCATCCGAAATCCTAACAACACCATAGGTCATACTGTGTATAGAAAAAAGACCCATACAAACCGATACTTAAATGGTGAATCTCACCACCATCCTTCACAGTTAGCTACTGTGGGCAAATCTTTGTTACAGAGAGCACGAGGAATCTGTGACAGCAAACACCTGGCCGCCGAGCTTCAGCACGTCAAGCAGGTTCTGCACGACAACAAGCTTCGGGTCCCGCGCCTCCGTCACAGTGACCGAGTGACCACAGTGGGCCACAGTCGAGCGTGTGCCTGCTGTACTACCTTATGTCAGAGGTGTCACAGACAAGATTGGCTACATCTTAAAGCGAGCTTCTATTAGAACATTCTACAAGCCGCCGAAGAAGATTAGTCAGTTCTTACCATCCGTCAAGTGTCATATTCCTCTACAAGCTGCAGGAGTGTACAAGCTTGATTGTGATTGTGGTCTCTCATATATAGGGCAAACAAAGAGATCAATTAGAACCCGCGTAAAAGAACACATAGCTGACGTGACGCATCAACGTTCCGGGAAGTCTGCCACACATCCTCGCGAAAGAACACCGATTCCTACCAAGTGAGGCTATTGAAATTAAAAAACATCCTAATTTCAATAGAGAAGGAGGCTTGGTATTACCACCTGCTTGGGATCCTATAATTAATAAAAGTAAAACTAAACCCAAGCATACCACTGCAAGACTTCAAACCACAGTTAGTTCATTCTGCGTAGATCGGACCAAAGACAATAATTAAAAAAGCTGAAGGTACTCCGGGTTAACTTTGACATCGGGACGTCAGTCACCTCAGTCCCCCGTGACCATGGGTGCTGGAAAGCACCCGAAACGTCGGGTATTAAAAATAAAATATATAAAACGCGAAAAGATTCGTAAAAGTAGTTTTAATCAATGTACAGTGTTCGCGTAAATATAAGAAATCATAGGTACATATTTTTGTATTGGTAGTAATAGGCTTCATACCAGAAAGACTGAAAGACTGACCTAAACTTGGCTAAATTCGAATTTAAACTTCAATTGCGTTTATTCTCTCTTATCAAACTACTTTCCTCTTTTCCTTCTCTATAATAGTCTCTTTCCCCCTTCACCCCTTCTCAGGCCCCTCCGCCTTTTCACTCTTGAAATGTACCAAGATACACACACACACACACACACACACGCACACGCACACGCACACGCACACGCACACGCACACGCACACGCACAATCACACGCGCACGCGCACGCGCACGCGCACGCGCACGCGCACGCGCACGCACGCACGCTCGCACGCACGCACGCACGCACGCACGCACGCACGCACGCACGCACGCACGCACGCACGCACGCTCGCACGCACGCACGCACGCACGCACGCACGCACGCACGCACGCACGCTCGCACGCACGCTCGCACGCACGCTCGCACGCACGCACGCACGCACGCTCGCACGCACGCGCGCACGCACGCGCGCACGCACGCGCGCACGCACGCGCGCACGCACGCGCACACGCACGCGCGCACACGCGCGCACACGCGCGCACACTCGCGCACACGCGCGCACACTCGCGCACACGCGCGCACACGCGCGCACACTCGCGCACACGCGCGCACACTCGCGCACACGCGCGCACACGCGCGCACACGCGCGCACACGCGCGCACACGCGCGCACACGCGCGCACACGCGCGCACACGCGCGCACACGCGCGCACACGCGCGCACACGCGCGCACACGCACGCACGCACGCGCGCGCGCGCGCGCACGCACACGCACACGCACACGCACACGCACACGCACACGCACACGCACACGCACACGCGCACGCGCACGCGCACGCGCACGCGCACGCGCGCACGCACGCACGCACGCACGCACGCACGCACGCACGCACGCACGCACGCACGCACGCACGCACGCACGCACGCACGCACGCACGCACGCACGCACGCACGCACGCACGCACGCACGCACGCACGCACGCACGCACGCACGCACGCACGCACGCACGCACGCACGCACGCACGCACGCACGCACGCACGCACGCACGCACGCACGCACGCACGCACGCACGCACGCACGCACGCACGCACGCACGCACGCACGCACGCACGCACGCACGCACGCACGCACGCACGCACGCACGCACGCACGCACGCACGCACGCACGCACGCACGCACGCACGCACGCACGCACGCACGCACGCACGCACGCACGCACGCACGCACGCACGCACGCACGCACGCACGCACGCACGCACGCACGCACGCACGCACGCACGCACGCACGCACGCACGCACGCACGCACGCACGCACGCACGCACGCACGCACGCACGCACGCACGCACGCACGCACGCACGCACGCACGCACGCACGCACGCACGCACGCACGCACGCACGCACGCACGCACGCACGCACGCACGCACGCACGCACGCACGCACGCACGCACGCACGCACGCACGCACGCACGCACGCACGCACGCACGCACGCACGCACGCACGCACGCACGCACGCACGCACGCACGCACGCACGCACGCACGCACGCACGCACGCACGCACGCACGCACGCACGCACGCACGCACGCACGCACGCACGCACGCACGCACGCACGCACGCACGCACGCACGCACGCACGCACGCACGCACGCACGCACGCACGCACGCACGCACGCACGCACGCACGCACGCACGCACGCACGCACGCACGCACGCACGCACGCACGCACGCACGCACGCACGCACGCACGCACGCACGCACGCACGCACGCACGCACGCACGCACGCACGCACGCACGCACGCACGCACGCACGCACGCACGCACGCACGCACGCACGCACGCACGCACGCACGCACGCACGCACGCACGCACGCACGCACGCACGCACGCACGCACGCACGCACGCACGCACGCACGCACGCACGCACGCACGCACGCACGCACGCACGCACGCACGCACGCACGCACGCACGCACGCACGCACGCACGCACGCACGCACGCACGCACGCACGCACGCACGCACGCACGCACGCACGCACGCACGCACGCACGCACGCACGCACGCACGCACGCACGCACGCACGCACGCACGCACGCACGCACGCACGCACGCACGCACGCACGCACGCACGCACGCACGCACGCACGCACGCACGCACGCACGCACGCACGCACGCACGCACGCACGCACGCACGCACGCACGCACGCACGCACGCACGCACGCACGCACGCACGCACGCA